>JASGCC010000073.1:0-1200000 GCA_030067915.1 Hydractinia echinata | reverse complement strand
AAAAATAACACAAGAAAAATTTCATAATAAGTTGAATACATGTAGTACTTATTTTTTATAAGTGATAACTTATGTCTTAAACTGTAAAACTATATTTATAACGGTGAAACATTATTTTATTCTGATAAGGATATTTATTTCAAAATATGATAAATAAAATTACTCTTAGACAATCACAGGAGGCACAGTTTAGCATTCCCTTGCTTTGTTCATTCAGAAAGCGTTTGTTTACATCCCCAAGGACTTAGGTCACACATAGTATTTTACTGAACAGAAATCAAATCTAATCGACATTTAAAACGAAATGTGCTATATAAAGTAAAGAATTGCTATGAATTAAAAAAGGGTTGTGTAAATAAACTTTTTATTTAAGTTTTTTTTATCGATTTCACTGATGTGTTTTCATTTTTAAATTAGCGTTCTTCACTAGCCTAAAAATCTTAAGCAACTGATATGATAATGGCTGCTAATTTTAAAGTAATTTAATTATATCATAAACTTGTGGTCCCTTAAGTTACAACCATGGGAAAAAACTAACTGAGTCACTTCACATACAGAAGACTTTACAGAAAGCTTTTTGTCTAAAACTTTTTTTGAAGAGAAGGAGGGGCTTCTATTATTCCTTCATATTGATTGATTTTTCAATTTCCACAAATATTTATGAATTACGTTTTAGGTTTTCCAGACAGATATCCAAGAAATGACAAATCATTTAGAGGATCAGGTACTTTTTTTTAACTTTATTCTTTGCTGCTAAAAAAGTATTTTTCTACAATTTTCTAATATTTTCTAATCTAAAGTTATGTTTTGCTACTGTTTTAAAAATAAAATAAAAATAAGGGGGTTTGTAAGGCTGAAATGTCTTTGCGTTTTTCTAAAGATACAGCATATTGCTTTTCGAAATGCTATATTGTTGTTGAGATGTTGAGTTGTTGAGACAAAATTAGGTAGCTTATAATTACACAGTTCTATCGAAAAGACCTTCTTCTCTCAACAACTTAAAGCTCACCTCCCACAAAAACAAGTTACTTTGATTGTGAAAGAATTTGAAAAGTTTTTTTTTTTTATATTTTCGATTGGTCTTCTAGATTTTGAACTTAGAAGTTCCACAATTATGTATGATATCTGATTGAGGTGTTGTATTTAACAGTATTTTCATTTAAAAGTTGCCAAGCAATATAGGGTTACAATGTTTTTTACACATTCAGTTAGGTGTTACATAGATTTGAGTATTTAATTACTATAATTATGCTCAATAACAGGAATTAAATGTCATAATTTCGTTTTTTAATGAACTTTTAAGACATATATATCTCAAGAAATAAGAAAGATTTTTCCAAAAAATCAAAAGATTCCTAGATAACTTTAAAAGGTCTCTCATATGAGCCCTACTTATTTTTTTAAAGGAAGTAAGCTTTAACAACAATACAGCATTTCGAAAAGTCTGAAATTTTAGAAAAACCTGTTATCAAAGCACAATTTATTTTGATTTCGAAGAAAATGCAACTCGATATTGTAACACTTCTATTTATTCGTGATTAAAGTTAATTTCACAATTATATATCCAATATGTATTTAAGAGCAAAACACTGTAAATTTGTGCCTTGTCTTAACAACAATCTTTGTATGATGAATTCAAATTTGAATGTTGTTTTTTTGTACATAGAGCAGGGGATTAACCAACGTTTTATAAATAGGGGTAAACTATAAGAAATTTTAGGCTGTGAATACGTATTTCGAATTCATAGCACTTATGATTAAGTAGCTTGAAATAAATTCGAATTCGAATTATTTTTGTACATATACCGGTGAATTAATCACTGCTTAAAGATTGGGGTATCATTAAGTTTAAGATTCATTGTATTGTGTATAAAAATATTTCAGAATGTGAAAGTTTAGATATAATAAATATAGAACAAAAAATTCCATTTCTATTTTTATTTTTTTAGCTATCAACTCAGAGTTTAAATGTTTTTAGCCAATCATATCCTTTAACACAACCCAAAATGGGCTACGATATATTAAATACATATTTTATTTTACCAGAATAATTTACGCCCTGTTTCGTTTTAAAGAAATACAAGAATATTTAAAGAAATTGTATTGAATCTTTTTTTTACCATGTAATTTGCACTACAAGGGGACACTTTACAACTTAAAGTTAAAAATCTTATCTAGTTTGACCAATGTTAACAATTCTTATGATGTGTTTATTATTTAATACAGTCAGAATAATACACACCCAATATTATTTTTTGGGACTATTTCTATCTTGTTAACAGTATTGGAAATCTTTGGACAGTATGCCAACTTGAAATAAAACTTGTTTATTAGGGAGTTGTGTCGGAAACAATAAAAGAATTCTTTGTAGAAAGTGAGTCATCTGTTAAACCAAGCAAGAAGTGCGTTCTGACGTTGCAAGATGTGAGTTTATAGTTATATTTATTTGCATAACTTGTACTTATTTTGCATGATTTGTGTAATTGTAAAAAGTATGAGAAATGGCTTCTAACTTAAATAGTATTCTCGCAACATTTTTATGCAAAAAAAAACTACTGTTGTCATGTTTACTTTATTTTCTTATTTTTTAAGGTCGATAATTATTTAGATGAGCTGGCATCTGTAACAAAAGAAGAGGCCCAAATATCTGTGTTACGAAAAATCAGCAAAAAGTATTTATATTATGTTGACAATTCATTTATACTGTCAAGAAAATATTTGAAATGAGGTATTTTTGCCAGCATTTTTTTGCTAAAGTAGAAGAGACATTACAACTTTAGAGGTAATTCTTTAAGTATACCTTATGAGCTTTTATTGGGGTCTTAAGTAAGTAGGATAACACTGGAGTAATAAAACTTAGCAGTGATGTTAATATGGTATACAGTATGCACTTTCAATTTGTACTAAAAATAATATCTAACATGCATAAGTTTAAACTTATTATCCCAAAGTTTGCCTAATAAGTTTGAAGGACTATTTTGCGATTTTCCACCAATGTTACTTTTTACATTTATGGCTACCATTAAGGTTGCTACAAATTTAAAAGTTATGCTGTGTCGTTAGACTTTTTAGCCAATGAACATTATAGATTTCTTGTATTAACTGGATAAAAATAGCTATCAGTTAAAAAGTATAATATAAAAGGAATAACAAAATACCATGTTTAACCAATATCACTGAAAGCATTCTAAACCATATTTTTCAAGTTTGCTTGTAGTTTTTCCATTAGAAGTTGCATCCTTCTAGTCAATTAGTTCTTTGTTTTCTATAATAGTTTTTCTTTAGGCTTGACCCCTTGGTTATATCTCATCTATCTTCCTGCATAGCACTTTCATCATTTACATCACAAATATGACCAAAAGTTTCCGGCCTGCAGACTACTTATGCATGCATCTTCTTAAAATCAACAGAAATACTAAGTAACCAAATAGTATCATCATACCCTTTGTTGTTTGTATTATAGATGCACTGAAGAAGATTTAAGCACAATTGTAAAGTTGATCAAGCATGATCTTCGTATGAATACTGGTCCGAAACATTTGTATGTTCTTTTTAACTGTTTTTAATATATCTGTTTGTGAATCTTACCAAGCTGTATATAAAAGTCAGTGCTATCTGGGCGAACTATTTAAATGTTAAATTAGCAGTGCTCATGTAATCAGTAGTAATCAATGAATGTATAATTTACATATCGTTTGTATTTAGTCTAGATGCTCTTGATTCTAATGCATATGCAGCATATCAAGCTTCCAGTGACCTTAAGAACGTCATTGAAAAATGGGTGTCTGGTAATGAAAATAGCTCTATTCCCGGCTTAAAAAAGAAGTTGAGTATCCGTGCTACATTAATGACACCAGTGAAACCGATGTTGGCAGAGGCTTGTAAGTCTGTGGAACATGCTTTTAAGAAGTGTCCAAATGGAATGTTTTCAGAAATTAAGTATGATGGTGAACGAGTTCAGGTATTACTAACCTTTGCAACGAAATTCATTACTTTACACTATGACATGTCGTTTTTTGTACGACTTGTTATGTTTTTGTTTTTAGATTCACAAAGATGGAGACAAATTTCAGTATTTTAGCAGAAGTTTGAAACCAGTTCAGCCGCACAAGGTAATTTAACTGAAATTACTTTGATGTTTGTTTGTGTGTTCGTTTGTTTGGTATGGTTATAATCTTTCCCTATAGAATTTTGATACTGATCTATTTGCGTTCAACCTAACCTTTTGTCATGACGTTGGAGGATTTTAAAAATATGCCATGTGAAACTATTCACCAATTTGTTCTAAGAGATTTTCACACGATTTAAAATTAAAGTATAAATCTAAAATTCTTTTTCTGTTACTTTTT
Source organism: Hydractinia echinata (assembly GCA_030067915.1). NCBI lineage: Eukaryota > Metazoa > Cnidaria > Hydrozoa > Anthoathecata > Hydractiniidae > Hydractinia > Hydractinia echinata. The sequence goes on along the minus strand of JASGCC010000073.1, from coordinate 1,195,651 downwards.
TATGAAATCACCTGTAGTTGTTTCTTTATTACTTTAGATATCAGAGATCAAAGATTACATTCCTAAAGCATGTCCTGGTGGTGACAGTCTCATACTGGATGGAGAGGTGTGTAAATCATGCACATTATTTACTCTAGAATTAAAACCCAGCATATTCCTAATAAGGCTGTTCGATTAAGTAGGTAGTCTTTGGTAAAAAGCAGTTAGAACAGCTATACTGTTCTTTTGAAAAATGTGTAGTGTGATGTTTTTGGAATAGAATATGATTAGTGGCCTGTTGCATGAAATATTTCATCTGGAATGACATCCACCCCAGTGTGATATTCACCTCACTTATGGTAAAACTCTTTTATGTGGTTACATGTATATCCGTTTACTGCACTTTTGGCCTGGAGTGAAATTTCAGCTTGGAACTACTAAGTATGATTGTGTCTCTCAAAAAATTATTTCACACAGGTTGAAATTACTTTGAAGTGTCATGCTAAAATATTCTTTCCATAGGAACGTTTTTCATTTCTTTTTTGTAACACAGTTAAACAATGATAGTAATAAAATAAAACATAATAAAAATTTATGATTGTTCAACCTAATCGTGCTGGTAGATTGTTCAACCTAATCATGCTGGTAGATTGTTCAACCTAATCGTGCTGGTAGATTTCTTGCAAAAGCTTTAATTCGTGGGTGAATTGCTTTTTTACTCCATGGTAAAGTTTCGCCATGTAGTGAATCTTACCCTGACTACGTGTAACGGACCCTTTAGTAACTGATATAATGAATAAATTAATTAAAAAGTTGTTAGAGTAACTCACCAAAAAAAACAGAAAATGTTACAGGACCTGTTCTTAAATATCTGGTTGTATTTTTGCCAAAATGTTGCATTGAAGACCCTATTTTCATCAAATTTTTTTTCTTCTTTTCAACTCGCATCAAAAACGTTTAAAAAAAGAATATACGAGATAATTGAGAAAAACACAAAAATTTTAAAGAAAAGCAACGAAATGCTAAAATGAGTTGTGAATTAGTTATTTCAGTGACTTTTGGGATATATACAGGTGTTATGGATAACAGAGACACACTGGAAAGATGTTAAAATTCACTAATCCAAAGTTCCAGCTTATTAGTAGAATTTTTTTTACATAAAAATGACAAAAAGAAAATAGCGACTGTCAGTAAATGGAAGAATGGACTTTTTAAAAAGTGAACAAATAAAAGTTGTTAATTTTTTAACAAAACTATCCATCATGGAATTCCCCTCCCTTCCCTCCCAAGGTATTACAATGGACCACAAATGGCTAAACTTCTCTCGTATAGTTATCACATATGAACATTAACACCTGAGCTAAGTTTTATATGGAGAAATACAAAAGAAAATGTGGATATTCAATTTTTCTGTTAGTGCAACAATTGTAGCTGATTTGAAATAACATGTCTATAAGTCAACTGAAACTATATTGGGCTTAACCAGCATCTTCGAAAATCTGGGAAATCTGGAAAACATTTATTGCAGCAGAAATTTCTGAAAAAGGCAATCACCTACGCTTTTCATTGCTTTAACTTGCAAGACTATATGTTAGCCTAAATTTGTCTATCTTGTCCTAATTACATCTACAAGTATGTAAAGTGACTTCTGTTATAATTACGTGATCGCTTTACTGCATTTTCGTGAGGTTAAAAGATTAAAAAGGTTAAAATATTCATTTAAAATTATAAATGCCTAATTTTACTTTTAGGTTCTTCTCATGGATACAAAAACAAGTAAACCTCTTCCATTCGGTACTTTAGGAATACACAAGGTTCGTTAGAATTTGAACTTTTAAACATTTTATCTATTATCAATTCTGTCTTTAGACTTTATGAGTGACATTTTTAATGCAATCTTTCGCGAACAGAACAAAACTCATTATTTGAAGTTTTATTTCACTTTGTTTAATAAGAATAGAAGGATCTCCCGAAAATCACATCGTTTATGTCCACAAAATGATAAACCTTAATATGCTGGACAGGCACATCAACATAATATTCTCACTAAGATAAAACATGTTTATAGTTGAATGAACGCATAAATTCACGTTATTGGAAGCGTGAGCAATAATATTGCTTTTATAACCAATAAGGAAAATGTCCTTCCTAAATTGTTGATTAAACAATGAGATCATGATATAAGATCACATTTGAGCTGATATGTTTGATGATTTAAGAGACAAGGAAAGTGGGATAGCTTTATATATCTTCTAATGTGAATGAAATAATACTCTCTATGGGCTTCAACAAAAACAGTAAAATTGATAATTTTTCTTCCTAACATCTGGAAACGTTTTTCTTCTTACATGATACCCATATTTTGGAATGGAGTAGCAATGTGTAGCAAAAATTCCATTGTTTTTGAACAATTTTGGAAGGCCCTTGTTCTAATTAACTCTTTCCATGAACTCTGGTACCTAAAATTTGTTGAAGAAGTTTCGCCTTAACATTTGTTTATAAAAAGTGTATACCCAAGGGATTTTCCATATTGGGAGATCAGAAATTACAATCCAGTATACTTAGAAAAAAAGCATGTACATTATTTTTCTGCTGTTATTTTTAGAAATCGAAGTTCAAAGATGCAACTGTTTGTTACGTCATATTTGATATTCTACAATTCAATAACGAAAATTTGTTAGATAAGTAAGTTTAGATATCTTTTTATATGTCATTCATATTTATCTGGAAAACTCTAATTTCAAATTTAACGGGTTTCAAGCCAAGAAATCAACACCATAGGGGATTGTATTCGTGCTGTGTTTATTACACAATGCAACGACAAAATTTAGTTACCATGTAACTGCTGTATTTGAACGAGTTTTCAAGTCATCGTTTGTCGTGATTTAGTAGCTGTATTTAGCCTATGTTCCTCACAAGACAGATGAAAATCAAATATGTAAATAAAATAAAACACCCTTACGTATTTTTTGTGAGAGTCTTTCTCAGCAGAATTAAACCAAGCAAGCAGCACTATATTGAAGAATTTCTTCGATGAATTTACTAGTACTAGAAGTTCCTATAAGTTAACCGTTTTATCTCCATTATGATTTTAATTATTTTTTTATATTTGTTTTTCGTTTTGAAAAGCTATTGTTTTATTCATTAAAATACAAGTAATTTCATTTCATAAAAATTCCAGAAAATTCTTTTTGATTTAATTTTCCATAAAAATTTATGATTTACTAGTCAACCAACGCGTTCAATGTTAATCTATTTCACCGCCCGCCAACATTCCGATTAACTGTAAGCACGTGATAATCTTGTTTAGACCAATCGATGAGCGACGTTCTATTCTTCTGCAACACGTGAAACAAATAGACAACAGGATCATACACTCCGAAATGAAAGAACTTGCGGTAAAGAATTAATACAGTGTTATTTTAAGGGAAAGGAAATGTTGGCGGGAATTAAATTTGATGGTTGGAAAAAAATGATATTTCATTCTTCATTTAGGGTACTTGTAAATCAATAAGTAAACTTATTTTGGTTGTTTAGAAACCCTCTGAATTGCAAGCAATGTTGAAAAAGTGTTTTGCAGAAAACTTGGAAGGATTGGTTGTCAAAGATAAAAATGTAGGCATAGCTCATCTATATTGCTTGACTCGGACAAAGTTTATTTTAAGGTGCTGTTGAAACCTCGTACATACTGTTTCTTCGTGTCTAGAGCAAGTATGAGCCTGGAAAAAGACACTGGTTGAAGGTTAGAATTATTCTACCTTTAAAATCTTAAAATTTCATCTATATAGAAATCTTTTTAACATTTTGACTTACTTCTTTAGATTAAAAAAGATTATTTAGACGAAGGCACAATGGCGGATACAGCTGACTTAGTTGTGCTGGGAGCATACTACGGAACCGGAAATAAAGGTAGAAAACGCAGGATGTTCATCCATTTCTTTTCGTTATTATTTGTAACATTTTAGATATTACACGCGAGCCTTTCCTTTATCCTCCAGTTTATACCCAAAAAATATTAAAGAGAGTTTCTTCACGCTAATTTTGTACTTTTAAAGGGTTGACCAGCTCCACAAACTAAGGTTTGTGGTAAGAAATAATTTGACTGACTGTCTTCTCTCACAGGTGGGATGATGTCAGTATTTCTCATGGGTTGCTATGACGATAAGAAGGATACGTGGGTGACTGTTGCAAAATGTGGAAATGGACACGACGATAATACGTTGAAGAAATTGCAAAAACAATTGAAGATGACGAAAATTAGCAAGGTAGAGTCTCTTTCATGAAATCCGTTGTTGGTTTCACAATGTATTTCTACAGAGAGAGAGAGAGATCTGAAACATATTTCTTTAGCCATTTAAAACAGAATAACTTCAGACTTCCAGTGACAGCAAATTTTTAGCTAATGAACTTCGTGTTGAAACAAAATATACATCAAGTTGTCAAGGAAGCGAAAATGACAATTAGTATTCGAACAAAGTTGGCTATTATACACGACGACACTGAGTATTATTGTCGGAAATGTAATTCATAGCCTTGCATCCTATTTCTTATTTTGAATACCATTCTGACTTTATACAGGATCCAGCAAAGGTTCCATCTTGGCTTGATGTAAACAGATCCATTCTTCCGGATTTTGTGATCACCGATCCCAAGGTAAAGCTTTCAGTTAGATTTTCATTTAAGGGTGATCGAGTTTTTAAGTCTGTGGCCGAAATAAATGACAGGTTAATTCTTTTTCTCTAAAATTTTCTATTTTTATTTTGTTTTTAGAATTCTCAAGTTTGGGAAATAACTGGAGCGGAGTTTAGTGAATCGACTACACACACTGCAAACGGAATATCTATTCGCTTTCCAAGAGTGACGAAAATTCGACACGACAAAGATTGGAAAACAGCAACGAGTTTGAAACAACTGCAAGTATGTTCTGCTTAGTTAACTAAGTTTCAAGAGAAGTGATGATGTTAGAATGTAGTATAAATGGCTGGTTTCCATATTTGAGTGACTTCTGTAACTCGAGTGGGAGCTCAGTCATAATCACATCCATAGAAACCTTCGCAATAGCCTTATTACCGTGTGTTCAAACGAGTAATCAGTATACGTAAACCTGCACATTAACTTCCCAAGTGTTGCAAGGATGATGGATCGAGTAGAACTTGAACCCAAACAGGTCTCCGGATGTGCACCATTCGGTCATATCTCGTTAGGACGTGTTACTAAAAAAAGTATGTCTCAAGGAGAACATACGCCTCGCCCTCGTGGTATGTCGCAAGGAAATAATATCCTCGCCTCTTCTACTGTATGTTCGAGATAGCATTGGATTGATAGCCCAGTCGGCAGAGCAATCGCCTGCCAAGCGAGAGGTCGTGGGTTCAAGTTCACTCCATCATCATCTTTGCAGCACTTGGAAAGTTAATCTGCAGGTTTACGTATACTGATATGTCTCACATAGTTCCTGTAAGCGAATAATTAGGGTTTTTGTTAAGTACCTACTGTTGAAAGACTAATCGTTTCCACCGTCTTGATGTTGCTTAATTTTTCATCAAATCGAGGCTGGTTTGATGCTCACTTGCAGTTTATCGCAGTGATACAACTCATTAAAAACTGAACTAATATTAAAAAAATACTTTTACGTTTAAACGTTATTAGAATCTAACTATAAACAAAACATTGAACCTTTTTGAAGTAAAAAATGAGATAATTTTTTTGTATTGAATGGGGATAAAGTTTTCTTGCCTAATTTGTTGTTGACGCATTGTTTATCGAAATCGAAATCATTATAAATTTATCTATTATAATCTCGATTTTATATTTAAACGATAATAATCATTACAATATCGCTATTCGGTGCTTCAAATTTGAGTGTTGCTTTGCTATTTTTTTTAAAAATGTTTTTTAGCATTAATATTGATTTATTTCTTATTTCAGTATTTGTTCACAGAATCTAAAAAAACTACTGGTATGTATTCTAACTTCAACCAATTTTCATTTTCATTTCTTAATTTCTACCTTTAAATAAACTAGCCGATTATCTAATCAATCAATTTTTTGTCCATATGTTACCAGAGACATGCAAATCAGATAATCTGGTGTCACTTCGTTGATAGGAATTGTTTTGGGATTATCCGGAGTAAGGTGCCCTAGATGGGAGTTATCTAAGTAGGGCGGGGACAATTATTGAAGAGGGCTTGTTTTAGTGGGAGTTATCCAGGGTCTATTGTTCTTAAAAGGACCCAAGGTAGAAATAAACCGATGAGTGGGACAATTATTCTGGGGGTAATTATCCAGGATATGGGGATTGTCCTAGGTGGAAGTTATCCAGGCGGTAATTATCCAGCAGAATTTAGCAGGGGGAGGCACTTATCTAGGAGGGATTAGCAGGGGGCAGTTATCCGGGGGCAATTGTCAGGCCTTTGATTACAACTTTTATAAAAACGAAATTATAAGAAAATTAATGCGTTGTACGCAAAACGAAAAAAATTAAGAAAATATAAATTTTGGCCTAGTTTGGAAAAAAATTGTACTGGGTATAAAAATATAAAATATTTACCCATTTCGCCTAAAATGGTAATTTTAAATTATTTCAGACGTGGAAACAGGCCATATACCTATTGCGGCAAAGATCATTGACGATGCAGAAGCTTCTTCTTCGAAACGCAAGAAAGAAGTGAAAACTTCGTCTTCTCCAGGAAAGAAAAGAAAAGCTGCGAGTTCTACCGATGACGTGCCAGATAGTAAGGTATTATCACGATACTACACTTTTTTTATTATTATTATCATTTTATTATTCTATTAACTATTATATATTGGGTCTTGTGAGGGGAAGGTGCGTTAATTTGACCACCCGCATAGAATGTGAAAGACAAATAGGATGCCTGTGACATTTAGCTGAGTAATTAATCAAAATGGAAAAAGTGACTTGACATCAATATATATAATATAATAATTACCGATATAGCTAGAACATGTACAATTTGATGAAAAAGTTGTTTTCTAAAAAGACTCTGTGCAAGAAGTTCTAGAATAAATCTTTCCACATCTCGTAATAGGCAAAAAATGAAAGTCATAAAGTTCCTAAATTATATTTTTTATGTAGATAAAAAAGTTTCAAAAAAACATTGGTTAAATGAAGATTGAAATTGTATGCACTCTTGTTTTTTACCATACAATCTGAAGCACACATTTTGTTTTCGCGAGTGTAAACACTATTTTCTAGATCCAGAAGAAACCGTTATGTGAATATGGATCGAGTTGTTATCGAAAGAATAAAGAACATTTGGAACAGTATAGTCACGACGTACCAGCCGATGATGGCGATGATGATGACGTCGAGGTAAAAGATGATGATGATGATCCGTCTCCGTCGAAACCTCAGGTAAGACGTCATAATAACAGTGTCAGTTGTACCTCTTGTATGTGTTAATGATTTCAGACCTGTTTTTACATGGATAATTCTACCGCTCGAATTTATCAGAGTAATATAGTCGGCATCGTCGACTCATAGTGGTATAGTCGTAGTAAAAAAGTCGGCTAAACAATGTCGGTAAATAATTTTTGTGCCGACTAATTTTTACCAGGAACTTTTTTTGACAAATTTTTGAAAGAATTTGCTAATATAGAACAACTTTTTCAAAAATAACAAAATTTGAAATAAAAATTTATAATAAACAATTATATCTGCAGAGAAAATTTACAAATTTAAAAATATTTTTTTATATAATAATTTCAACTCAAACTAAACTGTTACCTTTTTTTAAAAAAAACTAATATTTAAAGCTTTTCCTCGGCCTGATTTGTTCTTATTTTGTTTCTAATAGTAAGAACAGAACTTCAGTATTTAGCCTCGTTTTCTTTTATTTATGGAATTTTTTCTCCAATTTCTCCTAAATTTGTGAAAAATGGTTGTTTTTGTTGCTAAGTGAGGTCTAAAAATGCGTTCATTAACAACCGAGACTGTTTTGCTGATAAGATTTATTTTTTACCATAGGAGCTGATCAATTTGTTTACTGACTTGCGTTTTCTTATAAAAAATGAAGTCAAAGACACAAAGAAGTTAAGGCGATTTATCATAGCGTATCTTTTACAGACATGTACCATTAACCTTTAACCTTTTTATAGCTAAGTTGTCTGAACAGTTGGACATAACTAATCCTTGTTTTGACGTTAAATAATTTCAGTAAAGAAAAAATATATGAGCAGGGGTTACGATGGGTGACATAGTGAGTAGAAATTATATGCATATTAAAAAAAAATATAAACTGGTTAATGTAGTTTTCCCTTCTTGTATAACTGTGTGATATACTGGATTATTTCTTTCGTGCAAGATGTTTTGACCTTGACTTTCTCCGCTCAAAGTTATGATGGTGACGTCTTAGAAGATTACGAAGTAGATAACGCAACCCATGTCATTTCTAATAAGCAAGTAGGTATTTATATTATTTACTTTGAAGAATTAGCCGTGCTTGGAGATTTTACTGGCTGTTTCTCCTCTCTGACAGTAGTATTATCTTTCGACAGACGCGCGTTGAACATTCACTATAAAGAAAGCCTGAAGGGTACAAAGTTTAAGAAATGGACAAGTAAATGACGAGAATTTTAAAAACTGATGAAAAATATTTTAGTGTAAAAGTAACCCTATCTTAGGAATACCCTCCTGAAGTTCCCACGCTATATAGAGAAGTAAATAAACTTAGGTGAATTTTTATCATAGCACATCCGTATTTTTTATTCTCGATCGCACCTCCGATCATGATCAGAGGTACGATCGGGGTGAAACATTCTCTGTTGAGAATGAAAAATGGATGTGCCGTGATAAAAATTCACCTATGTACACACCATCCGGATAAACTATCTGAGTTCATCACTAACAGTTCATCTTTAGGTCAGCGACTTGGAAGACTCCAAAACGCATGTGGTTAAACCAGCGTGGATATGGGCGTGCATTGAAGCTAAAAGACTTATTGCAGTGAATAAAAAATTAGCTTTTATTTAGACTATTGTATTTTCAACTACCAGTTAAAATTCTGAAAATGCCGCCATCTTTAGTATCATGGCAGCTATTGTGCATCGGTATTCAAAATTTGTAAGGTGTAGCCAGGATCTCTGTATCCTAAAAAGTACAAATGTTGTTTTAATATTATTTGAAAGGAAAATGAATTGTGACTAATGGAAACACTTGAACTGTTTTCCTGATCACAAGTCGAACGCGCTACTACTGCGCAATCTCCGCTATAAATATTGTTCTGTAGTTCTATTGTTGTTTATGGAAAGTTCTTATTTAAATACTGTGTTATATAAACTTTGTGTTGTAGAAATTTTGTAGTTGACAAAAATAGTCAGTTTTGTGTGTAATTCAATCATATAAAATTACAATTTTAACTTATTTTTTCCGTGTTGTTGTTGTCGCTGTTGTTGTTGTTGCCGCTGTTGTTTGTTGTTGTTGTTGTTGTTTTTGTTGTTGTCGCTGTTGTTGTTGTTGTTGTTGTTGTTGTTTTATAGTGTTTTTCTTAGTAGGATTGCGTTTTTTTAAATATATATATGTATACATATATTAATGATTGAAATAAAATACAAATGATATTTGTCCATCGTTTTTACCATGGAACAGAAAGACATATAAATCGCTAATTAGCAACAGTGAAGTCCTTCGTAATGTAAATCCTTGATTCAATGCCCTTTCGTATATAACACCCGTCTCAAATATACCCACGAGGTTGTGAAGTAAGTAGAGAATTGAATAGCTGTATGTTGGCTGGAACCTTGGCTGGAACCTAATGTGACGGAGCTGTTGATATATCTAATACCCGTGACAGATATTTGTAAGAGGTGCGAATTAAAAGCGTTTATCGAAAATAAAATGAATTTTACTCTGAACGATTATTCGGAATGGCCGTTTATTTGATGTGTTGCTCCGATATTTCTCTTCAATATTTCATGGAATCCATAAAATTCCGTTACGAAGAATCCTGTGGCCTTACCCCCCGAAGATCTCCTAAATAACCTGAAATTTGGGCAAAATATGGAATGGATTTTATACATTTTTTAAGCATTTCTTTCTAATTTACGATCCAAAATTCTAAATTCTCCGGAAATTATAAAACCGGGCCAACCTACAAAAGAGAAAAAGTTGTTATATGAACACTTCTCACCAAATACAACCGAATATTTTTGTGTACAGCCTTATCGCTTTGAATTTTAAATTCACCTTTTTCGAATAAACGCCAGAATGCTTATTTGAGTATGGGCGTTCATTGATGTTGGTATAAGTTTTTACTATGGGGTGTTTATTTAAAGGCGAATTTCCACTAGACAATATACACGACGATCGTCAAATATTTCGTGACGACACATGCGTAAAGAGAAAATGCTGCAGCGAAAATATCAACTGACGAAAAGTAGAAATGGTTTCTTCTTTTCGGCAAGCGTCAAATTTTAAACTCAAAAAAGCAGAAAAACAATAAGTAGAAAATGGAGTGTTGCCGTGTTTAAGAATAATAAAGATGGCATCCACTTTATCGTTTTGTGTTATCAGAACTAGTTAACAAATCATTAGTACAAATCCAAAAAATATTCTTCGAATTTTACGGCGATCGTAAAAAAAATCGTCTAGTGGAGATTTCGCCTGAAGTATGGCGATTATCTATCATTTTGTGTTGGTTAAACAGAATCGTCGGTGGATGCGACCAAACACTTGATCTCTAACATTATGAAAGGGGTATCAAAACCTGGGCCTGAATATCGGTTACCGTGTAGTTCGTGCAATGGTTGTTTTGTTACCAGCTTTGTATCTCAAAAAATAGCTGTCCAATATTCTACGCTCGATTGTCTAGAAATTTAAATCCGAGATTCAGACAATTAGATTGCGCAATGAATCGAAATCTTATCAACCGCTGAGCGTTAATAAAAGCATAAAAGACAGGCGCGCCATTCGCCAGTTGTCAGTGTGATAAGGATCAGTTGAAGTGGGAATTTATGCAGCGTTGGCGATAATGACGTCAATTCGATATTACATTTCTAAATATTTATCTGAATTCTATATTGTTGATTGCTAAAACGGATTATGTGAACGGGTAATACCGGTTTTAACACAGTCAGACTCTCTTGACAACGAGATTGGTATTTACAAAAGAAAAAACAACTACGCTAGGCTGTTGCTAAGACCTTAGGCGGTATTTTTAGACCTTGGGCTGTATTTTTAGACCTTGGGTGGTATTTTGAGCCACACTAGGATTTTCTGTATTATAGATTTGATGTTTTGTGTAAAACTTCTTTGTGTCCTCCCAAAAACTTAAAAAACTTAAAAATTTGTAAAATCATGGTTCGTAAAAATTGTTGTTGGGTTTATTTTATTATTTAGGTATTTATTTATTTATTTATTTATTTATTTATTTATTTATTTATTTATTTATTTATTTATTTATTTATTTATTTATTTATTTATTTATTTATTTATTTATTTATTTATTTATTTATTTATTTATTTATTTATTTATTTATTTATTTATTTATTTATTTATTTATTTATTTATTTATTTATTTATTTATTTATTTATTTATTTATTTATTTATTTATTTATTTATTTATTTATTTATTTATTTATTTATTTATTTATTTATTTATTTATTTATTTATTTATTTATTTATTTATTTATTTATTTATTTATTTATTTATTTATTTATTTATTTATTTATTTATTTATTTATTTATTATTTTTTATTTATTTATTTATTTATTTATTTATTTATTTATTTATTTATTATTTATTTATTTATTTATTTATTTATTTATTTATTTATTTATTTATTTATTTATTTATTTATTTATTTATTTATTTATTTATTTATTTGTCTATCTTGTTTTAGTCTATTAAAATTCTTTCATTTAACTTAAATAACCACGACCAATCGGTCAACGTCATGTCACGTGATCACGCAGACGGTTATGTGGTCATATATAGTCAACTAATAATCGAAGAACTAACTATCTGGGACATCGAGATCGGATCAAAAATATCCGCAAAATGTTCGCCATCTTTAAAGCCATACACGAAATAAAAATATGCACCAATCTCCTTGCCAAGGTCCTGGGATCCAAGTTGATATGCACGTGGCATAATATGTAATCAAGCAATTTAGCAGTTTCGCTGGGAAGAGCTAATTATCAAGCCTTCGTTGTTTACACCGAACGATTGTTGCATCTTTGCACGACTTGAGGATTTGCTATGCTTAAAACGTTCTTTACCTCACATAATCAGTTTCTTGCAATTTTCATTCTTGTGACGTCATTCCCCACTTATGCAGCTAAGTACTAATAATGAACGAATTAAAATGCTCCTCCGCCATTTTTGTTTTTTGTGTTTGTCATGTGGATGCTGACGCCTAGAGTTGGGGAAATTGAAAAAAAATTCTAACTAAGCAAAGTTTACTTCTCATTTTTTTGAAAATATGTCATCGAATAAAAATAGAAAATTATTTATCGAAGGATGCATGCAATTAAAAGTTTCGGAATGCGGTGACTGCTAATTAATTAAAATTATACACCCTTAGGCGGATCATTAATTATCAATTTAAATTTATTGGAAAAACCTGATGTTTCATCTTTTTTCGGAAGAGCAACGTAAATATTGCTTAATGGGACATTTTTTTCACAATAGTTCTACCATTTTGAAATTTGTCATAATAATGTCATTTGTTAAATAAAATCCTAACCTCTTCTCAGGTAGAATTGTGTTAAAAAGACATAAAAGTCCTGAAACAAGATGAACATTTATATTAAGAGTACAAAAACAAAACACCGTTAAGAAGAAGAAAAACGAGTTTATCAAGAAAATATTTGCACGTCTCCGAAGAAACACTTCACACGAATATTCGCTAGTATCCAACCTCGTTCCCAGGGCTTTTTGTCTCTCATCGGCGCTGCGCTTATTGATAGGTCTCGCCGTCCGATATGCAAAAAGAGACAACATGTCCTGGGATCGAGGTTGGCTAGTATCAATTCTCTTCGCTTAGAAAATTAAAAAACAATTTCGCCAAGTCAAAATGGTGCCGGCTAACGGAGATACAAAAATAAACATGTTAAAGAACGTAAAAATAAAAAAATTCAGACATCTTTTTTTTTTCTTTTCTCTGTCAGGCAGCTTCGTCCCAGGGTTCGTTGCCTCGTGTTTAACCTGCTACCGCTTAATGATTCCCATCCTATCACTTGTTATATAAATTCGGCTTAAATACTTAAATAAATATCTTAAATAATTTTCTTTTTTAAATACTTTACTTTTAAATACTTTTCCAATTGTTGTTGTATGAAGTGAAACTCCTAAGAAAAGGCGGGAATATAAAATGTACAGTGGCAGCTGAATAAACCCCAATCTCGCCCCAGGACTTTTTAGATTTAGATTTTATGCAAATATTCTAATATGCTACGGGGAAAGGTTAATAAATTCCTGAAGAAAAAATTAAAGATCATAAAAAAAATTCCTGAAAAAAAAATAGAGGATAATAAAAACTCCATGCATGGTTAATCATCGCCATAATGAACACGCCTCTATATCAAACTGTACGAAGTCTATGTTGTACTTTAGAACAAAAACTTGTTTGCTCAGATTAATTGTTGTTTAAGCAGTTCCGTGTTAAAATCACCAAAACAATATTTTCTTTCAATAAAATAATGGTTCAGTAATTACATTGCCGCAAAACTTTGACTTGTTAATCATTGTATTGTTTAATTGCGCATTCCATGTTCTTTTATCACAAATCCTTGGTATGCTGAGAGAAAAACACATTTAGTACAACAGCCCAGAAATGACAAAATAAACAAAATAAATACCCTGGGGACTAGGTTGGTACGTTTTGCTTACTTGTGCTCACCTTCAACAATAATCAATACTGCATAACGATAATACTGTGAGAAATCGATTAAACGCCTTCGAGCATTTGTGGGGGCGTTCTTTTGAGAAATGACTTTTCCCTCCAACCTCGTTGTTTATCTCTTTTTTATATCGAGACGGTGTTCGTGATAAAATTGTTGAAATTGACGTTCTAACACCCACGCAGGACCTCGTTTGCGCCCTCCACGCCATTTCAATTTCTGTATTACGAACGCCCACATTCTTCTTGTATCTAACACCAATAAAAATAAAAAAGACGTAAAATAAAAGTTTCATATGAAGCTTCACTTGCAAAGCCTCGTAACGTGGAAAAGATCCAGTAAAATGGAACAAATCTCGTTTTTAATTGGCTACAATATACATGATAATATTTTAAATAATCATTTTTCAAACAGGACTGAAAAATTATTCTCTAAAAGTGCCTCCAGGAAATCTTATTCAACTCTCTTTTTACATGAGGGTGGAACGCCGCACATATCACTACAATACTTCACATCTTTTGATAGACGCACTATCGATTACGTAGGCTCATGTGGAATTCACCAATTTTGAACTTTTCAAAGTTCACGTGTCTAGGATCACAGCACACTTAGGACTTAGATAACTTGATTCGAACTTTCCGGCTGCAGAGTATTGACCATTTCACCCTCTCCTTTTGACAAATTGTAAAAAAAGATCCTTTTGACTCAGTTCTGTACATGATTGTAGAATATGTGAAGGCAAATGTTCGGTCGAAGTACGACGAACACAATGCTGCCAGACCCTAGGACATGACAAACAAAATTCTGCTTATATTTGGTATATTGCCCAGACTATGCATCAGAAATAAGGAAAGGCTTACGTAACGATTTTTTGTACATTTACACTCATCGTAATATGCGCATGCGCATATCCAATAAACCGAATGTATTGTAGTGCAGAATCTTGCGCTTCTTTCTCTTCTACGTAAAGACGCATCTGACTTTTCTCTGGCCAAATAATCCTTCACCACATCAACGAAGAATAACGAATAATTTTTGGATAAGATATTTATTTACACAGATTCATTTAATAATACAGGACACGGGTTTCTTTCATTTAACATTCTCTCCCCTTGCTTTTAAAAAGAAATACAGGACGTTTTATCACACAATGATCAGCATATTTTTGTCATAGTATCAATTTTCCACATCGTTACAAACAAAATTTTAAGATGGAAACATATTTACAATATAAGAATTATTAAGGGATGAAAAAAAAGGTCGATTCCGTCTTATTTTTCCAGCATCAAGATTTGCGAGATAAGCCGACAAAACAGCCGACAATGTCAATTCCCACGACTAGTGACAAAATTAAAAGAAATCTCATTTGTAAAAGTTTATTCTCACGGGTTCACCGGTCCTTTAGAAAGCTTTTTAACAAAATTTTATGAACTTTTTTACGACGCTAAATTTTTTTTCGCGAATTATATTTCTTTTGAATAGACTCATTAATTATGTTCGATGACTAATTACTGTAATTAAATTTCTTTTTTAAATAAAAACATAAAAAGATTGACACGCATATACGTGCGCACATAGTTGGTCGTCAATACTAAAACTATACAATGAACCATTATTCCATGAAAAAAATAAGTACACGGATCTTTTGTCTTCTAAACTACACTACAGACTGCAAGAAAACATCTCTCAGAATGCAATGTGCAACCGTTGCCACACCCTGTCACTAAGATTCGATGTGATCACTAAAATTGGCTCATAATGTCAAAAAGTACTTGCCAGATATTAATTTTTGCTTGTTTCAAGCACATATAGTTGCAATTTACAAATTCAACCAAATAACATTACATTGTATTAACCGCCCAGCGAACGTCTTTATCGAGAAGGGCGCGACCCATCCGCCACGACCTCTGTTTTCGGTTTTTCAATTAGTTTATTGGCGGCGCTATACTTCGACAGCAAATGTAGGGGCACTTTGGCGTTGCCTATATCGTAAAACTGGTTCATATTTGACGGTAGAGCAGAGTTCATTAGTGACTGTGTAGACGGAATTTGGCAGTTATTAGCTAGCGGGATGTCGTAATCGTCCAGCCCAGACATAGACAGGTCATCAAAAGACATTATTTTATCGATGCATGGTGGAGGGATGTAAGGAGCACGGTTTAACAGCTCACTCTCCTCAAGAATAGAAGTAAGATCTCCATCAACGTTGCTCGCCTTTAGTTCGGTATCGATAAACGGTGGTGGAATGAACGGAGACCGCGCAGCAAAGCCTTCGAAATCTTCGAAGTCGTCTGTTACTTCCAAGAATTCCAAACCGGGCATATCTGAATCGTCTATATCTTGTCCTAGTTCGTCTTCTTCCGACAGCTCGTCGACATGCGGTTTGCGTGCTTCCACGTATTCCTGTTTGGCGTTAAACAACTTTTTCATCGGCGCCATATGGCGTTCATCTTCTACAGCTCGTGCTCGCTTTCTTATTGGTCTCGATGACATCAGCTGCTCGCTTGATAACAATTGATCTTCAAGTTCTAACCCACTAATGTGAAAGGAAAAAGGTATACAAGAAAAATATCAATACCATACCATACTTTTATAAAGTAAAATTTGAAAAAAAGAAGGATTCGTGGAGGAAGTGATAACATTCAGATAAACGTAGCAAAAAAAAGAGCGGTGCGAGTAAAAATTCTTCCTCTTTTAAGGCTGATGACGCAATGAACACGAAAAAATAAAAAGCATCCTCTTTCTAACCTGATAACGTAATGAACACATATGATGTATTGCGGTTGACCAGTAGTGGACAGATACACCATGTTGGCTTTAGTTTGCATCCATATCCAGCCCCCACTCGTCACCAGGACACGGTAATAACCACTAACCGCTTGACCTTGTTTTAATACTAAAAGATGAGACACTCAATATATATAACAAAGTAACGTGAAAGTATGTAAGAAATAAAATAACATCACGAGCTAAAAAACATTTCATTAAATTCACTACAAATTAATTAAAGTGGAGTGATCAATGTTATCAAAAACATTGACTAGATTACTCCCGATCTCAACTTTCTCTGCTGTTGCTCCAAGCCTGCGCCCACAACTTTCTACCAAGTTACACTTACCCTGTCTCTTGAATTTATTTCACCACATGTTAGCACTTAATGTTATCTGATCGTCTTCTTGGTATACTATTATTTTTTTATTTTGACCTCCCAGACTTTAATTACTTCTCTGACCTTAGCTGACCTTTGTCTGCCTTTTAATCAACTCTTATCTTCATATCGTTTAACATCTTTCTCTGTCTCATAGTTGATGCATATCCTCTAACCCAAACTCGTAAGCTTTAACTTTTAAAAAACGTTTGCCTTCCAACTCTCTGAAATGCCACAATATTTTTCTGCCAAACGCATGGCTTTGTTGAATTCGATTTTCTTTACTACAAATATTGACAAAAATATACGTACCAGTGTCATGACAGTCCTTTAACACATGAGAGTCGCATATATGTGTGTAGAGATACCAGGACGTACCAAGCATCGTTTGTGGACCGTACCCAATTATATCGCTGCCACTAGAGTAAAAATAAATAAATTAATAATATACTTGTCAATAATAATAAACACTTTTGCGAGCATAACAACTCGTTATGCTTACAGGTTTTCAATTTCAGAGATTTTCATATCCAGTGAGTGTTTGGTTATGAACGTCTGGCGGTCAACTGGAACTTCAAAAGTTGCACTAGACAGCAATGGGCTTCCTACTGCAAGCAAACAGCGTGTCATTGAACTGTCCGATGTTCCAAGTTTGGTTCGATACATCTGAATTGTGCCAGTGCAGTGAACAACCTAAAATGGCATAATGTATGTGAAATCCACAGCCATATTACTTTACCTTACTTTTAAGCGTTTTCTACAGTTTGAGAAAATGTAAAATTTGACTATTTTGATGACCACATTAAAACAATTTTTAAATTAAGCATAAAACAAACTAATAAGCTTACCCGATAAATTGAAGCATTGATGTTGACACTTTTGCCACGACTCGTCAATGTTGACTTCATTCGCAAGAAAAATGAACGATGTGGACTTTTTTCCAACTCAGAGGAGATTGCTAGAAAGTTATCATTTGTATTACACAAACTGATAAGTTGAAAATACTTTCTATACATAACTTTTGAAAATTGACAAACCTTGCTTAGGATTTTTCACAAAGTGTGAGTTATCGCCACAATAAAGACCATCAAATATCTCCATATCTTCAAGTGGCACTTGCCCTCCCAGTTGCTTGGCTAGATCGTCCTGATCACAAGGGTGCACATATTTGTATATACTATGGCCTGTCACTTCAAGCTAAATAAAAAAAAGACAGGGAATGCTTATATTGCACAGCTCCATTTGACACAATTGGCAAGGGATAGAAATATAGAAATAATTCTATTAAATCATGTTTATTGTTTTTCAGACATAATTGGTTAATGGTTGGTAGGGGACAAAAATGTATACAAGGAACTATAGTTGTACCACATTAGAAGATTTTTAAATACCCAACAACCAACAGTTAACTCGTATCAACTGTAAAATTAGCATTTAAATTAGATTCTTTGGTCTTTCCTTTTGTGGTTACAATAGCTCCAACATTATACAAGGAACTAGTTGTACATATCAAATTAGTTAGTTGGTAGGGAACTTAAAGAATTACTATATCCCAACAACCAACTGTAAAAACCCATCAATACTGTAAAATAACATATTAAATTACATTTTTTGCCAAATATCTGAAAAAGTCATTTGCAGGTTAAACATCAAACAACATATTTTTTTCTCTATGAAATGAGGTTGATAGTATTCTAAGCTAAAACACATTAATATTTCAATTCATCAAAAACTGTTTATAATCATCTGGAAATACATCAAAGCTTGATTATACCTGTTGTAATCCGAGATTTTCAGTAACATTTTGTGACATGTACAAACATTGACCATCTTCTGCAAGTACAAATAGAAATCCACCCAGTGCGTCTTGAATGCACGATGTGAATTCATTCAATCCAAACTTTGTCAGTTCTTTTTTAGAAGCTAAAAGTACACAACCAGTTGTCAGTGTCAAAAAAACAAATAAAAAAACAAATAAAAAAACAAATAAAAAAACAGCCAAAGATCATTAAATTTAACGCCTGCTACCAACAATTCGAAATTTCCAGCAAACCACTGTTTTTTAATCATTAACATATCACTCCCCTTTATACTTTAGTAACACAAAGAGAAAACTTTTTGTACAAACATTCTTGATACAAGAAATAAAAAATTACCATTAACTTGCTGCAAGACATGTTTGATTTTTATGTAACTGTTTGACAATCGCATCACACATAAACGATCCAACTTTTCAGTCATTGACTCGGGCAAGGGAAGCTGGGCAGCCAATTCACTAAACTCGTCATTTTGCTGACCACGGCGTTGTCGTGCTGCATCCCTGGACTTTTTTTTCTTTATTTGTTCCATACCTATGAATAGTATAAGAGCACAGACTAATGTTACTTGTCATCCATAACAGCACTTTAAGATTTAAAAACAAACATTAAAGACCTCTTATATTAATATTGAAATTTGATACAATCAGTTTGAAAACAATAAGATTTTTTTTAAAAAATGTTTTTAAAACCAAACAAGAACAAGTGAGAAATACTAAACACATTAAAAAATAAAATGTATAAATATTACAAAATATGAATTCCAAAAAATTAATGGTATATATATAGTAAAGCACTTGTAGACAAAACCATAAAAGTTTTATCACATCGACTGCTACCATCTTAAAAAATAAATGTTTTCTAATAATATGTGTTTCTTTCTATAGTGTTAGCAGTGCAATTAATTTTAATTACTTCTGTTCAGTCTAATGTGAAAACATTAAAGCTATTTACTTTAGAATTAATATTTAGAATTCTGTGCTAAGTAAAACTGAGATATTAGCTTATTGGTTAGAATTTTTTTTCTCCTCGGCATCTGTGCAGTGATATTAACCAAGCATAGGATTTATTAAAATTAAAACAAACCACTGAGAAATGTGACAACAGAATATCCTATTAAAATTATAAATTATGGAAGAAATAATTATCTCTCAACAACTTTAAAATATTTCTACAGAGTAATTAAAACCATTAAAATGTTGTTTGGATTTTAGAAAAAAAACAATGAAAGTAATAAGGCTATAAAATATTAAACAGTGCTTTTGTGGTAGATTTTGGCACATATATATGTAGCAAAAACCCCACACATGGAAGGTTTTACATATGAAGCCAAAAATTAATGTGCAGTTCCACGCCTCTTCTAAAGAATTCTGATACCCCCCTGATAATTATTTAAAAAAAGATAAAAACAAAGTGATAAAAATTTACACATACTGTTTCCTCTTTCTAGCCCCCTCCCTTTATTTAGCCCCCCCCCCCCTTCTAATAAACTCAAAAGGTTATTTAGCGCCCTCCCTTTATTCAGCCCCCCCCAAAAAAAAATAAAAAAATAAAATAAAAAAGTAAAAGTAGTCAAAGAAATTCAATATTATTCGTTGATTTAACGTCATATACAACGATATCCATATGCTGCAGCTTTAATTTTTTCTCCCCAAGTTTTGTTTGCAAAATATCTATGGTTATTTTTTTTTACAATGGGCTGTGTATGTTCCAGCCACTACAAGTCCATCTTCCAACTTTCTGTGACCAGTTGGAGAAAATACGACTGTCGATTCTTTTTGTGATAAGAACTTGTGTTTGTGTTTAAAATTCTATTATTTATTTAGCCCCCTCCCTTTATTTAGCCCCCGTCTAAAACCTCCAGAATTTAATAAGCTAAAAAGAGGAATTACGGTACATAATCTTTGCTTTCTAAAAACACTTAACCCTAGTATTAGTATTATTTCACATCCTTATACAGGAGATGGCCACTTTAGCTAAGGAAACACTGTTATCAATGTGGGTCCTGTGTTCTGAATGTATATATTAGGTATGACATTGCCTACATTAGGTGTGGCATTGCCTACATTAGGTATGGCATTGCCTACATTAGGTATGACATTGCCTACCCAATTTACCTCACATGACATGGGTTGACCTGCAGTTGTGGTAAAGGCACTTGCTAAATATGCCCGCACTGTAAACTGAACCATGGACCTTGTGGTTGCAAAGCGAACTCCATAACCACTAAGCCATGCGCCATTGAAGCGGGGTCCCAGAAGAAGAAAAATGCTAAAGCACGAGAAGGTTTTTGTCAATAATTGGAAAAACCAACAAGATTTTTAAACTGACCAACAATTCACCCAAGGTAACCATGGCAACAGGCATCATTAGGTGATGCAAATAATTGATAAAAAAATACGTTTTGCAATTTTAATATTTTTTTCATAGAATGATTCGCAAATATGGCATTTTGAATTGATTCTTTATATATATAATAGTTGTTACAACAAAATAACCAATGGCAAGTGGCCTACAGTGCTCTTAGACAACAGCTTAATTTTGTGCAAACTGATGTTATATCTCTCATTCGAACTCTGATAGACTGAAAATCCACAAACAATAAAGTTTACAAATACACAACTAAAACATTAAGATCTATATTTATATATATGAATTTCAATGATGCTAGGAACATTTTATGAAGACAAGAAGAGTAAAGTGATTAGTAAGATTTCTTGATTCTCTAACTCGCCAGCTGGGATATTTCAGATTTTTTTTTTAAATTTGTAACAGTGGATCAGAGAATACGAATTAAGGGTATTACTGAGAATAATCGTAGCTTTGAAGGTAATAGACAAGTTTCCAAGTGGTGTAACGTGATTTTGTATTTAGAACAATAGCGATCCACATGCATTCACAGGGGCAGAAATCCTTGCAACATATTCTTCAAAATATATAAAAGAGTATTTAAAAATATTAACTTTAGTGCCTTTTTGTGTATTCTTAAAAAACATCAGTTTGTTGTTTTCTGTATCCCAGCAATACCAACAGGTTTTTTTCATTGTACTGCCTCTGCAACTTAGGGTGTCTATCATACTCATGTTGCCACTAAAAAGCCGTTTCGAGGTTATGTTTAAAACCCTTTACCCTTGCAAATGTATGGAACGGCAAAAGTAGAATCTATTTTTCATGGCAATCAATGCAACATGATAAATGAAACTACCACAACTTCTAACAACAAAGCCACCATTTTGTCTGTTTACTTAAACTAACAACAACAAGGTTCACGACCCTGGAACCGATGTTTATAAAGCACGTTTGACAGGGGTTGAAACTGGTATTTAGAAATGTTGGTGCAAAGCATGTCAGAAGATCTTTTACACATTCTTTGGGTAATTTACCTTGTATTTCTGCTACAACTTCCTTCAGTCTTAGTCAATGTTTTCCTGTGTGTTCCTGTTTTTCCCTACTTCTCTGTTCCCTTGTCCCTACTTCTCTGTTCACTTTTAACACTATAATGGCTATAAATTGATATCCGTTGTCTAAGATCTACCACATTAACAATTTTACTGGTAGCGAAACTTGTGTAATTTACAGAACAGACAGTACAAACAACACAGGGGTAGCTCACCAATGATAAAATATGTGTGAAATAAAATATGTGGTAGACCATGGCATTTGAATAAAATGTTATCTTTGTAATCATTAATTGAATATAAAACAAACCTAGTAATATGAAACAGATCTGCGAGAAAAGATTTTGTGCATAAAGTTTATACATTGAGCAAAATATGCTTTATACGATCCCTTTGATTTTAGAACAAAATACATGTTGTTTAAGCTCCAAATGATTGCGTTTTGATGATTTTAGAACAAAATACAGCGTTGTTTAAGTTCCATACGATCGAGCTTTGGTTTTAAAACAAAATACTGTGTTGTACACGATTGCGTTTTGATGTAGCGAAACAAACTTTGTTGCTATTATTTTTTAATGAAGATGTGTTATATGATATATTTTCAAGATATTAAGTTTTGATCTGCAAATTTTATGTGTAGTATGTGAAAAGGTGGGGGCGCTAGGTGGAGCAAAGTAATTATCAGTCCATTTTGTCACACAAAGGCATTCTTATGACTTTAAATGAATTTAAATAAATCAAAAAGCATCACTCAATAATACTTTAAAACCTCAAACAATATTTCCGTGAGAAGAAATCGACAGAAAAAGACCTCTTTTCACAAAACCCTAGCATCTTTTTTTTCTGCCATGCAAATGCCGAGCCAAAGAGCTTACCACTGAAAAGTAAACAAATAACATCACGCTGCAATTTATCTATATATTCACATGCATCCTGACAGGCAGGAAAAGAAGAAACAGATAGGCCAAATTATGCTAATTCATACATTTTTTATAAGATTGAAAATGCATTAGAATTGTTTTTTTTCGTAACTATTATCTTTTCTGTCTAAGATCATACTTTTACCAATTTTAGCTTTTAGCTATAACTATCTAACTTAACATTTGACCAGGTAACACATTAGCTAGCTACACATTTTAAACAGTTCAGTTCACAACACAGTAAAATCTTTTTGAAATCATCCTATGCATGTGCAGTACTTTGCACATTTTAAGCTGGCTAGCTAGATTTCTAGCTAGTAAGCAATCTGTTTTCTGATTTTTTTCTTCCTGCCAGCTAAAATAACACATAAACAAGCTACCTACCAGTGCACTACCTTTTGTCTTGGTAATGTTTCGTCAGATAACCACTTTTCAACTACGTTTCCTGAAGAAAATTAAAAACTTAAAATTTTGCAAACACTTCTCTCAATCGTTGTAATAAAATGTTTCTTGTGGGTACCTGTGCACTGGCGATTGTTTATAACCTTTTCAGTTCGAATTAAAAAAAAAGTGACGTATGTACCCGGTTAATTTTTGTCCGGATTTAGAACAGTTTTCGGATTACTATATATACGTCATACACAATGCTATAACCAATTAAAAACGAGAAAACATTTTATACCATTCTCGATCCCAGAGCTCTTCGCGATAAACCCCGTCCATATCTTAAAGAAGTCTGGCGCGAGAATGATTTCCTGTGATAGTCAAAACACTGCTTCGTGCACAGTCTTCAAAGTAATTACTGAAGAACTCTTTATTTATACATTAAAATAAACTTTCTGGAAAGAAATAAAACACCGGATATAGTCTTTTTCTCTATAAATCCCAATTATAGAAAGTGTTTAGTACTAACTTCGTCACCATTCTTGTTTAATAAACAACCCGAATGTAAATGACATTCGGGTTGTCGGAACACTCGTGGTATCATGTGCCAAACGTAGAATTGTTTCTTCACCTTGTAGGATTTATCACTGAGTTGAATGAGCCACTAGCGCACGCTTCTGTGTAGTGCCAATCGTTTTCACAATGAAACAAAATCTTAAACATTGGACCTATTAAAGTGGAAGAGAAGTATGCCCCCAGGAAGAAAAAAGGTTTCGGGAGAATTGGCCCTCTTAATAAATCTCAATGTTGGTGGTGGTAGTTTGGAATAGGAGTGATGAAATTTCATTTTTTTTTTATTATTTAAGGAAATATCTCCCCCTCTACCTGCAAAGGGTGGAGGGAGAGCTACTATCCAAAAGAGGGTGTACGAAGAAAAGCGAAAGTACTTTTTTAAAACATCTTTATTTGTTTCTTTTTGGCGTACGACAAATCTGAAAAAGTTAAGCTTTAATATATTTTTTCTTTTATTATTAGCGGAGATCGTTTGTTCTAAAAAAATAAACATCAACAATCAGGCGTTTCATACCTTTCTTGGAGCTCAATGCTGCTTCGACAACCCATTTTTACGTTGCGGAAACATTTTTTCTTCCAGTTTTATTTCTGTGGTGGCTGCTTATAAGTGCCAGGAAGTCAATAGCATTGTGTGAGGTTGAATACAATGGATGTGTGCAAGTACTTCCATGAAATGTAATACAGGAAATGAACTTGGATACTTTTGCATCATATATTGCCTGTCTTCAGTTTTGTTGTTATCAATATTATTCCTTATTTTACAAATGTATTCTTTATACTTGACGAGTAGTACTTTGCAAACAGGGAGATCTGATAATGCAGTAACATCCAAGTCATCGCTGACTACCTCCTAGTATGTATAGTAACGTTCGAAATAACTATAATGGTAGCCTTATAAAGATGATGAAAAAAATAATAACGAAATCAAGCTAAAACACGTTCGTCTTTATATAACAACAGCAATAGTGCTCTGCTGCAGTTGCTTAACGAGAAAAAACATTTATGCAAAAAAAATACTAGCAAATGTATAGTTGCACGGATTGTTTTTTGTTCTGTCCATTATCGGAAAGAGCTTTCTTTTATTTTCAAACCATTTTTACCAAATCTTTGTTATTGTTTGCAACATAATTGCAGGTGAAGTAACGAGAAGTGAAATGTCGCTGTAAGAGAATACCGTAATGATCCGATTAAGCGCCCAGCATTTTTTAAGCGCCCCCCTCGAATAAGCGCCCAGGTAATTTCCTCAAAGTTCAATAAGCGCCCAGCACTTATTAAGCGCCCCTCTCGAATAAGCGCCTATCTGATAAAAGGGGGCGCTTAATCGAAAACTACCTTGAGAAACTGGGCGCTTATTTGAAAATTTTACTTATATTGAGAACCCTAGAAAGACTAAAGTTAATTTTGTTACATCTTTTGTTCAGTTTTATTTTTCAGGAAAAAAAAACAAAATTGAAAATTACCGTTGTCTTTAATTTGTACAAAATTAGGAAAAATTTATAAGCGCCCAGCATTTTTTAAGCGCCCCCCCTCAATTAAGCGCCCATGCAAAAATCCAAAAATTTAATAAGCGCCCAGGGCGCTTGTTCGGATCATTAGCATTACGGTATGTTATATAGATTTTTATACACACATTGAAAAGAACACATAAAAGAAAAAAAATTAACAATACATGCATGAAGCATCACACCATTGCATCAAAAATTGCGCCACGTATTTTTGCCTTTTCAAGTATATCTAAAAATTGCACTCTAAAATGAGTGGCCCATAAAATTTGCATATTGGAAGAGTTACTAGGTTCCAAACTCGTTCCCAGCGCGTCTTAGTTCCGTCCCAATGAAAAAAACCAAAAAGCGCTGGGAACGAGTTTGACTAGGTTCCACAAACAAATAAAGCTGGACACAGTATTGACAAGAAACTAATATTAAAAGTTTGTAAACAATAAACTTTCTCGCTGCTTAGTATCTGACATAAAAGAGCTAGATATCTAACAACATCGTATCATCGTATCATCTTGACGTCAGCAGTGTTGCTTAGCAACAAATAGAATTTAAATGCATAAAGTAACTCGTACAGGGAGATTTGCTAACACGGAAAAAGTGGTAGCAATAAGTACATGAAGAATATTTGATGCTTTGTTTAGCAAGAATAGTAATCATACTTATATTGTCTATACTAAAAGCGATTAGCCAACCTCGTCGCTAGGGCGTTTTGTTGTGACAGGTCACTACGCCAGATAATTACAACTTAAAACGAAGTTGGCTAATAGCTTCTAACGGAGATGCTTATTTATTGCACACCAACCAGATATTATTTCACCGTCGTTACGAAAACAGAAGATCCCCACAGGTTGTCATGACACATTCTTAAAAGGATCAAGCAACAAACGCTGCGATTATTTGCAGAAAATATAGCCATATAATTTTTTTTTTCAAATTTTAAGGTTTGCGCCAGCCTTTACGGTAAAGTCTGGTGAAAACTTTGAAACAGGGAACTCAAGAATCTGTTCGATTTACATGATTTTTGAAATAATGGGAATGCAAATTAAAAGAGTTTAAGGGTTTATTAGTAAATTCTGAGTGACCGAAAAATTTGTTTCATATAAAAGATTTTCGAATTATATAAGAGTTCTTTATAGTGATGTTTCAATGCAGTCGTAAAACATGGAATTTATAAACAATTTAGAATGCTAGTGTCTGTAAAGGCCGGGGCAAACCAACATTTCATGCAACACGCTTCTCCCATGTTGGATAAAATGTTGGATGAAAAACTTCATGTTGGATAAGGTAAGATTTTTGGTTTGTGTGTACTTTTTTCATCCAACATTTGAACGTTTGAAAGTTTGATCCTTCATTCATTCTTTAAAAACAAAATGGCGGGTGACAAGAGGTTTGTAGTGCTTGTTGTGTTACTGAATGAGCTTCATGATTCAGATGGCGTGGTAAAACAACAGAGTGGATAAGGGAGGAGAGGGCAAAATGGATATTTTAATAATTTTCATAATATCATAAATCACTGCTAGAAGACATTTTTGTTTTGTCCTGCTCTACCTGTAATTGCAAATGATAATGTTTTTTATTGACGCATTTGAATTGTAACATTCCATTGACAAATTCAAATGTTTTCGAACGACGTTTCAAACGTTTTAACGTTCGAAATTCACAGAGTTTGTAGATGTTGCACATAACATACCACCAAACCAATCCAACATGAAAAGTGATGCATTTCAATCAGAGACTTTCTTTGATCTTGCCGAAATTGTTGGACGAAATGTTTGACAGCGATCAAACTTCATTCAACATCATCCAACACAATTTTTTTCTTCTTTCTTGAAATTTTTAAAATGCGCAAACCAGTCCAACATTTCATCCAACATCACCAAAATTAAATGTTGGATGAAATGTTGGACTGGCTTGCCCCGGCCTTAAGAATATGAAAGAATAATTTTAGCACTATAAAAAATTATAATATATTTTGCCTAATTCAATGATAAAGTCAGTTAAAAACAAGCCTCTATAAATTACAAAAACTGAAGAAACGAGCAAGGTTTGTTTTTCAGGGCGTTTATAAATTTTTGATTTTAAGCGTCTAGCAAAGGGATAAGTATGTAAAAGTTTAACAAATGCGCTTCTCTTGTAAAAGCTTACAAGAGAAGGGCATTTGTTAAACTTTTATATTTTTTCTTTTCTTTTGCCAATGGTGGAATACATACTTTTTAGTTTTTATGAAGATCATTATCGGTGAAATTCAATGCAGTCGACTCTCTTTATCTGGAAGTCTCAAAGGGACTGGAGAAAAAGTTTGCGATAGCCAATGTTTGAGACAGGGAGTGTTCGAGATAACGGATGCAAGTGGTGTGAAAGTTCAAGGTACCTTAATGCCATTAATTTTCGCGCGCCTTTTATTTTCACGCAGGAAAAGTGCGCGAAAATAAAAGGCGCGCGGAAAAGGCCTATTTTTGCGCACTCGGTTGCGCGAAAATTAAAGGGTGCGCGAATTAGTGAAAATCACTTTTTAGCTATTTCTAAGCCTTTGATAACTTCAAGAGATGGTCATTTTTTCATTTAAGTACTTTTCCGGTCGAAAGGCTCATTAAGAGCAACAGTAAAAGAGAGCTACTGAGTTTAACTTTAAATTTCTTTCATGAATATAAAGGTCTAATCATCAATGACAATAACATTTTGTGTTTCTGGAATTATTTGAGTATTTCAAATGCCTTGCGTTTCAGGAACAGTTTGGGTCTGTGTTTCTGGTACTACGTCAACGCTTGTCGGAGCACTTATCTCTTCTTGGGTCTCCTCTATTTCAGACTCAGGAACAAGTTCGATATCAAGATCAATTTCGTCTCCTTCGCCTTCTTCGTCATCTTCTCCTTCCTCAGCAACTATCTGATCAGGCTCAATGTAATAGCTATTAACCAGATTCTCCATTTCCTCGAACACTTCATCCGTAGAATCTGCTTTAAGCACAATCAAGAGAATCGGAATCTCTAAACCTCCTGTTGGAATGGGGGATGGCCTATATCTAGCACAAGTAACACGAGTTTCCAATTTTCCACCATAATTCAAGAAGTAATGACAGAAACGACTGATTTCACGAGGGATATGTCCTACAATTTCTTTATCTGTCAGCTTTCCAGGTATTTTAGTCCCCAAGGAAATCGCAAAAGGATCATGGACATTATTAATCTCTTGTTCCACTTTTAGACTTTGTCCTAATCTTGGTGTCCAAACTTCACGATATACATGAAATCCACGACTTGCACATGGGATTTCAAATCTTTGTCTTCCAGCCATCTCAAAATAATAATCTTCAATTCAATTCAATACGGCTTCACAAAGAAAAAGTTTTCTGTTTTTCGATTTTAGAACATTCGAATGTTTTTTTCGAAATTCGAATGTTCAAAGTGGAATTCGAATGTTTATAAGACGTGAATAACGTGAGTTGATGAACGCGAGAAAATTGTGATCACAAACTACTACACAGTTCTCTCAGCGGTCAGTCATGTCTTCTATCAAGAACTATTTTAGTAGTTCTGGCAAGTCTTCAGAGTCTTTGAAAACTGCTGTTCAAATTGCAGGTACAAAAACAAGCATCACTTCTACCGAAGGAAGAGAAGTGATAAGTGCTTTGGAGGATGCTGAACTTCCTAAAAATTCAAAGGGGGGAAGGTGAGAATAATTCTTCTTCTGTTCATGTAAAACAATATTTTCAATGCTTTCAAATTAAAATCATACATGGAACGTTAAAGGATATCTGAAGAGATGTATTTTAGAATTATATGAGCAAGCTCAAAATAACTGTCCTTACATTTGTCATATGACGTCTTTGACAGGTCATTTCATGTATATTTTTTATATTACTTTTTTTCAGTAAAATCGCCGGATACGGGAAGTACAGCCCCGAGTTGCGGTGCACCGTAGCAAAATACGCGATTGATCACGGTAAACGCCCAGCTGCTAAGAAATTTGGCATACCAGAGTCAACGGTGAGAGGATTTGCTCAATCTTACAAGAGAACCAGACAAGAAAACCCCAACACTGAGCTTGTAATTGTGCCTAAAAAGAAACGAGGTCGCCTAAGAATTGGACCTGAAAGTGATGTCAATGATCAAATCAATGAGAGAATCAGGCGCTGTGATCAACTACAGTATAATGGAGGCCGTAGCACTTGGAATCATTACAGCTAATGACAGAACTTTGCTTGCCGCTAATGGTGGGCACATTAAACTTGGATTGAAATGGTGTGAGTCTATCAAAAATAGGCTCAATTTTGTCAAAAGAAAGGCTACCACGTCTAAGCCTTTAATAGCGCCAGGTCTAATAAAGGAAGTCGGTCTTTCATTTTACAAAGAAATCAATGAAATTGTTCATGTCCATAAAATTCCACCTGAATTGATCATCAACATCGACCAGACCCCTCTACCTTTTGTGCTCATCAGTAAATACACGCTCGAGAAGAAAGGCACCTCTCGTGTTCCCGTTTTAGGCACCTCCGATTACCGTCAAATTACTGGCACGTTTGGGATAACCTGACATAGGTCATTTCTTTGGGATAACCTGACATAGGTCATTTCTTACCGATCCAGTTAACTTATGAAGGGAAGACCGATCGAAGTCAACCCAATTTCAAATTCCCTACAGAATTCCACGTCACCCAAAATCCAAATCATTGGGCTAATGAGAATACAAGTATCGAAATGATGAAGAAGATTTTGATCCCCTACATTAAAGAAAAACGGAAAGAATTGAAGGCTCCGAAGAAACCGTGGCTATTGATTTGCGATGTTTTCAAAGGGCAGTGGACAGACGCAGTCAAGAAAGTTGTGAAAGCATCAAATGGAAAGATGGTTGCTGTTCCAAACAATTGGACGAATTACTTCCAACCGCTCGACCTCACCGTGAACAAAAGTAGTAAGGATTTTTTGCGCGACGAAGCGCAAACCTGGTACTCGAACGAAATCGCGAAGCAAATGTCTGAAGGCAAGCGTACGGATCAAATTAAGGTAGATGTCCGACTCTCAGTCGTCAAACCATTACATGCTAAATGGATTACCAAATATTACGACTACGCCCGGAACCACCCAGAAATAATCATCAACGGCTGGAAAAAGTCCGGTGTTACCAAAAATCTTGAAAAGAAAATTAATTTAGACCCTTTTTCTACAAAATAGTTTTATTGTTTAGTACATCATGATTATTTTGTATCAACGGGCTTACTTAAAACCACAAGAAAAGAGTCATTTGAAAGCTGAAAAACCGTCTATCAATTACTTTTAAAATTTTCTCACTTCAAAAAAAATTGTAAATTTGGAGGTGCGCGAAAATTTAAGGGTGCGCGAATCGCCGTTTTTGAAGGGTGCGCGAAAATTAAAGGCGCGAAAATAGTGTGCGCGAAAATAAAAGGCGCGCGAAAATTAATGGCATTAAGGTAGTGAAAGTTATGAAATTGGTTTAAAAAATCAAAACCAATTTATGAGGTCACGTTATTTATAGTAACCCATGTATACTAGATAGCTAAAAGTCTCACCTTTCTTACCAGCGTACAAGCCATCCATCTGAAGCTTTTGAAGTCTGTCACGCCCAGCTCCTTCTCATACTTTATCGCTTTTTTCTTTTATGAACGTCCCATCTATTGGTACACTCTTAGTTCGTTGAGACAGATCCACTTAAATACTACATTATCTACATCGGCATATAGCTGCTTTCCCTTATATATATTTTTCGCTTGGTCGAAGATTTTTCCAGTGCAGAGAGAAGTTGAAACAGTGTTCTTTGGCACCCGATACTTTCCTGCAACATCTTTATTTGAAATGCCTTTTTCCAAGTGCTTTAGAGCTTGATATTTTTTAGCTAAGATTTTCACAGCTAGCTAGCTAGCTTTCCTTTCGCTGCCATGTTGAAAAAACAAAAATTTGCATAAACCTTCTCCTAAAAGAATTCGACATTTCGAACTTTCGAAATGGAACGTTTTTAGTTCGATTAATTTGCAGAAATTCCAACGAAAGTTCGAGATAACTAGCGTTTTTTAGCCTAGAGTTGCTTGATAAGTTCAAGGGACCGGGAAAAATAATTCCACATTAGAAATAGTGTTTCGGTAACGAAATTTCGCATCTGACTCTGAAACTCTTTTAACACCTCCCCATCCATCATCCGTGCTAAAACATTACTGAAAAAACTTTATTAGCTGGATATTTGCCTGTTTGTAAACAAAAATTTATCGGGAAAAGCGCACTTGTAAATGATTTAAAGAAATCCTGAACACTGATATCAATATTACACCTTAACTTCAATTTCCTTAATGGAGGGCGTTCAACTCTCACGTTTGGAAAAAAATTATAAACAATGGAGCCCTTTTCAAGCGTTCATCGAAGACGTGTGTTCTAATATCTCATATCTTCACACGCAGTATGAACTAACAAAGAAGAATCAGTATAGTATACAAGGATTGTAATTTTTTCGTCAACAAAAACAATTAAATAAACTGGGAAATACAATTCACAATACACATTTTTTATGAGAAACTTATCACAAGAAATATTTAGAAATAGAAAGAAACTGAATAAGAAAAAAAATTAAATGTTGATTTCAAAGTTTCATTTAGAATTGATAAGAACAGAACTCCGGACTTCTGAGTCATTTTGTTCTTTTTATGAATTTTTCCCACAAATTTCTTCAAAATTGACGTGCTTATGAAAAAATTGATTAACTAAGTCAATGTGAGTATTTACGCAGGCGTAGGTGACAAAAAGAAGCGATCGCAAACAAGAACAATTATCGGTAACTTGAAGTTGAGTTACAAGACAATTGAAATTATGGATTTGATTTTATGGTAAAATTAGCTTCCGTTTTTTTTAGTTTAAAAAATTATATTTGAGCCTAAAGCTGTTCTAGCCAATAAATGTTCTTCAATTCTTTCTCAAATTGTCCATAATAGCTATAATAGCTGCGATTTAAAAATCACTTTAAGAATTATTTAAGACTCAAAAAGTCGAGTTTAAAAAAAATCTTGAGGGTCAACAAAAACAAAGAAACAACATTTAACTAAAAAATGTATGAACGCAACCTCGTTCTCAGCGCCTGTTGTCTCTTCTTTATGTTTGTACGTTATACTTCATGACACGTAGCTAAATTTTCAAAATTTACAAAATTTGGAAATTTACACACTTTTAGAATGACGGGAATCCTTTAAATAAATTTCAAAGTTTCTTTAAACGAAACTGCATGTGAATGAAACTTTGTTGCAAACATTTAAGTTAATCGTAATAGACGTCTGTACATGATCTTCCTCCGTTATAAGATTAAAAAAGATCTCTTAAATCTCGAAGTCGAAGGTACCATATTCTTAAATCATCTCCATACCTTACAGATATCTTCAGATCATCCAATTTAAGATATGGCGAGTTTCTATGAAGAATCCAGGAAGAATGTAATAAGTAAGCGGGTTTGAATTCGGAATTATGATTTTGTTGTTTTTGTCAGTGATTGCGGTCCATATTGACTGTTCGAAATAATAACCACATCACCTTCGAGAGCCAATGTTGCCACGGTAACGGTCGCAATTTAATGTAGCTTCTTCACCCGTATTTTTAAGTTTCAACTTTGTGATGGTGCCAGTATGCTTTAATGTAAATTTACCATAACTATCATTCTTTGCACCAAAACAAACATGTGTAGCTTGTAACATCCAATCGTCGGCTAGAATATTTGATAACATAAAAATATAATCATTATTAATGAATATTTAAAACTATATTGGAATTTATATGCATAGTGTTGTTTTTTAACCAAAGAAAATCAAACTGTTTATTCAGGAAAAAAGTATTGTGTCAAAATTAAATTATGAAACGATTTCTCATAAAACGTATTATTCGATCACATGGGAAACAAGCCAATCTGATTGCTGAAACGAGATCTCCGTTTTTTATGTATTACATACTTAAAAAGTTTTTTATTTTTGTGCTACTGAGATAACTACTATAATAATCACTACATAACTATATTTCACAACTAAGTATCTATAAATTTTCCTAGCAAAACTTGTATAGAATTTTCATTGCAGTATGGGATGAAAATAAGTATATTTTAGATGAACTTATTATAGTAAACATCAGAAATGAGATCTTTGACTCAAGATAACCAAGAATATTTTACGTACTATAGTAGTAACAGCATTTTTATCCTTCGTTAAAACTTTTTAGAACTTAAGAAATATTCTAGGTAAGGAAAACACGGAGAAAGAATACGGAGAAAAAAAAAAGGTGAGTAAAAATGGCACAGTAAAATAAACAAAGAAAGTGCCAAGTGAGCAAAATGAGAATTAAGATCAGTCTTTTTCCATTGGATATGAAGGGCTTCTTTGATTGTTAAATTACCTTTGTTTTTAGCGTTATCTATTCTTTTAAAACAATTATAATTATAAGCTGAAGAACACGACTCGTTAGAACAAAGATGTTTAAAGATAGGCGAATTAGTATCCCTTTTGATGTGTTCCTATATTTTAGTCTTAAGGTGGCGAGATGTCTCGCCAATATAACTGCAATCACAGCCAGCACATTTAAACTTTAAACTAATTCAGAATGAGCGATTAAAGGGTAGTTTGTCTTTATAAGAGAAGTACTGTTAAATTTTAAAAGAGTTAAAAATGATTCTAATGTTAACTTCAGGTTTACAATATTTTTTAACTAAGGCCTGTAATGTATGTCAACAGGTAAGCGACTACGCCCTTTGTTTTAAGGCAACCTGGATGAAACAGTATCAACAGCATTTCTCGTCAAACACCTCATTTTAGAAATCAATTATTTACAGCCTCGATCGAACTCCTCCTCGAATAAGCGCCTACGACTGTTTTTAATAAAGATTATCACTGAGGACACGATATATATGCATCTTTCATCCACCCAGTTTAAAACGCGTCTGAGCGTTTGTTTAAAAAAAATATACAGTAGTTATCTTGTTTTCTCAACTAAAATATACATAGGATGGGAGGGTATGATAACTTAACTTATGTTATCGTGTTTGGTGTATTTTATGTCTGTGTATGTTTTATCATACATCTTTCAAAAAATTCATAGAAAAATATGTTCATCCCGAAATTAGGAAATTCAGAAAAAAAAAAGATAATTTTTGGCGCAATAAAATAATAACAAGAAAGCCACAACCTCGTTCTCAGGGCTTTTTTCCCTCTAAGACTATTTACTGAAAATGAGGTTATGACGGCCTAAAAGTTAAAATCTTAAAAGTTATTTGTCTAGTATTTTGCAATTGAAGCTTTAAACTTTCCCTGGGAAACTGTGAATGGACAATTCAGGTCTAAACCCGAATAAGTTAATTGTACATATTTACTAACATGAATATAAATAAAAGCTGTATAATTGAAATAAATTAAAATAAACATGAATAAAACATAAGTAAAAAAATCATACCATTCGAGCACGTGTTTTTCTTCTTAGTCACACAGGAAGAAACGTTCTAGAAACGAAAATGTACTACTCTGTTATAATAATGTAAAATGTCAGATTTCATAGCAAAACGCCAACCTCGTTCCCAGGGTCTTTTGCCGTGTTGATGAAATTGATTCCGATTCCTGGGGACGAGGTTGATATAATGCCTTTTTCTAAGAGCACTGAGCTTAGAGAAGCCTCAAAATGTTCTTATTTTTAACAAGAGCAGTACAGTTAGTAATCTTAGCTTTGTATTTTCTAGAATATTTTTGAAACATGTTTCAGATTTTAAATTGTTCTTGCCTTTTCATACAACTTCTTCTCTTACGCAACGTATATTTCAAAAATACAAACCTCGTACCCAGGCGTTATTGAGTATTAATTACTGTTTGATTGTTTAAAAGAGAAAAAATGGTGTACTTTTACTAACTTAAACGTATTCAGAAGTGCCTTACTTTTATTGTATTTAGGACGAGCTTTTTAGGGGCTTTGAGAAAGCAGGGGACTTAAAAATCCGGGACTAAAAAAAAGACTAAAACTGTGGAACCTAAACTTTAGAAATAGAAAAACTCGTGCAGATAACTGTTAGATGGGTAACTTAATAAACGCATAAAAATACAGCTTTGGAAATTTTTAATAAGGATATTCAGTCTAATTTTTTTGTCTGACCATCTATTAAACTAAATAATAAGTTACCATCCAGCAGACGTGACGTCATATCCAGAACTAAAGCTTGCTAAAAATGACGAAAAGTCACCAAATTCCAACCACGGTACGATTCAGAAGTTATTAAAAAATTAGGAGGAAGAGGAGGGGGCTTTTTTAGTCCCCCCTCCCCCCCCCCAGACCGCCTTCCTGGGTACGAATGGGGTTAAATTATTATATTAATTATTTTTATTTTGTCCCTACCTTAAACGACTCCACTTTTCCACCATCTGATATTTTTGGTAACATCAACTCATCGTCACCTCCTTCTTTAACAAACCAACACTCTCCAAATTGCCATATTACCTCTGTCAGCTTTGAAATATGCCGTGTCACAATCTTGGTCATTACGCCATCTCAACAAACAAATTGTTCTTGTGAATCCTTTAGAATGCTTTGTGATCTTTCCATTTTTGATGTCATTAACGTTGCGTATAACGTAAAGGTTACCTTCGATGAAAATGTATTTGATAGCAAAAAGCAATAAGATTAAAGTCAAAACTTTGAAAGCCATACTGTCTGTGTGTAACACCTCCAATGAAGAGTTGAACAAAAATGATTACTGTTGTTGTGTGAAAAATCATATATGAGATAAAACTTAATAACCAAACACCCAAAAATATAACCAATGAGCAATGTTTTTTTCTAATCACGTATGAGCAGCTAACCAATCATATTGATACACTAAAGATATGTCGCGAGTTACATGTTTTCATGTTCCTTGTTTCGAATCGATTATTCACTTACATTCAACACGACATATATCGACTCCTTCCTTATTAAAATTTGAGTAAAAAATTGACAGTTTAAGGCGTAAAAACGGGACCGAGTTCCTCTCAAAAGTGAAACCCTCCTGAAGTGGGACTGTCTGATTAAAAAACATTTTAAAGGAACAATTTTATAAGAACAATTTAACAAGAACAATTTTTGTTATATCTTTCGTTTTATTTTTTACTCTCTCGATGCCGAATACGAGCATCGTATATATATACAAATTCAAAGTACAGTCACGTGTCTATACATAACATACTCCCCTCGCTAATCAGATTTAATACCATAACGCCTTACTGCAATTCTGGAACGAATAGGGTATCGGTTTCTTGCTACTTCTGCGACTGGTGACACATTTGGATTCTGGGGAGGATTCTCATTTAAAGGTTCCAAATCCACGAGTGAGTCGTCTGTTGCTGGATCTTCGAAAGCGTTTTTATTGCAGTGAATAATATCGTCAGCATGGCGTTTTTAAGTTGTTTTTCATCACTTTCTAGCATGTACGTTCGATCTGATATTTTCTTTGTCATAATAGCAGATGTCCATTTTGGTTTCCCAAGGATGTGATTCCTGAACAGTACTCTCTCCCCCTCTGAGAACGGACGAGGCGGTTGCCGTTTTCCTCGATTTACACTCATGTTTGTTTCGTAGTTCTGCATTCTCTCCTTAAGATTAGGCTTGAATAACTCTATTCTTGTGCGAATTCGACGTCCAAGAAACAGTTCACTGGGAGTCATTCCAATGGTGGTAGAAGGTGTGGTACGATATCCCAATAAATAATTGTATAATTTGCGTTCTGCATCTCCTCTCTCAATACGTAATGCTTTTAACCCATTCTTTACAGTTTGAGCTGGGATGATACACAGACGAAACGACTATGTAGTAAACTCTTCTGATTTGAATTGCGGATCTTTGTCACTCACTAATTGCACTGGCTACGCCAAAGTGAGAAAACCAGTAGATAATGCAAAATGTATATCCCATTTAAATGTTTCAAGCCAAAAATAATTGATGCGCCCTCTTTGTCCAGCTGTGAGTACATTTTCTCATGGTGATTCAAAGTTAGGCTTGCATATGCGATAGGATGCTCCGACTTGTCAGCCATGGGAAGATGCATCGCATGCTAGTTTCAATGGTAAGTCTGGATCGTACAGACGTAGAACGGGCGCTTGGGCAAGCTTCTCCTTTAACTGTTGAAATGTTTTTTGATGTTTGTCGTACCATTTCCACACATTGTTTTTCCTTAATAGTTCATAAAGCGGTGAGGCTATTTCGGACATGTTTCTTATCAATTTTCCATAATAATTGACGCCCCCCAAAAAGCTCTGAAGTTGGGTGACGTTTGAGGGAGGAGGCGCGTCCAGTACGGCTTTCAGTTTATCCGGGTTGGTGCGGATTCCGTTGCTGTTGAGAATAAAACCCAAATATTCAACTTCTGGTTGAAAAAAGTTACATTTGTCTTTATTCAGTGTTAATCCTAAGTTTTTGATTTCCGCCAGCGAAGGCGGAATCTTTAAAATCGCCTGAGGAGATAGAGAGATAGAGAGATCGAGAGATAGATAGATAGAGAAAGCGCAGCTAGGCTGGACGCCCGAAACTTATCCAGGCTAAAGATTTTTTTCTGAGAAAGAGGCTAAAATCAGTTTTAAGCCAATAAGAATCCTAACAGTGCAACAGATTGTTTTATTATCCAATGAACAATACTTTATTTTAAAGTTTATATGCTATCGAAAGTTAAAGGTCGTGCAGTGTAGCATAATGAAGATCGTCTTATAATGCGCCATCTTTGATGTTACGTCATTCTTTCTGTACAATTTTTCAAGCACGTAGACTAAAGCTATATTCAGCAGAACTAATTAATTATTCATGAATCTTATTTCTTATTTATTGAGTTGTAATTTAACATTGCAGGTTAGTTACAATAATAATTGAGAATACTCAATGATTTGTTTACCCCATAATTCTCCGTTTTCAAGATCAGCTTCAAATTTTAAAATCTTTTAGGCTAATGGCAGAAATCTTCAAGCCCCTGGGCTTCTTGTTTAATGTTTTAAGTACCGCTGCTAAATGATTCAAATGATCTTCCTCGTTCACTACTGATACTAATATATCGTCAATTTTAACAACAGACGTCGGTATATTTTTTAGTTCGTTTTCTACTTTCCATTGGATAATAGTGCTCGCCGGTTTAACGCCGTACGGCATCCTAGTAAACTCTTTTAGTTCTGTTAACGTATTGATGACAAGGTACTTTCGACTTTCTTCGGCTAATTCAATTTGGAGATACGCGGTTTCCAAGTCGAGTTTTGCAAATAGCTCACCCGCGGTGGGTAGAGGGTAGTGGTCTGATTCAATATATGGATTTCAGTATTTTTGTAGTCAGCACATATGCGAATGTTTCCGTCCGGTTTAGAAACTAATATGATGGGGCTTGCCCACTCAGAATCTTTGACAGGTTTTATAATTCCCTCAGTCTCCAACCGTTCTAGCTCGAACCTGACCGCATCCTTCACAGCAAAGGAAATTTTGGGGATGCCCCTGGCTTCACGTTATTTTTGCCTAAAAATTGTTCATCTTCTCCAGTTTGGAAGAAAAAGGTTCAGTATATAGTTTTTTAAAACTTTGTTTAAAGAACTTCCAATTTTGTTTACATTGTGCCAATTTTAATTTCACACTTGTTAACAAATCACGTCCCAGTAGGGAGATTCCCTCGCCCTTTATTACATGTATGTGCACGCCACGATGCATTTTGCCGCAGTGCTGTACATCTACATGCACTTTCCCTAAAGCTTCCAATTTCTCTCCTGAATATGTTTGTAAAGGGACATTCGATGAGGTGGTACACGCTTGAATTTCTCATCGTACATTTGTTGAGTATGATAGTTAAACCAGAGCCATCCTAATCATTTAACTCGAAGAAGTGCTATAAATGCGCCGGTGCTAGGCAGGTGGTGCAGATGGTAAATTGTTGACTCATCTTCGGTTGAGTCTGGCAAGGCATCATTTGCAGCACGCTCCACGGTCGAGTTTTGTTGTTGTCTATTCGAGGTGATGAGGTTAGTTTTGTGGATTGCCTTGCCTTCCACGCGTTTTCTGCACGATTTAGCCAAATGTCCCTTTATGCTACAGTGGTTGCAAATAGTTTCTCTGAAACGACAAGCATTTGCAAGGTGTCCAGAAGATGCACAGTGAAAATATCTCCGCGCCGGAGAGTGCCGTTGTTCCCTTTCTGTTGTAAACATTTTGTTGGCGAATTCCTCTGACTTTATTTCAAGAGAAACATTAGATGATATGAGCGAACTTTCTTTTTCAGAATCTTCCATACTTCTTGCTAATTATAACGCGTTTGACAATGTAAGGTTGCGTACGGCCAATACCGTAATACTTCGAATAAACGCCCGGGGCGTTTATTAAATTATTTGACATTTTGGGGGGCGTCTATTCGAGGGGGGCGTTTAAAAGAGGGGGGCGTTTATTAAATTTTTTACACTTCGACTCTTTTGCAGTTTTTAAGGATACCTATAATATATATCTTCACAACAGAAAATAAGAGATATTCACATGTTTTAGAGACTGAACTTCAAAAGTGAAAAACTAAATTTCCATTAAACCTAAGATTTAGGAAAAAAGTAAGTAAGTAAGTAAGTAAGTAAGTAAGTATACTTTTACTATCGCCTCGAATAAACACCCCTTATGAGGGAGGGGCGTCTATTCGAGGGGGGCGTTTAATAGAAGGGGGGCGTTTATTCGAAGCATTACGGTAACCGTTTTCTGATGTTATCGCTATGCATGCCACAAACATACTTGTCCCGCAATGCCTCGTTTAAAGGAGGGGCGAACAGCCGCGGGCACGGCTGCTGGTTAAAAATTCACGATGCCAGAGATAATTTCAAAGACCAGATCAGCTGGTCTCGAATATTCTGTAAAATCTTGATAATTGTTTAGTTCTTGTAATATTTAGCTAGCATCAAATCAAGTGAAAAGTGGCTTTAGACTAAAAAGATTTGCTGTTTTTATATTAAGGTGGCAGTAACCCTTTTAAAATTTTTTTTTTTTACATAATTAGTTACGAAAGGTTATTTTCAGACTATATATCCATATTTTTTCTGTTATAACACACTTGTCACGATTTTATAGCTAAAATACATTATCTTTCACCAAAAATATTCAGCCTCAACAATTCCTCTTTAAATTAAAATTCATGTTTAATTAATTAGTTGAACTATGCAGCCATGATATGTTGTGCGGAAATCTTTTTATTCGGAATATTTTTCTTTTAACAGCGTTCGTTGCAGCAGGGATGCTAACAAAGAATCTTTTGAAAAAAACAAAAGGCTATTGTTAAAAAATATATGAATGAACAAAAAAACTCCGCACACCGTTTTAACAGGGTTAACCCAAGGTTCATTTAAAAACAGAAGCTGATGAAAAATAACGAGATTGTAAAAAATTGGAGCTCGTAGAAGCCGATTTTTTTCTTGTTTATGATACATTTTTAAATAGAAATTCCTGCTGACTCAGCAATTTTGGTATTAAGTTAAAATCATTTTATTATGTATTAAGGCCTATATTTTTAGGAAATAGTAAAAAAAAATGGTATAAATAAAACACTGAGTAAATAATTCAGCTATTTGGACAGCTAAAAAAGAGTTACTGCCACCTTAACGGGGTTATAAATTAAAGCTGTTTGTTTAAAAAAGGTGAATTTATGACTTAGAACTTTGCAGCACAACAACACGTTATTATACTCACATTATACCCAGAACATAGAAATTTTTTACAAAATACCGGTTTTGACTTTTATCCACGAATGCTGAATCATTTCATGGTTCAGTATTTTTACACATTTGCCAAACTAGTGGTTATATTCCGAAACAATATTAGATCTTCTCTACATTGTGATGGCCACGCGTCGATGATCACGTTTTATTAAAAATAATACACAAGTTGGTTATCTTGAGTTAAAAATCTGATTTTTTATAGTTTATTGGTAACACAGCCATAAAAACTTTGTAAAAATGTTGCTAGAAAAGAATATGGATATTTATTTATGAAACATAGTTATTTGTGTGTCGTTATAGTAGTTAATTTATTAGATTTTTGGATTTAGACGTTCCTTAATTTTTGCTACCTCGCTTAAAATTTATTTTGTGGCTGCCACACAAAAGTTTTTTGTTCGCCTCTCCTTTAAAAAGTCACCAAAATTACATTTTTCAGAAAGTTTGCAAAGTGCGGCAATATAATTTGCTAAGTTCTCACCTTCTCGTTGGCATCGTTCATAGAACTTGTAACGCTCAGCAATAATAACAATCGGCTCCGGACTTAGATGCTGTTGAAGCGTCTGCACAATTTCCGGAAAAGTTTTTGAAGCAGGCTTGGCCGGTGACAGAAGGTTTCGTAATAACGTATAAGTGTTTGATCCAATAACTATTAAACAAACAGCAACTTTTTTCTCTTCTTCGATCTCGTTCACGATAAAATACTGTTCTAAGCGTTCAACATATGAATTCCAACAGTCGGTATTTACATCAAAGTGTTCCAGTGTTCCGATA
The DNA here is from genome assembly GCA_030067915.1 of Hydractinia echinata. NCBI lineage: Eukaryota > Metazoa > Cnidaria > Hydrozoa > Anthoathecata > Hydractiniidae > Hydractinia > Hydractinia echinata. The sequence continues at coordinate 1,153,603 of JASGCC010000073.1, read as the reverse complement.
AAATTATTCATCGCCATACTGTAAATGTAAAAAAAATTCTCTCTCGTCGCCACGTGTTATGTCTTTCGTTTTTTTTTTACTCTCTAGATGCCGAATACGAGCATCGTATATACAGTAGACTCCCCGTAACTCGAACACCGGTTAACTCGAACTTTTATTAGCTCGAACTGTTTTCTACGGTCCCTTGAACATTTCTTAATACTTCCTTACAAAAACTACTCGTTAACTCGAACCCCGGATAACTCGAACATTCGTTTTCTCGAACCATTTTTTGGTCCCCCTTGTTAATTTCTTCGGATAACTCGAACTTTTTAGTGTCTAAGTAGAAAATAAATGTTCGAAAAATGAATACTGGTATGTAATGTAGCCAGAAATTTCGAAAAGCTGTTCTTAAATGATATCGTCTCTGCTGATTATTCTGTCATCAACACCGAGCCAGTAATGAATGATGACGAGAGCTTATCAGACATATTTCATGAAGACACACATGATGATGCTTTAAATGAGCCAATTCGCCCGCAATCTAATGATGTGCGTCAAGCTCTGGAGTTACTCCGGGAGTATATGTTGTTTAGTGAAAACGGAGCCTGTCTTCACAAATACATCAACCTAATAAGTCCAGTTGTTGAACAAGAACTATCAACAAGGTTAAGTCAAACCGACATACGAAATTTCTTTCAGTGTCTGAAGAAAAAAGTCTGAAGAAAAAATCGCCTTAATTCGAACAAATATCTCCATTTTTGTCTAAGTTCGAATTAACTGGAGCTTCGCTTAAGTCGAACATTCGTTAAGTCGAACTGTTTTCTCTGGTCCCTTGGAGTTTCGAGTTACCGGGAGTTAACTGTATATACAAATTTAAAGTACAGGTCACGTGTCTATACATAACAACAATCAACGGCCAAACGGCCACTTTCTATTGTCCCAATGTCTAATTTCACCTCTATTAACGGTCAAAAAAAATCTTTATGCAAGCAAATGAAAGGAAAAATAAAAACATTTGTTTTTTTTATTTACAATAGGTATATTTCTTCATAATATATCATGTTTGAAATTTTCTACCGAGGTCAGTAGCATGTCAAAGGATCTTTTTCGTAACTTGCTCTAGCCACTTTAACGCTTTCACATGTCCCCTTGCTTGATATGTTACGGGTATTTCAAGTCCTAAACCAGCCCCACGATTTACTTTCTTTCCAGTAACAGTACATAATATGGTATACTTGTGTTTATTTTGATCATGAATCATTCTTTGAGCCCCTCCCACCTCTCCCGACCAGACTTTTTGATAAAAAAAGGATATTCATATAAAACCTCCATACATCGGTCACCTCTAATGTAACGGCCACTAAGCTGGATCCCCAAAGTGGCCGCTATTAGAGGTTCCACATAAAAACAATTTTATAAAAACAATTTTACAAGAACAATTTTATAAGAACAATTTTACAAAAACAGTTTTACAAGAACAATTTTATAAAAACAATTTTACAAGAACAATTTTACTAGAACAATTTTATAAGAACAATTTTATAAGAACAATTTTATAAGAAGAATTTTTAATAACCAAATTCACACGGCTTAAAGTTTATCACATCCAGAACGGCTAACAAACAGATTTACCATTTTTAATTAACCTGCTTGCCAATTTTTTATTACTGAGACTTCTTTTAAATCTAAATCTAAAAGGCAATTATAAATCGTAAGGTAAATATGGATAGGGAATATTCTTAGTAACGGTTGAAATTAATGTCAAAAATGAAATAGACTTAGAAGTTAGAAATTTGGAAGAAATCAGAAAATGTTCATTTATATCCAGGACTTCTTTTACAATGGGCTCCCATTTGTTTAACAAATTCACACTTTTGTAGGGGTCCCACCACGGGTACCAGGTCCCAGATCGGGTCTTGCTTTTGGTTCATACCGTTATTTTGAACATTCAGTAAATTTTACTTGAAATGTACGTGATTAAGTCTAAAATGAATATGTTTGGGTGAGATATTTGTGGTCGTTTTATAGGGTATGTAGGCTAGAAATAGATTTGTTTTCGCATTGACGTGGTTGCAAGCTGTTCGGAATAATCACGTCTCAGTAATTCTAGGCCGACAACTTTTTCTAGATCTACGAATGGCTTCAATTTTAACCAATTCTTGTTTTTATTTTTGACAAATTCTCAAGCTCAAAGTTCTAATGAACTAGACTCCTATACGCCATTTCGGAATTAGCGCAGCCATATTTAATTTTCCTGCAAGTAGAGAAAGTTAGACTTTGACCTCCCGTTCTCCGTAGAGAAGCCTACAGACAGTGATAAAACGGAGAGGTTCTTTTAAGAGATTTACAGTTTACCTTGATGTTTTTGCCTATTTTCATATATCAGCATTGCATTTTAAGCCTCTTGAGTCATGTTTTATAGCAAAATTATATGTTTTAAAACAGGCCAAATCAAAAGTGTTTATTGGAAATTTCGCGAATTGCAACACGACACGAAGTCTGGGGGTTTGGGATTTATTACTAGTGCCCAAATGTAAACAAAGACGTGCCAAGATTCTCAAAATCTCTCAAATGAGCCGCTCCTTTTTAGTACTTCTTGGATGCTTCGTTACCGTGAACGGAGGATTCAAAGTCCAACTTACACCACTTGCGTGAAAAATGAAATATGGTTGCGCTAACTCTGAAAAGGCGTATTGGTCAGGAGCCTCAACGCATATCTTTTTGATAATCGGCGATTCGCCGTCCCGGGGTCAGAAAAGATACAAGATACCCTGGGGACGAGGTTGAATCGAAATGTCACAATAAAAAATGCGAGTCTGTTTAAAACGTGTTATGTCCATTTCTCAACTTCGTTTCCAGTACTTTTAAATGAACTTTTTGAAGACAGGTGAGAGATAGAGAAATGTATGTTCTGGCGCAGCGCACATCCCACACACGCGCACGCACATCAACACAAATCCCAACAAGTTCCTAGGCGCACACACACGGTCAAACACAACAAATCGACGTCATACCGTGCCTAGAGGTGTAAGTCCCTAATAGTCTATGCCTAGTCATGCATATCAAGGTAAAGTCCTTAATAAGCTATGTGTATTGATACATATCATCATAAGTCCCTAATAGGCTATGCATATCAAAAATCAATGCTGCAAATGAGTAAAAAATGTTCTGGCGCAAGTCACTAATATACTATACATATCAAAATCAATGCTGCAAATGAATAAATTCCCCCCTCCCCATACATACGCTAAACATCATCAAAAATCATCGCATGCGCAGTAAAGATGTGACCTCCCTTGGAATAGATATCATACCCCCAAGGCTATAGGATAAATGGAAGAACAATGTAAGGACTGTGAATGTATACTTGACGAGTATGACAGGTGTACCTGTGGACGAAGGTTTGTGGTACAAGCCAAAATACTGTGCTGGTACTGCTATCAAGAATATATCACGTATAATGGGGGTAGTTGTGTATGTGCGAGGAGAAGTAATCCTCGGGCCTTGTTTGAAATTCAATAAAGGATGCTGAAATTTGAGAATGAAATTGTGAAACCTCGAGAATTCTACAACTTTGCGACTACCTTTACCGACATCAGTGATATCAACGTGGACCATCTAACAGTGTCAGACCCTATCTCTGCCAATGGAGGTAAGGATCAACGGTACATCGTAGGGTATCATACACGAGACCTCGTAGTAGCCCTCAGGGTAAAAACACCTGAAGTCTGGTCCAATGGAGTGAGTCAATACAATGCCATTGCCGTACCGGCGATGAGTATTGATTTTGAAGAGTACCCCTATTATATTAAAAAATATCACAAGATCGAAGAGCTGATATCTCAAAAATTGACGACGGAGCCGGTCAGGAAAGGTCGCTATTTCAACGCCAAGCTCAAGCACTATAAGGACGCGATCACGACTAACTTTCATGGTCAACCGGTACCCTATGATGAACCCTGCAAACTCAGTGGTGTGCTGGCGATATCATCCATATACGTTCAAGGTAGCAACTACTACCCACAGGTACATGTTGTCGAATGTAGGTATAAAAACCTGAATAAATGGCTGCTGGGCGATGAATAGAAAAACCATATATTTTATAGACCATACAAGACCTATAAAATGTATAAAACTAAGGCTTATACTCAGGTGGAGGCTCTATATACTTCTTGCATACTGTACAGACTGAACTTTTTTAAAAAACTCATCCCTACCCTCCTGTCTCCCCCTCGCAACGAGCTGAGCACGCTCCCGTTCATTGATGGAGTCAACAATCCTTTTAACACGCTGTCGCATCTATTCCTTCAATAGCATATACCTTTGCTTCTCTTGCGTAATGAGAGTAAACTCGTGGCTCTCAATCACCCCATTTTCTACAGCCTTTGAGATAAGATCGACGATGGAGTTCAATTTTCCTGAGGCGAGTAGCCTAATTGCCTCATGTTTCTTGGCTTTCACACCAAGCCTCTTACCGGCGTTTCTCAGACCTGCCTGTCCAACTCCCACGGCGATTGTAATAACCCCCATCGCTATACAGAGCGGAACACCAAGACCCGAGGCCAACGCCCCGATTCCGACACCCGACGTTACTATAGTAATACCCAGCAGTCCGTGGTCGCAGTATCGGATCCATTTTAAACTTTTTTGCGAGCCTGTCCCGCTCCTTAATCTCATTTCGCAGGTACTGTTCAATATCTTCAATCTTTTTTAGCCTGTAGGCCTGGCTTTCCTCCGGCATGCTAGCGCTTTGTGTAGGCGCGCTCGGTAAATTTGGGTACAGCTTAGCTATATCATTCATTGTTTATTCTATAAGAATATGCATCGTTAATCCAGTGAACGAAACGTTTTTCCCATGGTGATATTCATCTGTCAGCATAAACTCGAGGCGATCCGTGGACCCCTTCAAAGGAAGGTATATAGGAGTGTCAAAACTCCAGGTCAGCATATCCCCCACAAGCGTTTAATTCCTTAGTGGGGAGTAAGGCGAGAATTTTAGACTTGCTACCATCCAGCAAGCAGTCGTCTTCGTCCAACTGGGGACAAACAAGTCTCAATCTGTGGTAGACGTCAGTCTTGTAGTATGCATCATAGTCACCCTTCAGATAATACTTTTTACTGGGGTCGTAGGGTAGACCTAGGAGCTCTTGCAGCTATCGATGAATCACCACCGTGTACCCATCACTGACACGGAGCCTACAGAGTCCATTTTTCAAGACAAACAGTTTGATCCTTTGCTGTGCCTGACTATTGACGATAGCCGCTAAATCCTCGATCCTATACAGACCGTTCATGATCTCAATTCTAATTTCCCTCTGATCGGGCCCTATTTTACGGATGACGAGCTCGTTATCACTATAAAGATTCAACCATACGGGCCTGATACTTATCGATTTCAGGGCTATTCTAGTGTCCTGTCCTAGATAGTCCTCAAACATCGTGGGCTTTGTAATATCAGTGATGTAGAGTTGCTTCATTGTTTTTTTATAACAAAACAATGAACATGTATTCATACAACCCTAAGGCAAAGTATAAGTCCAACAGGGGAGAATGGCCACTTGGTGTAACAAACCTAGAACACCAGGACCTGTTTGTGTCCATAGAATCACACATTTCTGTGGTATTCCCTAGGTTTATCAAATACCCCATCAAGGTTACAACAACCTACCTTAATGACCCTGTCATCAGGGATGGACAAGAGGACAAGCCCTGGAGTACTGGAATATTCAGGTGAATTTCACCACCCATTGCGCAAGCACTGCATTAGGCATCTCCACCAAGCACCTAACGGGCTCCGTACCCCTTGTCAACTCGATCTTCAAATTTCATATATACTACCATATACGTCGCATTCTAGCAAGGATGAAAGTACCCATGCCATTTGACGATGGTTTTTCACAGTACAAAAATCCCTATTCAACCTCTGGCTACGCGCAGTTATGTCGCGAATATGGTGCCGAGCCCAACGGTCTGTACAAAACCAAATCAGTAAGTGCATCACTCACCAACGGAAGATGGTGGCCACAGGTTGATGGTGATTGGGCCAAATTCATCATACCAACAAGTCAGGGTTTGACGTCGGAAGGTCTAACAAAGCTAAGCGAAAGTATTAGGGTATACGTGGTTTTGTTACTGGGGTCGCAGGCGGGGGCCAAAGCATCCTTAATCGGGTCTGGTGCGGACAACTATACGGCCAGGCAGATTTTGCTACAAAAATTCGAAAGTATGGTACAACGCCAGGAGAATGTGGGGCAGGATATAAGTCAATTTCAGAAGGTCTTGCAATATGCCCGAGCTCCGATGAATTTTGCGGTTATACCCAGTGTCTACATGCTGCCTTCTAATATGAACCTGCGTATGGGCAAAATTGAGGGGTATAAGAACAACATCTTGATCGCACCCGCCAATGCCAATGTAGGAGTCCAGGTTGATGTTAAAAACAAGCCTATTGCGAAGCCTATGGAGAGGGCTATCAAGCATACTGTCAAGGCACCCCCTAAGCCTATAGGACATACCATCAAACATACGGCAGCTATCAAAGCACCCCCTAAGCATATGGAGCAGACCATCAAGCATACGGCGGCTATCAAATCACCACCTAAGCATGCTACACCTACCATACCTCATATACATGCTACGCCCCCTATACATACTACATCCGAACAGAGGAAACCCCCGCAACAGCACGGGGATACCAGGACCGCATTGATCACAACAGGGGTAGGCCTTATTATTGCCTATATCTGGTTTAAAAATTAGGCTTTTTCCTCTTTCCAACATATACCACAACAAGCCCAGCGGCACCCGCGATTGCCATGTACAGATGCTTGGCTGCATATTCAACAATGGTTGCCGCTACCCTCAAAAAGAAAGAGACCACAGTACCAATGATGCCAGGTAGGGCAGCACCTGCTTTACCCGCCAGGTATTTCAAGAAATTTCCAAGCCTCTCCAACTGCTTCTCCTCAAAGCCTTTTCCCGCATCCGCCGCGGCACTTCCTCCTGCACCTGTTGCGGTATATCCCCCTGTAACGGCGAGTACGATGGTGCTTATTAGTAGACTAACGGCCGATATGATACTCGCTATGGTCAGGCCCTGCTCCTTGAACAAGAATTTAAGTTTCTCGAGTAAAGACGTGTCATCTCCGGCGATCTTCATAAGCGTCTCCTTAATGACCTTCAACTGGTTGTAAATTTGACGGGTGAGTATATCATGGGCATTTTGCGCAGCCTTTTTTTCATCCTCTAATTCCCTAATATCCTTCCTAGTCCTTGCTATCAGGTCATCAAGTCTATCAATCTCGCCATCGTGCGCCCAATCTTTTTTATCCTCAAGTTCTTTTAAATTGGCCTTTGCCCTATCGAGTTTATCGTTGTTTAGAGCCATCTTGCTTTCCAGTAGCTTCAAAGCGCCCCTTATAGTCTGTGCCGCCTCATCAATCCCTTCTATTTCACGTTCAGTGAAAACTTTATCACCACCACCAAACGAAGTATCTTCATTAAAACTTTGTATCTCGTCCAGAACATTCTTGATCAAGGGTAGCATTTCCCCTTCCTTACCCCCATTCTCTTTTTTCATCTCAATATACTCAATCCTCCCCATGAGATTCTGGACTTTCGATTTACTACCTTTGTTGGGTCGATCATAATCGGCAAAACCTAGGGCTATCATACGCTTCTTGCCTAACAAAATTTCAATCTACCCAATAGTTGGAAAAGTACCATCCTGATTAGTAATCACCTTTTCCTGTAAGGTTGTATTCCCGCGCTTAAGTATTTTGAAAATGAGTTCACCCCCTTCCATCCTAAGCATGTCATAATGTATCCCGTTTGGCTTCATAAATCTCCGATCCATACTAAGATGTGTATAAAGGCTATCAATCTTTGATTCTAACAATTGCTCCCGGGGCGTGAGTGTGCTCCAGGCATGCTGTTCCCCATGCCGTTGTTCTCCTGACGTTGAAGGCCCTGGCGTTGATGGAAGTTTTGGTGTAGTATCATCAGGCCTATCATCTGTCCCACCCCCCTTATCTTCAATATCATCCTCATGAGTAAATACCGGGTTATCAGCCATTTAATATTTTATAAAATATTTCTATCTAAATAAATGAGTGAATTCGGAAGTACATTGAACCCCTATGCAGAGACGAAGCAGCTTTTTGATATCAAAGGAAGAAGACAACGTGTTCAAATAAGTCACGTGCCTTCAACGATCAATCGGAATGAGGACCTATACGTGGATATTCCCAACATGGGAGAGAATGATGTCATATTTCCCGGAAGTCTCAAACTCTTATTTGATCTGGTGCTGACGGGGACCAACACGAAACGCACCCTAGTCAGCAACATAGGGAAAAGTCTAGTTCGAAATCTACGTATCACCCTCAACGGCAACGAAGTACAGAATATCAGTGACTACAACACGCTCGCGGTCTACAGAGACCTGTGGCTATCTAAGTTTGATCGTGACAACAGCCTGATCCTGGAGGGGATCAACCCTAACGACGGTACCATCAGGGCCTTGCAGGTAAAAGCCACCGACCACGTGGGCACGGATGAAGAAAAGACCATCGCCGTGGCGTATGGTAATACATTTTGCGTCCCCCTTGGCAAGATGTTTGAGTTGACGAGAGACCTACCGTTTTACCAGGTATGGCTCCATGACAGACTACAGTTTGTCCTACATTTTGCATCGTACGTCGACGTGATCAAAGATGGAGGTACGGCAGCCTCGGGAAGCACGGCAGCCAAGGCTGCTGATGCGATATATAAAATCAATAATATTAAGCTGCAGTTCGACAAGATCACTCATGAGGGTCTCGCGAGTGCCATGATGTCAAGGTATGCAAGACTAGCACTACCCTACGAAAGGATACTCCGTAGTAAAGTGGTGACTATGAAAAAATCGGATACCAGCTATAACCTCCAGGTCGATACCCCTGCCAAGAGTCTAAAGGGCGTCCTGCTACTGTTTGTGGACCCTGCAAAAGTGAAAGCTTATTCAGGTGCCAACGAGGTGTTTTATAACCCCAAGATTGAGAAGGTATCCATTACTGTCGAGGATGAGCCCAATGATTTGTACTCGCACGCGATGCTACCCAAAGACCACCTCGAGCAGGTCATGAACCTCTTTGGTAGTCACGTCTCTAACGTCACGATTGGTCAATTTTTTAATGAACGGTACGCCCTGTTTATCGACTTTCGATCAAGCCCGGACCACAGTCTTCACGGCAGCGGAAGGCCCTTACAACGTCTGAGCGATGGCATAACGTTGTACATGACCAAGAAAGCCGACGGAACCGGGGACATCCGCTGCTATGTCTATTTACTGATGGACGCCCAACTGAACATCCTGGACGGCCGTTATCATTCGGTGGAGTACTAAAATAAATGGCAACCCTCGCGATAATGGCAGGGGGCGCATTAATCAACGCACTCGCGTTTAGCGGCACAAACTTCCTATTTTCTAAGCTTTCAGGGCATGGCGAAGCCGAACGAAGACGTCACGATGAAGCTATGGAAAAATTACAATCAGCTCAAGCAAAGTGTGTACAAGACCGCCAGGGTAAAATCGATTGGTTCCAGAAGCAACGGGAATTGCGAGTACAGGCTGGGAAGAGCCTTCGGGAGCTGGACGACGACATGTACAAGTACTATATTGCAACAGAGGAGGGCAAGCTCAAATTATCGGATTACTATACGCCCTCTAAACCACAACAAGATGGGGAACTCACTTTCATCCTTGGCTCCTTATCTCTGCTAGGGTTTGTGGCATACAAGTATTTGTAAACGTTTCTTTTCTGACATGTAATAAAGACACATGTCAGAAACATCACATATTGTTACCGAGAAGGAGGAGGAAAAACTAACCAAAATTTACTATACACCGGAACACCTCTGGACCGGACGCAAAGCTATCAAATTACTCGCGAAGGAGAGTGGTCTATCCAAAAAGCTGGTCACTCACTGGCTGTCCAGGCAACTCTTATGGCTGAGACACATCAGGGGTCCAAAGCGTATCGATTACCCCCATTTTACCATTACGAGCCCAAACGAGATGCATCAGTTTGATCTCTTGTATATGCCCCACGACAAGTTGTATGGTAGCACATACAAGTACATATTGACGGGGGTCGACGTAGATATAAGGTAGCGAGGCCCCTATGTACCAAGAAAGCCAGTGAGGTTGTGGATATGTTGAAGGACATCTACAAGGCAGGGCCTTTACGATACCCTAAAACCTTCCAGTGTGACAATGGTTCTGAATTCAAGTCAGGTGTAACGAAGTTACTAGCTGATAAAGGTGTGGAGATTAGGCGGGCTACTACCAAATATCACCATACTTTCACAGCCTTTGTGGAGAGCTATAACAAGGTACTTGCTGAAAGATTATTCAAGCCTCAAGATGCACAAGAGTTGGTCTCTGCGGAGCCTAGTACCATTTGGGTCAAGCACCTGTACACTATCGTGAAAAGTCTAAACAACAGCAAGACTGCTATGATTAATATGAAACCTAGCAGGGCTATTAAACTCGATGAGGTCCCGCTCGCAAAAAGCGAAGAATATCCCGAAGAGAGGCCATTACCCGAGAACGGGTTGTACCTTTACCTCTTGCAGCCAGGAGAGGAACATGGTGACTCCAAAAGACGCGCCACTGACGCCGTTTGGAGTAGTAAATTGTGTAGGCTGGATCGTATCGTAGCGGGTAGTCGTGTTTTGTATTACTTGAAAGACGGCCCTGAAAGAAGCTTCGTGTCGGAGGAATTGATGCTGATCCCAGAGGACGTTCAGGTACCGCCGGAGGATGTTAAAGAGTGGTAGATTTCTCTATTCCGACCATGGTAGGGTGGCACCCCCCCCACTTTTCCATACAATTTTTACTACTTACAGGAGTAGTAAAAATTAGCGTCTGCCTAGTCCTCTACTGCCGGAACACCCAAGTCATACATGTCGTCTCGAGTAAGGTCAATAAGACCGAAGTGACACCCATGGCGCTCCACATGCCCATTCTCTTCAAATCGATTAAAGGTGTGTATACCGTTAGGGTTGTCAATAACGACAATCTCCTCCGCGCTTGGGTAGTTTGAACCACAACCTCTTCTTGTTAATGTTGCGCCTCTGAACACGCGTGCAGTAATAGGGAAGATGATGGTACCCATCGTCATCCTGTACGGTATGCTTGCGATGAATTATAATGACGTTGTCTTTCTTTGGATCTTGGGCACGTGGTACATATCGTTCCTGAAGCCTTGTATTTTCCTGGGCATGTGCCGCAAGTTGTCGATCACTATCCTCAAGCTCGTCCCCCAGCACCATGAGCTGATTATCCCTATCCTCTAAGTCACCCGCCAGTACCGCCATAGCCATATCTCTATCTTCAAGGGCTTGACGATGCTCTTTAAGCTCATCCTGTAATTTTTCCACCCCCTTCCGAGTTAGCCATTTTGTCAAGGCTACTGCCTTAGGCTTTTTTGATCTGACAACAATCCCCAGGGCACCATCTAATGTGACAAAGATGTCATGCGGATTTTTCCCTCTTCCAAGGGTGTAGTCGCCCGCTACACCCTTGGAACCCTCTATTTCTCGCCTTGATACTATCATATGTCGATCAAGACCATACCGCCTGGCATTTGGAATATTCAGAAATCTCTCGAGATCGGCACGTTTAAAATGAGGCTGATTTTGTTCATCGAATAGGGTCTCGATGGCTCCTGCGGGTACTACGTTGAAAAGCGAAGCTTGTAATGACATCTTTTCTCTTATAGGATAGAATTGGATTTTTTGTATGGTCAGTCGAGGATTTTCCAAGCCCTAGGATGTTCCAGCCTCACGTATAGACATGCGTGCTTAGATTTTTTCAAATCGGCCTTGATCTCATCCCAGTCTGAAATAAGGTTGGTTTCCTCGTCTATCATCCTCATGTCACTTTTCTCGTGGGGATACCATAAAAACAGGGCTTTTTTCTGCCTCCGAAGGTTCTTGGGGAGAGCAGTATACGATTGGGTTAGTAGCCACAAACTATGCTTGCGATGCCTACCTGAGATAGCCAATTCAAGTAGGGATTGTCGACGCTTGTCGAGGGTCTCGTCAGCTATCATATCGTCGACGACAAACAACGTCTCTTCACCCGCCAGCAACGAGGACATTTTTTGGATCCAGTCAAAGAGTTGATCCTTGGGGTCTATCAAGAACACATAGCCGTCCCTCCAGAGCGAGGCCCTCTCAAGGTAGGTGGTATTCCATAGTATAGTAGGGCACAGTATCACGATATTGTAGAAATGGTGCCTATATTCGTTTTCAAGCAAGTCTAGAACACGTTGCGTTTTTCCGCAGCCTGTCGGGCCTGTAAAGATTGCCGTATGAGGTTCCTTCACAACGTCTAGCATTTATTGATAACATCATTTTTTCTTATCTATATTCGGTATGATGCAAAGGCATTCGATACAGATCCACACACCTCCGGGGTTGTTTACAAGATGCCTATTACAGCCAGGGCAATCTATGGTCTTGTATATGAGTGGTAGTGGATCAAACACTATCTTACCCTTCTTACCCTCTAGATATCGCAATACTTTACGGTACCTCTCGACGAGGCGTGCTTTCTCTTGCAAGACAGGGCAGGGTCCGGGGTAAAAAAAAGGTATCTTGATCGGTGTTTTTAATAGCTCAATGTACCGAGGTACAATGTCGTGAGACAACAGGGTGTATAGGCGTAGGTAATTCTCGTCTTGTTGAGACTCTCTAATTTCCCTATCCATTCCCGCCACATCAATCCCACCATGCTCGCTGCAAATCTGACTCTCCTGCTCAGGGTGACACTTTGCACGTTCCCGTGACGCCTTGCTACCATCGAGGCAGTTTATGCAACTTTTTGTTCGTTGACCCTTCCCCCTGATCCAAAAATTGTCCAGGAGGAGATGGTGTTTACATTTTGAACAGTTTTTAACCTCCTCCTCCATATTGATTTCTATTTATCTCTACGATAAATAGAAACCTCCTACTCTATATTGATTTCTATTTCGGTTTGAGTATCAGAGAACGCTTATACCAACCCTGCTTGATCGCGTATTCGTCGAATAAGATAGCTCCTGTCATATAGCCGGCGAGCTTCATACCGTCTTCCAGGTCCACGTCTTCCAGGTTTTTTGCACCCAAGGCTATAAGGATTGTATACGATACCAGCCTGACGGACTCCCATAAGAGTCAATAACCTGGGTTTCATGCGGGGTAATATTTTCGTGAGGTGTTGCCTTTGTACTCATTTATTAGAGCATTTTTTTTGAAAAAATTCAATGCATTCGAAATATATCGATCTGAGGCTGGGCCTTGCCCTTTCGGGGCTCGGGATGAATCGCGGTCTTGTGGGATTCTCCACCATTTTTGGAGGTAAATCTGTACCATACCCCAACCCCTATCGCAAGCAGGGCAAGCGTATCTACACCGTACATGTAGACATTGTCCATGGACTTGTGAGGACCTGATGTAGGTTCCTGATCATCTGGTGAAGAACCTTTGCCCACGTTCTTCTGTAGGTCGGCCTTGTTCTTGCGGTTCCATTCCGCAAGTCTCTTGCCGGCAGCAACACGACCTTCGTTCTTCTTGGTTATGACTTGTCTCTGTTCCTCACTCATTTGTTATAAGTCCCACGGCTTATAACAAATTTCAATGTAGGTCCTAAGGCTCTTTCTCTTTCTCCTCCACCTCATCCTCTTTTTTGGATATATGCCGGGCTGTATGCCCCATCACCAATATGGGCGCTAGGCACCTACCAATTGAACAGTACACGAGGATCCCGAGGTCTGTCATGGCATCTCGGATTATCGGATCCTCTTCTATATCCTTTCGTAGGCCCTCGACATTGTCGATATCCACAATATTTCCAATCAAATTTGCGTACAGGCTGACTACGTGAGTAGTTAAAGCTTTTGCCGTCTTCTCACCCTTCTCTTGGAGCTCACGTTGAACATAGTCGGTATGTGCCTTTTCGATAGCTTCATCAGGAGCCTTGTCGATAAAGCCTTCTGTACATTTTTTAGGTAATAGATGCCCCTTGCCTTTGCGCAGGGCCTCCTTCAAGGCTTGGCGTTTATCGATAGGTTTCTCGACATGTTCAAAAGATTCTGCAGAGGTGTTGAATACTGGTGCAAGCTCTGACATTCTATTTATTATACATCGATATCGAAAAAAACAAAACGCGATCAGGGCATACGGTAGTATTACAGCGATATACAAACACACTTCCATTTATTCTCGGCTATGTGCCGGACCGGCGGTGGTGTCCACGGGCCAGCGTGGTAATTTGGTCCTGCTGCACGAGCCTTTTGTCGTCTGCCCTATTGAGTGCTAATTTGTTCACACTTTGGGTATATATTTGATGGTTCTTGTGTTGAATCAAGACCTGGCTTTTATGGATGTTAACGCCCTCCTCCAAGCATCGCCTATAGTCGTCAAAAGTGATAGATTTCTTGGTAACGCATCTTTTTACACCCTTCGCTTTCCTGTCACCCCCTCTTTTGTAAGGCTTTTATAGGCATATAACTTTTCCCTCAACGTTATAAACTCCGTCATAATTTTCCCACTTAGCTCGTCTTTCATGAGACCCACAATCTTTTTATTCTTACCTATAGGAAGAGGCCTGTTATCGTCTTTATTATACGCGCTTGTATCAAAACGTTTCTCGACATCCTGCGTGATATCAACATAGAAATCATGTGTCTTAATATGGTAAACGAAGGAGTCGGTATCCATATAACAGAGTTGCAGTTTGCTACCATATTTCGGTTGCATATACTCATAGTGGAACTCGTACATAATGAGCTTCGACATGTCCAGTATGGCCTGGCCTATGTATACAGGCTTGTTCATTTTGACCTCCGTCTTGCCCATCTCTACACCTAGGAGATGCTTACTGAACCTGAGGCCACCCTTAAAGTTGGGCTTCATCACTAGCTTCATATACTTGTCCTCGTTGGTGACGAGTTTGAAATTACGATGGTTCCTAATATTCTCCATGGTCTTGCCGAACACCGAAAGGTTCATGAGTTTATAGAAGTCTTTTTCGAAATCGTTCCTGGCAGCCGTTCTCAACCTCGTGTTGTGATCTATATACCCTTTAAGCCATGGCTTTTGGTTAAACTGAATTACCCTATGCACCCTCCTCAGCTCAAGCCCGTGCTTTATAGCCTCATTTAGAGCCCTGATATGCACCACATACCCACGCTTGTTTTTTTAAATTCGGTACCAGTTTTTCAACCTTGTTTATCGTCATGCGTTCTGGTAGAAACGGCAACTCGTTATGTCTATCGTTTAGCCTCTCGGGGTAGTCGATATCTACCTCGAGTAAGTATCCATACTTGTTCTTTTCGACAAGTTTCGCAATTCGCGCTTCGGTAAATTCCTCGATATTAGATATCCATTTAAAGCCATCCGTTGGCAGGTCTTGACACATGGCCCAGCCGTACAGGTTTTTCGCCTCGAGATATTGTAGGCAGGAGGATTCAACCTCTGGATCGTACTGTTCTCCCATATACTTGTTGTTTGCCCTCGCATACCGGTGTACCGCCTGGGTTATGCCACCTCGAATCCCTTTTTCAAACATGAGAAGCATGTTAGGGTCTGTGAGGAGCTCTAGCTTAATCCCGGTAAATTTGAGTGCTGCCTTCCAGGCGAGACCCGGCGCACTGTAAAATTGAGCAGGATCAAGCTTGTAATTTGTCAAGCATACGTCTCGAAACGTTTCAAAAACGTCGGCTAATAGCAGGACGTCTGTGGTGAGATATACATCATGGTAGTCGCCCATAGTAACTACATCACCCTCTGGGGTGATACAATTCCATACCTTTTTCGCATAGGCATAATCCTCATTACTGATTCCCTTCATATTCAGCTTGCTGTAAAATACCTCACTGGGAGGTAGTTCCGACTCTTGAAATCGTTGCCAATCATCCATGTATTCATACGGGTACACACTTTTTCGAAGCATTAGTCGAAATGTATCATCTTTATCGATGAATTTGGCCATGGATGGTACATTTGCCCTTATTTTTTCTTGATCTAGTTGCCTCGTGGTATATACTCTGAAATTCCAGACAGTTATCCGCACAATGTTGACATTTCATACGCCGGTGGTGTTTGTCCCGATCAAGTTGCTTGCCAATTTATCCAGGCTTGATGGCATGAATCGACAACTATCAATGAATCTAATATCAATACTCTTATAGACCTCACCATCGCCATACCCCATACCTGCACGAGGTACCTTAATTTTAACATTAAAACTGATATACTTCTCCGAGTTCTTCGCTATGCAGCCGATGTCCTGCGTGTTATACTTTTCCCCCAATTCCCTGATGAAGAGATGCGCGTCGTACCCGGAGAGATTGTGGAGGATGATAGGTATATGGCTAGGTATCTTATATTTGAGGTTACAGCCGTTATGCGGCGCGCCCCTATACAGCCCCGTATAGTGGCAATGATCCCTAACTTTACGGTTATTCACGTCGTTAAAGGGCTTCAAACATATATGACATTCTATGGCCTCATTATGTTCCTTTTTTAACACCCCTGTCAGTTCCAACATGGGTTGTTATGGGAATGTCCCATATAACCGCTTCACCTCATCTTCCAGATGGTTTACAAAGCGCGCGACACAATCCTTGCCACGGTATACTGTTAGTGGGTCCGGCACATCCCCATATGCAAATGTACTATAGGTACACCAGCCGGACGGTACATGTTTGTTCAGCTTTTTCGTCTTGATGCCCCTGACATCCTCCACTGGGATGAGTAGGCTCTCGAAGTCTGCGTATATTGCAAAAGTTACCTTGAATTATTGATGACCATCCCTATATTGTAGCCATTTTTCAGACTCTTCCGGCATCGTGATTTTAACAGCCTCGTGATCCTTGCAGTAGCTGTAATGTTTGTCTCTCGATTTAACCGTGTTGAAGGCCTGTAGGCAGTTAAGGCAAAAATGCATTGATTTCGTGCTTTTGATGTCTCTTTACCCAATAGTCGCGATAGGCTTTTGACAGCCGTGTAGTGGGCCTTTTTACCATCAGTGATAAACAATAGGTTCACCTGCTTGCCACGCTTAATGTTGTGCTCCGATCGCTTCAAGATGTTGATCTTCTTATCTTGTATGTATAGGACGTTCACCGCAATGTCCGGGTTGTTCTTCTCAAACTTGTAAGTGTCCTTGATAGTTGTCGGAAACTCTAATTCCTGCCAGTTGTAGAGATCTACGTAGGGCCTCAGCTTAGATATTCTTTGCATATCTTTTTCAGCATGATGTAGGGATGCTATGACGCTCCACTTGAAACATTCTTCATCCTCATTTTTTGGGTTGATGATGGCCTTTTTCGAGGCTATCCATTTAGGTACCTCTATGTATGATGAGCCCCTTGTTAGTTTATGGAAATCTATATCTAGGTGTAGAATTCTATCAATAGTGAACCCGCTCCGGGGTAGTGCTGGATGCTCCACATGTGCCTTGATATCGGCAAACATCCTGTCCAGCACGTCGTCTACGTCGCTACCCTGGAAGATCGCCGTCATCTTGCTATTAAAGGCTTTATTCACCTCAATGTACTCGTCGTTGGCCTCCTCCGAGTTTGGTACTATCTTTTTCCACATGATCCATAGGGTCATCTGTACTTTTGCTGCTCCCATTTCCTCTACTTGCTCCTCTATCAAGGTTTTCACGTTGGGTCGCACCATCCCTATATACCCGTCGACACCGGCTCCTCTTATACCAGAAAATTGAAAACTTCGAAATGTTTCATGCAGCGCGTGCTTATGTTCCTGGGGCGTAAAATCTTTCCCCGGCTGCTGATCATATAGTTTTTGAATATCCTCCAGGTAGTCTTCCTCGGCCTCTTTCTCCACCTCATCATGAAGCGTAGGTCTCGCGATGATGCTAGTCGCACTATCATAGAGATTCATCACCTTACGCTTGAAGGCCACATAGGTCCTCTTGACTCCCTCCCTTATAGGCCCGGGATTGGCGTCCATTAGCCAGTTATACCACCCCCGCATCTTAGTTTTCACGATAGAACGATTTTTCGACATCTCCTGTCTCTCGAAGAGGTCGATCTCGGATGGGGGTAATAGCCAGTTGTGCCATTCCTGGATTTTATCCCCCACAACCGAACGATTTTTTGACATCTCCTGTCTCTCGAAGAGGTCCATATCCTCCGGCGCTGGTACTATATTCACAGGCTTAACTGGTCTCTGTGGTACAATCTCTAGCAAAGAAACCAATGCGGTCTTGCGTAGCCTGTAATAACCGGTTAACCCACGACTTTTTGCAATATCTCGTAATTGTTTCACCGTGTGCGTGTTCATTTATTATGTAAATTTTCGATTGTCCGTGAGTTTCATATTTGCTCAAAAACTAGCGCGGTTTGGTTCACATCTTTACTGCGCATGCGTTGATTTTGATATGTATAGTATATTAGGGACTTGCGCCAGAACATTTTTTACTCATTTGCAGCATTGATTTTTGATATGCGTAGCCTATTAGGGACTTATGATGATATGTATCGATACACATAGCTTATTAAGGACTTTACCTTGATATGCATGACTAAGCATAGACTATTAGGGACTTACACCTCTAGGCACGGTATGACGTCGATTTGTTGTGTTTGACCGTGTGTGTGCGCCTAGGGACTTGTTGGGATTTGTGTTGATGTGCGTGCGCGTGTGTGGGATGTGCGTTGCGCCAGAACATACATTTCTCTATCTCTAGGTGTCGCGAACTGATTCAACTTTTTATAGAATACAATGATGGCTTTTTTACCATACTTGAAACCATTGTTTCTTTCAGAATTGTTTTGTTACTTTTAATTTTTTGTCATCGATTTTTTCAGGAAAAAATTCCTGATATGTACCCTAAATGCTCGATGTAGCGTACATGTAGCGTTTATTTAAAATTTTAATTTCTAAAGTAGGCACTTAGAGAGGGGCGGTAAATCAAGGGGGGCGGTTATTAAAAAAATCCCATTTTTGCGTTTATGAAACCATAATAGTCGCAAAATAAAAAAAAACCCAGATAATAACAGATAACAGTTATATATAACACGCCTCTGAGCGTAAATGGGAATGGTTAAATTTTCTTTACAATGAAATAATAGCGAACTGCTTCAACGAAAGCAGAAAGCTATTTAAGAGGGTTTTATCAATTTCCACAAACTTCGAATAAGCGTCCCTTTGGTTTCACTAAAATAAAAAAACAACCACCCCTAGTCGATTATTCGAGAGGCATGCTTATGAAAAAAGATGCGAAGAAACGTGGCTGCTAATATGAGAGGGGCGTTTAAACGAGAGGGGTGTTTTTATGAAAGCTGACGCTTAATTCACGGTATTAGTTTGGTTAAATAAAATAATTTGTACTTTTTGATATACGGAAATTAAATTTTAAGTGAACATTTTGGGGCAGTTGTTTGTAAGTCACGCATTTTGCCTGAAAATTGCATTCATCGAAACCACTGGTGCAAACATTTATCAAAGGATTGGTTAGCGAGACAAAAATAATAATTGTCTTGTTTATTGCACCAAAGATTACGAATTACACTAAAGATTACGATAAACATGTCCTACAAACCAAAATAAATAAAGCGACGACGACCTCATTAATGTACGATGAATGGTAAAAAAAGACACGCCGTCAGAGGGCGTGTGTGAACTACCATGGTGTCAGCGCCTGAAACAGCTAATATATTTCCAGCAATGGACCAACTAACATGCGATTTAGCATCTTTAAATTTATGTAAAGTTTGTGGTACCCAGTTCCCACCTTCTTTTTCATTCTTTCTCCGAATTATGACTCTGCAATCCTTAAATAATAAAATGTTGTTTCACAATTAAAAACAAGACGCATGATATACGTAAACTAGCTCGCAAAACAGAGACGTTCACAGTTATAATCAACTTTGAGCAAGCAAAGATGGCGTTCAATGTTTACAACTCGTGCTACTGCGCTTCCGTAACTTTGAAACTGCTCATAAATGTCACGCTGATACTTTAGGTCTGCAAGTCCACAGGTATTGAATCTGGCTCAATAGTGTCATCACTAAGTGTATAATTAGCTAAGTGGTAACGTTCCCGCTTGGGAGGTTGATGGTCTCAAAATCGAAACCAATGACGTTACATTTTCCCCATATACATGCAGCTGGCTAAATAAAAAAACAACAAACAGCGATAACAACAACAAAAATAATAAACATCCTAAATAAAAAACATTCGCGCGAATTGTTTCGTCAAAACCTGTAGAGCTTGGTACCACATCAGGTGTACTCGCGTCTAATCGCGTCTAGTGGCGTGTAGCACGTCCTGCACGCAACTGAACGACGCAAAAAAATGTTGTTATCAAGAATATAAATTTTCTAAAAAATCAATCCTGACAGTAAGACGAGTTCAAAAATTTATTTATTTAACTTTTTTCAAAAAAAGGAAAAATATTTTACAAATCCCAATTCTTTAGTTAGTCCAAAGCACATTCAACTACCACACCTCTTTGTGTCATACAATATTGGATATGTTCGTACATTTCACACCCAATTTTTGCCTTTTAGAGAGTGTTTTTCTCTGCTGGATTGACTGATTTACTCTTTCTTTTGAAGAAAAGCGCATGAACACGTTTTTCATCATGTGTCAGGTTATAATAATCTAATGAAATAAAATGCCGTGGTATTTTTGGCGCTTGAATTGATCATTCTAGTGCATATATCTTTGTGTGATTGTAACCTCACAAGTTCGGTCCTTACTCGGCAAATGGGACCTTATATGTGTGACCAAATAAAGCAGTTTCCGTCAAAGCAGTTTCTGAATTATTCAACTTAGAAATTGGGTGGTTAAGATGAATAGTAAATAGTACCGCAAACTTTAAACTTCGTTATTACAATACGAACCGATAATTTATTACAAAACAGTTTTGTTTTTCTTCATAACATTTTTTATAACAAAGTGAGTCGCTTTAAATATATATCGCGGCAGGTATTACAAGATGATCCATTTCACAAAACGCGGCACAACAGTTTTGACAATACAACATTGTTTATTAAATATTCGAAATTTGAAAACATCTAAAACTGTACATGACTGTCTGTTTCACGCTTACGCGATCGTCAGGTGTACTGAAAATACATTTAAGATATATACAACAAATACCTTAGGAAGTCTTTACATTAATAAAACAGTAGAAAAGGGATAAAAGAGGATTACTTTTCTGACATTCGCATAAGCGTGAGACTGACAGCCATGTACAGTTTCATATGTTTTGAAAATTTTACAATAAATATATGTTCTGCTCTATTGTTTTTTTTCAGTTTTGTTATAAATACAATACTGTTTATATATTCTTTATAGACGATTGTGAGATTAAAACGTGTTTCAAGAGCTGCTTTTCTCTTCTTGATAACGGCGATAAAAAAAAAAGGGTCAAGGGAAATCAGAAGGGATGAAAAATCGACAGTGCGGGTGGAATCCCCAAGGGCGTCGACCTTCCCGCTATTCCCAATGTTATATGAATCCTTAAGAAAAAGGGATTGGAAAATTGACCCCAGTAGAGTTAAAAGCTACAATAGGCAGAGGTCGGCGAGCTATCAACCGACATGATAAAAACTAATGCAGTAGCATAAATATTAAAATTACGCATCTTTGGAGAATATCAGACAGAAAGAAAAACCTGAGAAATTTCAAATCTTCTGTTCGCGCTCACAACCATACATTGTATTTTTATCACATTCCAGTGCGTCTGGTCAGTGTTTTACATGCAAAGTGGCACGTTATTGTTTGAAAACTTCAAACATTTGTCCATAGCTCTCATTAAATTTGCTGATAAATGCTTAATGCGGTTTTAATTGCTCAATCTCGTGAAAAATGGAACGACAAAGCAAAGATGAACGTATGAACATAATACAAAACACACATGACTTCATCTTCCTACTAAAGAACGAAGGTATTATAACAATTCCAAATTGTTCTGTTATACAAGTTAAAATAGGGTCATGCTTAACCACACACGAGATCTTCAAGCTACAAATACCAAATGCGATATAGTTTTATCGATCGTGCTGTGGCGGTTATCTACGGCTAACAGCTAGTTTCAAATTATTTTGTCAACTCCCTTCCCAGGGGCTTTTGCCTTTTGACATAGCCGTCAAGTAAGCGCCAGCGGCTTTGACATAGGCAACAAACCCTGGGAACGAGGATGATTATTTTGTATGTTTTAAGCATTTATCAACAGCTATATAAATTATGGCTGTGGACAGGAACGATTACGTTGGAAATTTATGTGTAGTTTTGTGGACCCAATTCTTAACCAAGAATACCTATATTTTACATAACGCTCACCACAAATGTTTGGGACCACCCGTTGGCTATTGCAAGGATCACATTGCGAGATTTAATCTGCGGTGCTAAGACAGGATACGAAAGTAAAAAAAAATGTCGCCCATAATGGTTGGGACGAAGAAAATTGTTAACTTTAAAAACGCTCTTCTGAGACCCTAAAACATCTCCTTTGCTTTAAAATATATTTTATTTGAAAAACCGCGATCCCTGAATTGGTGGAATAATTGTCTAGTTAAGCATTTGTGTGTACAAGGCCTCTAGGTATGTCAAATTGGTACTCTTATGAATATGAATCCTCCTTAAAGATGTTCGTTGATAGCAGTACTAGCAGAAATAGGTTAGTCGTGATAAACAGTCGTAAAAATGAAAAAATAAAACGGATGTATTATCCCAATGACATCAGGATATCATAGATGTCCAGGAGTAAAACTACTTTTTGTGGGTTTTAGAGGGACCGGGAAAGCCAGTGATTTTTTTTATATATTTTAGAATATTTTATAAGGAATCCTAGCAAAAATGGCAAACTTCTCAACTGCAAAGAGTTCCTTTGTATTAAACAAGATTCGACAAGCTTTGTATTCAAATTTGTTGTTTTCGCAAAACAATTTTGCGGTGAAGATGATGCAGAAATCTTAAAGCTACATTTACACAGTGTGTTTTTTTAGCCTGGTATCTGATGATATATAGTAGTTTTATCTCGGTATGGTTAAAATTGTATGACATAAACTATACAGCCCTACATTACTGAGAGAATTTTTCTAGGATTTTATTGTTCATCTGTAAAATTCTATTAACATCTCTTTAATAATAGCCGTATTTTGTCTGTCTGTCCGCGAAAGCCGCGTCCTGTTACGGAAACACGAAATGCGATATATAAAGGACGGGCAACCCCGTGGAAACCCCGTGGATTTTTCCACGGGTTAACGGCTAGTCCATATTATAATATCGGTATACGTCTGTCTGTCACGCAAATGGTAACCTCAAGCAGCGAGACACACAAAATGCGATAAATAAACAGCTGGCGAACTCGTGGATTTATCCACGGGCCACCAAAGTGTCATAAAATATTCTGGCTGAACAGACTTTTGCTGATATAGAATTTCCAGCCTACTGGGATCTTAATATTTGCTACTCTATACAACAAAAACGTACCCTAGATGGTACACGCGAAAGTCTAAAATTTTAAGATTTTAACCTCCTTGTTTGAGTAAAAAGACATCCTTTACTTAAGTTTTCCATAAATTAGCCATGATGGACAAACTTTTTTGGGAAGCCGTGGCGCCTTCCCCCACACACACCCGCCCCCAATAGATTGTTACGCCCGTGACGTTGTCCTATCATATAGTTCTTATACAAATAAACGCAGCTCGACGTGACACAAATATGGATTTAAGAAAATTGGTTCATCGGAGTTAAGGCGGAGACAATTTGCTATTTCGATTGGAGGTTCTGTACAACTAAAGAAAAATGTATCTTAGGAGTTTGTTAAACAGACGAGTACCATTCCTGGCCCTGTTTTCGACGGCCTTTTTACCCTAAATCATTTGCGGGATAGGATGAAAAAGGGTCGATGTTAGGCGGGGGTAAAAGCTTGTTAGTAAAAACTTATAAAACAACGTCTCGAGTTCTAATCCATCATAAAACTACTTTTTTGACATATATTTTGCCGCAACACGCCAAAATCATCATATTATGTCTCGAATTGCGGATCAAAGGCTTGCGTTCAATAAAAAAATACTTTGATTTAGCCATCAAAGTCAATTTGACTTATGTTTTTGTGGTGTCCAATTGTGCATGTGTAGTCATTTTCCAAACATTGACATTCCAATTTTTACATTTTTTCCTGTTTAGTATTGCGTTTGTTTGCACTTAAGTGTTGCAGTCTTAACTAGATGATTAGAAGGCGCAGTGAAACAGCTGCGGGTGACAGTTTTAAAGTTTTTTCTAACTAATCAAAAGTTTAAAACATCAAAGTAGAGAAAGGACTGTTGGTTTAACAAAAAATGTTTCCTCTTAGGTTCGTTTCCAAGTTTCTTTTTCTCTTATTTAAAATATAAAATATAGAGATCTGGAAACCAGGTTGGTTCGGCTGGATTTTTTGTAACGGTCAACAGGGACTGGGCATAAGGTGATAGCTGCGTTATAAAGATTTACTTAACTTAAAATCTTTCGTTCTTATCCATTCGTGGGTGGCGCTTATTAAGAGATGTCGGGGATATTACTGTGAGGTGATTTTTCTTTTTTTATTTGTTGTTCATATGTTTAAGTTGTGTTTCAAACTAGCTTCTTTTTTGTATTTTGGAAATCATCTAAAATTTGTAACAACAGAGGAGAGAGGATGTATAGAAGGTTTGACACTTCTCGTGTCAACATAAATAACAACCAGGAAGAGATAGCATGAGTTAACATCCTGATCAAAACATTGGAATTGTCACTCTGCTATCATGATTAGACGCTCCATTTTGAATTTATCTGTGTCCTCTTCTTATTATTCAATAGAAATTCAATGCACTAGTTCACGTTTTTCTCTTCAGCTGAATCTCTTTCTCGCGTGTTTTGGATAATGAGAAAATTCATCCAATCTGCTGACAGAATATTTCCTTATTAAATGTTGACAAGTAAAGTAGCTACTTGTAGTGATATAAGTACGCAGTGTTCGATATAAAGTGCCATGTAATCACACTGGTTTACAGAGAAAAAGGACAATATTTGTTGATTTTATCATACATAAACTTTAATTCAACGTCGATAGCTACTGGCACAAAAATACCGTAACGGATATGGGGTTGGAGTAGTTCTAAGAAAAAGAGCAAGTAAAAGATATTGTCGTGACGGCTAAGTTAAATGTCCCAAACTAAATGCGGTTGCTGCTTCATTGGGGTGTTCAGGATTTTATAAAAGAATTATTCAAGATACGTAAATACGTCCGAAGCTATTCTGATTGGTCAAGTAAGTAAATACAGATTGTCGCGCGCCATAGCGGATTTTGTCTTATCAGAAATTGTACGAAACGGGTCGATGGTATGCGACTTTAGTGACTTACATAAAAATTGATTGAAGAGGTGGGTTCCTGTAATTTAAGTCATTTTTATACTCTACGATGGAGAGCAGCGCGTATACAAGGAGAATAGCAGGAAAGTAAGCAGCCGTGTTTTAAAACCAGCAAGTGTAGTTGAATTAAAGAATTTTTCACTACTATAAAGCTGTTAACTGGCAAATTGCCGACGTTATGTTAACGAGTAGATAGGCTAGTCTCGTGTTTTCTCGATGAATCATTGCCAATATTTGTTGTTGTTAGATATTAGAAAACAAAAAGTAGAGCTTGTTCAGAAGTGTGAACTACTGTGAAGCCTTAATTAGGATAGGCAAGATTTTTTTTGGTTTTGAATAACAAAAGGGTATAAAAATCATGTAAGCGCGACTAATATATGACTCAAAGTATTTATAACTTGTACGATATAAATAAAAATCTGAAAAAAAACTCCGAAGGTGTTATTAGTTTTTTTAATCATTCAAACCAACAAATAAATGACAGCTAGATGTTCAACACGAGGCTTTATCTCCACAACAACCTTGTCATAAGCTTGACAGTAACAGCGGTAATAGGACTGTGTTTTCTTTTACTACATATGTGGGCTTTCTTCACAGACACTAGCGCACAGTTTACAACTCTATGTGAAAATCCATCACATGACAGAAATATTTATTGGATGTCAAATTGATTGTCGTGTTACTTATGCATGGATCTTTTGACCTACATTGAGCAAGGGTAAAAATCAAAACCTTATGTTTACTTTTGCACGCAGATCGGGAGACGGTAATAGTGACGAGAGAAAATTATCTTGACATATTAAAGAAACTTAATGTGCTTAAATTATTTTTGTGCAAGTGCTTGACCCAGAGATATATCAAGCTTTTGAACCTTAGAAACAATGAACATGAAATGTAACTGATACTCGAGAAATTATTTTATTCTTAAGTGTGGTCTCATGGAGAAGAAGAAAAAGCCACATAATATTTTTTGGATAATGTCACGTCTCAAAAAACTACTTGGTCACGTGATAATCACGTGACAATAGGCATATTAATATAACGTATACAATTGAAGCAGTTCAGAATGAGACAACAAAAATTGTGAGTTGTGAGGTAACCGTCTGTGAAACTGGTCGTGTGTACATTTGTAACCGCAGAATACAAAGAGATATGATAATAACACTTGAAGTTGTTTAATATAGGGCTGGCTTGAAATAAAAAAGGCGGGTGCGTGTTACGCCTTTAGCTGATTTTAAGAACGGAAGTCGTATGACAAAAAATCACGTCTTCACATGTGAGTGAATCACAATCATAATCTTCTACGTGAATAGTTATGATTTCTTTTGGAGATCTTAGAAGAGAGGTTGGAGTGTAAGGACTTACTCTTGGTGTATAAAAATACACAAAAAGGCGGAAGAATTTCCAAAAGATATTTTTAAGTTTCTGTTTCGTCGTTTAAAAGGTTGGATGTGAAATGTAACATTCTAACTCTGTTAGAATTGTGACTGAAAATTGAAAACAGATTTGACGACACCACAGGGGTAAGATAAGGTTTGATTTATCGTCAAAACGTAATTTTAAACTAACAAAAATTCATGCTATTAACTTTGTTCACAACGCTTTTTTAATGACCCTAATTTTTCCGTGGTATAAGTTATTTGTTGATAGACATATAGGAATAGAAAATGAGATGAGATGTTTCCAGGTGAGACTGGTGTAATGACTGGTGTAAGTTATTTTAATAAATGGCTTTGTTAATGCTACAATAAGACTGTATTATTCAAAAGGTATTGAAGTCCGATTTTCCCTGTTAACGCTTTTTATAACCGAACTGCTTTTTGTGATTAACATCACCCAACACCTGCTACTTTCCCGCCGTTTTAAAATGGCAATCCTTACCATAAAAATAAATCTCAGAAGAAGTTATCGCGAACGTTAACAAGACAACAGTTGGGGAGACATCACTTGCTTTTCTGTCATCACATTGTTTCTTTATAATTAAGTTTCTATTGTAACAATTTTGCCAGGCTGCCAAGCGCCGCATTACATATACAGTTTAAAAAAATTTCTATTTTTGCAGTGGTGTGGGTACGAAGTTTATTCTGTTACTTGTTTTCTTCCTTGTTGTCAACAGATTTTGATCGTATTTGCTGCTAAAGCGTCTCTTGTTCATTTGTGAATTGAATAGCTGCATGTTTATGCTCACAAACAGTGTGGAAAGATCTGTTAATTGCATAAATTATGCAACAAATTCATTCGAAAATACATTCTACTTTTAAAAACATCTGCCATTTTGTTTTTTAGAATTTCTAATTCTCGTTGCGACCAATGGAGTTAAGCAATACAAAAGGCCTGGGAACGGAATGGCATAAAGAATTTATTTATACTATAACGTCAAAAATCAATTTATTTTTAGAAATTTGTAACTGAAAAAATAAAAGATTTGGGATATCTTTGGAAAGACATAAAACGAAGGAATGGGGAAAATTATAGAATTTATCACGTGTATGCTTTTAGCGTTTCGGAGTGGTTCTTGTGGTACAGTTACACAAATACCGATGAAGTCATCAAGCAATTTCACACAAAAGAATGAAACAGAATGGAAAGATACTAAAATCAGCTTGACAACTACAACCCAAAGTCCATCCATTGCTTCATCTGCGAGTATGTTTATAAAAGTTGTTTTTTTTGTGTGAAACAAATCTACCGCGAAATATATTCTTTCAATGCCTGCCACACACTCGATAACCCAACCGTAGTCGCAGTTGTTTTCTCACACAATTTTCGCGCATTCGAGAAAAACTCTAAAAAAACATTACTGATAAGTTGTTACGAAAAGAAATAATTATTTCCGCGAGACAAATCTTTGAGAAACTGAAAATTTGTGGGTTAAACTTTCGCAAATCAGAAATTTTCTTAGAATTAGTCAAAAGAGTTAAAGTACATGCAAAATGAAAATTTTTTATAAAATATATTTTTTATTTTCATTTTTGGGAATCTTTTTCAATAATTCATATTGTACTAAATTTCAACGGGGTTTTAAGATTGTTGCGCCAAAATTAATACGAGCACTTGTTCACAAAGTATGCTGGGAAATTTTACATCATACATGTTTCCCTGGTATCGCTGTTTTTTAAACAGTCATTCTATTGGCGCAGAGATTTCACGCAGAGCAGCTGATTGGGAGATTTTGCTGCAAGAATATATCACATCGCCATTTACACGTTTATTTTATAAGCAAACTTACTTTTATGTCAACTTCGTCTGCTAAGGTCAAAATTTTGATTTTAGTTTTGCTAAGAAGTTGCTAAGCGAAATATTCAGATTTTACCAGTTTTCATCTTTTCACTTGCTGTATTTTCGCCTTAATGTTATTATCCAAACGCTTTATTTTTTTTATGAGAATGTTCTCTATATGAATATGAGGCTAAGATTTTTGGTTAAAATCATTACGTTTATTGTTTAGAACAATAGAAAAAATTATTTTATTAGGAACAATAAAGACATGTATTTTATTAGGAACAATTTAAGCTACGAAAACCGTGTTAGTACAACAATTGCTTAACTGCACAATCAGCTAAGATATCCATTTTATTCTCGTATTGAAAGCCAAGCAGAAATGGTACATTCATACTTTTATAGTCTTTGACATCACTCGGCCGGGATTCGAACCCTGTTCGCCCACAGTGCAGAAGGTCCGCACTGGAGGCGAACGCTCTATCACAAGGCTACCAGTCGGCTGTTATTCTTATAAAAAAAGTGTAATAGAGAACTTTCATTCTTCAAATGTTCTTTAGATATATTTTTCATGATTAGGTCTCGGTTAACTTTCCAAATTTTTAGTCCAGACAGTTGTTTAGTGGTAGCTACGTTTTTGAGCTACATCTCAGCCTCCGTCCTTAGCAATCCGTCCCTAGCATTTTGGTTGTTTATAAAAGCAGGGCGTATCCTGCTAAAATTTTCTCCAACTGTTGAAGAAAAATGATTTAACTTTGCTTTACAATGAAAGGTAATACAAATCTTGTAAGTTAGGCAGTGATGCCTTTAGAAAAGCCATCTGGCAAGACTTTTTAATCTCGTTCCCAGTGATCTTTGGCTTCCGTTAAAAAGATTAAGCGAAAAACACTAGAGATAAGGTTCACAACTTTTTTTTTTAATTCTGTATTCTACAGCAAATACTGTATTTTAAAGTTGTTTATCTATTTTTAGAATTTGCAATGCCGATGGATATAATTACAGTTCGTCAAGGATCATATCGCACACGCCGCCCGTTGAAACAGATGCCATGTTGCATACACGGATCGGCTGCTGGGAGATATGGATTACGCTGCGAGGCGAGGAAAGATTTTTTCACTGCAAGATTCAACATTATTCACCTTACTAAGCAGAAATTTATGCAGAAACAATACCGCCACCATTTGTCGCATTTGTCAATAAAAATTGAGAAGTGTGCACAAACTGTTAAAATGAAGAGAGTATTTCGGAAATGCTGCATTAAAATGCAGATGTCGATTGGTT
Organism: Hydractinia echinata; assembly: GCA_030067915.1. Classification (NCBI taxonomy): domain Eukaryota; kingdom Metazoa; phylum Cnidaria; class Hydrozoa; order Anthoathecata; family Hydractiniidae; genus Hydractinia; species Hydractinia echinata. The sequence continues at coordinate 1,123,714 of JASGCC010000073.1, read as the reverse complement.
ATAAAAGAAGGTATTATTGAGGATGATTTGATGGAAATATGCTTTAACGTGTTTCTTCTTTTAAACGCCGACCTCTGTGTCCAGTTTGGTAAGGTAAAGGAAACGAACGCCCAACCTTGAATGCAGCATTAATTGCAAAAAAACGTTTAAAAATGATAACGTTTACTAAATGGAGGGTATTTTACAATTTGGACAATTTTGTCTTTTCTTTCTACGATGCTCCAACGGACTGTGCAAACTATTTGCTCAGTCCGTTGAAGCATAAAGTCCTTCTATTTTCTTCTTCTTCATGGTTTATTTTTAACAACTTTTTATCTTGTATTTCATGTTTTATTTTTTACATGAAAGTGACTTTAAAATGGTACACACATGGCATAACTAACAGAATAAAAAGACAGTCTTTTTCTCTTCCACGTTTTCTGTCCTCCTGCAGCATATCAAGTTATAAAAATAGACGGGTGCCATTTTAAAAATGTCAACGTTAGTCAACCTAAACCTGAAGTTGATTGGAAGTGCGAACTTTCTCATCGCTCCTTGACGAGCTAAAATTCTAATATATTTTTCTGTATGGTAAAAAACACTAAACCTTATTTAAAGCAGATTTTGAGGCAGTTATTCTTCCGCAATACCAGATCTAACACATTTCTCACAGTTTTTTCCTCTTGTTTTCAATTTTAGTATAAACAAGCCGATTTTTCTTTTCACTAAACATACGGCTTTGAATCTTTTTCTTTATTTAAATTAAAAATAGTGAGTTTAAATTATATGTTGTTGTAAATATAGACGTTGATTATAAATTGGTATTTATTTAATTTGTTCATATTATTATTACTGTTATTTCAGTTATTTTTTTCCCGGACTATTTTCTTTTCTTTATTAAACTGTAGTATGTTTGGCTTCGAATTGCTAGCTAACTATTGACATAGAAGTGGGATGCCCACCATAGCAAAGGGCCCATAGATCAGATAGGGACCACACTCAAGAATGTTGCCGAAAGTTTAGTTTTAGACGGGATTTTTACCGCGAAAATGTTTTTTATGCGATTTTTCACGACAAATGTAACTAAATGTGAAACTTTAGTGTTTAGTGACACGCTTGAGATTGAATTATTTCTCATCATGTTCTCATAAAGCAGAAACAATATGACTTTGTCCGGGGGTAACCACGTATATATGGAAATATGGGCACCAAAAAGTTGTGGATGCAAAATTGAGTTTGGAGTTGGAAAATAAACACGACGAATTCGCAGTTGCTGTTCTGCTGCAAGAACGAACAGTTGGGCATGTTCCTAAAAAACATCGTGGAGCAGGCTACGGTCTTGAGATTCTTGTCCATATATATATAAAGTGATTGGTCCCAAAAAAGCGGTAGAGTGGGCAGAGGAGAAAATTAAAAAAGTTCTCGAGAACTTAGATAAAAAAGTTAACAAATGTGTGAGAAACAAGGTAAAACAATGTAAAAGAGAAAGAAGTCGTAATTAGACGTCATTTTATTTTTGCAGTGTCCGCTTAGTGTTAAAGTGTTTACAATAGAAATTTGCATGCAAAAAAACTGTCTGCCTTAACGAGTGTCCGCTTTCTAGAGAATTATCTATGAGAGTTTAGCCCTCGTAGTGCGGTCCGTTTGCCAAAGAGCCCAATTTTGACACAACTTTTATTCCTACTTCAATTGACTATAACTGAAGAACAAAAAGGAACTAGATGCTCACTTCAGGCTTATTTGATAGAAAAAGACCTAAACTTTTTTTTGGGCGCTGCCCCCCTGGACCCACCGGGACTGTTGACTTTAGTTGACTTTAGTTTAACGTAAGAACGGATTGCGAGCATTAGATGTGTAGCAAATGCATTGGGCGCACGCTAAGTAGGTGTGCCGTGACACAAAACTGTGTTTGGGTGAATTTGCGCTGCTTTGGTGGCCCGTAACATGACCAACAATCTCGGACTTGGCAAAATTTGCGGAGAGATTTTTTGAATGAATTATTGATTTTGTAGGGCCGAAATTTCACAACAAAGCGCTTTTAGACTCCGACTTTCTTTTCAAAGGGCAGTGTTTTGGTCTTACTACCAGATCTGAGCAAAACCAGTTTGTTGAAATTGCCTGTGACGCACAGCTGGGCGGGCCTGTAAAACGCCCGTGGCTATCCCGTATATATGCGGGATCCGCACCACAAGGGTTAACCTAAAATCAATCCGTTCTAAGCATTACTGTCCGTCTTAACGAGTACAAATAGTAGCATATACCCCCTAACAGAATCTCCACGCACTTTGTCGTACTTTCACTTTTGATTACATAAGGGGGTAAAAAATACTATGAAATTTTATAACTAATCTACAGACCTGCCCCTGCTTGATTTTTCTCATCTTGGCTTTTTATGGCTTAACTTGTTTAAATTCCTGCATCCGCTCCTGTCAATTCCTGCTACATTATAAGCCTATAAGCTCGTCAGAACGATTGCTTCCCACGGTGCCACAACTTTTAACTTTCATTTCCTTTAACACAAAATTTAACAGAACATGTTGTCATGTTGAAAAAGATTTCGGAATCATTGCCATTTTTAAAATGTGTGGGTGAAAAAAAACCCTGCAGATTTTTTTGTTTCAACATGAATATATTCCTAACTTTTAGGCAAAAATCCTGAATTTTCTTAGCATATTTTTAGTACAGTTAAAGATTAAAAGGATCTGAGAATCCAAACTAGTGTAAAAATCACCCGTAAGGTGCTGTTGGTAAAGCCTCCTAATCCAATTGACAGACAGACGACTAAATCTTGTTATGCAAAATACTTCAAATTTCGTTAACGCCTCCTCAAGCAGACAAGAACTGGAGAAGTATCTATATTTCTAAAAAAGCAATGCAAAAAAAAGAACTTATGGGCACAATATTAAATTTTGCGCCCCCGCACAATTTATGTTTTTTCAGTCGTCTGTGTTTTTTCTGGCAAACATGGCGCATATCGCGGGAAATTATGGTAGCTGCAGTTGTTGGTGGAGATTCTTTTTGTGTAGCTCGCTAGGATGCATGTATTTTTTTATATTGCTACGCAAACAGTGTATATATAAGCAGTTTTACTAAAATCTTCCAGATTGAAGCAAATTGGATATAAACAACTTATGTGTGAGCCCAATAATTGGAATAACAATAAGTGTAGCTAACAATTTATAACATTGTAATTTTTGCTATATACTTGACAAATAAATTTACTTACTTACTTACTTATTTACTTACTTACCAGCGGCTTTCCCCCAGTCAAAGCAGAAAAGTACTCACCCGATTGAGGCATGTCTATCTTAATCCATTGGGATTTTGCGATTTCACTCACTCGATCAGGTAAGGCCACCATCAAAAATATGTTATGTTCGCGTCCTGAAGACCCCGCAAAAATGAGTCGGTCGGTCGGTCGGGCGTATTTTTTCCCGGGATTTTCAGATGGGGGCAAAATTCGTTCCCAGGGCCAAAAAACAGTATAGCACCACTCGACAGACCCTTTTTTCGCCGCTCTGTCTGTAAACTTACCCTAAAGATATTAATTTTTACTGGAATTAATTTTCGCGAGTTTTTGGGAAAATTAGTTCTCACGAATTTTTTTTTTCAAATATATCTCGTTTGGATCAAAAAGTTTTTTCCGGGTTTTTTCCGACTTACCGACTCGGGTTTTTATTGCCAAAAGTGAGTCGGTCGGAGGACGCGAACATAACATATTTTTGATGGCGGCCTAATATTACCTGATTGAGTAATTCTCGGATCCGGGTTGAATCATCATGTGATCCCCTCACTAAACCAAAAGCCTAATAGAGTTATTTTGCATGTCGGTACAAACGACATACCATCTAAAAAGACTCATCATCAAATCTGCAATGATATTTTGTCTCTGGCTTTGAAAATGAGTGATAAAACCAATGTTATCATATCAGGAATCATTGAACGCGAAGACAGATATAATGTAAAGGTCAAAGCGGTAAACGAGCTACTCAAATCAAAATGCCAGGAGCGAAACATTTGTTTTATTACTCATACTATATCTCCAAAACTTCATCTAAACCGAAGTAATCTTCATCTGAATCGAAAAGGAACCTTGTTGCTATCCCAAAAATTTGTTGACACACTAAAGAAATATCAAAATGAATGAAATGTAGTCTACAACGATGACATAAATGTGAATGACAGTCAAAACCTTTCCAATACTTTACCTTCTTTGAGAAATTTACGGATAAAAAATCCTAAGAATGTTATTATTGCCCACGTGAATATCAACTCAATACGAAATAAATTTGACTTCCTGAAAGAGTTTGTGGAAAAAAACATCGATATTCTCTGCATATGTGAAACAAAAGTAGATTCATCTTTCCCGGTAGGTCAATTTGACATGCCTGGATTCAAGCTTCCCTTTCGCCGTGACCGGGATAAAAATGGTGGAGGTTTGATGATCTTTGCAAATGAAAATCTTCTTACTAAAGAACTGACTTCATTCAAGGTACAGAATGGAATAGAACTGATTACGTTGGAGATAAACCTAAGGAAGAAGAAGTACCTATTGCTGTACACTTATCGTCCACCGTCACAATGCACACACTTTTTCCTCTCAAATATCACGAATGCACTTAATTTTCACATGAGACATTACTCAAACATTATCGTAATGGGCGATTTTAACCTGGAGCCAGATAGTGATGAAATGTCAGAGTTTATGAGTGCCTTCGATTTGTCTAATCTAATAAAAGAAAAAACATGTTTTAAATCAGCATCAAATCCCTCATGTATTGATCTGATTTTAACTAATATTGGAAGGACGTTTAAACACACAAGTACTATCGAAACTGGTCTTTCAGATTTTCACAGAATGGTGCTAACTGTTATGAAAACTACTTATGTAAAAGCTCCACCGAAAGTTGTGAATTATCATGACTACTCTCATTTTAATAAAGAGATATTTATATCAGAATTGACCAACAGGATGCAAAATATAACCACGTATGAACAATTTCATAACACTTTCAAAAATATATTACATAATCATATGCCACTTAAAAAGAAAATCTTGCGATCGAATAATAAACCATTTATGAACAAGAATTTGCGAAAGGCTATCATGCTGCGTTCCAGACTACGCAATAAATCGATATCATCTCCTTCAGCTGAAAACATCAAGCAGTATAAATTACAACGAAATCTTTGTGTCAAGCTGTCGAGAAAGGCCAAATTTACTTACTATTCAAACCTTAATACTAAGAAGATAACAGATAACAAATGTTTTTGGCGTACTGTGAAGCCATTTGTCAGTGATGATTCATCAAACCAAAAGAAAATCATTCTTATCGAAAATGAGTGTATTATCTCGAGTGATGAAGACATAGCAAATATCTTCAACTCTTATTTTCAAAAGGTTATCAGTTCATTGAAGTTATATCGATGGCCTGATGTTTCAACAGATTCACATGATTACGTTCTGAATGCTATTTATAAATACGAATTACATCCGAGTATCCAAAAAATCAATGAGAGATATAACCATATTGCGAGATTCGAATTTAGTCCAACAACGGGAAGTGAAATGTGGGAAGAAATGAAGAAATTAGATGAATCCAAATCAAATGTTGCTGGTGATATTCCGAGTAGAATTTTGAAAGATTATTATAGTTTATATTATCAAAGTCTCGTTAGCATATTTAACAACACCGTTATTAAGGATTCTGAATTTCCAAATGAGTTAAAATGTGCCGAAGTCTGTCCAATTTTTAAAAAAGGCGATCCATCAGCTAAAGAAAATTTTCGACCTATAAGTATTTTGCCTGTGGTCTCTAAAATATTTGAAAAGCTCCTATATAAACAACTTATGGGTTTTTTCTGTGATAAACTATCTCCGTATTTATGTGGTTTCCGAAAGGGCTTTAGTACTCAACAATCTCTCTTGCGTATGTTCTCGAAAGTGCGAGGAGCATTAGATGCCAAACAAAAAGTTGGAGCTATCTTTATGGATCTATCAAAAGCCTTTGACTGTATTAGCCATGATCTTCTCATAGCGAAGTTATATGCCTATGGTTTAAGTTTTTCGGCTCTAAAACTTGTGGCTAGCTATCTGAAAAATAGGAAGCAACGTATCAGACTGGCAAACTCTTTTAGCGAATGGCTTGAAATGACTTTCGGTGTCCCTCAAGGATCTGTGCTAGGACCTCTCCTTTTCAACATCTTTTTGAATGATTTTTTATCTTTTGTCACCAGCGATATATGCAATTATGCTGACGATAACACGATTTATGTTATAGGAAACTCTGAGGAAAATATTTTGTACGAGCTTGAAAATGAGATGAGAACTGTCTCAACATGGTTTAGGTTAAACTGCTTACAACTGAATGAAAGGAAGTGTCATTTTATGTTTTTCGGTAGCAACACACAATGTTTTCTACAAGTTAATATCAATGGAACAGCTGTGCAATGCTCTTCGGAGGAAAAACTTCTTGGTATTACAATAGATAATATGTTGACTTTTAGCAAACACGTTAAAGATTTGTGCAAGAAAGCAAGCAATAAATTAAATGCTCTTGTTAGATTATCACCGTATATGGATCAACAAAAATTATATCTCATATTAAATTCTTTTATTTTATCTCAGTTTGGTTACTGTCCTTTACTTTGGATGTTTTGTAACCGTACTACTAACAATTCCATCAATAGAATCCATAGTAGAGCCCTTCATGTAATAACTAATGATTATAGCTCTTCATTTCAAGACCTATTGGATAAAACTGGAACTGTTAGTGTACATCACCGTGATTTGATTATTTTATTAAAAGAATTATATAAAGTCAAAAATAATACCAATCCTGATATTATGTCCGAAGTATTTATTCTTAACAAAAATAGGTACTCGAATCGTATTAATTCAGAGTTTTTTCGAGGTAGAGCACAAACTGTAAAATATGGCTTGGAAACTGTAACCTTCAGAGGACCGCAGCTATGGGCAACTCTACCAAAATCTATTCAAGAATCGCCATGCATTTCAACATTTGTAAGTTGTCTAAAAAAATGGAAAGGCTTAACTTGTCAGTGTCGTCTTTGTAGATTGTATATTCACAATTTAGGATACATATATATAGAAATAAGATCACCTTTTGAGGTTAAATTCTTTTTAGTTTATTTATTATTTTTAATTTATATTTGTTAGTTACATGAAGTCGATTTTAATTAGTCAGTTTTTTTTTTAAATATGACTATTTTTATTGTATTTTCGACAATAAATAATGTGAAATAAAAAAAAAAAAAAACATTATCAAATTTTGAAAAAGAAAACAAGGAACTTTTGAGAAAAATGAGTGGCATATTTGGATTTATCAGCAAAAATTATATAACATAGGAAATTTAGAATACCAAAAGATTATTAGAACAGCATTTATTGTAATTTAAAGATTTTAAATTTTATAAGAGATTGACCATAATATCTAGCTAACTGCAGTGGAAAATTTTCACTGCAGTTAATTTGTGTGGTCATTTCTTCATAAAACATCAAAAGTTTGGCTACTAATAGAGGCAGTTGTACTTAGTGTATAAACATGAAAATTTGCATGTTTCCATAAATTTTGGTGCTGAATTTAAATATGTTGGTCATTTTTGTTGAAAATGATCAGAAAATTTCAAGCATGTTAACCCCGATCCGAGAATACTTTCGTGGTTGGGCTAAAGTGCCAAACTGACGGACGGGGAGTCTGTCAGTTTGGCACTTAATGCCATGCTCCCCACTGCAAATATTAGGCAAGGTATATAACTTAACATCTACTGACCGATTGAGACCAATCCATGAGCAATACTTTATGCTTTGATTGATTCCTTCTGCTCTACTTAGTAAAAATTTTGTTCATTTGCTCGATTGTTTTTGTTTATTTCTAAGCCCGTCGATTAATAAATATATTTAATATATGTATATTTTTATATTATATATTTTGGTGTATAATTTTCATTTTCATATGTTCTGGTCTAATTCTCCGTCAGAATCTATTATATCGATGTCTTTCAATCCTTCGCCACTTTGAACTCTGCTAATCTTGTCTACAGTTTACAGTGCCTTTTTTTTTTTTTATAGAATAACTTATTTCTTTATTTAAATATTATTATTATTTTAATAGGACGAATAGCCATTGTAAAATATGGAAGTGCCTGAAAGACAGTTAATAGAATAATAATAAAAAAAATCCCTTGATAGTTGTCAGGCTAGCCATGTAAAATATGCTCATCTGTATCTATCAGATATCTTTTAATTTTATCATGGACCAATGACACAACCTGAGCAGAAAGTGATAAAGAAACAATGACTGTGGATTTTTTTCCCTTTTTGTTTAGCCAACCCTTCACCGAAACAACATTCTTTCTTTACATGATAAAAAAACCAACAATTAAAATTTTTCTGAAAACGAGTTCATAGAATATATACACTATTTTTACAAGAACCATTTATATTTATATACATGTTAAGCCTAAAAGTGCTTTTTTTTTCCCACCCAGGTTATTGAACAGAAAGTGAAAATAAAACATGTTGAAACATTCCTAAGGAAATATACCTCTCATATAGACAGTCTAAAGGTCAAGTTTTGCAAATTCACAACAACTTTCCTTGCAATATGTTTGTATTTTCACGGAAATATAAATTTTAACCTTTGCATACCAATGTTTTTACTTTAAATATTAAAATGCGATCATGTGTGAATATCCACTGCATCTTTCGGTTAATTTAAAAAAAGATGTGGAGGAAAGATATCAGACAATTTGTTAAGGTCACTACATGCGTACTTATGCATTCCTTCATGGAGAATTCCAAAAATTACCACAAAAATTACCACAATATCAGTTTGCATCGCGTGAGTTTGCATGCATTAGTTCGCATCTAATCCTTCTTTTAGCACCTTGTGTCATGCCATAGTTATTAGTGCCTTATGCATAGAGGATGGCAGTTGAGATGGCAGAAAGTGGTACAAGAATGGCAACCGTTGTCTTAATGTACAACCTTATGCAGAGAATCTGTGTGTGTAAACTAATGTAAAAAAACTACAGTAAAAACAAACATTTCATTTTTTTTATTAAAGTATGTTCTATGACTGAAGTCACCAAATATTCCATTGTCTAGAATATTGCTTCCATTTTTGTTTTGACTTGTTATTTTCTCATTCATTATTGTGAGTTCTCAGTTTTTAGGCCTAACAGTTGTAACAAAATGGTGTCTGTATTATATAGCTCATCTAAAAAATGGTGGAAGAAACAAAATCTAATAACTCAATTTGTTTAACAGAGGAAGAGGCAGCAGTTTATGATCGCCAAATTAGATTATGGGGCGTGGAAGCCCAACAAAGGTGTGATTATCACTATAATTATATTTATATGTAATATATTGTTGTGTGATGCTTTGGCAATGTAAGAGCTAGCTTAATAATGCCCTTTGAAATAACAGATGTTTTTATTTTCCAGGCTACGAAAATCAAAAATTCTCTTGGTTGGGTTGTCCGGTTTGGGAAATGAAGTATGCAAAAATATATTATTGGCTGGTATACAGCACATGACTCTTTTAGATGATTCAATACTTACAGAGGAAGACTGTTTTAATCAGTTTTTAACTCCTTCGGATATGGTTGGAAAAAATGTATGTACAGAAAATTTCTATTTATAGTAATTCTTTTTGTGTTTATGCAGCCTGAACATGCTTCAAAATTGTAATCTTTAAGTGAAAGAAAAGGCGGTCAGATCAATCAAAACCTTGTTTAAAAGTAAATCGTATTTACCAACTATAGTTGTAGGGTTTAACATGTAAGAGTTTTTTTTGGGCCTTTTGCATACCATTTATTGGTTTGTCTATTCTTAGTCGACTTTATCGTGATTTTGTGGTCAATGTTATAGTCAAATTTAATGTATATATAATGGCTGAAATACACGATCCGTTTAAACGGAAGGTTTAAACCTGACGGATGACTCATAGGTCAAAACGGATCGTGTATTTTAAAAAAATGAAACTTTTTGACCTGCCAAATTTGACCTATCCGTCATTTCAAAAAGATAGACGTGTTCATCTTTTTCGATTAAACGGATGATCTTTCTCTATTGAAATTTCGTAAATCTTTTGTTTTAAACGTTTGACGTCATGTATCACTTTCGGAATATTATGCAAAAAATACAGTTGAAAACTACAGTAAAAAAACAACCAAGAGAAAAACAAGAGAAAATGGCGAAAGCAAAAAAAATTGAATATTGAAAATTGAAAATTGTATATTGCATCGCAAACCTCTGGAATAATTTTGCCAAGTGTGCTTCTGTGAACACGAAAAATATGTTGCAGTTCGGAATAACTAGCACCCGTTGCTAAAAAACGAATTGTTGCACCAAGCTTTATGCCAGGACTAATCGCAGCGCGCATCACGGTGTCTTGTTTTTGTATGGATGACTCTATAATTGCAAGCAACTCATCAAAAACATCTGGACTCATTCTCAAAAACCTTTCGTGTTCAAACTGGTCTTCTTTGCGAAATTCACGTAGTAAAGTGGCTGTTACACCCAGATTTTCTCTTCGTTTTAGCCAAGGTTTTACCCATACAGATCTCTTCCTTTTTTTCTTTCTTTTTTTTAAAACGGTCGCTATGATAATCACGGAGGCAGCAACCGTGGCGACACGTCTTTTCTTTTTGCTAGCCACGATTCGAAAGACTTTCGTACCATGCGTTGTACGTTTAAACGGATTACGTGTAGACAAGAAACCTTTCACAAAGTTTCCCCTACAGGTTATCCGTCAGGTTTTGACCTTCCGTTTAAACGGATCATGTATTTCAGCCTTAAGTATCTAAATTTGCTAAAAAAAAACAGAAGACGGAAAATAGCAAAAATGCAGCATTAGGGAGATATTTGCTTAGACCTGCAAATAACAAAACCTTTAAAATCTTTAAAAAATGTTAATAATCTTAAGAAAGGCTATAAAATATGCAAACTTATGCTCTGGCTATATGCTCTAGTTATGCTCACCCAAGTTCCTTCTATCAAGATGTTTTATCTTAAAACGATTTTTGTTTTTCTCCTCAGGCTTCTATTGTATATATTTTTCTCTTTTATATTTCAATATTATTTATAACTTTTTATATAACTATATTTACTTTAATTTGTGCATAAACGTTAATTTAATAAGTGCACCACCTAGGTTCCTTCTATCTAGGTCTTTAGGTTATTTTAAAGAAAGATTTTTTGTTTATGTATTTTATTATGTAGGTTCAACAATGTTATTTTGTAGGTCCACATCAGTTAATGCTGCCTTTTTATGTAAACCTGCTTTACCAAAATAAATTAGTAGCAGTAGTAATAGGTTTTTTTGTGTAAATTTCTGCAATTGTAAAAAACATTCATAATTAGTATTTAGTAAAGCAGAATTTACTAAAGAAATCCACAGAAATGTGTGGACTCTCTTTAACTTTAAATGTTAGATATGAGTCTTATTTAAGTTTCTATACAGTAATCCAGTTGTCATTTTGTACAGAATCACTTTTGTATTCATTATTAGAAGGCTGAGGCTTGCTTGAGTTGTGCAAAAGATCTCAATCCAATGGTAGACATCGTGACCGATAATGAGAATATTGGTGACAAATCCGAAGAATTTATAAAAAGATTTGATGTTGTTTGTTTAACAGGGTGTAACAGAGATACACAGGTAAAACAGTGTTTCAATACCATCACCACATCAGGCCATTTCTTGAATAAAACTATGCCAGAGCTACAAAAAGCACCCGCTAAAAAAATTACGAGTGCTATGGTGTGCGAAAAATCGCACTCGTAACCAAAATTTACAAGTGCGATGTGAATATTTGCAAGTGTGATTCACACTTAACTATTTTTTGTTTAACGCAACGTTATATGTTATTTAAGCTGTATAGAAATGAATTTTGTAAAACGTATTAACCACAAGTGCAAGGTTGAAACAAGGTTGAACGCGATGATGTGTTGGCAGATTCGCTATATGTTTTTGACATTAAATATATTTCTAGACATTTTTGATTTCTCTTTCCCCTTTTAAAAAGATTTTTTAAACTTTATTCAACATGTTTTTTCTTTGGTATTACATCACGAAAACATTCGTCTGAAAGCTGTATTAAGGTTCAGGACACCTAACCTCTCCCATGTTCTGGTTATATTTAACTTGGATGGGTGCGCACTCTTCTCGCAGTATTCTCTGTGACGATGAAGGTCGGACTGACCTGTGGCATGGTTTCAAATGGTCTTCCGTCTTTCGTTCGAGTCTCAGTGTAATGCACCAGCCGAGCATAAGTGTCAGCATGAAGGAAAGGGGCCGACTTTAATGTTCTCTATACTTTTTAAACAAATCAATCACAAAGAAATGAATGTTATGTAATCAGCGTAATAGGCTTTTTCATCGCTCTATAATATTTTAGAAAAAGAAAAAATTCACGAGTGCGATAAAAAGCACTCGTAAATCTTTTTACGAGTGTGCGGGCGAGTGCGCGTCCGATCGCACTTGTCTCAAGGAATGGCCTGCCACATCTATTTTTAGTTGTCGAATGACTCCTATTCATTTCTCATGCAGGTAAAGGTGAACGAAATCTGTCACCGATTGGGTATCAAATTTTTAGCAGGAAATGTGTTTGGTTATTACGGCTATATGTTTGCTGATCTAGGAGTTCATTCCTATATTGAGTGAGTTTTTATTTTATTTTTAGATATTGTTTCCGAGAATCAAAGTCTGTGCTTTTATTTTTATAAATCATTAAATCAAACCCTTCAGTTCAGCATATTGAGACTGAACTAATCAGTGATATTTCTTTAACATGTAGAGAAATCCCCAAAAAGGTGAAGAATATGAAGGACGGGGAGGGTTCTACATCTGCAAAAAAATCGAAAACAGAGCAACCTGATACAGAAGTGATAGAAAAGGTTCTGTTGTTGTTATTGTTGTCTGTTGTTGTTACATTACCTGTGCATGCAAAGAACAGTGAAACCGACTGATAGCCTTGTGGTAGAGCGTTCGCTTCCAGTGCGGGAGGTCTTGGGTTCAAACCCCGGCCGAGTCATGCCAGAGACTATAAAAGTGTGAATCTATCCTTTCTGCTTAGCGTTCAGCATGAGAATAGGATTGATATCTTAGGCGGTTGTCTAGTTGAGCGATTGCTGTGCTTGCACGACTTTCGTAGCTCAAATGGGAGCTTTAAATGCGCTAGGACCCCCTTCGCAGGACCCTCGTTGATAGCAGTACCAATAGGGACTGAAGAGGCTATCCTGGGTAAATAATTTCAATAATAATAATAATAATAATAACAGTGTGTTGCTATGATAAATTTACTTGCATTTAAGTCGGAAACTTTATTACTTTTTACTGGTATTGGGGAAGCAAAATGGAGTAGATAGGTCTAAAAAAAAATAAGAATCAAAATGGAAGAGTGTGCACCCTGTTACTTTTTTATAAATATTTTATAAATGGTCGAAATCATACTCTTGTGGCTGGGCTGCAAATGTTTTATATATGAGGGGAGCAGAAACAAGTTATCGAGGGGGAGACAAGAAGGGTAAATTTGAAATGCATGTCATGACGTTTTAAAATGTTTTTTTTAGGTGTCTTCTTTCTGCACGTTATCAGAAGCGTTGTCTGTACCAGTATTCAAAGGAAAGAGTTTGCGTCAAGCAAAACAAGTATCGGAAACATATCTTGTGACGAAAGGTATTAACTTTTGGGGATCTGAAATTATTAAGCAGATACTGCATGCCCATTCGGTGAATGTCAAGATTAATACCTTCGAGATATTTCACAAAGTGCAGTTGAGAGTGGATAAATTTGAAGAGCTGTGCAATATCTGTTTTTATAATGCTAAAATTGCTTCTTAACCCTATTATACCTGGGGGGGGGGGGGGGGGGCACAAAGTGCCCATGGCCTTTTTGACTAGGCATAACTTTAGATACACATGTGATTAAGTGCTAAAATTTTGTGACTATTCCTAACTTTTATTATGGCTTCTGATGAAAAAAAAAAATTTTGGAAAAATTTTGTACTTTGCTGGGGGTATTGCATTTTTTGGACGGGGGGTAAATTTTTTGGAATTTTGAAAACCGTTGACATTCATGTAAGAATGTTATAAGATGTTGTATTGGGTATATAATTATTTATTACATGTATGTTGGTTACTAAGTGGTAACCAAGGTGTTGCTAAGGTGATATATGGTTACTAGGGACAAAAAGCAGACCAGATTTAAAGGAAATATCGATCCAGCAAATTGACGTCATTTCGGATCCCAATGACGTCATTATATTGTTTTCCTTACCTCGATTATCTTTAAATGTCCTGTTCTACATATATGCCAAGTTTAATGACATGAGCATCAATATTTCTGGTAGAACGGGTCTTTTTATCTTTATCGTTAAAATAAGAATTTTTTTGCCGAAATGACGTCATTTTTTATCCCAATGACGTCATTAAAATTACTTTTTTCATGTAAAACACATATTTTGGTATTCATTCCACAAATCTACCAAGAATCAAGGCCATATCATTAGTAACACGCGAGAAATTAAAACGTACTGAAAAATTGGGAAAATGACCATTTTTCACATCTGTGACGTCATTTCTAATCCCTATGACGTCATCAAATTATTTTTTTTACCTGGATTGAGTTTGTACTAAGACATTCTCCAACTGAGCCAAGTTTCATCACTTAAGCAGAAGTGGTTCAGGATTTATGGCCCGCGGGCACTTTGTGCCCCCCCCCCCAGGGTTACAAGGGCCAAAAAAGCTCAGGTATAATAGGGTTAAAAAAGAAAAAGACAACAAAGATTTTGTGGACTGAAGAAAAATTTTTAAACGATTCTTTCTTTGTTTTAGGAACTAAAATGCGTTTGTAAATGCTTACAAAATTTCAACAAAATTTAAAATACTTTTAACCAATCAGATAACGTATTTAAGTTTAGAACAAAAGAACTTGCTTTGATTTGATTCGAATAATTGAAATCAACCTAAATTTGGGGCTCATTGAGGGGAATTTTTGTCTTAATGAATCTTTCTGATTTCTTTCTTGTGTTATGTTTTTTTTAATTCCTTATACACAATAAGACTTAATTAACCCCACTGCACTGTCTGAACTTGCCTTATGTATTTATACCTTTAGTTTTGTCACTGTTCTTTTTAAAGGTAAAAACCGGACCATTTTATCTAATCGCATAAGGGAACGTTTAATTTTTTAATTTGTTTCTGTAATAAGCATAATGTAAGCATACTCTAAGCCTGATTGTGTTTTTGCATAAGCATATCACAGATTAATTTTGATTGAATAATAGGGTGGAATCATGGATTATTTGATAGGCGGCTTTGCCTACGGGTATAGAACAATACTCTTTATTGGGCAAGTCCACGCTGAATAATTTGAGTATTGTCTTACCTGCAATACCTTCACCAGATCTTTTTATTATGTTTATAAAAAACTCGAGGCTCAGATTATGTATACTAACTGCTGACTTTGTAAATTTTAAAGAAATTAAAATTATTACCTGACAGAGGACTCACTGCAAATCAGTTTTTATGCCATAGGCTCGTACAACAATAATTTTGAGTGTGACGTTTGGCTGGAAGAAGTATCATCTAAGTTGCAGTCTTATTTCCAGTGCTGTTTGTTGTTTAAATTAAAAATTTTAACGTCACATTCTTTCGCTTATTTTTAGTTCTTTTGGCAAAATTTTGTTGATCAAAAAATTTGATTTTGACCTATTCACGAAAGTTTGTGACTGCAAAATGTTTTCAGTTATTTTTTCGATTTTTTATTTCTGAAAAAACACTTAATTCGGAGGAACACATCAAGTGTAAATGTGTGTTTCTTGTAAAAAAAACAATATTTTTCTCAAAGATTACTTTGGCGAAAAATATTTCGCGTTATAAATAAACGATGTAAAAAAACATGAAATCCCATCCCATTAATTTCTTCTTCTAGTTTTGCTCGAGTATCAACAACGCTATGGGTTAATACCAAATGAAATAAACAGTCAACAAGAATTAGAGAAACTGCTTGACGTCAGGAATGAAGTGTTGGAAGAGCAAAATGTGGATAACGATCTTTTAGACGACGAGTTTTGTTCGTAAGTAGTTTCATTTTTATATAATTCTCAAAATGTTCTATGATTAAAAAACTAAATTGAAAGATATATTTTTTTGAAGTTGTTGTAAACTTAAATGCGTAAACGCCTGCTGTAAACAATTGTCATGCTAGAAGTTAAAAAGATTTGTCCTGACATATCTGTTGTGAAAATGTCATCCCTGAAATTATATGCTTACGAATGTAGTTTTAACACAAAAAAATGCCAGCCAATAACTCAGAAATTTTGGCGTCATGTTTTACGAAATCCAATGTAGCGTAATTTCATCTTTGCGAGATTATCCACGTGCTCTATTTGTTTTGACAAGTAAAGAAGGGTAAATTAAAGAGAATATGGACGGAAGAAACCTTTCCTGTTGCAATAGATGAAAAAAACGCCGGATTATTAATTTGTATTTTGATATAGTTACTGCGTTGGAACGTTGTATCCGGTCAATGCGATCATCGGTGGTGTGATGGCACAGGAAGTGATTAAAGTAAGTTTTTCGAATGTTTTGACGGATAGAAACGCGTAATATTTCACTCACTTTTGTTCGATTCTTCGCCGATTATAGACGTTGTATAGAAATACATTTCATTCACTTGTGGTGTGGTTTTTAAAAACGGGTGTCACGCAAAAAAAATAGTCATGGGTTTTGAATTTATTTTAATGTTTCATAAATTTTCGCACAGTTAAAGCTTGTCTAACGTGTTTCTAAGAAAGCTGCATGTGTGTAGCGTAAGCTAAGGATTGAAACTGTGTTAAAATTCTGCATGTTAAAAATTTTGCGCTTAACGTGGATCTGACAATAAGACTTTGCTCCCTCCATCCCTCCATCCATCCCTAGTCGTAACGTCAAAATCGAAAGATTTACCTTAATGGTCCTAATTTTCGCAGGTATTAATTTTCGTGTTTTTCGCAGATTTTTTTTTAAATTCGCGAATGGTGTACCCGCGAAATATTTTTTAAGATTTTGCGAATATTAAAACCCGCAAAAGAAATAAGAAGTATCAATAATTCGTGAAATTTTTATCTAGGAGCGAAAAAAAAAATTCTCAAATAAACCATCCACGATAATGAATTTTCGTGAAATGCACCGCAAAAATTAGTACCAGCGAAAATTAGCACCATTTTGTATCAAAAACACTCACACAAATTAGAAATTATTTTTTAAAACGCCCACTGACTTCCTTCCTAACTTCGGATTAACGTTTAGTGTATACTTGTCGGTTTATGAATCATCCCTTAGTTACCTAAACCTCTTCTCCCTTCTTGCAAATTTTAGGCAGTCTCCGGTAAAGATACGCCACACAATAATTTTTTCTTCTACGATGGAGTGTCAACTAGTGGAATCGTGCAAAAGATATCGCCAATAATAGACAAGATGAAACCTTCAGTTGCGGAAGAAAAACCAAGTATTGTCACTGCGGACGTCATTCTGTGATAATTTCTCCTTCACTCGAAGATGTGAAACGATGGAATACAACAAGATGGACATCGTTTTTACATTTTCAATTTATCCACAATCGGAACTTCTATTATGTTATTTACAATGTAGACGTTTTTAAATTTCTCAAACCTCTGTACTACGCTTTCTCTTCTGTAAAACGGAGTATATGATAAAGAAGTGATGATTCTGTACGCAAGTTTAGTGTTGATGACAGAGTGTGTTTAACGAGCTCTCCCCCAAAGATATAAAGTTAAAAATTGAAATGGAGGGCAACGATTGACATCGAATTATTATTACAGGCTTTGAAGCCAAACGTCCACTTGCATGATTTTTACCTCGAAACGGATAGGATCGGAACGGAACGGAACTTTAATTTTCAACAAACCTGATTAAGTTATTTTTTGTTTCTTACGGACAGCATCGGAAAAAATGGAATTCAATTCAAATTTCACTCGGAATGAAACAGAAAAGACCAGAACTCCCTTTTTTAGTGAAAATTCGTTTTAAGCTAATTGAGGAAAAAGCTTGCTATTTCGTCGTTTGTATGCAATAAACGAATAAAGGTCTGTTATAGGAAATAATCCGTATAGCGGTTGTTAAAAGAGGTCTAATCAAACATAACACGTACATTCCTTATTGAATTACCTTTGATGTTATCAGAAAATTATTAGATGATTTTTTTACAGTGTAATTCAGCCTTAAAAGAGCTGTCTGTTCAACAAAAGATGTAGCTACACTACCAGACTGCTTATCGTAAAATGAAATCTTTGTAAATCAATATCATTAACAAGCGTGTTATTTTTGACCTCGTGTTTTGAAATATATTGCGTCCCGTTATAGACAATTGATCGGTTATCCTGATATCTAAACCGTTAATCGTGCCTGATTGAAGTTTTGTCTCGATTACTTTTGTCACAAATTGCATTTATTTTAATTATTTTGAATGTAGTAAGCCTTTAGATATTAAAAATTTTTTTGTAGAAATTCTGTCCAGGTTGAAAAAAATTGATTTAGGCTTGGATGTTCTTTAGCTGCTCAAAAATTGTAGGAAAAACTTGCCCTAAACTGATAAACTAGGCTCTGACTTAAGAAGGGCGGAAACTTTCGCGTTTTTAGTCATTTTCGCGAAAGTTTATGCCTTTGGAAATTATAAATCAGCAAAACGCAAAAGCTTTTTTTACAAGAAGTTATGAATTTTTTTTTTAAGTCAATAACACAGGCTGTTTTCATTCTTTCTCGGATATCCCGATACCGATAACAATAATGGATGCAGACTTCCCTTGTAAATTAAGTGATGTTTGATTTTAGCGAAAGTTTTTTTCGCGAAATTCGTCTTAAAATTACAATTTGCGAAACTCTGTGCCTGCGAAAGTTCATGCCCCTAAAATATATAAAGAAAGACATACAGGTCGATTTCATCATATTGTAGCGGGTAATGACTCTCTGAACTCAACCAGGGCTTTTTATGTTTTAATATATTGGGACGAAATTCAAAAAACTAAGGAATTCTGGAGACAAGGTTGTTGAAAGGAGTTAGAGAAGGCTGAAATTTGGATCCTGGAACGATCGAGCGCTGCGTAGCATCACTTTAAAAAGAGAAATTGGGTAAAACGAAGAAAAAAAGCACCACGAAGGAGTGTCTGCTTTGTACATTTAAAGAATTTTCACATTGGAAATGCCATGGTTATTTACCAACTTGGGTACCATTTTTTGATATGTTTGCCATAGAAATAAACTTAGTAGGTTGTTAAATAATTTCTTTCTAGGAGTCAGATGAATTATGCTTTCATTAACTAATATCCATGGCGCGCCGTATTGATTACACTCTCACAATGCCAACATCAGATAGAAGATGGTGACAGATAACTATGATGAAAACAAAAATTCACTTGTGACGTATCGTACATTCTTAACAACAACTTTTTTGTTTTTTTTCCGTTGATAACTACTCATATTTAGCAACCTCCTTCACAACCGATGCATTCTCTTTGTCTTTCTAATATTAGATTTGTAACTGGGTACAAAGGTGTAGGAATCAGGGTTGATATGGGAATGGATATTTTTTTCTAGACTAAGAATTATTTGTCACGCGGATTCAAGAGATAGCAATTTTAAAATTAATATAAGGTAAACTAACTCAGAATAGAATTTATATTCCATGAAAATAATTTCATTTTCTTTTGACTAATTTAACACTTCTAAAGAACCGCGTATTAGCCTTGTTGTATGCAATTTTCCCGATCCGTCTATAGAAACTGGCGTATTGGCGTACATTCGTATTCCTATGGCCATCTTTCCATGGCTTTGATGTCATTTAATGAGAGGCGAAGGTGGACTGCAGGTTAATTAATTAGGTTTTCAATGCTGTTTGATTTTTGTCGAAGAGTTAAATCCGCAAGTTATATCAAAATGTCGCATTAAAAATGTCCAATTTATCAGAAGTGCTTGACTTTTCTACACTGTTGTCGACTTTCAAATGGAACAGGTTTCGAAATTAAGCAGAGTTTTTTCCAACGCATTTCAGTAAACCACTCTGTGTATGTATAGAAGAAATCACGTTGGAAACTCCACAACTATTTATCTGGTGCAAGTTATTCAGTCTCTTTTTGTTGAAGTAAAAGAGATAACCATCTTTGTAATAAAGACGTCTTAACGATGTATTTGTTCCTCTTTTGACAGAACGCCCTCTTGCTTTAGATCGTGACAAGATTTTCTTACATGTAGATTGAGTACTAGGTCGCTTTTTCTTGTCATTTATCGCATTTGCTAAAGGGAACAAGACATACAGAAGATTTAAAGTTATCATCTAAAGTGTATGTGTAAGGTTGTGATTACGAACTTGGTAAATTAGAATGCAGACAGTCGTCTTTTCTGATACTGAGAGACGAGACTATCTATCTTGATAAACGATTGAGTTTGTAAGAAGGGAGATAATGCGAGCTAAACTACGCAGAGGGCAGTAAGTAGGAAATTGCTTAATCACCACAACACTAGACGTTAAACACACACACAAGAAGCACCCGCCTAGAAGATAAACAGGCATCGCACCTCGGTATTCATGTCGACGTTTTTTCAACTTTATTCAATTTTGTTGGTCCTGATGACATGGTGGGGAACTGAGGGAGCACAGCAAACGTGTACTACAGCGTCCTATGATCATACAATACGTATAAAGAATTGTCAACCGAAGGTAATCAGGGTGAAGCTATGTGAAGGAACGTGTAGTTCAAGGACGTCGCCGACAGGTAACAACTTTTGTTCACGATGTTATCCGTCGCATCAAAAGAACGTCACTGTCGCCGTTATATGTCCGAAGAATCCAACCGGCAAAATAAAAATTGTTAGTTACTTGAAAGTAAAACGTTGTCGTTGTCGGAAGGTTTCTTGCCCGAAGTGGGAAGCTAAAAAAAGAAATGATGCTCTCCGTGGCAACTTTCAACTATATGTTCAGTGAATCATACATAGCACGTGCAATGGACAGTGATAATGGAGGCTTCATGCGGGAAGAGACAAAGGTGCCTTCATGTTGAAGATATTACAGATTAAATTTGTGTTACGAAATGAAAACATTCTTATAAAGAGTACTCTATTAACAGTAGAATAGCGTGCTAATGTTGATGACGCAAGATAGCACATGAAACGCATGTTTGTGCGAATGATGAAATTAGCTGCATTAAAATTTGTAAATGTCAACAAAATATGTCATTAAAATATAACTCCAAACGATGGTGCGGCTTCTTCAATGAGAGCGAAGTACCACAACCATGCGACGACGGGTGATTGTTGGGGTGCAACACCCTTGCGACGAGAAAAGGTGGCGAGATAACGCAACCATATACATAGCCACATTTTGGGGATTGACTTCCTCGTCATATTGAGCGCTAGATTCTAAATCACGGATAGCTTTAAATCTTCGAAGTTAACACTATG
The DNA here is from genome assembly GCA_030067915.1 of Hydractinia echinata. Taxonomy (NCBI): domain Eukaryota; kingdom Metazoa; phylum Cnidaria; class Hydrozoa; order Anthoathecata; family Hydractiniidae; genus Hydractinia; species Hydractinia echinata. The sequence continues at coordinate 1,102,255 of JASGCC010000073.1, read as the reverse complement.
GTATAAAAACATCAATTACTTATTTTATGTGCTAAAAATGTTGAGGAAGACGTTGGATAACTAAACAGGCGCCATCTGACGAATGACGTGTCCTTTCTTTATTAGAAGGGCGCTCCTATCTTTGAAATTTGCTTGTTCATAAGAAATGCAGAAACGACAGATATTAAAACAAAAATGTGTAGGACAAATTTTGATAATAACACGAATTTTTTCTGTTTCTGGAAAAATATATGTACATTCATCACAAAATGTTTTTTCGTTCTACAGTCCTTGTCACAAATAAATAAGCGCACCTTTTTCTGATTGCCCAGGGTTTTATAAAAGATTAGATAAAACGATCTTCCCTTCTTTTTCTAAAGATCATACTTTTAAACTAATTATATCATTCAACATCGATCCTGTTTATTAAACTAGATGTTTATTCGGACCAATATTCGGACCAATCGTTAACCCGTGGAAAAGCCACGGAATTTGCTCATCACAAAAAACAATAACAAAATATCGCCGTTGTCGCAAATACAAATATAGACGACGGCTATTATATCATTTTTAAATCCACATAGATACTTCCCGCATTGTTATTTCAGTTGTCGTCTAGCATTAAGTCACTAGCCGGAAAACCCGGGCTGCCGCGACGGGTGTAGATGGTGTAAGTTACGGCTGTAGTACTTATTTCGGAAGTCATATTGCAGTACAAATAGAGTCAGTAGCGTGTGACAGCGTCAGTATCCTGTGGTAAAATCCACTGGTTCGCCAGTCGGATATATTTTAGGACATCGTTGGTTTCATTATTTTTAGCAGAGTAAAGATTTTGTACCCATTTTGAACAAAATATGGTTAATAATAAAGAGGAGTGGTCGTTAGCCCATGGAAATCTGCCCGTCCAAAAATTCACGGAAATTCGACTGTCGTTACTTGCAGCAAACTCGTTCCCAGCGTCTGTTTTTAATTTCTGCTGACAACCAGATACAAAGAGACAACAGTCGGTAGGAACGAGCTTTTACTTGCAGCAACCTCGTTACCAGCGCCTGTTTTTAATTTCTGCTGACGACAAGATACAAAGAGAGAGAACCGTCAATGGGAACGACATTGTACTTGCAGCAACCTCGTTCCCAGCGCCTGTTTATAATTTCTGCTGACGACAAGATACAAAGAGAGAGAATCGTCGGTGGGAACGACATTGTACTTGCACCTACCATTTTTTTTTCTCATAGAAATTATTTTGCTTAGAATTCAGGGTTTTCTTGTATTTCTAACAACAACAACAAAAATCAAATTCGCTAGTTGGTTTGTTACATTGTAAACACCCAATACATATCTGGTAATAATTTACTGTCGTGAAATTTATATATTTCCAACCTCTATGAGAAATTCACTTAAGCCTGTTATTTTTTGCGGTTGCGAAATATATAGGTACGAAAGACCTTCAAAATTTCTTCTATCACGACAGTTTACAAAAAATTTTACCCATAAAATTTCTTGCAACCATTCATGCACGAGAAGTTCTAAAACACTTGCCATATGCAAAAATAATTACTCGCCAAATGTAAACTTTTTTACTCGATAAATTAGTACGCTTCAGATAAATCTGTAAATGAAGGATATATTAATACCAGTAGACACATTAGAAGTATTAAGAATCACTAGGTTCTCAAACTTTAAGATAATTTAAGAATTGCGTCTCCTCTATCCACTAAACCTTTTAAATTCTCTTAAAGTAAGACATAATATAGAGAAAAGAAAATGCTTTGAAATGAAAAACCCCAACGAATCATCCAAAATACATTCCAGGCTCAATTGTAGCATTACTACGGCTTATAGAAGTTCATATGTAAATGGCTTTTAGTAAAAAAAAAGTGTATACTGAAGAAGTAACGAAATATTCAAGCAATTTGCGCGTGTTTTAAAAAAAAACGATTTTCAGGTTTTTTAAACTTTGGAATGATAAAGCCTTGTTTTCTTACGTAACTAAAAAAAAAATTATATTTACAAATTTTAAGTACAAATCTCGGTAAGCGTAGTACTATCTCCATCATTCCAGCGTTCCAATCATGTGCAACTGCTTTAAAACTTTCGCTTGGCTAGTTTCTCGAATCTCGCCAGCAAGAAACATTTCATCTACTACTGTGTACACCTAAGAAAATACAAACGGAGGAGTGATTAATATCAGAATAGCGCTGACTCTCCACTAAAAAGTTATCAGATACCTTGAGTCTATTTTTATATTTCCCGTTGAAGTTAACCCAAGTTAGGTTGACTAATAGATACATATGAGCCTCAAATCTAGTTGCTTATAAAAAAGGAATGTATTGAAAGACATGTTATTATGATTAAAAAACTCATTGGGAAGATAGAATGACCTCTACTTGTCTTCAATTTATGTTTGAGACACTTACGCTCCGACATCGTTTCTTTCAATATGAAAACGTTTATTGAATAGAAATAGTTTATAAAAGTGAATGAAATCAAAATTGGTTCGCAGGAATTAAATTAGAGCTTGGCACCAGGCTCCGATAATGTGATAAAGCCGTCACTGGTTGACTTATTTACCCACGTTTTTTAATGAATGTATATAAAATGCGAAAAAATATTTTGTTACCATGGTGACAAGAAATTGTACATAAAATATAGGGAATTAAAAGACGAATGTGCATGCGATTAAGTTGCCTCGATCTACCAGTCAAGGTTTATGAATTTGCTAAAGACAATTTTTTGGTTCAGTTCTGATTTTTTATCAAAACTCCAGACGTTTAACGGAGACAGTACGGTATTATTCCAAATGAACATACATTCAATACAGACACAAGAAGAGGCGTTTACCTTATAAAAGTTGAAGACGAGATCTAATTCGCAAACGTTGTGGAAAAATTCGTTTAATACCTAGAAATAAAATAAAAAATAAATAAATGAATAAATAAATGAATAAATGAATGAATGAATGAATGAATGAATGAATGAATAAAAATAGGCCAAAAAGGATAGCAAAAATATATCTACTCACTTCTACAAAATTATGTATAGCTTCCAAATACATCAAATTGTTGTCAGCAACATCAACACAGAAACAAAAGTAAAGTCCAGCATATCTTCTGTAAACTATTTTAAAACTACGGAACTAAAAAAAAGAGAAAATAAAATGTTTTTTTACTTTTCCATACGGTTAATTTTATAACTCATAACTTATATAACTTTTTAATCTGACAATAGAGATATATGACGAGTTATATTTTCGGGTTAAAACTGCATATTTTACTTCATTGAAATATCTCTACAATATGAAAGGGATCTGTCTGTGTGTACAAAATGTCTGGTGAAATCAGTATGTGCTGGAGGTGCACGATACAGCGATGCACGATACAGCGATGCACGATACAGCGATGCACGATACAGCGATGCACGATACAGCGATGCACGATACAGCGATGCACGATACAGCGATGCACGATACAGCGATGCACGATCACGTCATTATAATAGTACATAACGGCCAGTCTTCTTAAAAATTAGTTTCCATGGCTATTGCATTATATTTACCATAGTAACAGCATCAAAAGTTATTCTACACTACTGCATTTAGTAGTGTTGTGGTTTTATTGCATTTATAGTCGCAATGGCTACAGAAATTAATGTTTTTATAACCGCAACAATGTAAATTGAAATTTCAAAAGAATAACACTGCAAACCTCTACAAAATTTGTGTGTTTAGCATCTCGAACTGTGACTGTCGAATGGACTTCTTCAATCAACTTCTGCTTTTCATCGTCATCTAACGGAATATACCATTTAGCCAATCGAGTTTTGCCAGCTCGATTTTGAATCAAAATAAAACGAATCTAGAAAACAAACAAAGCAGGATACAATCGCATTTCACAGTAACTTTCTAGCGAAACAAAAGGTATGGAAGGTACAAAAAAAATATTCCTCACCATTATTCTGGTTAATACAGCAGTTGTGTTTTTTTTTCCTATTTATAATTCTAAATGAAAAATTGCAGTTGTATCCATAAAAAAAATACTAAATGTAGTTCTGTGCACCATAATCTTAGACACAAACAACAATGTTTTTCGATCTTCAGATAGAAATCTTGAAGAATTTGATAATTTAAAAAGCCAAACAGAATCACTGCTGTACACTGCATTGCACGAAATACAAAATCGTGAGCTGATAGATTGTATATTTGCAAGAATAATATCTACAAAACTAAAAGTACTTTTAAAAAAAAAATACTCTCGTTTAAATAAAGATACGAAACATCATTTATTTTTATATATATGTTATATATGTAAAGGCGTCTATAAAACTAACAAAGAAAGCGGAAAAATGCTGATAATCTCAATTGGTCAAGGAGAATTTTTCTAATTACAAAAACAGTTTGTAAGGAAAAGCATTGGAAATTCTAAATAATTATTTCTTGTTTTAAATGATGAAAAATACTCTGACTATCACCCTATCTAATAATAATAATTGTCTGCAAAAATAGCATAGGTGAGATAGAAAAATAAAGCTGCATTTGTAAATTTTGATTAGGTGTCTTCTGCTACAATTTTTTACAAATACATGAAGGGAACCCTGCAACAGGACAGGTCACAGTTCTAAAATATAAACATTTTGAGCCTCAAAATTCGTTAAAAGTTTATAAATATTACTTATGATTAAGTTTAAATCTCACATTTTAGTTATTTCAAGCCTCAAAAATAACCACTAACTTGTAGTAGATTCCAAATTTAACACAACATCTACAAAGGTTTTTTTATAACATGCAACAGATTTTACAATTATTCAACATGAAATTCATAACAATTCAACATAGGAAAGATTTGGTTATCCGAGTGATTTAAAAGTGTTCAGTTAGTTAGAAGATAAATTGTTACAAGTCAGATTGATTGATTGTTGCAAGTCAGTTGAAAGTATCTCCTGTAATCTCAACTGCAAATTATGTTCTCCTATAAAACAAATGCGTAATACAATCTAAAAATGGTAAAAGTCTTTCTTTCTTCCACAATTTCCACAATAGTTCACTATGCCTACGTTAGTGACTTATGGTTGGTAGGATAACAATAACAGTAAATGTATGTATGCTTACATCTGGACTGTTTTGTAATTTTTTTAGATGTAATCATATTATACCATCCTTGCAAAACTCATACATTGCAAATGCAGAGTTTAATGTAATTGTGGTTCTTTGCGATTGCAAATAATCTTTTAAGAGAAGGAAACACCATAATTCCAGCAAGAAAACAATCAAATGTTTTTTATGTCAAATTATCGAAATTATGAAAAAGAGAGGTTTAAAGACGGCCAATCTTTAGTCAAAGGGTTCAGGAACTGGTAATATTCATTAAAAAAAAATTCTTTCCTCACATTAACAATTTTATAATTGTTAGGGTTGGCACTATTCTGCTAGTTAAGTTACAACAGACAAAAACTTACTTTAAAGACAACTTAAAAAAACTTATCAAACAAAGTTTCTTTACAGAAAAAAATTGTTTGTTCAAGAGATCCGAAAACATTAAACAACACCACAAAGACTTTTTTAACCAGTGTTAAATTTTAATCAAAAATTCTGAATTCTTACCTAAATTACTGACAACTGTACACTCTAAATTCTGTGTACTGAAAAAGCCTTGTCTTTAGAAAATGATCATTAAAGAATAACAAAAATATAAGCAAAAATTACAACAGAACACCAACAGATCTTCCAGTTACGAATCTATTTCCTCCATTATTGCTATTTTACTCCTTATCTTGCGTAAAGAAAGAACAACCCAAATTAATGCTATTATACAGGACGTTGCCATTAAGGCACCAAATACAAGTCTGTGATTGAAACATATTCCAGCTAAAAGTGGTCCAAGGATGAGTGTTACCCTACTAATAGATGAGTACACACCTTGTGTAACACCTTGAGAGTCTCTTGGAGTGAGTTTTGTAACTAAAGATTTTATGGCTACCAAATTCAAAGGAATTGCTGAAAACACAACCACGCATATCGATAAAAATATACCAACTCTTGTTTTCTTGTTCTTTTCATCAGGTATTTGTTCGCACATCAAAAATAATAGTGCTAAGATTGTCAGTAGAAGGGAAATAACAACATAGTGTTGATCCTTCACGTTTGTTTTGCCACCGAATTTGTAGATTAAGAAAAAAACAAACATCAACCACACACCACCAACCATGTATATTGCACTAACTTCCCTTTCTCCCCAACCGTAATCCTCTTGAGTAACTAGTGGCAACAAGACTTCAAATTCTGTTTGGGCTAACCACAGTACAAGATCTGAGAAGAATATTGACAACACTTCCATGGTACAAAGCTGTAAAAGCAATTGCATTGTGCTTGATTTTGTAACAACTACTGCAGGCTCATCCATTGACGATTCTTGAAAGAATTCATCATCTTCTGTCAGTTCATCATCTATCATCATCCTTCCATTCATTGTTTGGTAACATCGAAAAGCTGGCCGTCCTCCATGTTTTATTAAAGGTTCTTCGTCACCGTAGTTCACATCAAGTACTGATTCACACAATGATGTCTCTCGAACACGCTTAAAATCAATTTCATATTCTTTTTGAGGTGGACCTCTGGAATCGAGTTGTATGTTAGGACAATATTTAGATCTTTCATCAATTAACTTGGATAAATTAGAAATATAAAACATAGTCAAAATTTGAGATAGGATCCATAATAACGCCATGAATACACCAGGAGCAGTTCCAAAATTTATAGACCAATCACCAATTTTAAAATCCACTGTTGCTAAGAAAAAATTTAACGCTGGACCAAATGTTAGGCCAAGAACCCGCCCAACCTCAAGCAAGGCAAATATTCCAGTCCTTTCACTCACTGGGTATGTATACACAATTTCCGTATTTGCACATGCATAAAAACCGTCTCCAAGGCCTGCCAACATTCTACCAAAGAATACTAACCATTTAGAATAAGGTAACGCGTAAACAATATTACCAATAATTTCAAAACCATTCAATATTAATACAAGTTCTTTGATTCTCTTTGTTTTATCAAAAAACATGCCAACAACAGGTAGAGATATCACACTTGCTGTTGGATACACAGCTATAACTAGACCTAGAAACCAGGGTTCAACTTTAAACGTATCCAAATAAAGCCAAATAGATGGTAAAATAATAGCATATTCAGCTCCAAGCAGAAACATACGCAATATAAACATGATAACAGTTGCTTTTCGTTTGCGACGAAACACAGGATCTTTTTCCAATCCAGCAAAGCGGGAGTCAAATTTTTCAGGAATTGGTGGTGACATTTTTTAGTATCTTTATTGACTATAAGAAATAATTAACATATAATAATGTACAAACGCACAAATAGATTTTTATTTTTACATGAATCATTATAACAGAAAACACACAATTCTTTGCAAACAAAATATAAGAAGTGTCAATTTCTAACAATTTCAATTCAAACTTAACAATGCAGATCTTATTTCAAATGTGAGATATTAATTGTTGTACAAGTGTGTGAATGTTGCCAATAGCCTTCATTATTTTTCAAATATCTGAAAAGTGATATTTGTAGCAGTATTTAATGTAAATCGATTGCCAAAACAATACTTCACATCATTATAGTAAAAAACAGATATTTAAAAAGGGCGTAACAATAACTACAAAATTATGATATTTGGTCACATATAGCGAAGTCAATTACCAACTAAGCAAGACTGTAAAATTTCAAAAAATTATTTTTTTTATTATTTATATTAGATGTTCTTATCATAACACACAAAAAAATTCAAAAAAATATCTGCTTTATTACAATATGCCAAAAATAATTCTTATAAATTTTTTAATTAGCAGAGTAACATATATGCTGGTTTTTTAAAACTTTGTGTAAATTTTCGAAATGAAAAATAATTTTCCACACTCACATAGATTATATACCAAATTGTAGTTTGATGTGAACCATTTAGTAGTAAAGAAATGTTACAACATTAACTAATATTAAAAATAATATATTCGCAATTTAATATTTTACAGAATATAATCTAAATAGAAAACTTTACAAATTTAACAATATATTATTAAAAACTCCTCTATGTAGAGCACATTCAAAATTTCAAACGTTATGACAATCTTAGTAATGCAGCACCATTTGACATGTGCTTTTTACCACACCTATAGAAACATTTTATGCAAAAATTCTTTAAAAGTTTCGAAAACAAAACCAATGCCAGTGTCAATATACATTTCTCTACAATCTTATTGGCTGTAGTCAAAGAAGAAAAAAATACCTAAACATTACATAAATTTATAAAATTCTTGCAAAACACTTTGATTTCTTCAAAAAATTAAGATACTTTAAATAAACAATTTTCTCTGCTTTGCTAATGTGTGCAACATACTACAGTACTGGAAAAAGGTTGTTTAACATATCGAGCGCGCAACGTGCGCGGACTCCCTCGATACGCGATGTACCGCGTTTATAATAATAAGAAACAATTAAAATAAATTGTCGCGATCTATCGAGAATCTAGTATCGTGACAAAATCCGTCTCGATGTGTCGCGATGGTAGGTGATAATGAGAATAAAGAGAAAGTCTTTTTTAATGAGAATAGAGAGAAAGTTTTTTTTATTTCAAACACATCTCTGCTTTATCTTTTTTTTTATTTTAAATAGGTGTTTATTATAAGAAAATTTTTAACTTTCGTATTTATTAAAGTAATTCTAGCGCATTACTTTTTCAACGTATTTTTCTTCTAACGCTGCTTTTCGTTCTTAAACTTTTAAAATGCGATTTAAAAAAACTTTTCTATTGCCGTTCTTCGTTCTTAAATTTTTAAAATGCGATCTAACGAAGCTTTTCTATCGCTGTTCTTAGTTCTTAAATTTTTAAAATGTGATCTAAAAAAGAAAGATTAACGCTAGCTGTATACCCTAGATTGTTATGCATAAGTTAAAAAAATATAACACAAAGGAAGTATAATTATATTTAAACATCCGCGATCATTGTTGAATACACTCTTATTTTTAAAATAGTTCTATTATGGAAAAGTGTTAATGGCCTCGATAGCTTCGAGAATGATATCGAGACGGATGCATCGCGAAGCCCTCTCGATACAATTTGAAAGTAAAAAAACGTCTATCGCGGATCGAGAATACCGTCGCGATATGCGAAGCGCGATGTTAAACAACCTTTTTCCAGTACTGTATAAACACAATTTTTTGTTAAGACTGATCATATGCTTAAGTTAGTGACAAGGAATAGAGTTTACAACTAATAATACTAAGTACTAATGCTAATAAACAGTGAAAGTCATAAAAAATGGTTATCATTTAGTGATCAAATAAAAATTTTATGCCAAAAATATAACGATAAAAACATACTCAAGCTTAATACGAGTATAAATTGACAATGTCCTACATATTGGTCATTTTTAAACAGGCTGGAACAAGGATAAAAAAGCCTAGGCATAACAAATAGGGTTAAGCCGTTAGTTTAAACTTTAAAATAAAAATATATGTTTTCGTTTTTTTCATGTACTTTCTTGTTCATTGCTAAAAAAATTACCTTTCAAGTGTATACATCCACTACTATCCGGGTATAATCCATAAAATTTAAAAGGCGATGTTAGGCTAAAGTGCAAACTCTATAGTTTTTTAGTAGATATCCAAAGAAAAATATTTGATTCTCAGATACCTTGAAAAAGCTCTTCTTAAAATAAAGTAATTATTTTTAAAAATAAGTGAACAAAATACTTTAAAACAGATTTGATAAGATTAAAAACACTAGTTTAATTTCGAACAATTCATTTTGAAATATTTTTTTCTATGTTCTTCTTTTTCATAACTGAGAGGATAATATATTAGTGTTTAGGTTTCTAATTATGGTGATAAAACCCCTGTACACTTTTTTGATCAAAAATTGTGGGGGGTAAAATGGTGTCCTAAGGTGCTAGAGTGGAACCTTATTGTATTTTATTGTTAAAAGAACATAGCTGTTTTGTCTAATGACTTGGGAAATTTAATACAACTCTTAAGTCGGAAATAGATTTTTAACGAGTACTAAGTGGATTACACCCTGAAAACAAAATGATTCAAGTTTGTTATAAATAGCAAACACAAAATAGCACTTGTTTTCTACTTTTGACACACATACTAGCAAATTTCTTCTAAAAAGACATGAATATGTTGCAGACAAATTTGTGACTCATAGTGAAACAAATGCAGTAAGGATTAAACTTTCGTTAGGAAGATTAAAACAAACTGATGTCTAAACAGAATGCAAAATACTACTTTTATTATTACAGTTCACAACACTCATCAGAATTAACCTGAAAAAATTAAAGATTAGAAACTTCAACTTAAAATTAATCAATTTAGTATTCTTGAGCTGTCATTATCATCAAATGTTAACTTGCATGGAAAGTTACAGTTTTCTTTCCTATACCTACCACCTCCCTACCTCTTCTTCACATAGTGCCCTATCAGATGTATGGATCTCAACAAATTTACGAATCAATTTCTTGCATTAAGTTTGCTTTTCTTTTTATCCTTTTCAAACACAGAACAATCCAAAAAAAGGCTACTACACACAACACTATGTTTGTAATACTCAACTTATGTCTATGATCTAAACCCAGTCCTGCTAAAATTGGTCCAAGACTTAACGCTACTCTACTGACACAAGATAATACACCTTGCGTAAAACCCTGTGTTGATCTCGGTGTGAGTTTGGTGGCTAAAGATCTTACTGCTGACAAATTTAATGGAATGGCAGAAAAAATAAGAATACATGCAGATAACAAAATGCTAAATTTTGATTTTAAATCTTTCTTCTTGGGAATTTGTTCACACATAAACAGTATCAAAGATAAGATAGTCAGTAGAAGAGAGATGAGAACATAATGTTGATCTTTCACATTTGTTTTGTTGCCAAACTTGTAGATTAACAAAAAAACAAACATCAACAACACAACACCAAGCACAAATATAATACCAATGTACTTGTCCCATTCACTATCAGATTTTGTTATCAGGGGCAACAAAACTAAAAACTGGGTTACAGTTAACCAAAACGCAAGCTCTGAAAAAAATAATGATAAAAGTTCAATGGAACAATGCTGTGTAATCAGTTCCTTAATCGACTCTGGCTTTGCAACATCACAATCGTTATACTTTGTTTGACTAACATCACTTGCCGTCCTTTGATACAATTCAACAAAACTCTGTTTTTCTTGCGATGCTGAAGGTGTTTGGCAAATTGAAGATTCTCCAATGCGACCATGATTGATTTCTGAGTGCTCCTTTAGCTTTGATAAATTACAAATATAAAGAATTGTCCCAAATTCAAATAAAAACCAAAATGATGCCATTCCCGCACCAGGAAGAATCCCAAAAATAATGTAATGGTTTTTAAGTTCAGAAGCAAATATTGTCAAGAAAAAATAAAACGGCGGACTACAGATGAAACCAAGAAACCATCCAATTTGAAGCAATGAAAATATACCTGTCCTGCTCCTTACAGGGTACATGTATACAACTGCAGTATTTGCACATGCAAAGAAACCATCTCCAAAGCCTGCAATCATCCTACCAAAAAACACAAGCCATTTAGAATAAGGTAGTGCATATAAAATACTGCCAATAATTTCGAAACCATTTAACACCAACACAATCTCCTTGATTCTCTTTGTCTTATCAAAAAACATTCCAACGAAGGGCAGAGATACCATACTTGCTATTGAATACACAGCAACAACAAGACCTAGAAACCAGGATTCAACATCATCATATGTATCCAAATAAAACCAAATTGATGATAAAAAGATTGCATATCCAGCCCCAGCTAAGAATGCTCGAAGCATAAACATTGCAACTTGATGTTTCCGTTTACGACAAAACTTGGGGTCTTTTTCCACGTCAACAAATTGGAAGTCAATCATTTTGTGACTGATTTATTTATTGACTATTACAGAGGAAGGCATTTGTAAACAATTTTTTCTCTCTCCTAAACTAAATAAATATTTGTTGAAAATATGGTCTAGAAAATACCTACTCTATTACCCCTGCAAATAAGCAACATCTTGAACATTTTGTCCTGATTGATCAATGAGAAAAGGTGCATATATTTATTTTCCAGCATTTGTTTCTAATATTTTTCTTGTTCTTTTCTTACTCTCATTGTTCAAGACACTGTACCTTTATGCAGGATAATAGAGTGCTTTATAACTGCATAAGATCACATATAATTCATCTTTTTGTTTTTGTTTTTCCTTTTGCTATAGTTACAGTACTGGAAAAAGGTTGTTTAACCTATCGAGCGCGCAACGTGAGCGGACTCCCTCGATACGCGATGTACCGCGTTTATAATAATAAGAAACAATTAAAATAAATTGTCACGGTCTATCGAGAATCTAGTATCGTGACAAAATCCGTCTCGATGTGTCGCGATGGTAGGTGATAATGAGAATAAAGAAAAAGTTTTTTTAATGAGAATAAAGAGAAAGTTTTTTTAATGAGAATAAAGAGAAAGTTTTTTTTATTTCAAACACATCTCTGCTTTATCTTTTTTTTTATTTTAAATAGGTGTATATTATAAGGAAATCTTTAACTTTCGTATTTATTAAAGTAATTCTAGGGCATTACTTTTTCAACCTATTTTTTTTCCATCCCTGCTTTTCGTTCTTAAACTTTTAAAATGCGATCTAACGAAGCTTTTTTATCGCCGCCTTTCATTCTTAAATTTTTAAAATACGATCTAAAAAAGCATTTCTATCGCCGTTCTTCGTTCTTAAATTTTTAAAATGCGATCTAAAAAAGCTTTTCTATCGCCGTTCTTCGTTCTTAAATTTTTAAAAAGCGATCTAAAAAAGCATTTCTATCGCCGTTCTTCGTTCTTAAATTTTTAAAATGCGATCTAAAAAAGCATTTCTATCGCCGCTTTTCGTTCTTAAACTTTTAAAATGCGATCTCTAAAAGGTTTTCTATCGCCGTTCTTCGTTCTTAAATTTTAAAACGTGATCTCAAAAAACATTTCTATCGCCGTTCTTCGTTCTTACATTTTTAAAATGCGATCTAAAAAAGCATTTCTATCACCGTTCTTCGTTCTTAAACTTTTAAAAAGCGATCTAAAAAAGCATTACTATCGCCGTTCTTTGTTCTTAAATTTTAAAAATGCGATCTGACGAAGCATTTCTATCGCCGTTCTGCGTTCTTAAATTTTTAAAATGCGATCTAAAAAAGCATTTCTATCGCCGCTTTTCGTTCTTAAACTTTTAAAATGCGATCTCTAAAAGCTTTTCTATCGCCGTTCTTAGTTCTTAAATTTTAAAAAGTGATCTCAAAAAACATTTCTATCGCCGTTCTTCGTTCTTACATTTTTAAAATGCGATCTAAAAAAGCATTTCTATCGCCGTTCTTCGTTCTTAAACTTTTAAAAAGCGATCTAAAAAAGCATTTCTATCGCCGTTCTTCGTTCTTAAACTTTTAAAAAGCGATCTAAAAAGCATTTCTATCACCGTTCTTTGTTCTTAAATTTTAAAAATGCGATCTGACGAAGCTTTTCTATCACCATTCTTCTTTCTTAAATTTTTAAAACGCGATCTAAAAAAGCATTTCTATCGCCGCATTTCGTTCTTAAATTTTTAAAATGCAATCTAAAAAAGCATTTCTATCGCCGTACTTCGTTCTTAAACTTTTAAGATGCCATCTCAAAAAGCTTTTCTATCGCTGTTCTTCGTTCTTAAATTTTAAAACGTGATCTCAAAAAGCATTTCTATATATATACATATAACACAAAGGAAGTATAATTATATATAAACATCCGCGATCATTGTTGAATACACTCTTATTTTTAAAATAGTTCTATTATAAGAAAGTGTTAATGGCCTCGATAGCTTCGAGAATGATATCGAGACGGATGCATCGCGAAGCCCTCTCGATACAATTTGAAAGTAAAAAAACGTCTATCACGGATCGAGAATACCGTCGCGATAAACAACATTTTTCCAGTACTGTATATCTTTATCTTATCTACAAAAAAGGCAGGGTGAGGTCTCTTTGTTAGGCATACTGTATAAACTCAGAACCTGGTTTATTTTTAGACCTATATTTGCCTAAAACTGAAATTATGGGGACAAAAACTGAAATTATGTGGACAAAAGGTCAGCATTTTGGTATATACTTATATCTCATTTTTCTGTTTTAAATCACTAATCAGGGTCTAAATTTACTTTGGTTTGTATACAAGACAAACCTGTACTATAATCAATGTATTGATTTGCTTCATCTGCTTCACAGGCATTTAAAAGGGCTAACCTTTAAAAATATATAATGAATAATAATAATAACCAAGTATACATATTCACCAAAACCTGCATAGCCTTCAAACATGGCCCAAAAATAAAATGAAACTTATTGGTATCCTCACACATTTCTACACATTTGTAACACTGGGCCAAGCATATTGATCAACCTTCTTTTATAGGGAAGAAATAAGCAGAAATATTGCTTCAGTAATAATTGTGCCAGGCGTTGGCTTAGGCTTCTTCCCATTGGTATTACCTATTTCTTTATTTTCTGCTCCATTATAATTCATAACCGAGGCTTTGTTATGAAAAAAATTATCTGTTTTTTGAAAAATGATTATGGGTTTTTCCAGATATAAATAAAACTTGAAATAAAAGCCTGCAAAAAAAATCAAGTCAGGCAAAATAATAATAATATCTATATATATATCACATAACATGTTACCTTTAGTAAAGGAGACAGCAAATAGACCTATTTCCATATCCATTTTTGTTCCACAGAAATACCGAATAATGAAAACGAGATTAGTAGTCATGAGCAAATTTTTAGTTTGTAGTGAAGTAGTGCAGATATGGTTTGTTTACTTGCAATATTTGCAAAATTAATTTGTCATACAGATTGTTATTAACATTTGGTGATAATATGGGATGTGAAAATAACATTAGCCAGGCTTACTGACAGTAAAATAGTAGTTAAGTTGACCTTGTTGGTGCCTTTCCCCGTTTAGTTTTTTCCAAGTGAGGGTAGTTTTAAAAGTATTTATAACTCACATTTTACACAATTGTAATTTCAGACTTAGGATACTAACTTGACTTAGTGGGGAAAGTTGGACTTTTTCCTTGGAATGTTCTTGCTTATTTGTGTCACATTTTAAGCCTCTATCGTAGATTATATTTGGCAAAAAAAATTATTTGAAATTCCAAAATATAAGGTTGACAAAAGGGATGATATCCTAATTCTTAAATTTTGTATTCAGGCAGTTACCATTTGATTTTGCTCTGTCAAAAACAAATTTTTCCTTTCACAAAACAATTTAAACATTTTTCCTTGAAAAAAAAACACACAAAATGGTACTGACGAACTGCCTACTAGAAAAAAAAATTCTGCAAAATTTTGTCCACAAAATGATTGTCATGTGGAACTTTAACTTTGATCAGTAAAAACAAAGTGAATTTGTTTGTGAGGTCAAAAACAAAAATTTTTGGTTATATATTTTCAGAAATCAACACTATGAAAGAATTCCATGGAGATTACTTTCTGTGAATAAACAATTTGAAAAATTCTGCATGATTAATTTTCTAGATTTTATGCAAGCAAGAAAATAAAATACATATAAGGACCTGGTTTTTAAGAACACTGAGACTGAGATTTTGACAATAAAGCACGTTCGCAGCTGAAATTCAGACATTCTTATAAGAAAAAGTTGCATATTATTTTATTTTATTTGGATAAAAACGTATTTTATTGCCATTGAAAAAAAGACTTACTTTTTCTATATATGGAGATTATGATAATACTTCACATCACTAATGATCATCATCATTCATCATTCTCGGCTTAACGTCCGTTTTCCATGCTAGCATGGGTTGGACGGGGTATATTAATGACCCTCTTCCAATCTGATCTAGACTGTGTTAGATCTAAACTCAACTTCCTCTGTATCAAGTCTGTCCTTATAACCTCCTGCCAAGTCTTTCTCGGTCTGCCTCTGGGCTTTGCCCCAGGAACTATCAAGTCTCTACACTTTCTTACCCAATTATCCTCCTCCATTCTTTCCAAGTGCCCCAGCCAATTCAATCTTCTTATCTGGATAACATCTTTAATTCTACGGAGACTTAGCCTGCTTCTTAGCTCATCTGAACTCTTTCTGTCTCTCAGACTGGCGTTACACATCCACCTAACCATTCTCATATCATTCCTTTCTAAACGGTCAAGATCTTCCTGCTTCAATGCCCATGTCTCACTACCGTACAACATAATACTTCTTACACAGGCCTCATACAACCTACCTTTTACCTCAATTGACAAGACTCTGCTAGTCAACAAAGGAAGTAACTCTCTGAACTTTTTCCAAGCAGAACCTATCCTGCAAGTAACACTTCTTCCAACACCCCCTTCACTGCCCAACATATCACCTAAGTAACAGAGGTTCTCAACTATCTCTAACGAGCCAGATCCAACGAGCCAATGATACAAAACAGATATTAAAAAAGGTGTAACATGAACTACAACAGGCGCGGATTTAGACTACGTCAACTCTGTCACGCGACGTAGTAAAAAAAATGAGCCAAATATTACGCTGCGGTGCATGAGAAATAATTTCCGAAATAAATCCCGGTGTTTTCAAATTATACCTGGAATCTCTACTTCTTAGTTTACTTCGCCTTATCTACTATATCACATAACTCACAACGTGAATTCAATCAACCGATGTTGGTGTAACCTATTTTATGTCAAACTGTAACCATATACTTCATAACACACAAACCCTGTCAAGGTTATTTCTAGGTATAACCATGGAATATTTCTCCGTGAGGGTTTAACCGTAATACTAAACTTTATAGCACCCAAACCCTGTCAAGGATGGTTCTAGGTATTACTTTATAATATGTTCTTCCGTGAGGGTTTGACAGTAGCGCTAGACGTTATAGCGCACAAACCCTGTCAAGGTTGTTTCTGGACATAACTACGGTATGTTCTTTCGTTAGGGTTTGACCGTGGAACTAGACTTTATAGAACACAAACCCTGTCAAGGTTGTTTCTAGGTTTTGATAAAGATTATAGGCGTTGGGTATAAATATCGGTCGCGCATGTTTGGAAGGATCTCTCCGTTCTCAACATGGTTGCGAGAGCGTGTGAAGTTGGTTTTTGAATAAGAAAATTCTGAAAGGATACATGAAATATATGCCAAATTGCTAGAGGAAATTAAATGTAATTCTATGTTACCATTTCCTGACAAGTTGATTTTTGTTTATCTTATAACTATAGTCTAGTAAACTAAACTCATTATTTTTCCCTTTTTGATATTTTTGATGAGAGCGGAAAAAGAGATTGGTGGTATCCTTTCTACTTATAACTACTGAACACAAAATTTATTACATTTTGTTAGCAAAAAGTTGTAAAATGTTGACATTTTAAGTAGGCATCAAGCTAACAAATTTTGTTGAGTTTTTTAAGTCTTCTATGCTGAACGGGTTAAACAATCAAATAGAACTGCCAATATCCTGTTTAAATGTGTTGACTACGGTTTTGTGACACTGCCAGTTAAAAGCTGTAAAGGTCAACTTGTTTATACAACTAGCATCTCAAAATTTGCTGATAACTAATCTCGTTTTCATGTTATTCTGCATTTTCGTATGCATATTTTTGCTGAACCAAATAGATATGGAAATAGGTCTATTGCCATAAACATACAAAGAAAAGCGTTACAGAGTGGTCAACAAAAATATAAGAGGTCTGGTATACCCATAGCACCATTTTGAAATTCAGGTCACACATCTCACAAATCACAAGTCAAAATTTCAAAATGTTTCAAACTTTAAATTATTATCTCTATAATAATACGGAGCTTCTGTCTGTGACTTTTGCAAAGTGGATAAAATTTCTTTGATAAAGTCTATAAAACATCGTCTATAAATTTGTTCTGTAAATTACCAAACTTTGACGTTAAAGCAATATTGACGTCAAAGGAAAGTATATTAAGATTAGTGAAGCCATTGCATTGCACTTTTAAATTTAAGGCTAAATAACTGGGAAACGGGTGGAAATAACTGACGTCATCTCCTGCGTGGGTAACTAGGGACTACCTGGGACCAATTTGGGTAAGTTTCCCAAACCTGGGTCACCGAATCCGTTTCGGAATGGACGGGTTGATGACGTCATAAAAAAACCTTCAAACCCTAATATCTCTGCATCCGTTTGTCAAAAATACACGATCCTATACATTTTCTTGATCAGCGTTTCAAGATCTATATGATGAAGGCAACAGGCATACACATTTCTGAAAAAAAAAAATTTGTGTTCTGACATGTCTCTGCTGACGTCATCAAAATTTAAATGACGGTTGTTTTTCTCTGTTATCCTGCCTAAGTGGATTTTTCCACGGGTCTTATCGACTAGTATATATATATATATAACATTGCAAATAATTTGAGCCATTTCCAGTTTTGTGATCCAGGCCATTACATAATATAGAGAATTCAGAAATCTTTAACACTCCTCAGGAAAACCGCCAAGTTCCTTTTATTTGGATTACAATGGAGTATTATATATATAAAAATTAAGAATATCAGGAAATAAGATAAAGTTAGATAATTAAGAACATCTTAAGAACATTTTTTAGCTTCATTTCTTAAATTTCCACACTTTCCTTGTTATTGATCTCCCCATAGCCATCTATAGTTACACATAATGTTCTGCTTCAATAAAAACAAAAACAAGAACAAGAAACAATTATACAAGAAAGATATTAATTTTACTGCATAATTAGCCGAATGAGTGGCTAATTGGCCGGAAAAGCTGATATGTATCTATACATTATTACTTCCAGGCGCTATCAAATGTTATAAGGTCGGTTACTTCTTCACAACGAACAGTGTAAAATGGTATAGCAGGCCATTCCTTGAGACGAGTGCGATCGCACGCGCCCGCACACTCGTAAAAAGATTTACGAGTGCTTTTTATCGCACTCGTGAATTTTTTCTTTTTCTAAAATATTATAGAGCGATGAAAAAGGCTATTACGCTGATTACATAACATTCATTTCTTTGTGATTGATTTGTTTAAAAAGTATAGAGAACATTAAAGTCGGCCTCTTTCCTTCATGCTGACACTCTTATGCTCGGCTGGTGCATTACACTGAGACTCGAACGAAAGACGGAAGACCATTTGGAACCATGCCACAAGTCAGTCCGATCTTCATCGTCACAGAGAATACTGCGAGAAGAGTGCGCACCCATGCAAGTTAAATATAACCAGAACATGGGAGAGGTTAGGTGTCCTGTACCTTAATACAGCTTTTGGACGAATATTTTCGTGATGTAATACCAAAGAAAAAACATGTTGAATAAAGTTTAAAAAATCTTTTTAAAAGGGGAAAGAGAAATCAAAAATGTCTAGAAATATATTTAATGCCAAAAACATAATAGCGAATCTGCCAACACATCATTGCGTTCAACGTTGTTTCAACCTTGCACTTGTGGTTAATACGTTTTACAAAATTCATTTCTATACAGCTTAAATAACATATAACGTTGCGGTAAACAAAAAAATAGTTAAGTGTGAATCACACTTGCAAATATTCACATCGCACTTGTAAATTTTGCTTACGAGTGCGATTTTTCGCACACCATAGCACTCGTAATTTTTTTAGCGGGTGCTTTTTGTAGCTCTGGCATAGTTTTATTCAAGAAGGGTCTCTTTAAGAGACAAGAGAGGAGTTGAACGTCCTCCACCATACCTTAGTTTAAAGGGGCGATTGTGGAAGTCCCATGAAATGCCACATAGTGATGGTGTCACTTTAAAAAACACCCAGTCCGGTCTGTGAACGGTTGGCGCTAGGAAGGGCATCCAGCTGTAAAACAATGCCAAAACTCTTTATTAATGGCCGTAAGAATAGTTGATCAGACAAACTGCGTAAACGGGGCTGGAACTCTAAGGAGTGAAGGTGTCGCGCACGGTAGGACAGATGTCAGGTGTGAGCATCGTCAGACCGTTACCCAGCTATCACATCACAAGGTAGATAACACTAGGTTGAGGATGGCTAGTGTAAATGTTGGTACTCTGAGAGGTAGAGCAGGTGAAGTAGTTGAAATGTTAGAACGTAGATCTGTTGATATGTGTTGTGTTCAGGAAGTCAGGTGGAGAGGAGCTTCAGTGAGATTTGTGGAAGGTAGGAGGGCAAGGTATAAGCTTTTTTGGATTGGTAATAGTGATGGATATGGAGGAGTTGGCATATTCGTTGCAGAGAAGTGGGTAGAAAAAGTAATAGATGTTATGCGTGTTAATAGTCGTATTATAGTGATAAAGTTTTTGATAGGTAATAGGATTGTCACTTTTCTGTCAGTTTATGCTCCACAGTGTGGACTCAGTGAGGAAGATAAAGATAAGTTTTATGATGAGTTAATAGCAGTCACATCAAAGTTTGGAGACACTGAACTTGTCATGGTGGGCGGCGACTTTAATGGTCATGTTGGGAAGTCATCTGAAGGTTATAGAGGTGTGCATGGAGGCTATGGATTTGGGAGCAGAAATAAGGAAGGGGAGAGATTGCTTGAGTTTGGAATGGCAACGGACATGGTGGTTTGCAACACATCATTCAGTAAGAGACAGAGTAGGCTGATAACATATGAGTCAGGTGGTTGTAAGACACAGATTGATTACATCCTGGTTAGAAAGTCAGACAAGAAAGTGGTGAAGGACGTGAAAGTTATATCGGGGGAAGAGTGTGTTTCCCAGCATAGGTTGCTGGTTTGTGATATTATCTTGAAGAGTGTTAAAGAAGCCAAGGGAAAGTACAGGCCCCGTCGAAAAGTCTGGAAGCTGAAGGAAGAGATTGTAGCAAGACAATTTAGTGCAAAAGTTCAGCAGTTAGCCCACAATGGTCAATGTGATAGTGACAATGTTGAAAGTACTTGGACTACTTTGAAGAATTGTCTTCTAGAAGCTTCTGATGATACCTGTGGGTGGACGAAAGGACCAGCTAGACATAGACAGACCTGGTGGTGGAATAATGAGGTTGACCAGTGTATAAAGGAAAAGAGGAAACTTTGGAAAGAGTGGAAGTCAGGTGGTAGTAAAAATATTTACTTAGAAGCTAAGCGTCATGCTCGTACAGCAGTGTATAAGGCAAAATCAGAAGCAGAGAGAAACAGATTTGCAGATGTGTTAAGAAGGGAAGACCAGCGCAATGAGGTATTCAAGATAGCAAAGCAAATGAAGAAGACTAATCAAGATGTTGTAGGTGAGAAGTGTATACGTAATGATGAAGGTGTTTTTGGCTAGCACAGAGGAGGAGGAAAAGGGTAGCTTGGAAGAATTATTATCAGAGGTTGCTTAACACTGAGTTTGATTGGGATGAGGATAATTTGTCTGATGATGATGTCGTAGAAGGGCCAGCTATGCAGATCAAGACAGAATGGGTAGTGGAGGCTATTAGGAAATTGAAGATTGGCAAGGCTGCAGGAGTATCAGGTATTGTTGCAGAGATGGTAAAAGCATCTGGATATATTGGAGTTGAGCTTATTACAAGTCTTGCTAACCAGATTATAAAGGATGGTGCTATTCCGAGTGAGTGGCAGTCGAGTGTAATAGTGAATTGTTTCAAGGGCAAGGGTGATGCATTAGAAAGGGGTAACTATAGAGGTTTGAAGTTGGTTGATCAAGTAATGAAAGTTATTGAAAGAGTGATTGATAAGTTACTTAGAGAAAGGATTGATATAGATAAGATGCAATTTGGTTTTGTTCCAGGGCGTGGCACTACAGATGCAATATTTTTTACTCAGACAGCTTCAGGAAAAGTATTTAGGAAAGAGAAAGAATCTCTATTTTGCCTTTGTAGATTTAGAGAAAGCTTTTGATAGAGTGCCACGTAAAGTTATTTGGTGGGCTATGAGAAAATTAGGTGTGGATGAGTGGCTAGTTACGATGGTACAGTCTATGTACAGCAATGCTAGAAGTCGTGTCAGGATTAACGATTCACTTAGTGATGAATTTAGTGTAAATGTTGGTGTACATCAGGGTTCTGTACTTAGTCCTTTGTTGTTTGTTCTAGTCTTAGAAGCGCTGTCGATGGAGTTCAGAACAGGTTGTCCATGGGAGTTATTGTATGCAGATGATTTGGTTCTCATAGCAGAGTCGATGGAAGAATTAGTTGAAAAGTTTGAGAAGTGGAAGAAAGGACTAGAAGAGAAAGGGCTAAAGGTAAACACAGCAAAGTCTAAAGTCATGATTAGTAGCATTGCAGCCAAGTGTGACCTTGTAGTTGGAAAGTGGCCTTGTGGAGTTTGCAGGAAAGGGGTTGGTAGTAACTCAATTTTTTGTCAGACTTGCAAGCAATGGGTACATAAGAAGTGCAGTAGTATTAGTGGAAGGTTAAGAGCTGACATTCAGTTTGTATGCAAGCGTTGCAAAGGTGAGATTATAGAGAATGAAGTATTTCCAGCTTTAATGATGTACAACAGTGGCTCGTTAGAGATAGTTGAGAACTTCTGTTACTTAGGTGATATGTTGGGCAGTGAAGGGGGTGTTGGAAGAAGTGTTACTTGCAGGATAGGTTCTGCTTGGAAAAAGTTCAGAGAGTTACTTCCTTTGTTGACTAGCAGAGTCCTGTCAATTGAGGTAAAAGGTAGGTTGTATGAGGCCTGTGTAAGAAGTGTTATGTTGTACGGTAGTGAGACATGGGGAGTGAAGCAGGAAGATCTTGACCGTTTAGAAAGGAATGATATGAGAATGGTTAGGTGGATGTGTAACGCCAGTCTGAGAGACAGAAAGAGTTCAGATGAGCTAAGAAGCAGGCTAAGTCTCCGTAGAATTAAAGATGTTATCCAGATAAGAAGATTGAATTGGCTGGGGCACTTGGAAAGAATGGAGGAGGATAATTGGGTAAGAAAGTGTAGAGACTTGATAGTTCCTGGGGCAAAGCCCAGAGGCAGACCGAGAAAGACTTGGCAGGAGGTTATAAGGACAGACTTGATACAGAGGAAGTTGAGTTTAGATCTAACACAGTCTAGATCAGATTGGAAGAGGGTCATTAATATACCCCGTCCAACCCATGCTAGCATGGAAAA
The DNA here is from genome assembly GCA_030067915.1 of Hydractinia echinata. Lineage (NCBI taxonomy): Eukaryota > Metazoa > Cnidaria > Hydrozoa > Anthoathecata > Hydractiniidae > Hydractinia > Hydractinia echinata. Next base: position 1,079,182 of record JASGCC010000073.1, on the reverse strand, counting down.
CGGACGTTAAGCCGAGAATGATGATGATGATGAAGAAATGGCCTGTATAGCGAAAAGACACGAATGCGCGAACAGAGTAAGTAACAGAAAAGTTTCCTTGGTGGTTCCAAAAGTCTGAAATTTAGGTTGCTATACCTTCACTTACAATACAACCGTAGAATCTGTCCATTCTGTCTTTGGAATATTATCCTATAAGAATGAACCTACAAATTCAATATAAACCCACACCACTTTACAACAGAATTTTACCCTGATTGGCTAATAGCCACATAAAGCCTTTGTAAAAATCAATTTTCCTTTTGACAGAGAGACATGTTCAGATGGGGGAGGGGGCTAAAATTTCTAGCGTCTGTTCAACCTTAACAGTGACTCTGTTCTGACCCAACTACGGATGCCAACCCAACTTTAAACGCGGGACTGACCCGTCTTTAGACGGAACGGCTGCGTATCCTTTGTCAATAGTTGGGCCTGTCCCATTTTATGGCACGATTTTTAATAGCAAAAGGGTCCTTTGTTAACAGATGGACCTGTCCCATCTTATGACAGTCTTTTAAAATCTAGTTCCGTGAAATTTAGATACTTTAAAGTATATTATGATGAACAAGAGGAGTTTATACTAAGAATTACTTTGAGACATTTTTTTCGCTATGCCTACTTTTCAATGGTGATTTATCTTGCAAACAAAAATTACGTCAAAGAAAATGCCAATCACAGCCTACCATTATATCAGCGTTCATAATCCGGTCACCATGACATAATCAGGGCAAAAAAAACAAAATCGGGCCATGCATACATAATCCGGCCATCCTGTTTATAAACAGGCCGTTTTCACAATCTGGGCAGAACAGTGTCAGGCCCATCCAATAGATGGGTAATCCAAACTGCGAACGCACTGACCTGTTTTTGATGGACCATCCCGTCTGAAGACAGGCCAGTCCCGTTGGTCAGAACAGCACCACACAAAGTGGATGATCCCCCTACTCTCTTTGCTTATTAGATAGATAGATAGATGTGCATATTTTACATGGCTAGCCTCACAAATATCGAGGGATATACCCTGTCTATTATTTCCAGGAGGGGCCATGGCTTAGATGGAGAGTCCTAGAGTATTTAATGCTCATTTTGAGCTACGCAGACTCAATTAGTAGGACCCACGCTCTACTAGACAACTCCCGGCAACATCCAACGGCCCACACAGTGTGCCATCTCCCCAATTTCCCTCACATGGCTTGGGTTAACCCGGGGCTATGGTAACATTCACTCGCCCATGTTGAATCTATAACCACTAATCTACGGCGCCATTATTCTGTAATTAGCTAGCTAGCTGCCTAGAGCAGCTTATATATATTAGATATAAAATGACTTAGCCACAGATTGGCAAGAAACCTGCGCCAAACTCATTCATCCAGCCATGGTCCTATTATAGTTAGCTCTAGCTAGATATATATAACTGGCACAGCTAGCTAGCTAGTTAGCTAACCAGTAGCTAAAAGCTAGCTAATAGCTAAAAAAAACAATTAAAAACTGAATATATATTTGGCCCGTCTTATAGATTATATGTGCAAAAACTATTACCCTGAAAAGATACACAGATTGCCCGTAATTGATGTGTTTAACACGATTGTTAAAAAACAGCGTACATAACTAAACGCTTGTGCAAGATTCTAGACGACCTTCCCATTTTTCTTTCACAAATAGGTAGCCATTTTCTTCGTTAAAACTTTACGTAGAACGTCACCTAAATAATCAGCCCTGCCGCCCTTTTCCCTTCCCCTTTTCCGAGAGGAATCCCTCCTTTTACTTTTCACGAAAAGACAAGCGGATAACTGAAGATATGGCAAAGCTGAAAGGGAACTCGTTCTACGGCAAGATGATCAAGGTTATGGCAAGGCACGTGAACACGACATTTACGAAAGACGAAAAGAAGGTTGATCAGGCGATGAGATCTCCGTACCTTGAAGATCTTGTGGAGCACAAGGTGTGTATTGACCGAGCTTACCAATGTGGGATTGCAGTGTAACAGCTCGCCAAGCTTCGTATGCTGGAGTTCTACTACGATTTTTCTCGATAAGTATACAGATCGGAGATAATAGCAGTATTTGTATATGGATACGGATTCGGCGTATTTTGTCATCTCTGGAGAAGACCTGCGAGATGTCGTGCGTCCTGCTGACCTGCTTGAAGAGTATGATAAAGATGTTAAAAACGATAAAGATGTTTAAAACAAGTATTCAAGATACACGGGAGGCTTATTCAACCCGAATAATATCTGGTAGAGGACGATTGCTCTGACAGCCAAGTGCTACTTCGTGGAAGGAAAAGATGGCACCAAATTTTCGTGTAAGGGGATGTCGAAGAAGCAAAATGCTATGACTTGGGAGAGGTATATAAACGCGTTGAAAGGAAACCTAGATACTGGAAAAAACACAGGCTTCCGGGTACACGACCAATGATGGTCACGTATGCGCAATCCAAGCTGGGGTTATTACCTTCTATGACAATCGTCAAGTCCTAGATGATGGTATATACACAGTGTATCATACACAGTGCCTATGGAGTTGTGGATAGCTCAGATATGCTGTGATGTTATACATCACAAAATCAAATCCTAAGTATCGCCATAGCTCTGACTTACGTGTTGCTCTTGCTCTGCTTTTTCCGATACCGGAATGTTGTAATAAAGATAAGTTCAATCGTAGAAACAACGAGAGAAGCCTGTTGACAAACGTCAAGTCTTGAAGAAGGCCTTGCGGTTGGGTAAAGCACGCCTCTTACCGAAGAAGTGTATCGAAGGTTTCGTACACAAGACGCCGGATGAAGCGATCGAAAAGACGTATGCCAAATATGTTTAGCGAGAGCTGTACGAGAAGGGAGAGAACACGGCTCGAGTTCTCTCTACGCATGTCATCTCTATCTATGTACACAAATCTCATTTAAAACGCTGTCCCTTTTATTATATTTCTATGAATTGGCTAGCGCTGAAAGTCAGAGAGAAGATATCGAGGAGGACCCCTACCCTTGTCCGCAGGGTTTTTTTGCCTTTTTGATATGAGAGATGACGTCGAAAAATATTTTTAGCCGTCTTCTCTCATATCAAAAAGGCAAAAAACCCTGCGGACAAGGGTGGGAGGACCCCATCATCAAGGATAGTGTGGCAGATCTAGGGTTTTCTTGTGTTCTGTTGTCTTGGTAGATTTCTTGCTTCTTTGATGGTTGTTGCGCATACCTTGAATCACACGGAGTTGTCCAAGAGGAAGGTCAAGGGGGTAGATGCAAAAGAAAAAGATGGAGAACTGTATGTCAGAAGTACCTAAAGGCTTTCCTGAAAAGTATGATAGAAACCTCGCAAGCTGGAGGTCTACGGTTCACTATGGAAATACGGCATGGTTTACGGACGTGTTTGACCATGGTCTAGATATTACTAGAAAGATCATTCTATATTTTGAGGGTTTACCTCCATAAAATAGATGAGCGAGGAAAAGCAATTTCCGGAGAATCTGCTTTCACAAATTCTGCCGGAAGCTCGGCTGCTCGGTGCAACAAGCCTGACAATTTAGCATTTTTTTCAGATGGGTTAAATGACTATATAAATGACAACTCTTTTGCCGTACGAAAAATAAATAATTGATATGCTCTACGAGACATTGGTAGACCTGCGGTTTACCTTCGGATATGCCTTGCCAGGAAAGAAGATTTTGGGTATCACAAGATCCTCTACCCAGATGGATATGGACGATGTTTTGAAGATGACAAGTACTTTGCCGCAGGTAGAGGAACTCGCGAGATGGCTGTAAAGAAAGGTTGGATTCCGGCAAACATCGTGCCTAAGAATCCTTCACAGAGCAACGCGCAAAAGCTACACTACGACGACGCTAAAGTTTTGTACGTCTTTATGGTCTCTCTGAATAAATGGCGACTATCCGAGTTCTCATCGTAGAAGCGGCAATCAATGCACTTGCATTTTCTGGCACCAATTTTCTATTCAGTAAACGTTTAGGGTATGGTGAGGAAGAACGCAAAGGGCATGATAAGGCCGTTGAACAACTAGAGGCAGCTCAAGCACAGTGAATCAAGGCTAGACAAGCAAAGCTTGACTGGTTCTATGAAGAACGTGAACGACAAACCAAGGCAGGTACAGACCTATCCGAGTTGGAGGACAGCATGAGACTGTACTTCATTGCTACCCTTGACAAAGCTCCAAATCTCTCCTACCTTTACGTCCCTTCTGAGAAGCAGAAGAACGGTGAACTCACGTTCATCGTTGAGTCCTTAGCTCTTCTGGCGACACGCAGACAGAGCGCGTTATAAAAACACATCGTTTTGTCATGTAGTAAAGACATGACAAAGTATCTGTCCAAGAAGCGGAGAAGCTTCTACTACCAGCCTGAGCATCAAATATTCTTTCAAACTCTTCACATTTCTCGTCAGTCAAACGAAAGTGATTGCAACGATAGTCTTCAGGTTGAAGCGCATCTCTTTTGAATCTACACCAACTATGAACAGCGTTTGGATCATCGCACTCGCCTAGAATGCGTATGCCTGGATACTTTCTCTGGGCCAATCTCAGCTGGTGTGCGCTATTCCTTTCTTGACATCGTATCATGCACTAGGGTGCTCATGCCTAATATGTTTATCGATCGCGATCAAATTGTTGTCAATGCCGCCTATGCTTGGCACGTGTTGCTGCAGTCTGTATTCCGTCCCCCTTTCAGCACGAAGGTCATCTCCAAGAATAGCTATTGTGACATCACTTACCTTCAATGGCTTATTGCTGTTCATCGTTTAGCTGACGAGGCTCTTAAACCTCATCTTGCAGTTTTTCCACATCTTACCCTGCAAGCCATGTCACTGCTACAGCTTTGGGTTTCCGAGATCGGCATGTAATCCCTAGAGCAGCATCCAATGTAACGAATAGATCGTGCCAATTGTGACCTTTCACGAGGCCGGCATAGTACGCCGGTCCCCTATCAAGTATATCGGCCCAGGATCAAGTTCACCTCTAGTGCGTTGTTCTCGCTTCACAGTGTCAAGTATAGACTTGTAAATTTAGGTAAATCTCTTGCGCCACTTAATCTTGCTGGTCACAGATGGCAAGATAGGGGTAGGTGTCACCATACCGTTGTCTTTTTGAGGGTTTTGTAGAGCCGCAACCTGGTTCTGGAGAGTCGCAAGACTCCTGCCTGTGTCTGCATTCTGCTCCCCGAAGATCGCGATAGCTGTGTCATTTTCTTTTATGATCACATCAAGCTCGCGCATCTCTCTAGGCAAAACAGCGTCAAATGCCTCTTTTTCTATCACATCTTGTAAGGAAGGAATAAAGGACAGGTTCTGCCAGTAAAACTGTATCTGGATGAACGGGAACAGATCAACATTTGCGTCTCCATACCGCATTTTATACTTTCTTAGGAACAAGTCTTTGTACTGCTTGTACGCCAGCCCTCTGATTTCTTATCTTGTTATCTAGTGTTACGCTTCAGATCATTGGGACTGCAGAATTCTATAGTCTATCGGGTGTTCAAGCCGTACATACAAACAGGCATGTTTTGACTTCCTTAGCTGCGTCTTAATGTTCTCCCAGTCAGTGATCATATTCGTTTCCTCAGCGATCGGCTTCATGTCCTGTCTCTCGTGAGGGTACCACAGGAAGAGCTGTTTTTATGTCTTTGGAGGTTCTTCGACCGTATAAGACTGTGTTAAGAGCCACTAACTATGCTTTCGATGCCTTTCAGAGATGGCTAGCAGGAGCAGAGACTGCTTGTCGAGGTAGTCGCCACTAAAGAATCTGTGTGAGGGTCTTTTACAATGTCTATGCTCTGGATCATTTATTCTGTGAGACACCAAGCTCACAGAACGTTTGATATATCGGTGCAAGCAGTCTAATACTCTAGACTATGAAATCTCCCTCCCAAGATGTTGAGCTGAGCATCGGAAAGGAGGTATACATAACAGCGGATATTGTCCGTGCCATCGACCTTCTTCAGTCTTCAGTCTTCTCAGTTTTTGATAGTAGACAAACATCACCAACTTGTCAATTCTCCGTAGTCGGTGCTGCGGTTACTGCTACTCTTCCCCGATGCGCGTGGCATTGTGGTTATGGAGTTCGCTTCGTAATCACAAGGTCCGTGGTTCGGTCCACAGCACGGGCATGTTTAGCAAGTGTCCTATCACAGCTATGGGTCAACCTATGCCATGTGAGGGAAATTGGGTAGGTGTTTTCCTAATGTATACATTCCGGACACAGGACCCACATCGATAACAGTGTTTCGAAATTCGAAATAATAAATAATAATAATCAGCGTTAAAAAAGCGTTAGTCGCTGACATGTCCGCTTTACGGAATAATGCACGTCAGAGCCACAAAGGTCCCGAAATTTAGGAAAAACGGCCACGCTGACGTCATCAACACAATTAACACATTTTCAGAGTTGCGACTAACTAACCTAAGAAAGATGCGTAAAGTCCGCTGTAAACATGCGCAAGTGAACGTTAGCAAGCTTAAATTGCGTGAATTTCGTATTGAAATATCCTATATAACTACTTGTGGCGACGAACTTAGAAATTTGCTAACTTGTCTCGATATATTTTGTCAAGGATTGTAAGTTGGGGAGGGGGGGGGGTGGGTGTTAGAAACAGGTGATCCGAAAAGACTTTAGAGACCCGAGAGTAATTACTGAATAGAAATTAAAATATTTCCAACGGATTTTGTTTGGAAACTATCCTTGTTTAAAACTTAGTTTGCTTTATAAGATAATTTTAAATCCACTTGTTCCCCAAGTCATATGCTTTGTCAGCTTACATCAAAAACTGTGTACCTACGCATTATGGCATTGCAATATTAAACAACAAAATAGGGCCCGGGAAGTTCAATACACCAAACAATTTCATTTTTAGCGGAACTGAATTTGAAGCCGAAATTAAAAGCCCTGGGGGAACAAATTTGATAACCGAAAATTTCATCCTCAATTGTTGGTTCTCATTTTCCTTTCATCAACTGCAATTATTATCCGTTTACTAAAAGCATCTTATTGCTTTAACTTGCACCTTTCGCCCATTTACGGGGAGAGGGATTCGGAATTCCCCCCCCCCCATAATTTTTTAATAAGATAGGTTTATCTCAAAGAGCTCTGGAGTCGAAATAGGGGGAAAAGACTGGTTTTCAAATGCCTTCTCTGGAGTGGGGGCAGTCATAGTGACTATGGTGGGGGGCTTCGCAAAGACTCACCCCACCCCTTGTCCCCAGGGTTTTTTGAGATAGACTCACCCACAATCAAATATCGCAGCCGGTATTTGTCGTCTGCAAGCCATTGATTAAAAGTACCATAACAAGGAAGCATGGCGTTGTCGGCTGTGATTGCAGGAAAGGAGGACAAACTTCTGCAGAAGGATGATGGACATCCTAGTCATAGTTATTTGGAGCAGGTAAATTATTTGACCGAGCCTTCATATATCTAGCTATATCTAGAGATGGGCCGTTGGATGTTGCAGGGAGTTGTCTGGTAGAGCGCGGACCCTAATTATTGGGTCTGCGCGTAGTAGCTCAAAATGAGCATTAAATACTCTAGGACTCCCCGTCTAAGCCATGGCCCCTCCTGGAAATAATAGACAGGGTATATTCCTCGAAATTTGTAAGGCTAGTCATGTAAATTATGCACATCATCATCATCATGTTCTTTATAACTTAGAAGATAAGTCTCTGATCTTCTATTATATAGATGACATTCAATGTTTACGATTTTACGGGATACTTGCACATGCGCGGAAAAAGTCAGAAAAAATTGACAGGCAAAAAAATGCAGACCGTAGGTGAAGAAAGCCAAATTATGGTTAAAAACTTTTGTGTATATATACTGTGGCTACTAGCATCTTTTCACTGATATATGATCTAAATCTAAACTACATGCAAGCTATATTCTCGGATCCGGGTTAACGTTATCAAATTTTGAAAAAGAAAACAAAGAACTTTTGAGAAAAATGAGTGGCATATTTGGATTTATCAGCAAAAATTATATGTATAACATATGAAATTTATAATACCAAAAGATTATTAGAACAGGATTTATTGTAATTTAAAGTTTTTAAATTTTATAAGAGTTTGACCATAATATCTAACTGCAGTGAAAAATTTTCACTGCAGTTAATTTGTGTGATAATTTCTTCATACAACATCAAAAGTTTGGCTACTGATAGAGGCAGTTGTACTTAGTGTATAAACTTGAAAATTTGCATGTTTCCATAAATTTTGGTGCTGAATTTAAATATGTTGGTCATTTTTGTTAAAAATGATCAGAAATTTTCAAGCATGTTAACCCGGATCAGAGAATATTCTAATTTCAAGATCAAAAGATGCCTCTAACTGAAAATAAAGTTTGGAATGGACTGGTCCACGACTTACCGTAAGAGGTCTGGGGATTATAAGGACAAGTTCATAAATATCAGACACTGATTTGGACATTGCAAAAAAGCAAAAAAGCAAAATTTCCTCATAATTTGTTTATAAATCCGCCTGGTTTGCTAAAATTTTCAGGGATGCTGCGTATGCTTGTTCTTCAAAAGCTAAGTTAGTCAAAATACCAAAAAAAACTGTTGTGATACATGATTTTGATAAAAAAGTAACATTGTTAGTAATTTATCATTTCTTTGGTTATTCTTGTGTTTTCAATCTCCTTATCCTATTTAAAGCACTCTTTAATGGTATATTTACTAAAAAAAAATTTCAGGACACAAATTTATCATAGTATTTGAACAATATACTGATAAATTTTTAACAAACAAAAATTATCAAAATGTCAGAATGATACTCATTTTCAATTAGATATAAATGTCCTGTATTTTATAAAGAGCATTAAACTCATATCAAGTCTTATTTAATAATGCCTAAAAACAATTTTAGGGGTAATAAAATGATAAAATCTTAACAATTTACATAACCAAACTCTACTTTATTATTGCCCTTTTAAGTTTTTTAGACTGTTATGTTAGACTCATTGAGTATTGAGTGCATAAATGGTTACTGCCACATACGGTTGACAATGTTTACTATGTATGTTTACCATACTATGTTTACTATGTATGAATGAATTGGACAGGATTTGATAACAAAATAACTAGAGGTGGAGTATTTACAAAGAAAAATATCCCGATTCAGATTTGTTAAGAAATTATCACATTTTTGCTCTACATGGGATATATATTCAGTACTGTTCCAGTTAACTGTATTTTCATATAAAATAATTACAAAAAAATAGTTATGTCTCTTTTTGTTTTGAGGTCACAAGCTGATAAAACCTAACAATTTTGTAGCTTTAAAGTGTTATATTTTTATCAATTTTGTGTCCTGGAAATAAAAAAATATGCAAAATTGCTCAGAAAGTTCCTAAAAACATCATATTCAAAGCAAAATACATAACTCATAAAAATAAGGAGTTTAGAGCAATTTTTATCAATTTCAAAATTCTAGGCTTGTTAATTTTTTATCAATTTATTGTTCCTGAAACAAACGATAATAACTATGTTAATATTTGCTGTTATGAAACAGGGATTTCATATTCAGGAACTTCTGACTATAATGCTAAGTCTAAAATCAAATTGGTTTTTTAACTTATTCTTCATAAACATTTTCTGATAAACTTAAAACAACTGATACCAATGTCCAAAAATCATCAAAATATGGTCTGATATTAATGAACTTGTCCATAAACAACACGTGTCATGATGAAAGTCGTCTAGCGTATACCGTCCTACGTGATTATCTAAACAAACAGCTCCAGCGATGATCTGGTAACTCCGCTGGCCACATAACTTAATGGTTTTGAATATAAGTCATTCCTTAAAATTTGCAAAAATGCCGGCAAACAAGGTGCCGTTTGCGCAGGGCCGAGCGAAAAAGTTTTTTCCAATGTGAGATCCACTGGAATTATTTCTAAAGTCTATTTTATGATTAAAATGGTTGCAATACTTGGTGACTTGTCTCAGATGGAGCTAGTAGCTGCTTGAAACATCATCACGTACCTTTTTCTGATGCTCAAAAAACAGACGTGACATTAGGAAAACTTAGTGGCGCGAATTACCAAAGGGGATCTGTGGAGGAGAGTACAAGTGGTAATAAATTATTTTTTTTTTAAATATTTTCCATCCTGCCTAGTTTCATAATAATATAGGTTTGTTTGGTACTTAATGAATGATTACAAAGATAACAATAGATTAAAATGTCATACCCCCTCTGCGCAAAAATTCTCCCATGTGTGATCTACCCCAGCAATGTTTGGGCTGTCTGTTCCGTAAAGTGCACAAGTTTCGGTGCCGGTGAACATGGTAATATGGTACGTCATGGACGTAAGGCCCAGGATATCATGCCATAACCAGCCATTGTTGTCAGTAAAAAGAGAAAGTTACCAAGAAAGGTGAAATCACAGAATTAAGACGTTCACAGAATTTGGTCGGTATACGCTATAAGTTGATCTCAAGTACATACTTTTTCTTTCAAAGGAATGTGTTTTGTAAGAATATAAGATATTGATATTTTTTATTACCAGGAGCTGGTATGTCATGTATTAAAAAACAAGAGTTATCAAAATCCAGCTCAATCAATATTGCGGACCAGAATTTAGTGTTTTTTTGAGTTCATGGAAGACAAGTGTTTCACACTTAAGTAATAATCTTACAATCGTCAGGTTTGAAAACACTGTTTGAAGCGCTGGTATGGTCGTCTTTTGGAGAAAAATTAAATAAGTAAAAGATAAAAAACCTTTGACAATAAAGAAATAAATGTTTTAAGTAATGATTCTTGTTAGCATTGTCATTGTTAGCTGCCGTTCAACTTTCTGTAATATAATTTACATATAAATATTGTTTGTTTCACAAGTAGTCAGATAAATTATATACCGTAATTCCTCTTTTTAGCCCCAGGGGGCTTATTAAATTCTAGAGGTTTTAGACGGGGGCTTAATAGAAGGGGGGGCTAAATAAAGGGAGGGGGATAAATAAATAATAGAACTTTAAACACAATATCTATTTTTCAAATTAATACATAATGTTAACTTCATATATATCATCATCATCTTCATCTAACAGAAGAAGTTTTATGATGGACTTGTAGTGCCTGGAACATACACAGCCTGTTGTAAAAAAAAAGAACCATATATATTTTGCTAACAAAACTTGGGGAGAAAAAATTAAAGCTGCAGCATATGGATATCGTTGCATATGACGTTAAGTCAACAAATAATATCGAATTTCTTTGTTACTTTGACTTTTTTATTTTATTTTTTTATTTTATTTTATTTTATTTTTATTTTATTTTTTGGGGGGGCTAAATAAAGGGAGGGGGGTAAATAACTTTTTGAGTCGCTGGAGGGGGCTTATTAGAAGGGGGGCTAAATAAAGGGAGGGGGCTAAAAAGAGGAATTACAGTAATATTATTTTATTTACTAGTAGTCACAAAGTTTAATTAACGACTCGACCCACCACTTTTTATATCTGGTTTGAAATTCTTAGCCACAAACATTTCATGCTGGAACCACACTTGTTCCCCATGCCAAAACAGCAATCCCTGTTACTTTTTTAGATTTTTTTCATACTTTTTAATTTTGAGATCGATTGGAGAAGTTGAAAATCCCTTTCTCAGGAATGTTTTTAGGTGACTGTTTTTTCATGCAATTAAATATTTTCATACCTTGAATTTTTCTCTGCTTGTTCAAAATGCCATTATTGCTTCCAAGAAAAACTAACGAAATATAAACAAAATCAATAGTGTTAAGAAGGTTTCTAAATTCAACTTGTCTATTGTTGAAATCTCTTGTCAATGTTCTAATTCTTAATCTCTTTCGACTGACTCCTCTTCAAGTAAGATTTGTTGACATTTCCTGTACATGTTGGTGCTTCTGACAGTGTTATCTGCTAATTGAAATTGAAGAAATTTAGGAGTCAACTCATTGTCCTGACAATGCAGTAAAAAATCCAGATCCAATTTTGCTTTACTAACTTTCAGTCGACTTTTTCAAATTTTCTTAAAAGTTCCACCGTATTTGCATCGTAGTTAATGCATAAGATTTGAAATAACGGCTTCCAAGAAAAGGAATACGATGACAGCAAGTTTGATGAACATAATTATTATAACTTGCGAACATCGACTTCATAAAAGATACTGCAATATCATCTGAGCTGTAGCGACCTCGATACATTAATACTATCTGCTCGGAAAAAGTTAGTTCCTTTGTTAACTGTAAGAAGTGTTATGTTGTACAGACTTGGACAGCGAAAAATAAAGATATGAGAAAGTTTAGGTTGATGTGTAACACCAGTTTGAGAGACAGAGAAAGAGTTCAAATGAGCTAAGAAATACATTATATATAGGTTAAGTATTCGTGGCATTAAAGATATTATCAAGATAAGGAGATTGAGTTGGAAGACTTGAGAAAATGGAGGAGGATAATTGGGTAACCAAGGTTTATTTTGCAACAAGACTGTTCTATTATATTTACACAATTAATGCAATTCGAAATAAAAACTCTGAATAAATTCTAACATTCAAAAAAGAAAAGGCTGGATTGTCAGTAATCCTTCATTTCCTACAAATATGGAATAGTTGTTTCTGCGCATTACTTTTTTAACGTATTTTTTTTTCTATCGCTGCTTTTCGTTCTTAAACTTTTAAAATGCGATCTCTAACGAAGCTTTTTTTGTCGCCGCTTTTCGTTCTTAAACTGTTAAAATGCGATCTCAAAAAGCTTTTCTATCGCCGTTCTTCGTTCTTAAACTTTTAAAATGCGATCTCAAACAACTTTTCTATCGCCGCTTTTCGTTCTTAAACTTTTAAAATGCGATCTAACGAAGCTTTTCTATCGTCGTTCTTCGTTCTTATACTTTTAAAATGCGATATAAAAAAACTTTTCTATCGCCGCTTTTCGTTCTTAAACTTTTAAAATGCGATCTAAAAAAACTTTTCTATCGCTGTTCTTCGTTCTTAAACTTTTAAAATGCGATCTCAAAAAACTTTTCTATCGCCGCTTTTCGTTCTTAAACTTTTAAAATGCGATCTAACGAAGCTTTTCTATCGCCGTTCTTCGTTCTTAAACTTTTAAAGTGCGATCTAAAAAAGCATTTCTATCGCCGCTTTTCGTTCTTAAATTTTTAAAATGCGATCTAACGAAGCTTTTCTATCGCCGTTCTTAGTTCTTAAATTTTTAAAATGTGATCTAAAAAAGAAAGATTAACGCTAGCTGTATACCCTAGATTGTTATGCATAAGTTAAAAAAATATAACACAAAGGAAGTATAATTATATTTAAACAACCGCGATCATTGTTGAATACACTCTTATTTTTAAAATAGTTCTATTATAAGAAAGTGTTAATGGCCTCGATAGCTTCGAGAATGATATCGAGACAGATGCATCGCGAAGCCCTCTCGATACAATTTGAAAGTAAAAAAACATCTATCGCGGATCGAGAATACCGTCGCGATACGCGAAGCACGATGTTAAACAACATTTTTCCAGTACTGTAGTTACAAAGTACAACTAATATCAAACATTTTAAAGAGTCTTTCTTAATATTCTTATATATATAATACATTATATTTGTTTTCTAGAAAAAAGTCGAGCTTAACATATTAGCAAATTATGAAAAACTAAAGGAAGATTCGGATGTTTTATCACAGTAAGTAAAGTTTTATGATGTTGCAGGTGAATAATTAATGATTCTCATATTGATTTTATTGTCATGTAGTATCAAGCTGTACAAATCAAAGCATCTTTCATATCTAAAGAAGGCCATGCAACATTTGTCACCTTCATATGAGGTTTGTATCTTTTGCTTTATATGTCAAAATGTAATCTCTGTATCCATTTACCATTATGCGCTTTTCGTGCAACAACCCCTCCCCTTGCCAAAAAATCTATACTGTATACACAGTTTGATGCACTAATTATTGTGTGCAGACAACTGCTGAAACATTCATGAATCAGTGGGTTGTTTTGTTCATAGGAAGTCCTTGAATATTTTTATGTCTAGGTGTTGACAGAGCACTATGTACACATGTATATGGAACAATTATTTGTCCAACACTTTCCAACAAACTCATGACCAAGAATACATAACATGCCTTGCTGCATTTCATACAAAGCTAAAATAGTTTCCTAAAAAAAAGAAAGTGGAACGCTATCTTACAAAGCTTGAACATCACTGTAATATGTTACAACACTATCAAAAGGCCTGGGGGGGATTGATTGTAATATAATAACAGCACTGTTAAATCAGTAAGTTGAAAGGTATTCTTCAGTTTTGGTATTGAGGCATCATGTCTGGTTTAGTGCAGCAAGTTTTCTTAGAACAGTCAGTCAAGATACTTAGATATGGTCAGGGGAAATTGATCATTGGCTTGACCACAGCCGTCAATTTCCAGGAAAAAGACTTTGCTTGGGGGTATAGGTCAAGCCAGTAGGTTTTGCCTGGGGGGACTAAGGGGATGAAGGAAACTATATATGTTAATGGAAAACTGAAATTGATTCCACATAAGTAACCAAACAATTCAACACACTTATTTTTTTTTTAACTGTGTTTGATATTGTTATTTTATTAGATATTCTGTTTTCTACACATCCTGAAAATAATCTATTTTCTGTTCCTTCATGGTCATCACAATTTAAGTTTCTCCCTTTTTTACACTGAAGCTCATTACTAGTACTATGCTCCTGATTATGGTTACCCACATTGTTTTCTAAAAAGGTCATTGGAAGGTAAGTTGGCGCTCTGAGGTATTAGATTAGAGTGTTTTAAAAAACAGTTTTCAGTGTGTGATTATTTGATCTGTGGTTGTTTCTTCTTAGTGTCTAGATGCAAGCCGACCATGGCTATGCTTTTGGATTACACACTCTTTAGAATTACTGCAAGAACCAATTCCTGAAGAAATATGTGAGAGGTTTGATCATTCTTCCTGTCTAATTTTCTTTACTAAATTTTAAAATTTGTGTATTTTAGGATAAAAATCTATGCCACCACTGTTTTTATTATTTTTTTAGGATTGGCCAATTTTTAGATAAGTGTCAAAATCATGAAAAAGGTGGATTTGGAGGTATAACTTTTAGTTTTATGACATACGTATGCGCATTGTCTTCTACCCTTGTGTTGTGTCTCCAATTATTTTTGAGAATGGAAATGACTAACCTTTTGATATCATATACCATTTTAGGTGGTCCTGATCAATTACCTCATCTTGCCCCTACATATGCTGCAGTTTGTTCACTGTGTATTTTGGGAAGATATTGGAGAGGTGCATATGATATAATTAACAGGTGCAGGTCTTCCACTGCTTATGTTAAGCCATATGAATGTATCCCTGTTACTAGATCTTTCTTATTGTGTGTTCTGTTTAGGCAAAAACTTGCAGAGTTTTTAACAAAAAGAAGAATGAATGATGGTTCTTTTACAATGCATAAAGATGGCGAGGTCGATATTAGGTAAGTGTGTGCGTTTCAAAATGAGTTTGGTATTAGTAATGCAGTGCCCTCAAGGATATATTTAGCACATGAAAAAGCTGTCTCTTTTGTAAATTTTTATAAAAAAGATTATTAAACAAATGGGTAACACATAAAGTAAATTTTGACACTTCGCCAGGTTAATTTTTGATATTCATGTTTTTCAATTTTGTGCACAATTTTGATTCTTTGATCATGCTGATGGCACCAAAATAAATATTTTTTTTTGAAATTTATGTCTTGGAATTAAACCTGATTTGTTACTCACTGATAACAAGCAAATGACTTTTTGAATCTTAGAGTAAACAAAAACTACAATATCATGTTGAAACAGCTTACAGACAAAGCAGCAAAAATTCAACTGAGATTTCTGACAGTTCTTTTCTTCCAGTTGTGACCCTATTTACATACAAAGTTGTTGCCAGTGAAATATATACTCTGCATGTGAAATTACTGTCAATATGGAGTGTGAAACCTTTTAACCTTCTAAAGTCAGTCGCGAATATACTAAACTTGCCAATGTTTGTTCTACTGTCTTCTTTAAATCGATGTTTCTGTAGATAAGAGGAGTAAATCCAATCTACATGTGTGTTATCGAAACGGCTCATACAGACAACTTTGATGATTCGCTTGTTTACTTCTTCGACCAAGTTGAAATTCAAAAATACCGTTCTATGAAAAATTTAAGAAGTAATATTTATAATTTATGAAGAAAAAAATGGGTATTTCTAAAAGATGTCAATTAGGTTTTTAAATTGTAGACTTGAGGGTTTCATAAAAAATCTTCATTTAAACGTGTTTAAAAAGGTTACGAAAAAATCATCAATTAGGCATTTACTGTAACAATCCAACAATAGTGACAGTTTTAACACTTTTGGTGCACCCCAAAGTCTGTATTTTGGTCCAATACGTTTCAACTTTTATGTAACTGCAGAGACGTAGTCAATAGAAAACATGAAAGAGCTAATAAAAAATTTTAATCGGCGTAAGAACAAGAAGTTATCAGGTGTTTAGTAGTATTCTATAATTTCTTTCAAACAAAAGTGTTTAAATCTAGCAAAATATTAAAACCGTTTTAACTGTTTATTTTAATCATTTTCTGTTTTGTATTTTTATAATTATTATTTTTTTTTTAATTTTATTTTATTGTCATGTCCCTGACAATTTTTTGTTAAAAGCAAGTTTGCGTATTGAACTGCTAAAAAGTTCAGTTTCTGCAACGCACCTACAAAAACACGAAATAACAAAACAACAACTACATGTATACACACTTCAGCTTGTTGTTGAGATTTATTTGTTTTGATTCTGTTGATGCATCTTTTTTAGGGGTGCATACTGTGCTGTTGTGTCCGCAAGATTATCAAATGTTTTTACAAAAGAGATGTTTGCTGGTACTGCAGACTGGCTTGCAAGGTATAGTAAAAATTATTGTAGGATTTTAAATATAAAATCCTGAAGTTGTGCGAATGCATAGTAATCTTGCTAGGAATACTTGCGGACACGGGGACTGTTATGTGCACACGATAATATTGTCACATACATGTACTTAGAAGATGTCAAAATTTACACAAAAGCGTTCACAACAGACTTAGGTGTTAAATTTATTAATAGGCCATAACTTCGTCATTATTGCTCCAAACTAGCTCTTCTTGTTCTATGCGGAAATTGATAGAGATTTTAAAAATTGTCACACAACTTAAACTCTGACTGGTAGAAAGTGAACTGCCAACTTATAAGTACAGTGAAACTTACCTGAAGCAGAAGGTTTTTGAGAGATTTGAGGAGGGGGGAGGGGTAAGGATTGAGAGTCTGTAAATATTACATGACAGGCCAAGATAAGGTCGTTGATATAATAAAAAATAGCTACTATTCTAATTAGACACAGCAACTGTAGAAACGCAAGCATATTAAAAAATTCTAAAAGTCAATTTCAGCCCAAATTTTTGCACAAGACCGAAAAAAGTGTCAGCTGTATGGAGTGTTCGCTACTGTCAAAGTACAATTTTTTATGATGAAAACAAAACTCCTCTTACAGAGATCATTACATATAAGATGTTCGCTTAGGGAGGTTTCAATGTGTGAGTTTTTAACAGTTCTTAATATTCAAGACTCCACGAGTAATGACTTTAGTTGCTGCGTAATACAAGGATGTTGGAAGAATTGTGTATTGACTTGTTGATGATAAATTTTTCTGTTTTTTTTCCTTCTTCTCATTTTGTTATTTTAGATGTCAAACATACGAAGGAGGGTTTGCTGGCTTGCCCGGTAAATACTTGATATAATTTTCACGAGCTTCTTTACAAAACTTTTTTTTCTTTTTCCCTGTTAATTTTTTTTAGAATTTGAATGTGAACGTTATGTTATGTTTGTATATTACATGTGAATACAAATATAGTAAGCTTTCAATCGTCCTTGTTATCACGTATTTGTTTTGGTAGGTTTGGAAGCTCATGGCGGTTATACATATTGTGGTTACGCTTCGCTGGCGTTGCTTGGCCAAGAACAAAAAATAGATTTAAAAAGCTTACTGGTTAGTATGTTGTTATTTCTTTGTGTGTGTATGAAAGACGAAGATGTTATGTTGTTATTTCTTTGTGTGTGTATGAAAGACGAAGATGTTATGTTGTTATTTCTTTGTGTGTGTATGAAAGACGAAGATGTTATGTTGTTATTTCTTTGTGTGTGTATGAAAGACGAAGATGTTATGTTGTTATTTCTTTGTGTGTGTATGAAAGGCGAAGATGTTATGTTGTTATTTCTTTGTGTGTGTATGAAAGACGAAGATGTTATGTTGTTATTTCTTTGTGTGTGTATGAAAGACGAAGATGTTATGTTGTTATTTCTTTGTGTGTGTATGAAAGACGAAGATGTTATGTTGTTATTTCTTTGTGTGTGTATGAAAGACGAAGATGTTATGTTGTTATTTCTTTGTGTGTGTATGAAAGACGAAGATGTTATGTTGTTATTTCTTTGTGTGTGTATGAAAGACGAAGATGTTATGTTGTTATTTCTTTGTGTGTGTATGAAAGACGAAGATGTGCAAAAAACAGTTGAAATCGTCACTTTCTCTTAGAAATGGACTGTATTTCGACAGATGAAACTAGAAGGAGGTTTCCAGGTAGTTTATTTGTTTTTATATGCTGTTTTGCTTTCCATGACATTTCGTTAGGGTATTATTGTTCGGACAGAGGTATTGTTTTTCATTTTAAAAAAGCGCTATCATCCATGTAAGACACTGTATCGGTTTATTTATCACATGTATGTTACCAGGTGGTTACCAACGTGTTGCTAAGGATATATATTGGTACGAAGGATAAAATACAGACCAGATATAGACTAATATATTGTTTTTCTTACCGTGACCATCTTTAAATACAATATTTTAGATATGTACTAACTTCAATGACATTTTTTTTTATCGCTAAAATACGAAACTCAGGAGAAACTTTCGTGCAGTTATGACGTTTTTCTTCATCCCAATGACGTCATTAAAAATTTTTTTTGTGTGTGAAACCAACTTTGTAGTATTCAGTCCACAAGTCTACCAAGAATCGAGGCCATAGCATTAGTAACACATAGAAGTTGAAGCGTAGTGTAAAATGGGTAAAATGACCTATGTTAAGTAGGCACTTCATGTACCCCCCTCTTCTGGATTGTACCAATGTGACGTGCATACAAAAGACAGTGAGCCTTCAAAAGGCCAATCCTGCTGCAGTCGATGTGACCAGTGGGTCGAACAAAACATAAGAGCTGTGTTTATCACAAGGGTGTTGTTTTTAACGTATTTCTTTCTTCAGGGGAGAACAAATAAATTGGTGGATGGATGTTACTCTTTCTGGCAGGGTGCATTATTTCCCATCATTCATAGCATC
The DNA here is from genome assembly GCA_030067915.1 of Hydractinia echinata. Lineage (NCBI taxonomy): Eukaryota > Metazoa > Cnidaria > Hydrozoa > Anthoathecata > Hydractiniidae > Hydractinia > Hydractinia echinata. The sequence continues at coordinate 1,059,840 of JASGCC010000073.1, read as the reverse complement.
TTACAAATGTATAGCGACGAGAATATCAGTAAGGAGAAATGGATGTTTGATCAAAGTAATACTATTTCTGTCATTTATAAGCACTTTTTAACTGATAAAAAGTATATCGATGTAATGACGGTCTCTTGTTGAAAAGTATTTAAAAGTTATGAAACAGTGGTCTGACTATATACTTTTAAGAAAACCTCCATTAAAGAAACATCCAGAAAGTGTGATCAGGCTTTGATGTACAAGTGACAGAACTTTGATTTCATTCAAATATACATGCGAAATTTTGTAAAACCGTGAGCGAAATCAATATTGTGTTGATATGCGCGCGGTGTACCACGTTAATCGCAAGTCAGGCTTATTTCGTGGTTTTAACCTAAATACAGATGTGACTCTTCATGTCGAATTAATCTTTTATTCCAATTTGTTTCTAAAACATAAAATTTTCATTCGCTGCTGAAGCTTTATACAATGTCACTACTCTCTTCACAAGGCTTTCAAACAAGTGTGTTTTGTTTCAAATTATGTTACTAACTACATCGATATCTGTTTTTAATTTTTAGATGCACTCGAACAGTACGTTCTAGTCAACTGTCAATGTGCTAATGGTGGTTTACGTGACAAACCGACCAAGTATGTCACCTTATCTTGTTGAGTTTGGCTTTTGCCTGTTTTTCTTATCCGTTTTATCTTCGACACTTATTCAATTGAAAAGGAAAGAGAGAGAAATTAATCTATTTAGATGTATTTTTAAAAAAGCTTTATGCATTACCGTAAATTCTCAATTAAACGGTGCGGCGCATATTTAATACTAGTTTTTTTAGTGCGGCGCTTAATCGAGAGGGGCGCTTATTCGATGGTGGCGCTTATTCAAAAGAACAATTTTTCAGGCAAATCCAATTTTTTTATTCCTTTGAATAATATTAAAGACTACAAAATATCAATATATTTGTCTGTTTCTTTGTAAGGATCGAGTAGTTGACATGGTTCATACGCTTCTTCGACATATGTACATCCATTTCGAACTCGATCATTATAGTGTGTGATAAGAAAAGATGGCAATATTGGTCTGCTATAACGAAAGTGTATTTTCTCTTGAAATCCCCTGCAATTAAAAAATCTGTGAATAAGCGCCACATTTCAAAATTTAAGATGCGGCGCTTTTTCGAGGGCGGCTTTTATTCAAAAATAAGTTTACAAAATGCGGCGCTTATTCGAAGATTTACGGTACGGCATAAGAGACTGATGGTTGTAAGCCTTGGTTTTTGTCATAAGAATTGATTACTCGTGAAAATAAGAAAATGTCTCATTACGAAGAAGAAGTAAGTCAAAGTTCGCAGCTACGAACAGCCTTGTTTAATATTAGAACTTCAACAAGCATTTTTAAAAATGGCGGAAAAGGGGCAGTTGTCTCTATATTTTAGTGGAAGGTTATGCTGCACATGTCTGATCTATTCGTTGTGAGTGAGGTTATCCACATGTGATAATATGGATGCTTCTTGTTTCAGAGGGAGAGATTTATACCACACTTGTTACTGCTTGAGCGGTTTATCTATAGCAGAGCACTTCATCGGAGATGGGATCAGTAAGAGTGAAATTTTTGGTGGATCCAGAAATTTACTGGTATGAATTGATCGTTTTAATGCCTAAGTTTGAACTCGTTTTGTTGAACGTTATCTAATTTTCTTGATTTTATCTTGGATTTGTTGTTCATTTTTTTCTAGAAACCGATTCATCCGATTTTTAATGTTTGTATTGATAGCGCTGAAGATGCTTTAAATCACTTTAAACAATTACCTGTTCCGACTGTAATATTGTGATGAATATATGTGTTGTAATTGAAGTTATCATCTTTTTAAAAGTCGTATGGTTTTTTTGAGCTGCGTACTGTAGACTATTACAAGAAATCGTGTACGCATTTTTTATGTCCTAAACATTAAAAAAAAAATGACTACCAGAAGTTATTATTTTTCGTGAAGATTTCCTCGAATCAATCATCTTGAAATATTTGCAGAAAGATTTTTTTTTCGCGAATCTTTTAATATTTCTGCTTACGTCAGTAAATTTTGGTAATACGACTTTTTAATCTCATACGTTTAACATTAAAGCAGTTTAAGTTTTTTATCCGCAGGTCCAGAATGACAAAACATCAAATTCAAAATGGCCAACGTCGATTTTTTGAAACTTTCGGAAATGCCAGCTGATGAATAAAAAAATACGAGCTGGTATAAACACAAGATTCATGATATTTTCATCACTTTTTTAAATCCACGACGGACTATTTTGAAGACCTGAAAATATGTCAAATTCTTTCTATAAATTGTTTTATTGTTAAACATTTAAATGTTATGTTTTATTTAAAATATTTATATTTACCCTTTCATTCTTAAATACATAATTTAAAAAAAGGGGGAGTTTTACCCAACATCCGAACGGTGAGGCTGCACTACAGAAATTATCTGTTCATCATGTTTCCAATCAATTTCACCGTCATAACATTGGTCTGTCCACTTTGTATAATTTTTGTATTAAAGGAAAACGTCAATTCAAACCAAAGATTTTTTTTTAAAACTCGACGTCGGTCCAAGTAATTGCAGGTGAACACTATGTTTTTATCAGATCTCTGGAAATTAACAACTAACCCACAATCTTCCCATCCCCTGTGATATTCTGTACTTGAATGAAATATATTTTTCGCCGAGCTTCATTATAATGTGCTAACTAGTTCATGATTTTTTGTTTTGTTTATATTAAGAACACAAAAATCATTTTTACAATTATTCGATGATGGAATACTGAGATATTGTTTAATCCTGGACAAAATAAAATAACTGACATATCTACTAAAACAGGATGATGAGCGCCATTGTAAATGTTTTGGTGTAATGACACTGTTGGCTGTAATATATCACAGACGTCACTATTGAATTCTGCTGGAAGTTTGCGCGCGCAAAATCCTTGTATCTGTCGTGTAGTAACACGTGCGAATCATGTCTTGTGAGATGATTTCTTTGACTTCACATTCAATTTCACTTTTACTTGTAATTTTCACAAAAAATTCTTTTACTCAATGTAATTTATAACAATCCTACAAAATTGATCTGGAGCAAATAACTTTATAACAACGGCGTATAAAAACACCTACGAAGAAGAGTATCTTGTATTGCTGGATTTTGTTAACTGAAAACACGTTGCAATTTTCTTAAGCCCTGGTCAAACGAGCACTACATGTGATGCAATATTTTAATCAACAATGTTGTTCAATTAATGTTCCAGTCGTTTGACTTGTATGTTTCTGCATTATGTTGCATTCATGGTCCTGATCCATCTTCTATATAATAATACGCCAGTTCCGTGTGTCTGTGACAGGCAAAGTGGATGTGTTGTTTTTTCTAAAGAAACAGCCGCGGTAACATGTCACTTTTGCTAGACTTTTATTTTTATTCTGTCTTTTGTGTGCTTTTTGAAATTGATTTAAAATTTTTGTTTTAAAAAAGTCACGGTTAATTTATTTTATTGTTCTCATAAAAACCTTTTTTTTAAACTTTGCACAAAAATCACGGGTAATTAATTTTTTATTATTCCCTTAAGCACGTGTTTATTGTCTACTGTTATATCAAAAACATATTGGTTTTATTTATTCCCGCTATGGAATTAACAACAAAACGTTTTGACGAAAAGAACAATGAATTTCGCTGTTTGGCTAAAACAAATCATGTGACAAAATAAATTGATTTCATTAGTTAGGAATTTTATTGCATGCGAATTTAAATTTACCGTGACGGGAGCTTTGTTATAAATTGTTATACGAGTAAAGTCACAGGCAATTAACGTTGTTATTATAGTTGTCAATTTCGTTCAAAAGTTTTAATTGTTAGCGTCTTTAAAATGAAACTGACAACAAATGATTTTGTGATAAGAAACATAGAATAAATTTTAAATGTTTTTGAGTGGATATCTCCACGGGATTTCGTTTAAAACGTTTCTTTTTTTTCTTTTTTTTTATTATTTTTATTAACTGTCTTTCAGGCACTTCCATATTTTACAATGGCTATTCGTCCTATTAAAATAATAATAATATTTAAATAAAGAAATAAGTTATTCTATAAAAAAAGACACTGTAAACTGTAGACAAGATTAGCAGAGCCTTCTTAATAAAATTATCAACAAACCTTTTTGTGATAAGAAGCACAATAAATTTAAACAAAAGTTAATTTTTATTATTCCCTTTTTTTTTTCTAAAGAAACAGCCGCGGTAACATGTCACTTTTTCTAAACTTTTATTTTTATTCTGTCTTTTGTGTTTTTTCAAATTGATTTAAAAATTTTGTTTAAAAAAGTCACGGGTAATTAATTTTTATTATTCCCTTAAGCACGTGTCTATTGTCTACTGTTATATGAAAAACATATTGGTTTTATTTAGTCCCGCTACTCTTCAACGTTTTCCTGATAGATTTATTTCTGATAACGATTGAAACTGATATAGCTAGCTACGCAGATGACAACACCCCATATACGTATGGCTCTGATAAAAATCAAGTGGTAGAAGACCTTGAAAAAACAGCAGGAAGAATGCTTATATGGTTTGCTGAAAACGGTATGAAAGCCAATGAAGCAAAGAGCCATCTTCTTTCTAGCTTACCACTTGATACAAAAGCTGTCGTTGGAGACACGTACATTGAAAACAGTGACCAACAGAAACTGTGAGGGATAAAAATTGATCGGAAATTAAAATTTGATTTGCATGTAACGGACTTATGTCAAAAAACCAGCCAAAAACTACATGCGTTAGCGCGTGTTGCACCTTACATGGATACTCAAAAAAGAAGAGTTATTATGAAGGCTTTTGTTACCTCTCAATTCAGTTACTGTCCTTTGATATATGTTCCACAATAGAACACTGAATAACAGAATTAATAACCTGCATGTAAGAGCACTTCGAATAACCTATTGTGACCATACATCAACATTTAAGGAACTGTTACATAGAGATAAATCAAAAACGATACACGAAAAAAATCTTGAAACTAGCTATAGAAATATATAAAGCTAAAAACAAACTCTCACCTGATATAATAAGTGATATTTTTCTGTTCCGTAGTAGCACTTATAATTTGAGAAATGAAAGAGAACTTTGCTATCGCACAGCAAAAACGTCTACTTATGGCACTGAAACTATCTCAAATTTCGCGCCAAAATTGTGGCAGATGATACCATCAATCAAATATAAAAACATCTGAAACATAACAAGAGTTTAAGTCAAAAATTAAGAAATGGAATCCAGAAAGTTGCCCTTGTAGGTTGTGCAAATCGTATATTAATGGATTAGGCTTCATTTGACAGACAGACTGCAATTAAAATCTCTAAAAAATTTAATTTCTTTATTTATTTAGTATTTATAGCATTTTGCTGTTTGTTTTTGTTGTTTTTTTCCCGAATTTTCTGGCATACCACTTCCTTGCAATATATACGATCTCAAAAATACAAGCTATAGTCTAACCATCCTTTATTTCAGGATGATGGTATGCAAAGCAAAGAAGTCAAATTGCCTTATTCTATAGAAAGTGTTGCGGAGAGGTTGCCAAGGCAAAGGCATTAAGCACGGCAAGGAAAAGGCACGGCATAGGCAGGCAAGGAAAAAAAAAAACAGACACTAATATGATTCAAAAAAACTATAAAAATTAAAATAAACTTACTATGTGGTAGCGAAGTTCTTAAAAGAACTGTTTTTGATGGTTTTTGATAAAGTTTACTTTATAAGTAACTTATATATAAACTTTATTACCTCCTTTCTCTTCAAGCGCCTTCTTCCCAACTATCGTCCGCATGGTTTGTTACAAGGACTTGCATTTCGGGAATGTTCCGGGCGAGTTCGGGAAAGTGCGGGCGGTTTCGGGGGTCAACCGCCAATTTTATTTGAAAAGTCGCCCGAACTCGCCCGTATATATGCGGGCGTTTGCGGCTTATCGGCACCCTCTTGTATAGCTACCTGTATTTTATGCTACATTCAAATTCAAATTGCCAAGGGCCAACATATTTTGTGGAGATGGATGTAACTACCAAGCACAAGCTATGTGATAGACATTCCTAATTAGAGCAGAATTATATCACTCACTGTGCAGAATGTGTAGCAGCTAGCTAGCTTGAAAATCTGTCCTAAAGAATTCTCTTATGATGCTAGTAGGTAGTTTTATGCTACTGTTGTGCTAGCTAGCTTTAGTTGTAATTAAGGATAAAGAAGGGGTCTATAACATGTAAAAAATAGTGATATATATACTAGGTACATAACCTCCACTATACTTTCCTGAAAAATCTCATTTCGTTTCTAGGTAGCGCGCTACGCATAGCACCATCTTTAAAAGCCAACAAAAACTCCATCGTCGTGCCCTAAAAACACGCTGTCTCGCTCACTAAAAACTTTACCAGAGAATGACCATAATAAATTGCTGAATGGCACTGGTTTTCGGCCGAAATTTAATATTTTGGATGTATAGGGACGAAATTGTGTATAGAAATGCTATATACTCTCCACCGTGCTTACTTTTTCTTTTATATTTGGCTTATTTAATGAGGAAATGGGCTCCGCTACTCTAATAAATATTTTTTACACGTCAATGTAAAACAAATTGTTAATAATAATAATAATAATAATCTATTTTATAATGTCTGTCTGTCTGTCCGTCTGTCACGCAAAATGGTAGCTTAGCTGCGACAGGCGAACCCGTGGATTTTTCCACGGGTTAACGACTAGTCTATATTATAATACCCGTATATGTCTGTCTGTCTGTCACGCAAAATGGTACCGAGAGATAGGGAAATGTTACTTCTGGCGCAACGCACATCTAACGCACGCGCACGCCCACGAACAAGTCCCTAAATCACAGCACCATCCAATACCATCCCATATTAATCTACATAGGACCTAGTAATTCACCACAGATGACGTCATCAAAAAATGTAGAAAAAGAGCTCCAATATTTTCTAGCGCAATTCCCCTAATAGTCTACGCGCACATTGATGACGTCATCATATACCCATAAATATCAACGCATGCGCAATAAAGACACGCTAGGTCGAGCATAATGAAATCGTCTGACAAACAAAAAATCTTATAATAAATAGAATGAAGACACACACCGTAAAAGAATTACGTGATATTGCAAAAGGTCGTGGTTTAACAGGGTATTACAAGCTACGCAAGGCCGCATTAATAGATTTATTGGAGATTGTATCGGGGAGACCATCCAGAAGGGTCGTACAACAAAAGCCGGTCAAGCCCGTGACTATAATACCAACACCGGAGGCCATGGATATTTTTGAAAAACAAGAGATGTCGAAAAATCGTTCTATCGTGAAAACCAAGATGCGGTGATGGTACAACTGGCTAGTTGATGCTGTCCCCAAACCTATAAGGGAGGGGGTTAAAAGGACCTATGCATTCTTTAAGCGTAAGGTGATGGGGCTCTATAACGGGGCAGCCAACACAGGGCCTACACTTCACGATGAGGTAGAAAAGGAGGTCGAAGAAGACTATCTTGAAGATATACAAAATCTATACAATCAGCCGGAGCATGACTACACACCCCAGGAACATAAACATGCCCACCATAGGACCTTCCGAAGTTTTCGCATCCCCGGTATAGGAGGAGCGGACGTAGACGGTTATATAGGGATGGTGCGACCAAACGTGAAAACCTTGGTTGAGGGGCAGGTAGAAGATATGGGGTCGGCAAAGATACAGCTGTCATTATGGATCATGTGGAAAAAACCAACAAATATAGAGGGGGCTAATGGTGATGAGTACATCGAGGTGAAAAAGGTCTTCCATAGCCTCAGTATTTCAGGGTAACGACGTAGATGACGTGCTGGATATGATGTTTGCTCAAATTAAAACACATGTGGAAAATCCGGCACTACCAAAAAGTGGCTTTACAATCTCTCAAATCCTGCATCTCGATGTGGACTTTCACAAATTGAGGCTAACAAGAGGTTCATCGTACATCGAACTACCTAAATGGATAGCCTCAAAGAAAGCCATTATTAACCCTAAAAATGAGGATGAGGAGTGCTTTAAATGGAGTATAATATCATCCTTACATCATGAAGAGATTAAAAAAGACCCTCAAAGAATCGGCAAGCTGAAACCCTACATAGACCTTTATAATTGGGAGGGTATAGAGTTCCCCACAAGCACCAAGAGCATATATAAATTTGAGGCGAATAACCCTGACATTGCGGTAAATGTCCTATACATAACGGGAAAGAAGATCAATATCCTGAGGCGATCGGTGCACAACGGACGTACCAAGGTGGTGACCCTATTACTTATCGCCGATGATAAAAAGAGTCATTATACGGCCGTCAAAAGTCTATCACGACTACTGGGTAAGGAGATCTCTAAAAATAGGAATCCAATGCACTTTTGCCTGAACTGTCTACAGGGCTTTCCCACAGCTGAATCGAGGGATAAGCATTACAGGTACTGCTGCATCGATCACGGGGCTGTTAAAATTACGATGCCAACAGAGGCCGAAAAATGGCTATACTATAGGGATGGGCAGATGCAATTCAAAGTACCCTTTGCTATCTATGCAGACTTCGAGAGTCTACTCATCCCAATGGAAGAGGATGCCAGGGAGACCAATACGAAAAAGCTTAACAAACATATACCGTCAGGCTGGTGCACATATAGTACCTTTGCCTATGGGGATGTACCAGATCCCCTAACGGTGTACCGCGGCAAGGATTGCGTCACCCGTTCGTCAACCATCTGGAGGATGAGGTCAAAAGACTATATTATACCTACCCGCAGCAGGACATGAAGCCTCTAACGGAGATCCTAAAAAGGGAACATGATGAGGCATCGAAATGTCATATCTGCATGAAGCCCTTCGATGACGGCAAGAGTAACCGTAAAGTCATGGACCATTGCCACTATACAGGATTGTATAGAGGCGCGGCCCATAACAGCTGCAATTTAAAGTACAAGATACCCAGCCACATACCCGTGATTTTCCACAACCTCTCAGGATACGATGCACACCTTTTCATCCGAGAGCTAGGTGAAAAATATAATACGGAGGACATTGGGTGCATTGCCGAGAACAAAGAGAAATATATCAGCTTCAACGTGAAAATCAAGGTACCGCTTGGAGGTATGGGATCTGATGATGGTGAGGTGTATAAGAAGATCGAAATCAGGTTCATCGATTCCTGTCGATTTATGGCATCCAGCCTGGATAAATTAGCAAGCAACCTCAACGATGAACAGTGTAAAAATCTCCGTTGGTTTTTCAATGAGGATGATACATTCCGCCTCGTGCGCAGGAAGGGTGTGTACCCATATGAGTATATGACTGATTGGCATCGATTCGAAGAGTTGGAACTACCGCCCAAGGATGCCTTTTACAGCAAGCTGAACATGAAGGGGATCAGCGATGAGGAATATCAATACGCGAAAAAGGTATGGAATTGTATCACCCCGGAGGGTGATGTAGTCACCATGGGAGACTATCACGACGTGTACCTCAGCACAGACGTACTGCTATTAGCCGATGTCTTTGAGACATTTCGAGGCATCTGCTTGGAAAACTACAGCCTTGACCCTGCGCACTTCTACAGCGCACCTGGGTTGGCATGGAAGGCGGCACTAAAATATACTGGAATCAAGCTGGAGCTCCTCACCGATCCCGACATGCTCCTGATGTTCGAAAAAGGTATCCGTGGAGGTATAGTCCAGGCCGTACATCGCTATGCCAAAGCAAATAATAGGTACATGGGAGAGCAGTATAACCCCAATGAGGAGTCCTCCTACATCCAATATCTTGATGCCAACAATTTGTATGGCTATGCAATGAGGCAGAATCTACCAACGGACGGGTTTAAATGGGTTCGAAATGTTGAGGCATTCACCGAAAGGCGGATCGGGAAGCTCGTTGAGGATAATAGGCATGGGTACATCTTAGAGATAGATATCGACTACCCAAGGGAGCTACATGATAAACACAACGAGTTGCCGTTCCTACCCGAAAGCAAGATGGTGCATAAAGTTGAGAAGCTGGTCCCGAACCTGGGTGATAAACGTCGATATGTGGTGCATATCAGAGCCCTTCATGAAGCTATAAAACATGGACTTGAGCTCAAGAAGGTGCATAGGGTGATCCGGTTTAACCAGAAGGCATGGCTAAAGGAATATATAGATCACAACACGAGGTTGAGAACAAACGCGAGGAACGAGTTCGAGAAGGACTTTTACAAATTGATGAATTTGAGTGTATTTGGGAAGACTATGGAGAATATCAGAAATCACCGCAACATCCAGCTAGTCACAAACGAGGAGAAGTACACGAAATTCGTGATGAAACCGAACTTCAAAGGTGTAAATCGGTTTAGCAAGCACCTCCTGGGGGTTGAGATGGGTAAGACCGAGGTGAAGATGAATAAGCCCGTATATATAGGGCAGGCCATATTAGACATGTCAAAGATGGTCATGTATGAATTTCACTATGATTTTATGCAACCCAAATATGGTTCTAAATTACAGCTATGTTACATGGACACGGACAGCTTCGTTTACCACATTCGAACTGAGGATTTCTACCGTGATATCAAAGACATCGTCGAAAAAAGATTCGACACGAGCGCCTATAATCCCGATGATAACAGGCCCCTCCCCAGAGGGAAAAACAAGAAGGTGGTAGGCCTTATGAAGGATGAATTAGCAGGGAAGGTCATGACCGAGTTCATCACCCTGAGGGCGAAGGCATATGCGTATAATAGCCTTACACCGCAGGGGGGGGGACGAAAAGCGAAAGGCGTCAAGAGGTGTGTCACCAAGAAGTCGATAACCTTCGATGACTATCAACGATGTCTGGAGGAGGGCGTTGATGTGTACAAAACCCAAGTCTTGATCCAAAAAAAGGAACCATAAAGTCTATACCCAGGAGGTGAACAAGCTGGCACTCAACAGGGCAGACGATAAAAGGATCGTTCAACCCGATCAAATTTCAACACTTGCCAGGGGCCATTACCGCCTGGCGTCTACAGGGGAATAAAATGGAGATGTGTTTATATATTGCTATACTACTACCCTGTGTGATAATACTACTATCCTATCTAAAATTTCGACTACTAATAAACAGGATGTCTGATATCGCACAAGTCTTTGACAATGCCTCTACAGAATATGAACACGTAGAGAAACCCATAGATCAGCGCAAAGCTTTAAAAGAGGCCCTGCGTAAGGGCAAGGGGCATCTCTTACCCAAAAAATGCACAGAAGGGTTTGTTGACAAGGCCCCGGAGGAGGCTATAGATAAGGTCCATACCGAGTATGTACAGCGGGAATTGCAGGAGAAGGGTGAAAAGACCGCTAGGGCACTGTCTACCCATGTGATCAGCTTATACGCAAATTTGATTGGAAATGTAGTGGATATCGACAGTGTTGAGGAGCTCCGAAAAGATATCGAAGAGGATCCTATTATCAGGGATAGTATGACAGATCTAGGTATCCTTGTATACTGTACCATTGGAAAGTGTTTAGCACCCCTCTTGGTGGCGGGCCATACGGCGCGGCAGATGAGCAAAAAGAAACAGGAAGAGGATAAGGAGGAGCCTCGGGCTACTGTAATAAATGAGTGAAGAAGATCAGAAACAAGAAGAGAGAGTCATTACAAAACCAGCAAAGCATCCGGGAAGGGTTGCACAGGGACACAAGTTGGTGGCACTGATGAAGAAGAGGAAGGAAGAAATGAAGCAACAAGAGGCTACTGTAGAGCCCGCAGTCAAATCCTCTTCTGGGGCCAGTACCGTACGGTCAATGGACAGTGTTTACATCTATGGAGTCGGAACGATAGCCGTGCTTGTTATAGGGGTTGGGGTATACTACAAATTTGCCTCTAAAAATGGTGGAGAATCTGAAAACCCCATATCAGAGCCTCAGCAGGGGAAACAGGGCAAAACTCAGCCTCATATTTTTAAAATGTTGTAATATTGTAATATAAATGAGTACAGCAACAGCAAGCAACATTAGCCCAAAAGAAACCATGGTTATTGACTCACTTTGGGAGTCTGTCAGGTTGGTATCGTACACAATTTTAATAGCTATGGGTGCGAAAAAGGCCCTAGGGGTCTCTAGGCCTGGCGCAAAGATGGACCTGGAGAAAGGTCTGAAACTCGCCGGCTACATGACGGCAGCGATCCTATTCGACGAATACGCAATAAAGCAGGCCTGGTATAAGAAGTCCCTAATACCTCCAAAATATACCGTCTGATAAAGTTTCTATTTGCCCCAAGGGGGTAAATAGAAATGGAGAATAATAAAAAATGCTCAAAATGCAAAAAAGTCTTAACCCTTGATAATTTCGGGGTTAAGACTTGTGGTCGGGTAAATCAGCAGTGCATAGGTTGCCTAAATATTAGCAAAATATCACGCGACAAACATCGTACAAAAAGTGAACATGTGGGGACCCAGCCTCTATACGAGTTAATGAATATTTGTAGGGCCCATATTGAGGCCCAGTTTTCCGAGGGCTGCACCTGGGAGCTTTACGAATATTTACATATAGATAACAAGATACCATTCAAATATGTCGAAACGGGTATATACCCAACACTTGCAGATGTTTCCAGGGCATTACGCAGGGCGAGTGCCTTTAAGTAAAAATGAATAGGACATGCTCAAAATGCAAAAAAGTCTTAACCCTGGACAAGTTCAAACCCAGGGGTAAGGGTCGAACGAAGAGTTGTATAGGTTGTCTCGATAAAGCCAAGGCCAGGCGGAGATCTCAATGTAAAAAATGCCCCGTGATCGAATACAAATTGGACCCTCTTCTCATTGATAGGGAGATTCAAGGCCAGGAGCAGGATGAATATTACCTGCTTCTCTACACCTTTCTGACATACAACATCATACCCCGGTACATCGAACTCATCGAAGCACCCCCTGAGAGCCAGGAAAAGGCACTGCTCATCGAAAGGTACCGCAATGCATTACGATGCCTACATGGAAAATTAATCTATAGTGCTCTACCCCTCGAATACCGGACCCAGAATACCAAGATCTGCCCCGCCTGTCGGGGTCCCCTGGTGAACAATCACGGCGGTGTACTAATATGTAGTGAATGTGCCGGGGTAGTTCCAAAGGTCTGCGATCAAAAGTGGGGCAACTATAGTAAATGTTAGACGTCGTGAGAGAACCGTATACGACGGTCTTTACGGGCCCGACAAGCTGCGGGAAAACACAATTTGTTCTAGACCTGCTTGAGCAGGAGTATAAAAATTATTATCAAAATATAGTCATACTTTGTCCTACATTGCGGTGGAATTCCACCTATTTGGAAAGGACCTCACTCTGGAAGGACCCTTACGTCTTCCTGATAGACCCTAAGGACCAGCTATTCGAATGGATTTCGAAATTGTCGTCGCTGCTGGCAGGCGAGGAAACGTTGTTTGTGGTTGACGACATGATTTCTGACGAGAGTCTCGACAAGAAAAGGCAGCCGCTGCTAGAGCTGGCTATTTCTGGAAGGCATCGCAAGCACAGTCTATTTTTATTAACGCAGAGCTACACGGCTTTACCCAAAAATTTGAGGAGGCAAAAGAAGCAGTTGTTTGCCTGGTATCCCTCGGAGCGGTCGGATATGAAAATGATAGACGAGGAAACCAACCTTATTTCAGACTGGGATGACATTAAGACTGAGCTTAAAAAAACCAAACACTCTTGCTTGTACGTGAGATTAGAACACCCTCGAATCTGGGAGATTATTAAATGAAATCCTCTGGCCTACGTTAATATATTAGAAAGATGTCAATAAAGGTTAAGTTCAACGCAGGAGCCATTGAAACTCTGTCCAATAACCGGGATCAACCTATGTTTAAACGCGCTGATCTTGGTAGGTTTTTAGGTATTGAAAATGTTAGACAGTGTAGCCTCGATAATCAAATGATCTCAACAAGAGATGAAATAGGAGGAGTATGTACTACATACACCCAAAATGAAGGCCAAAACCCGCATGACGTCTTTGTCACGCTCGAGGGCGCCCTGGAGATTGTGCGTCGTAGCAGGAAACCCAAAGCTGCGGGAGTAATCAAATGGCTGGCCAGAGCAGGTGTTCAGAAATTACAAGATGTAATTAAAGATCATCGCCAGACCCTAGAGGACAGGGATGGGACCCTGGCCCTACTCGGTGATGAAATTGAGGATAGGGACAACCAGCTCATGGTGTCGGGGGATGAGCTCGAGGATAGGGATAGACAACTTGCGGCACAGGCCCAGGAAAATGCAAGGCTTCGACAAATGTATATACCCAATGCCCAGGACACTGGTAAAGACAATGTCATCATAATACACCGTAAGCACAGCGCACAGGATGATGACGAATACCATAATCTTCCCTATTACTGCACGCGTGTACAGAGGCGTAATGTTGGCAAGAAGAGGCTGTGGTTCAGTGAAAACTACACGGGGGCGGAGGAGATTGTTGTTATAGACAACCCGAATGGCATACACGCCTTTAACCGTTTTGAGGAGGAGGGGCATGTAGAACGTTTCAGGAACCATTTCAGGCTGGTCGACCTTACTCGGGATGACCTGTACGATCTGGGTGTTCCGGCACTAGAGGACTAGGCAGACGATTTTTTACAACCCCTTGTGGGGTAGTAAAAAATGAGGGCTATTACCAATCCTTCATATGTTCCGGAGGAACCTGAACATATTCAGGAATAAGCATCAACTCTTCTGACACGAAGCTACGATCGGGCCCGTCTTTCAAATAGTACAGTATGCGACTGCCTGCTACAATATGGTCCAACCTATACATTTCCCTACTCCAAAAGGCGTCGGTAGCGCGTCTTTTCGAGTCATCATGTTCTTCCCCTGGTTGCAGGAGGTATAAATACAAACCATCCTTAGGTAAGGGCCTCTCCTCAAGGTATTCTTCACTTTTTGCGAGCGGGACCTCATCCATCTTAATTGCTTTGTTAGGCTTCATATCGATCATAGTGGTTTTAGTATTGTTTAGACCCTTCACGATAGTGTATAGATGTTTCACCCATATACTGCTGGTCTCACCGGAAACCAACTCCTGTGCATCCTGGGGCTTGAAGAGTCTTTCAGCGAGTACCTTGTTATAGCTCTCCACAAATGCCGTGAACGTATGGTGGTATTTGGTAGTAGCTCTCTTAATTTCAACTCCCTTGCCTTCCAGCAATTTGGTTACATCTGATTTGAATTCGGAACCGTTATCAGATTGGAAGGTTTTAGGGTATTGAAGGGGCCCTGCCTTATAAATGTCCCTGATCATCTCCGCGACCTCGCTAGCCTTTTTGGTACGTAGGGGCCTGGCTACCTTATATCTCGAGGCTACATCAATGCCTGTCAGAATGTATTTGTAGGTGTTTCCATACAGCTTGTCATGCGGCATGTACAGTAGATCGAACTGATGCATTTCGTTGGGTCTGGTAATGGTGAAGTGTGGGTAGTCTATACGTTTCGGACCTTTGATGTGTCGTAGCCACAAGAGTTGACGAGACAGCCAGTGAGTTACTAACTTTTTGGATGGACCAGCCTCCTTCGCGAGCAATTTGACGGCTTTCCGGCCGGTCCAGAGGTGTTCGGGCATGTAGTAGATATTGCTTAATTTCTCCGCCTCCTCATCGGTAATATTATGCGATGCTTTTGACATGTTTATTATATACATGTCAAAAACGTTTTTTACAGATACTTGTAAGCCACGAAGCCTAGCAGAGATAACGAGCCAAGGACGAATATGACTTCCCCATCCTGTTGGGGTTTTGAAGGGGTGTAATAGTCGGACAATTGCGGGGCACTCTTTTCAGAGGCAATGTAATACTGATACATGTTGTCGTCCAACTCGCGAAGACTTTTACCGGCTTTAATTTGCATCCCACGTTGCTTGGAAAACCAGTCCAGTTTGGCCTGCCTTTTACGTATCCACTCCGCCTGGGCATCATTGAGCTTTTCAACGGCTTCATCATGCCTTTTTCTCTCTGCTTCGCCGTGTCCTGATAGCTTAGAAAACAAAAAGTTAGTCCCGCTGAACGCTAGAGCATTTATAGCGGCGCCAGCGACGATTATAGCGATCGTTGCCATTTATTAGTACTCCACCGAGTGGAAGCGCCCATCGAGTATATTAAGTTGAGCGTCCATCAATAGGTAGACATAGCATCTAAAATCCCCGCTTCCATCAGCCTTTTTAGTCATGTGCAATGTGATCCCATCACTAAGCCTCTGTAGGGGTCTCCCGCTACCATGTAGCGTATGATCGGGAGATGCTCTGAAATCGATAAACAACGCATACCGTTCATTGAAAAATTGCCCAATCGTCACATTCGAGTCATGGCTACCGAAGAGATTGACAACCTGCTCGAGATGGTCCTTGGGTACCATACCATGACTAAATAGCTCATTCGGCTCGCCCTCAACCGTGACGCTAATCTTCTCAATCTTGGGATTATAGAACACCTCGTTGATGCCTGAATATGGTTTAACTTTCCCGGGGTCTATGAACAATAGCTAAACACCTTTCAATGACTTGGCTGGGGTATCGATCTGAAGGTTGTAGCTTGTATCAGCCTTTTTCATAGTCACCACCTTGCTTCTTAGTATCCTTTCGTAAAGCAGGGCGAGACGGGCTTACCTTGCCCTATACCAGTCCCTCATGAGTGATCTTGTCAAACTGGAGTTTGATGTTGGTGATCTTATAGCCAGCGTCGGCTGCCTTGGCTGCCGTACTTCCAACGGCGACCGTCCCTGCATCTTTGATCACGTCGCTGTGCTGTGCTGTGCAAAATGTAGAACAAATTGCAGCCTGTCATGTAGCCCTGCCTGGTAAAACGGTAAGTCCCTCGTCAGTTCTCTTCATCCGTCCCAACGTACTCAGTAGCCTTTACCTGCAGGGCTCTGATGGTACCGTCATTAGGGTTAATACCCTCTAGAATTAAGTTGTTTTCCAGATCGAATTTTGGCAGCCAGAGGTCCCGGTACACTGCCAGGATATTATAATCAGATATATTCTGTACCTCGTTGCCATTTAGGGTGATGCGTAGATTTCGTATTAGGCTTTTGCCTATATTCGAGACGATGGTACGTTTTGTATTAGTCCCCGTCAGCGTTAGGTCGAATAAGAGCTTTAGACTACCCGGAAAAATGACATTGTTCTGAGACATATTCGGTACATCCACGTATAAGTCTTCATTTTGATTGATTGTGGATGGTATATGCGAGATTTGAACTCGCTGCTTTCGTCCTTTGACCCCAAAAAGTTGTTTGGTCTCTGCATAAGGGTCTAGATTTATTCCGAAGATTGTACTCATGGTTTATTATATAGGGGGAAATGTTCATAATAAATGTCAACAAATCCATCATTTACTCCGGAAGAGCATATCGGTGAAGATAAAAATGGGCATGGTGATAGGCCTGATGATGGTAGACAACAACTCCCATCGACACATCAACTTCCATCAACCCCGGGGCCTTCAACCCAGGGAGAGGATCATAGTGCTCCGGGAGACTTTGGGGTCAGTGTTAGGTGGAGGGTTTTAAAATCAACGGTCGACGATCTGTACGCGAAGATGCAGGGGGATAGGAAGCAGAATCAGAGGCTTGGGAATCTCTTTATGAAAAATTATCTTGATTTTAAATTGGTTGAGGATCGTCTTTTTTTTAGGGATTTAGACATTACGAATTTAATTTACAAAGAGAGGGGTCTTGGATTAAGAAGCGCCGGGGCCATATTAACAAATTTGTCGGCGGAAACCGTGCGGGCCATGGGTTTTGAAGACTATACAGCCACTACGCCCAACAAAGGGGGTAAGGCAAGGGCCCAGAAGGTCATACAGGATATTGAACTCATTCAGGTGAAGAAAGGGAATGGGGGCAAAGAGGGGGAAATGCTATCCCTGATCGAGAATGTTCTAAACGAGACACAAAGTCTTAATGAAGATACTTCGTTTGATGGTGGTGATAAAGTTTTCACCAGACGTGAATTAGAGGGTGTTGATAAAGCGGCACAGACTATAAGGGGCGCTTTGAACCTGTTGGAAAGTAAGATAGTCATAAATAATGATAAACTCCATAATGCAAAGGAATCTTTAAAAAAACTTGAAGATAATAAGGACTGGGCGGACGATGGTGAGATGGATAGACTTGATGAACTGATAACAAGGACTAAGGGGAATATTAGGGACCTTGAGGATCAAAAAAAGTTTTTGCAAGAAGCTCATGATCTGCAAAGCCGTGAAATTTACAGCCAGCTGGGGGTCATCAAGGAGACGCTGATGAAAATTGCCAGGGATGACACATCCCTGGTGGAGAAGCTTAAAATCTTGTTCAAGGAGCAGGGCTTGACGATAGCTAGCATCGTTTCGGCTATTGGCCTACTGGTTTCAACCATCGTGCTCTCCGTTACAGGGGGTTCTACCGCAGCGGGTGCCGCGGGAGGAAGTGCCGCGGGGGGTGCTAAAAAAGGGTTTGTGGAGAAGCAGTTGGAACGATTGGGTAAATTACTCAAATATCTTGCGGGTAAGGCGAGTGTTGCATTGCCGGGGATTATAGGCACCATAGTCTCGTTCTTTTTGAGGGTAGCTGCAACTGTTGTCGAATACGCAGCCAAGCATTTGTACATGGCCATCGCGGCTGCTGCTGGGTTTGTTGTGCTCTATATAAGGAAATAGATTACTTAATCCATATGTACGCTATAATTAGGCCTACCCCCGTTGTAATCAGGGCTGCCTTGGTATCCTCGTGTTGGTTTTGTGGGGGTTGTTCGGGAGGATGAGGAGGCGTAGTATGTTTTATAGGTATGGTATGCCCTGGGGTATAGTATGTATAGGTGCTGTGGTATGTATAGGGGGTATAGCATGTATAGGTGCTGTGGTATGTATAGGTGCTGTGGTATGCTTGGGGGGCGTAGTATGCTTGAGAGGTGTAGTATGATTGAGGGGTGCGGCTGCCGCACCCCTAGTAATAGGTTTGTTATTTAAATCAACCTGGGTACCAATATTGACATTGGCAGGTGCTATTAAAATATTGTTGTTATACCCCACAATCTTACCTATCCGCAAATTCATATCGGAGGGCAGCATGTAGACGCTGGGCATGACGGCAAAATTTACCGGGGTTCTGGCATATTGCAAGACCTTCTGGAACTCAGTTATATCATGTCCTACATTTTCCTGACGCTGTACCATGGCCTCAAATTTCTGCATCAAGATTTGCCTTGCCGTGTAATTATCCGCACCAGACCCTAGAAGGGATGCTTTGGCACCTGCTTGGGACCCTAGTAACAAGATCACGTAAACCCGGATACTCTCGCTCAGCTTGATTAGGCCCTCTGATGTTAGGCCTTGACTTGTTGGGATGATAAATTTGGCCCAGTCGCCCTCGACCTGTCGCCACCATGAACCGTTAGTTAATGATGCACTTACTGCCTTAAACTTGTACATGCCATTGGGATCCGCGTTATATTCGCGGCATACTTGCGCATACCCAGATGTGGAGTAGGGATTTTTGTACTGACTAAAACCATCGTTAAAAGACATGGGGACCTTCATCCTTGCTAGGATGCGACGCATGTGGTAATAGACATGGAATTTGAAGATGGAGTTGACAAGTGGCACGGAGCCCGTTAGATGTTTGGCAGAGATGGCTAATGCGGTAGTTGCACAATGAGTTTCAAAATTAACCTGAATATTCCAATAGTCCAGGGCTTGTCCTCTTGTCCAGCCTTAAATAACAGGGTCGTTCAGGTAGGTTGTGGTAATTTTGATGGGGTATTTGGTGAACTCGGGGAATACCACAGAGATATGCGAGTCTGTAGACACATACAAGTCTTGATGCTCCAAATTGATTACATCAAGTGGCCATTCACCCCTGTTGGATTGGTATTTGGCCTTCGGGTTGTATGAGTAGATATTCATCGTTTTCCTTTAAGAAGAAAAGGATGAAGCAACTCCACATCACAGATATATACAAACCCACGATATTTGAAGACTACCTGGGACAGGATAGTAGAATTGCCCTGAAATCCATCAGTATTCGACCCGCATGGTTTAACTTATATAATAATACGGAGTTTACTATACGGAAAGTAGGACCTGATCAGAGGGTGACTCGGATCGAGATCCTGAGTGGTTTATACAGGATCGAGGGTATTGCGACCATTGTGAACAGCCAGGCACAAGATAGGATCAAATTTTTCGTATTAAAAAGTGGCTACTGCAGGCTCCGTGTTAGTGACGGGTACACGGTGGTAATGAATCGACAGCTGCAGGAGCTCCTAGGCCTACCCTACGACCCTAGTAAGAAGTACTATCAGGCCGGTGACCATGATGGGTACTATATGACCAATATTTACCATAGGCTGAGACTCGTTTGTCCCCAATTGGATGAGGACGATTGTCTGTTAAATGGTAAAAAGTCCAAGATTCTGGCCCTACTCCCTATTAAAGAATTGAACGCATGGGGGGACATGCTGACCTGGTGTTTTGATACTCCTATATACATACCCCTAAAAGGGTCCACAGATCGCCTCGAGTTTATGTTGACGGACGAGTTTTATCATGAGAATAATGTGACGTTCACCGGCCTCACGATGCATTTGCTGGTAGAATAAATGGCTGATATAACGAAGCTGTACCCGAACTTACCGAGTGCACCTGCACAGAGCTCTGATCAGGATGAGGGACAAATTTTTAGGCTGAAAAAAATAGAGGAGATTGAACAATATTTTCGCAATGAAATAAAGGAGCGAAATAGACTTGGGAAGAAGTTCAAAATGCACAATACATGGGTACGCTTCTGCGACCATGGTCTGCTTGGCGTAAGTGTTATTACTTCAGGGCTGGGCATTGGGGCTATGGTGTCGGGCCTGGGGGTCCTATTGGCCTTTGCAATGGGAGGACTCGCGATTGCTGCCGGAATAGGGCAAACCGGTCTTCGGAACGCCTCCAAACGGTTGCATGGGGCTATCAGATTGGTTGCCGAGAGCAAGCTTAACTCTATCGTTGACCTGATCAGTAAGGCAATGGAAAATGACGTCGTAATCAGTGACTACGAGTATAGTCTAATTAGTAGGGAAAAAGAGAGGTATATGCTTTTGAAGGAGCAAATGAGACAACGGTTTAATAGAATCGTGAATAGCATCAACGAACAGGAAAGAGCCCAATTGGTTGCTAAGGGTAGGGAAGAAGGGAGGCAAAACGTTTTAAAAAAACTTCAATCTGTGCAGTATGTAAGCGGTACCTAGAATCTCCACCTGAATATAGACCTTAATTTTGGTATACATTTTATAGGTCTCGTAGACCTATAAAATATATGGTTTTTTAAAACTCACTCAGCAGTGATTCTTTTTTGAAATCCTTATATCTACATTCCGTAATATGTACCTGAGGGTAGTAGTTTTTGCCTTGCACGTACACCGATGAAATGGACAGGATGGCACTGGCCTGGCATGACTCATCATATGGTACCGGCATGCCATGGAATTTAGTAGTGATTGCATCCTTATAGTATTTGAGCTTGGCGTTAACATACCGGTCTTTTTTGACCGGCTCTGTCGTCAATTGCTCGGAGATCAACTCCTCGATTTTGCTCCATATTTGACGATATTTCGCAACCCAGTCGGGATACTCTTCGAAATCAAGACCCATTGCTGGTACTGCGGTGGCATTGTACCGGGTCACCCCATTCGCGGACCAGATTTTAGGTGTTTTCACTCTGAAGGCTACCACAAGGTCTTGTATGGTAGCCTATGATGTACCTCTGATCCTTACCACTATTGGCCGGTGCTGGATTTGACACTGTCAGGCAGTCCACGTTGATATCGTTGATGTCTGCAAAGGTAGTCGCAAATGAATAGAATAGCTTAGGGCTGACGAGCTGTTTCTCAAATTGTCGCATCTTGTTTTATTGTAATTTAAACGATGTCAGAGAATTACATGATATCATCGTACATACGCAGCCGCCCCCGTTATAGGTGATGTATTCCTGGTAGCAGTACCAGCATAACATTTTACCCCTTACCTCAAATCTTCGGCCGCATCTACACCTATCATATGCATCCAGCATACGTTCACAGTCCTTACATTGTTCCATTTATCTTATGATTTCATCTTATAGCCCCGGGGGGTTGTAAGATAACCTTGACCTTAAGCCCATAATTTTTCAAGCACGGCCTTTTCATCCTCTGAAAAGCACCAATCGATGACCCTATCAGGATGCCAGGCCACCGGTGCTAGCTCGTCCCTAATTATGACCCTTTTGGATTTCCTCCGGCGATAGGCGGTCCAGGGATTTTTAAGATGGTCCCGAATCATATATATATACTCTGTCTTGAAATGATCCGGCACGTATGTAAACGTCAGGGGCTTCTCCATAACACACCAATTACACATGTCCTGCGTTTTTATATGATCCGGCACATATCTGAGCATCAGGGGCTCCTTTTCGGCTGCCCTGATGCACATGTCCCGCGTTTTGAACCGGTCGGAGCCATTTTTTGATGACGTCATCTGTGGTGAATTACTAGGTCCTATGTAGATTAATATGGGATGGTATTGGATGATGCTGTGATTTAGGGACTTGTTCGTGGGCGTGCGCGTGCGCTAGATGTGCGTTGCGCCAGAAGTAACATTTCCCTATCTCTTACCGCAAGTAGCGAGATGCACGCAATGCGATATAAAAAGAACGGGCGAACCGACTAGTATGGAATTAATAACAAAACGTTTTGACGAAAAGAACAATGAATTTTATGGTTAATTTCGCTCACTATTTCGCTGTTTCTTTATTCGGTATCTATAGTGGATTTTTCCACGGGACTAAATACTAGTAATATGATAAACCGTCTACTTTTCATGGAGACGGTTTATTATATTATTTTTTATTTTTCTCTTATTTTTTTTAATCTAAAATGTATTTTATATTTTATCGACTTTAAATAAAGAATAAATAAATAAATAACATGGTACAACATCGATCCAACAAAATAAACATCACACAGCTTCTCATGACAGCTTGGAAAGGAAGTTGAAGCAAAGTGAATACGAAAAAATATTTCATGGTATTTCTTTTTCTTTATTCACATACAAAGTTTTGTTTTCGTGTCTGATTTTTCGGAACCTTGTTTCACCAAATTCATTTGTGTGTTTTGAAGACAAGAACAAGAAGTTCTTTTAATTTATTTTAACCTGTTTGCTTCATTTTCTACAGCAACTCGATTCCAGGACTTGTGACGTGCTTAAAAAAAGAAGAGAGTATTTTAAATATGTTCCAGGTTGTGATGGAAATGTTTTAGATTTTTAATAGTGAATTTAAAATTTTAAATCCAGTGAAAACTTCATCTTGAATGGTTCAAACATCATAACATAATATTCGTAAAACAAACGAGGTGTTAAAACACAAGATGATAAGCCTTCACTACATTAATTTGCTACTTTTGATATCAGAAAAACAAAATTAACGCTATAGGTAAACGATCGTCAATTGTTATGGTGGCAAGAAACTTCAAATATTATTTGTAAGCGGGTGTGTAATAAAATAGTCCTGACTGGAAAAATTTCCAAAAATTAATAGTGCGGTGGGGAGAACGGAATACTATTGGAGATTCGAAAGTATAAGAACCCCAAAAATTTTGAAACCTGCTACTTCTGCTAAAAACGGGCCTTGTCAATGTATATGACGCTGACTAATGAAAAAAAAAATTAGATTGCGCCACAAGCAGGCGGCCAATTACGGCCTTTATCGTAAGACGGCAAAAGTGAAAAACCCAAAACCTAAAACTTTCTTCCCTTGATTACAATGGACACGACTCTGGTTATTTCTTCACTAAATGATGCGTTATATATTATTTCTTATGATTTGCGCCATTCTTACGCCCAAATACACAATACTACGTTACGAGAGCGTAAAACACCCCCTGTTTCATTTTTGCCTCGTCTTTACTTGTTTCGGTATTATTACAGTTCTAAGGTGCATATTTTGATGTTTGAGGGTGCAGGCACATTCTCGACCCCAGAGCTCTTTGAGATAAACTCAAAAGTAGGTTTTAATCTCAAAGAGCTCTGGGGACGAGAAAGGGTGTAGGCATACATATTTTGAAAGAGATTTGACGAAAACCATTCACCCTTTTGACAAAAACAACTGTAATAAACTTTCGATTATTTTGGCGCCCCATTATAGTCACAAGAGGCTAGAGAACAAGGCTTAAAATCTGATTATTCATGTCTGTATAAGTAATTTCACACAATTTGGACATTTAAAACGGTTTTCTAAACAGAGCGCATTACCACAATCATTATAACGCGATTCCTTGCATTTTTGCTGACGTCAGCAATTAACGTGATCAAACATGAGGTTGCCATCTTTATTAGTTTTTGATGGGTGTTATATATGTTAAATATCTTTTAAAATAAGGCTGTAGTTTGTAAGTTACAGGAGTAGGGAATTTTTGCCCCCTCCCCCTTCAACCTTTGACCTTGCCACTCAGACCCCGATTACGATTACTCGACAGTGTGTTTCGTTAACACTTCAAATAGATGAACACAACTATTTTCCCCGACACGACAGGTTTCTTGAAGCTTGTATCCATGAGTGAACAAAATTAAAAATTTGCATTAAAAGCAAGAGAATTGTATTTACTGCGTGTAGAAAACTAAAAGTGAAAATTTACATTATTTTTAAAAAAAATCAAAACAATAAATAAAACGGTTTCTATGGAAACAACTTCGTACCCAAGACATTATCATCACACGCACAACAACACACATGCAGGAGACGAAATACGATTTTAGTTGAATTTTCGATATTCTGGATCGCCACTATATGATCAAAACATGAACATAAAGAATGAAAGACGTAAATTCGGTGAAAATCAAAATTAAAATTAACAACAGTATACTGTTGACACTAAAACAATACATCAAGATATAAGAAGTAAGTGTAAAAGTAGCTTTAAACAATGCTACGGGTGAAAACACACGTGGTTATTATATTACAAACTACACAAAAGAAATATAATTCGATATATAATATATACAACTCTTTCAATATATGGACGAAGATAAAATAATTAAAATAGTCAAAATTCAAGCCTTTCACATCAAGTTCACAATAATTTTCACATAGGAGATTCTTGTTTAATCGTTTTTTACATTGAGAATATTTTATTGTTGAACTGGATTTATGATAAGTGAAGGAAATTAAAAATAGAAATATGATCGCTGACCAAATATAGTAACATATACATCCAGGTAAAATAAATTACATATTTCTAAAAGGTTAATAAAAACAAATCACGGTGCTAAAAGGTGTAAAAACATAAAAAAGTAAATGAATAAATAAATAATTACAGCCCACAGAGTGCTTCCATTTTGTGAAAAGGAATCGTCTCCTCAACAGCTGCCTACTTCCCCATGCTTTATAGATATTAACATAACTGAAGCAAACCCAGGTTTCTTGAAGTGTGTTACCATACTAGTGTGCGTATGAAGCATGACCTTTAGTTGATAGCGTTGTGTGACTTACATGCTAATACAAGTAAATGTGCGATGCGTCTTTGATCACGCGAGACAACGGTACCACTTATTAATTACCACGGTTAAGATATCACTCAGGTTGTGCATGACGTAATTTAAATCTATCTTTTAGGTTAGCTTTCAAACAGTAAACTTCACTTCATTACTAACTGGCGAAGAAGCAGGGACAGCCGGCAAAAGAATTGGGATCAACTTTTGAAGATCCTGCGTGTCCAATAAAGCACATTTCCCTTCATAAAACGATTCAAGTTCTTTCATATCCTGTTTTTTTAGAAAAAGGGGAAAACAGAAGTAATTTTGAGATGAAATTAAAAGCGGATTTAAACTTCATTTAATACACGAATTCCAAAGGAAATTTTATATTAGACAGATAAAATACAGTTTTTTC
Organism: Hydractinia echinata; assembly: GCA_030067915.1. Lineage (NCBI taxonomy): Eukaryota > Metazoa > Cnidaria > Hydrozoa > Anthoathecata > Hydractiniidae > Hydractinia > Hydractinia echinata. The sequence continues at coordinate 1,033,913 of JASGCC010000073.1, read as the reverse complement.
ATTAACAAGACTCAAGGTAGATTTTAATTACATCAACAGCGCGAACGAATGCATATGAATATTTTTCTTACGAGTGACATATTTCCAGGTAAAACGAGGGGTGTTAATTAAAAAATTGCACTTCTTAAGTTTTTATCAGAAGATAGCCCTTAATATAACTAGTGGGACTTATTAAAGGGCTGGTTCTCATCGAAAGAGAAGGTTGTATGCAGGAAAAACAACTCCTGTTTAAAAAGCAAGGTAAACAAACAAATAAACAAACAAACACACAAATGATTACTACCTCACTATACTTATCTTCGAGAAGTTGAGTTGCTTCCTCGTACTGCTGAGCAAGTAGTTCAGTTTCTTTTCTTTGAAAATCTTGCATCTAAAATGAAAATAATATTCTGAAGAACTGAATGCAGATCAAATACAATCTTTAACTTGAAATATTTCAGAAAAGATCCTTTATAAACCTTTTCCTTTGTATTTTAAGGGGCGAAACTTTCGCGGTACCAAACTCACCGTGAAATTTGATGCGGAATTATTAAACAATATTTTGATTAAAATTCACGAAATGTGTTGTATTAAAGATATAGATAAGAACACATCAAGTGGTGTAATTATAACATGTTCGATACATTAACTAAACAAAGAGTGCAAATATATTGATGAAAGTGTTCCTAATTTTATTGAAGCGTTATAGAGATGCAGAACAAAGGCAAATTAGTTACTAGTAGGAAAACGGGTATAAAGTTTCGCGGTTTACCACCTTGAGTGTGTTTTATGGAAGAAACTTTCGCGAAGGTCGCGAAGTTTTTTTTCTGAAAGTGTCAACATGTCTGCACTCTGAGGATGTTTCGCTTAAAACATTGAGGTAACGAGTTGAAGCGTAGAGAAAAAAGGTGTTTTTTAGCTATAAATTTCAGGTTTAAATTCAATTCATTTTTTTTACATTTTAAAATATTTAGCCTCAGGAGAAACCAACCTTCTGAATTTCTTTCACTGATTGGTCAATATGCTTCTTGTTATGCGTGCGTTTCTCCTTTTGAGCCTCGCTTTTGTCTTTGAACTTTCGAGTGAGTTCTTTAATTTCAGAACGATTGTATTTGTCTTGCTCTTTCTTTAAAGAAACCATCTCTCTACAAAAAAAATTAGAAATAAATAGAACAAGATACATCTTAAGTTGTTTCAAGTTGTAAAATCAATATAAGTCAACTAATTTTCGCGCGAAATATTTCGCTCGAATAAACCATACCTATTGTGACGATCGAGCAATCTTTTTCGGCTTGCCATTTCAATTTGTTGCATCACCTTTTTCAGCTCGGCGATTTTCTTTAATAAAAAAGAATTTTGCGTAATTTGATTTAATCCATCAATCTTAAATTTAAATATTCATATTCAGTAATTCATTTTTTTGTTTGTAAAATTTTGTTAGAGACATACTTGGCAATGGACATTATCACAACATCAACAGCAACAAAAACAGTTAGGTATTCTTTGTTCATGTTGCACGGGTAAATTCTCATAAACAAACCATTACATGCTGTTTTTTACACGTTTTTTTGTTTACAGCATGCGTACACCTTTTCTACCTCGAATCACTTCACGCATTGCTTAATTGAAGGATTACCGTCGCGGAGTGACATAAACAAAAATATAGGCCGCGAACTTCGACTCAGTATTATGGCTGTATTATAAAAATACAGTGTATGGGTAGAGAGATGAAAATACACCAGCAAGGAGAGCAAGTGTACATCAAGGTGGAGAGCAGAAAGCACCAAGGTGGAGAGCAAAATAGCACTACGGTGGAGAGCCGAATGCACATCAGGAGGGCACTGATACGATTTGCAAAGGTACCTACATTTTTCAACAAAAGTTCGAAATATATCATACAAGCTTGTTTTTTAAGATGTGCAATTTTTATTTTGGAAAAGAAAGCAAGCAGTTATCATCCAGATAATATATACGTTACACTCATCCCACAGTATTTTTGTTATTTACAACAGGTTTTGAAATATGAAAATCATAAATCTTATCTTACAATTTTTAACAACATTTTTGCAGTAACATATTCTTCAATAATTTATATGTTCATATTTTTTTAAAACCAGTACCAGCCAATATTGATAAATAAATATTAAAAGAATATTGATAAGTAAAAAAACAACAACCGGGAAAGCCAGTACTTAGACATGGGTGAAAATCGGAATGGGAAAATTAAATTCTTTGTTTTAATAAAGATATAATTATTTTTCAGGTGTAATTAACGTTATCTCGACATTGATTTGTTTGGTTCAAGTATGGACATAAACATTGAAAGACAGAAACAGAATATAAGCACAAATGAAGAAGAAGAAGATATAAACGAAAATGGAAAAAGAAAAAACAAGAAGATACGATCATTCTTCACCAGATTTCGAATCTCGCGAACAAAAGAAAAGAAGCGCACACGAAGTGAATACGATATACGACCAACACAACCAATGTGTAAAAAGTACAGCATCGCGAACTGAACACTCCTTTACAACTCCTATTTTGTCAACACTTTTAATGCAATCTCTAATACATAAATTGTTGAAATTTTATTTTCTATTTTGAAGGTAAGGAAGATTGTAGAAAGCGATGAAAAGTAAAGGATAATAGTAAAACCTTTTTAAAACTTCTTAACCTTAAAATGCTAAAATAAATTTTGCGAAGGTAAACCTGTTTGTTTGTTAAACCAGCCTCTTTTCATAACATTTGGATACAAAATGACCACTCAACAATCATTCTAAATTCCAGTGTATTTCCGTCACTTTTCAAGTATATTTTTTCTTGTATATTTGTTCAGCTTAAACTTTGTCGGTCAACATTCTCAACTGGCCCTAATTTTTGGTCAATCAAAGTTTTGTTAGCTACCTCTTCATTTCGACACTTAGGACAAATCTTTCCTCTTTTGATAAAACGAAAAAACAAAACAACTTTCAGACGAAGTCACGTGGTTAATCAAGTATTTATGAATTTCTTTTAATTCCTGCTTTTTCCAGCACCACCATTTCAACAAAGCTTCGAATTCTTTAACCGCTTAAATGTGAAGACAACAAAAGATGCTGTTACGTCACGTAAGGCTACACCAAGACTATTTTACAGAATCAACTATTAAATCAATAAGACCTTTATATAAAAAAAAACTTGCAAAGAATCGGTGGCGGTAAATTCAGTCAAGATATCGAAAGATGTTGCCATTCCCTTCTGGTTATGCGAACACATCTATCAACTTACTGGTTCCACTTGTGATTTTGCAAGGTTCATCTGTTCTTCATAATACAACATGTACTGCTCTTTCACTTTACTTCTCTGTTCCATCGTCATTCGCTCAATCTAAAACAAAGCGAAACCAAGCAATGCACACGCATCTTTTCTGAGGGATTGGGGCGACTTTTTTTTTACAATATCACCATTAAAAAATGTTTGAAAGACTTGAAGAAAATGAAAGGGAAATAAAATACCTCTTTATCGTGTCTGTTGTTTAACTCATCAATCTCTTTGCGACATTCGTTGTACGTTTCAGTGTACGTGCTGAGAATAAAAATAAAAAGTTGTTTCAAAGGATAGTTAATAGTCAGTTGAGCTTATCTGCAATGGCTCCACAAAATGATAGATGTTTGGGCTAGATATTTAAGATAAAGGAGAGTTCATCTTTTATCTGATATTTAACTTATTTTACTTCTTTGTAACAGTACAAATTTTATTGTGGCAGGGTTGGGAGTAGCGCCTGTCAGTTGAAATTGCTCAAATATAGACGACTCCAAACATGATACACAATGCCATTACTGCAGTACAACGAACAAAATGTCTAAAAACTGTGCCTTATCGAAGAGGGGGCTGTACCTTACAAATTATCTACAATACAGGATATTAAAAAGTTAAATGTCTACATTCAAAACATTTCGAAACGCCAAACTGACGAGTAATCTTTCAAAAAGAATGGTTGCATAAAAATAAACACGACATATTGGTCTGTCGGTTACATCAAATTAAAACGCCCGTCAACACTTACCTGTCTTTTTCTGAAGTTTTCAAAACTTTGCTATGCTTCTTCTGGAGGACTGATTTTTCTTTTTCCACAACAATTTTTAATTTCTTCGATTCGACTTCCAAATCTTTGTTGATTTTCACTCGATCCTAAAATGACATTTTTATAATCCTCTTTATTTCTATTTTTTGTTTTTATTATTCCACACTTAGCGTAGAAACAACTCTCTAAATATATAATGAGTTTAAGTTTTTTACGACAAATGTTGTCGTTACAACGTAAGGTTTCGCCGTTGAGATCTCAATGCTGTGAAAAAATAAAGTAACGAAGTAAAGGAGACTACACAAACACTGAAAAGCTCAGAATATTTTTCTAAGCGCAACGAATCCCCTCTAACGAATCTCTTAAAAAAATCGCGCATTAACTCAAAGTCGCACAACACTGATCTCCATCATTGTTTTTTAATATTGTGCGATAATAAATTCGTTTTACCGCGCGCCCTGAACCAAAGCTGACTTTCACCTGAAAATTTCTGACAAGGCTACACAGCGTAAAAATGTTTTTCCTACCTTTGCATGTTTTTGCAACAGTGTTTGCATTTCGGCGTCGTGCTTCTGTCGAATTTTTACATACAGCTAAAAAATTTATGAAAATAGTATGTATTAACTAACGTCAAATAAACACTGTTGAAAAAAAAATTGAACATGATCAAGAAAGTACCTTATGTTCCATGAGCGTGCAAATATCTGGTGCGTTTAAATCAAGCATTTCTAGTAACAGAAGATAAAACACAGAATATTTAACACTAATAAACGTTGTTTTTCATCTCCTTTACCGCAGCAGCAATATTTCGAATTTCTATATACAGATAAAACATTCTATCGCAGCACCAATTCCTGCACGCAGTAATGACTGCGTCAATCTCGCGAGACATCAAAACGAAAATTGTACAATAACACGCTATGTTGCTGCGCATGTTCCAAACAGCGAGAAATTTAAACAGGTCGTTCAACTTGAATATTTCATATTTCATATTTAGAAATCTCGTCAGATTCTTCGTGTTACTCACCGTCACGTATTTTGCTTAGTAATTCAGGAGCAGCGCTGAAAGAACGTTGAACAGGTTCGTTCTCAGGAATTTTGACAGGTGGTACGGTCATGTTCCTTTTGTTACCTTTAAAGTCATTCTTTGGTATACTATCTAAAATATAAAATAGACAAAAAATATTATGACCAGACAAATTTTAAAAAAAAGCACAGCTGAACGAGTTCAAATTATTTATCTTCACACATAACAACATTTGGCAATCATTTTTTTCGGCAAAAAAACTTTTTAACAACGTTTCACATTTTCTATACTGAATTTAATGGATTTGGGGTCTTTGTTCAAATTTGTTTTAGATATTTCCGAGATAGCAACCTTTTTTCAAATGATCAATTCTATTTCCCCTTATTAATTTAGTATAGTAACTGCGTTAAGTCATAAAATAACAGAATTTGTGTACAACTTTGCCGATTGTTTTTTTTTTCACCGACGTTTTAGTCCAAAAATGTATATCATTTGACAAAAAGATGTTTCAAAGATTTCCTGAAACATTTCTATGCAACAGCCATTAGGTAAAAGGTATGTATAGAGCTATATTTAACCAAGTTTAAAATGAAAAGGTAAAAAAAACTATACCCTTTCTCCCCTAAGATTTGAAAGCAGTGGAACCTTCAGTTATGTATCTACAAACCTGATCTTTTACTATCCTTTGTTGGGTTGTTCATAATAGCTGGGATGGATATAATACTTCCTCTTTTGTTAGGATTATGTAGTGGTACACCCAATTCTGGACCTGGTGGATTTTCCTGAAGGAATACATAAAACTGTAAATAACAACTCTCACAGCAAATAGATGAACAAGAAAATCTAGAGAACTAGCTACTCAAGACATGAAGTCCTAAAATCCTAACATCTACAAGTTCTGGCAGTTGTTGAGGTACATTCCGTTCACCTGTGCGTTCTCTCCATTTTCTTTCACACCTTCTTCCATCTCAAGTTTTTTCAGCTGTTCAGTACGTTTTTCTTTTTCAGATAAGTATTTCATAGGGTTGGCCAAAGCATCTGCAAAGTCTAAACACATCAATTATTATTATTATTAAAATTATTTACCCAGGATAGCCTCTTCAGTTTCCATTGGTACTACTACCAACGAGGGTCCTGTGAAGGGGTACTAGTGCATTTAAAGCTCCCATTTGAGCTACGAAAGTCGTGCAAGCACAGCAATCGCTCAACTAGACAACCACCTAAGATATCATTCCTATTCTCATGCTGAGCGCTAAGCAGAAAGGATAGATTCACACTTTTATAGTCTCTGGCATGACTCGGCCGGGGAACCAAAGACCTTCCGCATTGGAAGCGAACGCTCTACCATAAGGCTACCAGTCGGTGAGCAAACATTCTTTGTATAAACCCACTAGTGGCAACCAGGATTGCGTGTTCACACATACTTCTTTAAAACAAACGAGAATTCACAAACCTGAAAAACTTTCTGGCACAAAATCTTTTGTTACTATGTCAACAAATAATGTTGGTAAACATAATGGCTGATATGCGTCGTTACGTAATTTAATGTGTCTGTAGCCTGTTGAAAACAAGATGTGCATATTTAAAATGCATAAAAACAGTTAGCAAGGGTTGTGACTGCAAGACACAATTTGAACTTTTTTGAACTAATACATTTTTACAAAAACTACAAGATAAGATGATAGCAAAACAAGCCTTAAATCTAGTGCCAATAGCATGCTCCAGTGATCCGACTTGCAGTTTTTTTAGTTTCGTCGAAAAAAAAACAAGAATGAGCATGGCTTTATTTTAATTTGTTCATTTTGATGCAGAGTTGGAGCTTGCTCAACGGTAGTACAATGTCATTCTCATCGGTTTCTCAGCTTAGGTAACTTCGCATTAAAAACAGTAGCACAGACCTGGTGATAATCCGATGACGGGTAATATACGATGTCCAATCATCTTGCCATTGTCTTCATACGCTGCTATACGCAGTTCTGCAAGATGAGGTAGCACAACCTAGAACACAATGAGAGGTGAAGAAAAAGTTATCACGCTATGTAAACGTATTTAGATGGTTATCAATGCTGTATATCAATTTCTTTTGTAAATACTTTCTTATTAAGCCAACATGAATTCAAAAATGGGTGGGTGGAATGGCCCATACTCTACACAAAATGCTCTGCCAAACTGGTTTTAAAAATATAACGAAAACATGATTGAACACCATACTTTAAATTTGAATGGTTCTTCATCGTATATCGGATTTAAGCCATTATTCGAAACCACTTTTGTTCTATATTTTCTTCTAACAGTATCAACAGGTAAACCGTAAACTTCAACTTCAACATAGGTACCACATCGTCTTTCTGAAAGACATTGTCCTGAAATAACCTAAAAAGAGGAACATCCTTACTTGTAAAATTGTAATATTGTGCTGGTTTTATGCAATGAATAATATAATCACCCCTCCCCCCCCCCCCCTTATGCAAGGTTCTCCAGCACTCGAGAAAGCGCCAATGAAAACATAATACATTGTGGTTTACAGCGAGACAACGTTGATGGATAAGATGAAAAGATGGTATTAATTGAATTCGAAAGTGATTATCCCGTAGTATTTAAAGCATTTAAGACCTACAGATCTTTAGTCATACACACAAATTTACTCACTCTGACATGAACCGTCCCAGCAATAATACCATCCACTGTGGACTCAACAAACGGATCAAATGTACGATCACTACGTCTCATGTGCTCTGGCTTCAGTAAATACCTAGTACACGACAGAAGTACAATATTTACAAAAAAATATATAAAAATTTAGCAAAAAAGAAATTATAAAGAGAAATGTAATATTCACCCGCATCTTCCATTCAATTCAAATTTGCCAAGATTCAACATCATTGGCAAGTCTGTTGTATATATAAAAAAAACAAAAAAAAACAGGTGAAAAATGGAAATAATATAAATGGTATAGAAAGATAATAGACTTGTATATTTACCTAACGTTTGGAAATTCAAAGCAGCAAATTGACAGCCTGCATTCCAAAATAATTGGGGATTATAGTTATCAGAACTAACTCGACTTCCCTTTGGATATATGCGACTAGACTGGAATTTATTATAACTACACATTTTGTTAAGAAGAAACAAATAAATTAAATAGCTTTTCTAATCTCTGTAACAAAATTCTTGTGAGTGTCAACGTGAATTAAAACTGCGTATGATTATTTTTCCTATTTTTTTCTTCTGATTTTAATGCACCAGTTATCCACATAGAAAAGATACTTGACAAATTCCACTGGCTGTTCCTTTAATAAATTCATTGCTGCATTTTCACTAAAAGATGACATCTCGTAAAACTTTTTGGCTTCTAAAAGAAACAATGAATACTCACATTGTACTGTGAAAGCACTTTGGCCAGAGCCTTATTTGGCAACAAAACATGTCAAAAGCTATTTTACGCACTATCAATTAATCTCTAACCATTATTCTAAAATTTGAAAAAGTTCGAATATCAGCCCTAAATTTCGAGCTCAAAAAAATACTCAAAACAGTTTAGAAGAATAGACTGAAACAACAGATTTAATAAAAACAACATACTCTCAGCTCTGTCAAATCCTCTAAAATGAACAGGTTGAAAATAATTGACTAGATCTGACAGTTCTTGTTGAGCTTCAACTTCAGGCTGTTCTTCCTCCTGGTTATATTAATAATCAAGTAATAACATAGTATCTCAAAATAAACAAACAAACAAACAAACAGAGATAACCCACTGATTTACAGCATATTATTTTAATTTCTTTAAAATAGATCATATTGATCAAGTTTACGACAAATTATGCAATTTAAACTTCTCAGCTAACTTTGAACATCAGAATAAAATGTCTTCCGCATTTGTCTAGTTCAGACATTTACCGTAACTAATGCGATTTTCTAGCTCAGATGTGAGGTTTAAAAGCATTGTGAAGGAGACGACTTACTGATAACAGTAAAAATAAGCACAGTTATTCTAGGTAAATTATAGCAATAATAATAACAACCTCAGATTTAGGAACAACTTCCTTAACTTCAGTGTCTTCAGGTAAGTCATCCAGCACAGACATTTCCATGGGTGTATTCGGAGCTGAGATCTCAACAGATGGTTGTGCAACTAGTTCTGGATTTTGTGCAGACTTTACATCAGACACAGAAACCACTATAGTAATAGATTAAATACTAAATAATGGAGATTTTAAGCTGTGTTTGCATAATGCTAGTAAATATCTGAAGTCAACCCAGCCATGTACTTTTGCAAGCTTTCTGTTAATTATTACAGCCTTTCTCATTCAAATTTTTGCCAATATTTAATTTGCCTGCCTACTTTGTTAACACAACATTTGTATCTGCAATTGTCGATAAAACCGTGTTAAAGGGTGCAAATGAAACATTTTCCGTTTGTCAGACATTAGGCACGAAACATTTGTCAACATGAAACACAAAGTACTTATTACCTTTCACAGCCCTTTTTTTATTCTTGATTAAAATTTTCCGTTTCAAAGCCTTCGGGCTAGGCAAAGGTGAGCCTGGTTCAAGCTAAAAATATATGAAAAATAAATAAGTTAGTAATTCTGTATTTCAATACTTCATTTTTAGATGAATAAAAATATGGCAAAAATGTGGTACTGTTGCCATTCTTGTCAAGTCAAAACAATACGTGTTATGCAGGTCAATATATGCAAGTCGGATAACTGGTTGCTACTTACTGGAAAATCTTCTAGAGCTTTATTTAAAAGAAGATCACCAAGTATTTGCAAGCAATAACTCGCCATCTTCTGCTGCTGTTTCGCACTGTAAAAAAGTTAACACAATTGTACGTCATCAAAAATCTGAAAAAATACTAAGAGTAAGTATGTAATGTATATATATCACTTACGAACAATGGTTTTCAAATGATAATATAACAGGGTATTCTGATGTTTTAAATGCAGATTCAGCAATAGCCTCAACAACATCCTTTAAGGTAAATGAAAAGTAAAATGTCCAGAACATACATACATGAAAGATTAATTTTTTTTAAATTTTTTAAAAACAACTATGCAAAAATAAGCTGTGAATTAAGAAGTAAGAATATCAAAATGCACCTTAAATGGTACTTCTGTACATAGCGTCATTCCATGTGTTATAACAGGCTCTTGTTCTTCTGTCTTGCCATCCCAACAGTCCAATTCAATACATCGGCAACCAGCTAACAACACCTGTCGATAAATTTCGACAGATGATTTACCTGTTAGTTGATGACCTAAAACGCAAAAGTAGTAACTTTACACCAACATTCTGTAAGCCAATTTGACAGAGACAATTGGATTGACGTAATATTTTTTAAAAAACTGGGTACTTTAATGAAAGCTCAAACACACCTGTTAAGTAAGTATTATGTGACGAATTGATGAAATAATGAGCTATTGGAAAAGTTAGATCCTCATGTATTTGCAGTTTTCCTTGTAACAGTATGGGATTGTCAGAGCTCATCAAAAATCTCGTCAAGCCATCTATGGAGATATAACCTAAAAAAATGAAAATTTCTCTATCATAACTTTTATTGTTCTGTTTTATAGTATAATAAACATCTTATGATTTTTTTGCAGCAACTAAACTTACATATTACCTATTAAATTTACTTTGTTAGGTGGGTATTCAAAAGTTTGCATCTATCGTGGTATTAGGTCCCAGAACTTAATTTTTTTAGCATTATTTTCTGTATTACACAAAAGAAAAAACCTTTATTCAATAACAAACTAATGCTGACTTTTATGTATAACCTAAAAAAATGCTAAAGCCCGAAATACCCATAGCAATTTTGCAGTTTAATTTTAAGAAAAAAATATTAACCTTAAGTTGGTTAAAGAAAATAAATTTGAGCTGTGTCTTCGTTGTGGTTTGTTGAGAAGTTGGAGGCTTGAATTTTTTCTTAATGCCTACACATTTTATTAGCAAAAATAAGGGACATCAATACTAATTAAATTAAATATTATTAAAATATTTCCTAGGTCAGAGAACACATAGGCCTAGTTTTCTTAGTGCCAATAGGCTAGCCCCATACTTGAAAAGCGAGCATTCAATTTGGCGATTCTACATGAAAATTTGACATCAAAGTTGGTTACTTTGAATCCGATCCTACATCAATTTTTAGCAATAAGCCAAATGCAAAGTAAACATTAAATGCAGCACAGCTATGGACAATTTCACCTACTTATTAGGTTTCAAATTGTTGTGAAGAACGTTTAAAATGTTCAACGATTTGGTTATTGTTTCATAAATTTTTGTGTGCATGTCTTCAAAAATATAAAAACAATTTAGCATCTGATTATAGTATTAAAGAACAGGTGAAGTAGTGTGTATTTTCTACAATAATACTCTGAACAATTTCTCAATACATAACTGCAATATTAGGGTGCTTATTCGAACCTTTTTGAAAAATTTCTGAAAATAACGCACTCAAAGACCTTACAATATCCTTGATGGTCATATAGACAAATATGAGAAATAAAATTCGATTTTCAGTTTCTAATTTGATTGGCAAGAGAAAAACAATAACAAATTAAATCTTACCCTTATCTGCAAAATCTGTATTAGATTCATAACTATTTATAATAGCCTGAGCTCTTTCTATATTGTAATATGGATACAAAATCTCATTAAGTCGAGGATCACGTTGTCTATTGTTTAAAAAATCTACTAATTGTTCTATCGTTAGATATGGTTTCTTTTTTGCTCCCCTAAAAGAAAAAATAAATAAATAAATAGTAAGATACAATATATATAAACAAAAATACAACAAATTTTTAATCTATAAGACTATAGCTTCGATATTCTGATATTTTGAATAACAAGTCTTGTTTGGATCTGGTTTGCACAAGAAAGATAGTAGGCTTATGATGGCAGCTGTGTTTTGTTTGTTCATGATTGCCTGCACACATTTGAAAATTAGAGTCACATAGAGTAACATTTTTTCATGCATTAGCATTGAAGGCAAAATTTATGACCTGTATAACATTTTTTTTTTAATTTCAACAGAAATTTTTTAACAAAAATATCAAACATTTCTGGGTCATAAAAACTTAAACCCTGCAGTTCCACAAGAGAAAGGAGGGAGTGGAAGAGGTGGAGTTAAAAATGTACTATGTTAATGTTAGTATACACAAAAAAACTTACAATTCAGCAAAAACATCATCCAGATCTTGTCTAGTGACTAGTCTACTGTGAAATGCAACAAAGTTGTCAAAGGTGAAGTCTTTAACCTTGATTGTGTCTTTCTATGAAAAATAAAGAGTTGGTTAGACAAGGAAAAACTTCACCAAAACAAAAAAGTCATGTTCTAATCTTTTATCCCAGCAACTATAACACTAACCTTTCCAGATGCCAAGCCAACCGATTGAAGAGTTTCATAAGCACGTTTTTTATCTTCCTTGCTGCTAGCATAATTTTTGACTAACCTAAACATAATGTGCGTGGTAAATACATATTCTTGGAAAATAATAAAATAAAATCCTGGACGACAGCAAACATTGATATTTTAGGTAATGATCTATTTTTAGAAAATGTATTTACAATTTAGCTGGAACTTCCCCATCCTTATTCTTCTGTACATAAATTCTTGTATAACTAAAGAGAAGATATACGATTATCATAAACTGCTACAAAGTAAAAGCTTATTTTAATAAATTTTGGGTGGATTTAATTTCGTGGACAAGCGAAAAAAGGTAATTTTAAAGAAAATCAAATTTTAAGCATAATTTGGAAATGCTCTACTTTATCTTCTCAAAACTTTTTGCAAAAACCAACAAAACGGCGAAATTTAATCCAAGCGAAATTTTATCCACTTAATACACCAGTTTGTTTCACCAAATCGGATAAACTCTGAAAATTTAAGGCTGATGTACAGGGGTTAATCCAGGAAATTACTTTGGGCATCGGTAATCCCTAAAATTCTCTTTTAACCTTTTTAGGAAACGAGAAACTCAATTTGTTTGTTTCAAACAGTTAATATTTTAAAGTGAACCTACAAGGTCTAGAACCGTTACCAACACATTTTTTCCCTATCCATCATTACAAGAAGTAACGCAGTTTTCATCTCTCTATTTTGGGCGCCCAAATTGGATGTCCCCAAAATCGGTAAAACAATGTCTAAATTGACCTGTATTAGCCCCTGATGTATGAATGTAAGCCTAAGTTATTCACCTTTATCCAAAAACTTGAAAAAGCCAAAAAATGAAATGTCACACAATTTCTAAACATGTTATGCATTACAGCAAACACGCAGTTGGAAAAATCTCTTGGTTGCCGTTGTTTTTCATTTTCATGTAACAAACTGCCTGACTAACTAATATTTTGCCATAAAGCATTATGATATTAGTTCTGACACTTAAAAAAACATACAGAATTCAATTTTTGAAGTATAAGGTGAACCATGTTGCTGTTTACTTCCAAATCTATTTATACAGGATAATAATTTTTCAAGTATATACTTTAATTAGTTACCATTTCTGTTACACATTCCACCTTTTTGCCAATAGCATACCCAGCTTGAGAGCTATAGGTTTGCTCATATTGCAACTTGTCTAACCTAATTTACCTATCGCAATATGTAATTATTTAAATGTTAGGTAAAATAATAATTTAAAAAACACTTACAATCGTTTCAAGCATTTTAAGGGACTTGCATTGAGCTCGAGAAGATTATTTGTACATTTAAATAAAGCGTTTGTCCATTCTTCAGCTTCAGATATGCTTGTAGCAACAAAATTTACAAAAGAAACGTCAACCATATTTGGGCCATAAACAATTGTTATTGTTCTTTCTTGTATACAGTTACTTTCTTGCTCAAAAGCACAAAATGTACGTATTGTTTCACGCGCTTTGTTATCCTAAAATAAAATAAAAATAAAGTGGTATGTGGGACTGATTCATGGCACATCATTTCATAAATTGATGTGTGTAGGTACTTTATATACATTTTATAAATAATTACATGAATTAAGAAAAAAACTCTAAGTTCTCTGGGAGCTCAGAACAGCGCAGTAAGCACTTTTTAAAGAGAAAGCTTTTTGTTTATAAGAAGCATCATCAGGCTATCATATTGATAGTTAGACATCACTACGTACAAAAATAGTCATTAATAAAACGCTTAAAAAAAGACAGATAAACTCCATAACTTACAGTAGTTCTTGGTGCTTTTGCATATTGTCCAGTTCGAACATCTCGAATATGTACAAGTTCTAAAACTTCTGTATCCTATGCAAATAATTTTAATAACAATAAAATGATTAGATACTTTTCCTGGAATAATTGGAATGTATTTCTATAATTTTAGGTCTGGTGCAAAGTTCGAATTTTGTCAGCACTTATTTGCTAATAAAAATTCTGCTCGAAATTCTTGCAGGCCATGGAGGCCTAGAATGGGCTAAATTTGAACATCAGTACAATTGCTTAGCTTGTCCTAAGCAGTACAATTCAAGATATCTGATTTCTGTTTTTTAAAACACAACAGTTGAGCCTCTTTCTTAAAGTAATTTACAAAATAGCCTCAGTTTTAGATAATTCTCAGAAGTTAGCAATGAAACTCATTTCTGTTAGTTTACGATGGAATTGCCATATTATTTTTTGTACTCACTTTTGCTTCATTTTTTTCATATGTTTTTCCTTTTATTCATTGTCTTTTTAATTTCAGAATATTTATACCCTAATATTCGACCTTTGATAATAAACTGCTCAATCATGACAGAAGTGGAAAACATTAAGAAATATTTACAATGCATACATTAGTTAAATTAGTTACATTTTTTATTCTCTAATTACTTTTTTCGCATATAGTACGTATAGAGAGATAGATAGATAATTTTCACAATGCGCCCATTGAAACTCAACTTCTGGAGATTTTTCACAATGCTCATCTGATTTCGAAACTCACACATCTGTGTCAAACCACCTCAACCAAAGAAAATTTTTATTTATGCAAAAGTGAGATTACACTTGCACGCTTCCACACACACCTAAACCTGCATTGTGCAAGCTGTTTTCAAACTTACATAATGAAAATTCTTAACATAACATTATGATATTCTCACTCTCTTACCTTTGAGTAGTCTTCTGGTTTCCAATACAGAACATTTCCTTCAGGATCGACTTCAAGAATGTACACAGAGCAGCTGGCATCATTCTTTAAGAAAAGTAAAAATTGAATTAAGAATCCATGATACTCAAGTGGTTTAAATAAAAAAGATATAAAAATGACACTGTAAAAAGAATAAATCAAAAATAACTAACAAAAATAGGCCACAGATTAATAACACTTTAAATCAAGAAGGGTCAAATTTCAAAGATTGTGCCTACAAGCAACTATTTCAAAGATTGTGCCTACAAGCAAATATTTGCACTCCTTCTGTGTAAAAGCTCACTTCTCAAAATTTATAGATAGATTTAGGACTTCAGGGCATAATTTAAGGGCATTTCAAGTTAGATTCAAAATCTTAAATAATATTACTTATTGATTACATCAGCATAGCAATATTTTAAACTTTCCATAACCAAGCATGTTTTGATCTGGATAATATTATGTTGCAGACATGTTGAGTGTGACAATTTCACAAAGTGTCTTAAAGAACATTTTTGCTACCTGAAAGTCACAGAAGGCCAAAAAGACACCATTTATGGCAGGAAACACTGAGACACAAAAATTTACCTTGTTGTCTGCTTAATGGAAATTATTGTTACATAAATAGTGATAAATAGTGCTTATAAACATTTTACTAACATATTACTTGGACCCTCTTTTACCATTGTAAAATTAATGCAATCAAAATTTATGGGTGTCAGATTTTTCCCACTTTACAAACATCATTATGCATTATGTTGATTATAAACAAGGATTGCTTTACAATCAATATTTAACAGTAAAAACTTCAAAATATAAGCACAGAACTATTATCACAAACTTAGAACTAGAAAAATATTTTTTTTTGTATCAAAAAGTTGATATGAAATAGCTTGCTTCAACTCATCCCTCATCATGATGTTATTACGATATTTATTTATTTATTTATATTTATTATATATTTATTATGAATCTTTTAAAAGGATATATACATTTCAGAGATAATCTCTGCTATCAATATGTGTCCTTTAATCTCTGCTATCAATATGTGTCCTTATTTTCATATTGTTTCAGTTTCCCTCAAAAATTATTTTAATTGCAGTAATTATGTAAATATATTTTATAAGCCCTGTAATATGGATACCATAAACAATTTTAGAAGGTTTATTTTGAATCCAAATTTTTAGTTATTTAGGAGAGTCTAGGTCACCCTAAAAATGTTACGAAAAAATCCTTCATTACAACGTAGGTACAGTTTTCCTTGTTGACAGGTCATGTGACCTAAGAAATAAAAAATTATTTAAAGAAATAGTTTTTTTTGCACCTGTATGGAACATTTGAAACAAATGCGTATTTAAAATTAAAATTAAAATTCAAAACATTACCAGATAGAAGTTATGGATAAAATCAACAACAAATTACAAAACATCAGCATTTGTATAAGCAATTTCCAATGCTGAGCCGAAATTCCGCATTGTGTAGTTGAGGCACAGTCCAAAGAAAAATATTGAAAAATATAATTTTTTTATGCCCTGTATTTGATGAACCTTATTACCTTTAATATACAAGAAGTAAAAACCGGAAAAAATTGGACAGTATAATATCCTGGTAAACAACTGTTCAATTTCAGTTATGGTTTTTGCATGATAATTTAATGTGAACATGTCATTGAATTTAAGATTAAATTTCTTAACTTCATTAGCATGACAAATCTTATAAAGCGTATGCCAAACATTTCACTTAATAAATCAAATGAAATACGAAACTCCTTTGTCATGATAACCTTATCCATCTAAAGTCACGGTTGAATTTTACGTTCTACGCAGTAGCACTGGCACTGGCTTCTTAATAACTTTTTAACGACTATACAAGAATATAAGGATTGTGAATATTTATGATAATGTTCTATTGTTTATTAAAATAATTTATGTTCAATAATACGGGAAGAAATTTATCAACAATTCTTATTTCCATAAAACAATAACTTTACTCAATTATAGAAAAAATAAGTTTTACACTGTAGAAATAAAGAAAAAGTAAAAAGCAACATATATTTTTGGCACCAAGCCAGAAATCATGTTTCATTACTGAAACTGAAGAATAACTTTTAACTCGCTGATTTAAGAGTGCTGTGTTTTCTGAAATTTCTTTTTTCTAATTTTTTTTATAATACAATCAATGCTTCCTCACCTCCCCCCCCCCCCCCAGGCTAACATTTCCCTACAACAAAACATTTCCCCAAAAGGCAGAGTCAAAACTGTCATTCCCCCAAAGCTTCAATTATGGCCACTTTAATCCCCCCCCCCCTCCCCCACCATACTGGGTGGGGGAGAGGAAACTATGTAAGCAGTTGTGCATTGTCTCATTGATAGTCAAATTGTATGTAATGATAATTACAAATGCGAAAATAACAATTCACAAACTATGCTGGGTAATCTATGACTTCACTCAAGTCATAGATTACCCAGAAGACGAAGGATTGTTGTTGTTTTTAATTAAAGTAGACAAAAAACTTGTGCTTTCTTCAAAAAAATATTATACAAGTGAACATACTTTTTGAATGCTCTCTCTCACACATAAGTAGGGAGAAAATTAATTTCTAAAAGGTTTTATGTGCTTTCATTATTAGGTACTAATGTCATCTATGTTAAAATTACAACTGTAACACTAATGAGCAACAGCTGTAATTGAAGACACATTTTTTTTATGTAAATGTGTCTTTTAACTATTTTAAGCATTTATATTATCTTTTTTCACTTTTTCTTAAAAAAAGCATTATGAGTCGGTAGCACATCAAAAGGAAATGTCTTATACATTATAAATGGAATTTTTAGCCAAATAAGAAGGTGTCAAAATCAAATGAAAAAAGCCATTCTTACCACAAATCAAATATATTCATAATTTAATAAAAAATCTTTACATTTACAATATTTTACTAAATAATTCAAGCTGTGGCAAACAGAATTTTTAAAACAAGGCACAGTGAGAAATAAAATTATTCACTATTGTTAGTGAGCCAACAAAAACTCCCCAATTTAGCCAAAACATATTTCATAAAATAACCTTGTTAAAAGCAACACAATTTACCATTTTTTATTAAATAAAAAAATTCTGAGTTTTCATACAGGAAGTATGAAAACTCAGAATTCCCTTAAATAGTTTGACATTCTTCTTTGAAACAATTTTGAAGAAATTTTTTCACATGATTTTTGTTGTTGTTTTTTTAACCAGCCAACTGAGTTTTCCATATGAAAACTTTATAACAAACCATGTAATTGTTCTATGAAAACATTGGTAAATATATAAAATGAGGAGTTAAATACGTTTTCTGGCACGGCAAGGCCAATGAATTACACTAGATGCCAATTTTCTCTTTATATTACTGAAGCCACTGCATTACACTTGACAACCTAAGTTCAAATAACTTGGAAACAGGTGATTACCTCCGTTGTTTTATCCTGCATTTGTAACTAGGGACATCATGAAAGAATCTTTAAACCTGAACAGTTCATCAAAAGTGCACTATTCTATATATTTTTTTGACCAAATTTTTGAAAAATCAATTTTTTACTCCCTCTTTTACATTGTTTGCCCATGGGCCTCACAACTAGTATTTTAAAATTGAAAATACTGAACCAGATCGAAATTTGTGTTTCTAAAAAGGATTGTTTTTCATAGAGAATGCCCAAAAGGTAGTCTTATTTGTTAATTGTCTAAATAAACTATTGGCTAAATAAACAATACATCATTACAAAGTAATAAAGTACATATACAAAGTTAAATGTATAGTTTAATTAAAATTAGTGAAGTTATTGCATTGCACTAGCAACTTTAGGGCACAATAACTTAAGAAATCAGTGGTCACGTCAGTTGTTTCATTCCCGCATAGAACCAATTTGGGGAATTTCCAAAAGCTTGATCAACCCACCGACGAGATGGGTTGATGTTGTCATCATAAGTCCTTTAACTGTTAGTATCTCCTTAGGAGTTTGTCAAAAGCATATGATCTATACGTTATCCATGATTAGTGTTTCAAGCTTTATATAATGGAGAAGGCAGGTTAACTAATTTTCTAAAAGTATTTTCTGTATTGTCACTTGACAATACAGAAAATACTTTTTAAAAAAAGTTATATATATTTTAATGATGTCATCAAAATAATCTCTATAACTGTTTGCATCCCTAATCAAGTTGATTTTACCACTGGAGATTCAACTAGTCTTTATAATAATAGCTGTATTTTGTCTGTCTGTTCAAAATAGTAGCTTACATTCCTGTGATCCTTCCACAATTTTTAAGAAACCAGGGGTTATTAAATTGGAGACTGCATTATAATCGCACCTATAATCATAGTTATAACCCATCTAAATAAATTTCATTACTTCGTGCTAACAAGCAGGAAAGAATGCACCAAATAGCAATGTGGGAAATATGTTTGTCTGGGGGTTCCCCTAAGGAATTTTTAACAGCTTATGACTAGCGTCTATAATATTACCCATATTTTGTTCAAGATGGTAGCTAAAATAACGATTCTCTGGATATGTACAACAGGCGGATGTAACAGGAAAAATAGATTCTTCCATGGGCTAACAACTGCTATATATATAACGTCATCTAAAACATAGAAGTGGAAGAAAATTGGGTTTGAATGTAAAAATAATATTTTTTTATTATTAATCATAATTTTAATGATACATAATTTTGCTAATTCATTGGCAAAACCTGTGAATAATTATTAGCTCTTGTGGGTAAAAGTACATACAAATATCAGCAACGATTAGTTACTAGTGGGAATTAAACTTAAATGCTTGGATTTACCAAAAAACATTTTTGATTAAAGACAAGGACAGAACAATTTTTTGGAGATAATAATAAAAAATTAGCCCTTAAATTGTCAGATCTACATGCAAGGTTAATTCAGCATTTCTGAGAGACATTAAACAACTATTTTCCATTTACAATTTATCAGGATTTTTTAAGTTATTAAATTAATCAATCTCTAATGGCACTGTCATACACTTTCATTTAGGATTTGTAAAGGAATAAGATTCTACTAAAACTTTAGTCACCATATAGTGATTCTTTTAAAACCATGAGTACATATTTTGTACAATGAATTTTTATAATTAGGAACACGGATACGTTAATTTCCAGACTTCTAGTTACCATTAGAAATAGAAAAAGTGTTTAACGATGGCAAAAACTTTCACTAAATTTTAAATATTTTGTGAAAGAAAGTAATTTTTTTCCTTGTGTTATCTCACTTGCTAAAAAATTTTTAAATTCAAGGAAAATTGAAAATTGACCAAGTGTTAACAATGTAAGGTGTAAATTTCATCTTATCAAAATAAAAATGCTGGACAATAAAACAATAGAAAAGAAATCTGTATCTTTTAGCATAACTAAAACAACTGTGTAATGATCAATTAAGCATGCTAAAAGTGCAATAACATGAAACTGATTTCCTTATGCAAGTAATTGCTTTAATTGACCACAATGAGTCAATTTAACTTAATTGTTCAAAATAAACATTGCAATTCTATTTTGCTGAGCTTGCAGCAGTCAACAATATTTTGATCATGAAATAATTTTTGAAAACATTACAGACATGAATGATAATAAAATCTTCTTGAGCCCATAAATGACCACTCGAAAAGCAATCAGAAGCACAAACCCATTATACAATATATACATTACTTATCAAATTGATTTTTTTGTTTTCTAGAATTTAAAAAATGTTGAAGCGTCAATATATTAAACGTCTTCCTTTTTTAAAATTAAACAAACATAGAACAGCAGTTTTTTTTTAAAAAAAATAGCAGTTTTTTTAAAGAAAATCATATTTTTTCCACAGATCAACAAAATATTCAACAGATAAAAGGAATTATGTCTGGAAACAAAATGTTTAATATTTGTTTTGTGAAAAAAATGAGGTTTTGTACTAATCTAAAAGGTTCCTGTCTGCATGTTTTGGTTTTTCTGAAGTTCACTTATTAAAACTCCACATTTTATAATTTAGAAATTCTAAATTAAAAAACACTTTTGGGACTAAGAGTAATTTTTTTACAAAAAGTTTTGGAGAAAAAAAGTTTCTCTAACTAACTTATAATATTTTCCTAATAATTTCTACGATACACAAAAACAGTACACACTTAATTCTTAACCAAAACATTTAGTTTTGAAACTTTAAACTTTTGGTTCTAGATTTCTTGCGATGTTTCAAAGACTTATTATTATTCTAAATATAGGTACACCACTAAACAAACTAATCAAAAAATTATGAACATTGTTAAAAATCTTCAATTTTGTGCTAAATGGAAGTGTTTGAGAACATTATTACATAACTATGACAACAATAAAAACTAAGAATATACATAAACCCATTTTATCAAACTGAAATCTGTAATGTGTATACTGTACATATACATAGAAAAAAAAATTAAAAAAAATAACATTCATGTAGAAGATTTATTTATCTGATAAGCTGTAATTTTAGCTTTTAAACAAATAAAAATGTGATACCTTTTATTTCTACAAAACCCTGTTTTATATCTGTCTCGATAGATGTTTCCATAGTAACATAGCAATTTAAAATTGAAAAATAGTTATTTTTATGAATGATGTCTACTACTTTAGGCCTCCATAAAACACTCTATATGTGCACTTTACTTCATAAATATATCAGAATTTTTCTGCAAAACTTTAGACCTTTTTGAGAGATAAGTGGAGTACAATGACGATAAAATCGAGTTTCCCTAATTATGTGCAATAACAGAGAATCATAAAAATTTCTCCACATGTCGCTATTCTAAATCATATGGGTATGTCATTTTACCGGCTAACTTTTTTAAAGGTTTGATAACATATTTGAGGAACTCTTTTTTTCTAAATTCTGTGATATGCTTTATTTTGCAATATTAGATCTTTGTAAAAGTTGTAAAAGAGTCAAAGAAAAAAGGGGGGTTCACCCTAAATGATTACAAGTAATGGACATTATTAATGAGAATGGGTATTTTTTAATAATTTTAGGGGGCATTAGAAGTTTTATGTACATACACCAATTCTCTTTATATGTTTATAAGTTCATCATCATCATTCTCGGCTTAACGTCCGTTTTCCCTGCTAGCATGGGTTGGACGGGGTATATTAATGACCCTCTTCCAATCTGATCTAGACTGTGTTAGATCCAAACTCAACTTCCTCTGTATCAAGTCTGTCCTTATAACCTCCTGCCAAGTCTTTCTCGGTCTGCCTCTGGGCTTTGCCCCAGGAACTATCAAGTCTCTACACTTTCTTACCCAATTATCCTCCTCCATTCTTTCCAAGTGCCCCAGCCAATTCAATTTTCTTATCTGGATAACATCTTTAATTCTACGGATACTTAGCCTGCTTCTTAGCTCATCTGAACTCTTTCTGTCTCTCAGACTGGCATTACACATCCACCTAACAATTCTCATCCTTTCTAAACGGTCAAGATCTTCCTGCTTCACTGCCCATGTCTCACTACCGTACAACATAACACTTCTTACACAGGCCTCATACAACCTACCTTTTACCTCAATTGACAAGACTCTGCTAGTCAACAAAGGCAGTAACTCTCTGAACTTTTTCCAAGCAGAACCTATCCTGCAAGTAACACTTCTTCCAACACACACTTCAATTTTATTTAGACCATTTTAGTGATTTTCTTTTTTCCCTGAAGATCCACATAATGAATTGTTGTAAATTTGCAAAGGTTGTATATACTTGGTCACAAAAATTTGTACTGTGTACTGCAAAATGAATGTAAATTGCTTAAGAACAAAATAATTCCAATCCAAGTAATTCCAAGCTGAACATGTAAAAAAACTTTCTCTTTCTTATAAAAGTGTTATATACATTCTTAATAATAATTTTTTACTAAAAACATGAACATCACTGGTCCTTGGATTGTTGATATTATTTATTAAAACAAAAGGTGGTTAGCTTTTTAGTGTGCCTTGTAGTGAGTAGGGAAAAATTGGATGAGTCGAAGAAATATTCACATTCCTTGTCTTTTGGAAAGTAGAGTGAGCGTGGATGCTTGGCTTTAATCGAATCAGGTTTAATGAAGACACACAATTATCTATAATTCAAACTTGTAACAACAAATAGAGTTACTCTACCTAGATGGCTATAGTTTCGAGGACGGCATCATTCATAGCATACTTAACTTGTCAACAAAGAAAACATTCAAAATACATGCCAGGTGGATTAAAAAAAACGGACAATTTTATAAGGAAAGCCTTAACTTGTAAAAATTATAAGCTAGCTACCTAGCACAAGCACAAGAGAAAACAGGAATTCAAGTGCACTGAAAACTAGCGGGAAATGGAAGAAATTTAAGGTTATGTAAATGTTTTTTGCTACATTAGATGTTCTTATCTTCATGTTTGGTGGGTGAGTCAAGTAACATCAAAGTTGACATTTTCCATGTTAGGTATGCAAACCATTGCAAACCGAAACAAAAGTAAAACTTGTCAAAAGATTCTGTGTGTGGCTAACTTACAGCTTTGATTTTTTAGGCAAAAACAAAACAAAATGCCAAACAAACAGAAAGTAAGTAAGAAAAAAAAAGGTTAATCGATCATTAAAAAGCAACAGATACTATTATACTCCCAATATACTTACGTCATCCCATTTCAAAAATCTTCCACCATTTGATAACTTAGGAGGTACTGCAACCACTGGAAGCTTTTCTGTGACCGGGCCTGCACCCGCCATCTTGGTTGTTTTGCTTTGCTCTGTTTTTATTTTCGAATATCGAGACCACAGTAGTTGGATAACTTTTGTTTTCGGATTCTCGTTTATCTATCCCAAAAGAGAAAATACAGTAATTTAATTGGCTGAAGAAAATCGGGAAAAAAGCGTATTTGCAGGTGTATATTTTTTATATTTTATTCTCCAAGGAATTATATAAAAGCTGATTATGTTATAACTGACTAAAGAATAATCCAGTTACTCAATGGAAGAATTGCTTATTATTGCGCCAATCGCAATAATTAAAATTACTACTAGTTTTTGTTTTTGCAAAGAAGCAAAATATGGTACAATAAATATTTATAGCTACATATGAAATTCAACTAAATCAAAAATGTTTAAAAGAAAAAGTTATATTTTCCCAGAGAAAAATTTGCATTGGCGGGGAATCGAACCCCGGTCTCCCGCGTGGCAGGCGAGAATTCTACCACTGAACCACCAATGCTTGTTAAAATTTGAAGATTTAACCATTTTATCACATAACAAGAATTCGGCACAGTGTTAACAGTAACACAAAATTTTCACCCGAGTTTAGATTCGTGCTGTTTTTCATGCATTCGATTTAGCGTACATCAATTTTGGCGCCCTTCTTTTTGGAGGTAATTATAAAGAAAAAATTATTGTCCATGAAGAGATATTATGCCTGTTTGACACAACAATCTAAGATTTACGCGAACCAACACGGTTTATGGGTGCTATTAAAATATTATCAAATTAATTTATGTGGAGAAAATTTACATTACATTACTTTATACTTTTATTCGGCTATTTTTACAATTTCGTGCAATCTAATTTTTGCACACCTTCTAAAAAAAGAGCCGTGCAGAACAAATAATTTTTCGTCACCGCAGCGGCTCTGCTTGGTCGTTGCAGGATTCATCCTCGTTCCCAGAGATTTTTGCTTTTTGATATTAGAGAGGAGACGGCGAATAATACTTTTCGCTGTCTTCTCTCATAAAGTCGAAATGTGACATAAAGCAAAGTACCGTACATTTTATGCGCACATTTTTTATATGAAAATAACTTTTTTATAAGAATAGCGTTTTTTCGTTTCAACATGAACATATTCTTAGGATATATATTTTTAACTTTTTATCTAATTTCATCTTGAACATTCTTATATATTCTTAAAGAAGTAAAGACTGTGTCACAAACAGGGATACTGTGATAGTTTTAGAGGAACAATTTTATAAGAACACAAGCTTAAAATTTTGCCGAAAGAACAACCCCCAGTAAACACAAAGACGTCTTAAAGACGTCTTTTCTCGTCTCTAGCTCGTCCGGACGTCTTTCGACCAGAAAAAGACGTCTTAAAGACGTCTTTATAAGACGAGTCAAATCTCGTTCAAAAGAAACGTCTTAAAGACGCCTTTATTTGGTCTCCGTTAGACCAGTTATATCTCGTTCTAAAGAAACGTCTTAAAGACGTCTTTATTAGGTCTCCGTTAGACCAGTTAGACCTCGTTCTAAAGAAACGTCTTAAAGACGTCTTTATTTGGGCTCCGTTAGACCAGTTATATCTCGTTCTAAAGAAACGTCTCAAAGACGTCTTTATTCGGTCTCTGTAAGACCAGTAAAATCTTGTTCGAAAGAAACGTCTCAAAGACCTTTTTTTTTGGTCTCTGTAAGACCAGTAAAATCTCGTTGGAAATAAACGTCTCAAAGACGTCTTTATTTGGTCTCTGTAAGACAAGTATAATCTCGTTCGAAATGAATGTCATCATTTCTTTTCGTTTTAAAGATAATTTCACAAGAAACAAATAACTACGTACAAATAAACGTTTTTGATATTTCAGAATTTTTTATACAGAGGTAGCCAAAAATTCGAATTAAATTTGTCTAAAAAAGGATACATTTTACAATGAAAACAGCGTTCGAAAGACCGCATAGAATAAACTTGTAAAGAACATCGTTCTATTTCAACAAATGTTGCATTTGACGTTTACTTTTGAACAGAAAGGAATAATGTGCTCCATAAAACAACAAGTAAATAGTAAAGCAAAATGCTGTATTTACCCGAGATATGAATAGGCAATGAGGAAAATATTTTGCTGATTAAAAGTAAGTATCTTAGATTCTTTTTGTACTTTCTCGGGCAGAAACATTTGCGATGTTTGGTCTTCACGCGGAAGATTATGCTTACGACTTATTTTAAGCCAGTTTTAAATCAAGGCGAGCTTTCATCAATACTTGGGAAAATAATACTTTAAATACTTAGTTTTAGCTTCACTATCCCTTCCCCTTCAAGTGCAGGTTACACATGTTAATAATAATAATAATAATAATAAATATTTAAAGTGGCTAGCCCAGAAAATCACAAAAACCTATAGTTAGTGGATTGTTTCCACTGGGGGCCACTAGAACAAAAAAGAAACAAAAAATGATAAACCTTAGACTGCCTCAGCTCAATCAAACATAGAAACAGCAGTTTAGGTTAATGAAACTTAGGTTTTTCTGTTTTAAATTCTTGATTGTTGCTTATCTGTTGCTCATTGAACATTCATCTTTTAGAACAAGAAAAGTTTCCGAAAGTAATGATTTTGTTTTCGTTGTTGTTGCTTATAAAAAAGCTTGTATATGATATTATTTTATTCTTATTAAACTGTATAAATATAAATAAATGATAGAAATATAAATTTTATATATATTAAATACTTCATCATCGTTTTCTTAACCCTTTTCTTGTTTTGGTTTGTCACACCTCCATCAGAATTAAAATTACTAAAATCCTAATACGCATAGGCTAAAATTATTTGAAGCAGGCCTGCCTTGGCAGTATAACGTTTGAAAGAGGCTAAATAAAGACGTCTTTAAGACGTTTCGGTACCTACAGGGACGTCTCTAAAACGTCTTTAAAACGTCTTTAACACGTCGCAAAAAGACGTCTTTTTTACGTTTCTCAAAGACGTCTTTAGGCGTTACGCTTTTAGACGGGTCGGAGACGTCTTAGAGACGTCTCATCTGGTCTTTAAAAGACGTTTTAAAGACGTCCTTAAGACGTCTCGTGTTTACTGGGAAACTAATACTCAAATCATTGATTTTACAGCTAATAACAACCTGACTCTGAATTTTGTCATAAAACAATCAAGCAGGATGCGAATTCCCATGTACAATTATCTCTCAAGGTTAAAATTATTCTTTTTCTCAGCAACAACAATAACTGCGAAACAAGGACGGCCTTTACAGCGGACGCCTCTCTACAGCGGACGCCTCTCTACAGCGGACACGGGAACGATGAAATAACGAACAAACTCTTATAACAGAACCTCCATGTGGGGGACATTATATAGCGAACACCTCTCCATATGGGACGTTATTTTAAGGTGTCATATCCCCTAGAACTCTCTCTCTCTTTATAGCAGACATGCCCAACAATGGGTCATATAAAACAGTTCTTGTCAGAATTTTCTCTCTATTTTACTTAAGATAATGTTTTGCTTTAAATTGTTTCCGCTGTGACAAAACAAAATTTGAAGATTCTTTTGTATAGCCTTTAGTTTGTTTTACCTGAAAATAAAATATAACATATTTATAATATATTGTCTTTAAGCTCTTTCATCTCTTCAAATTTGTCTCTTTAAGCTTGGTTCTCACCTGGCACTAAAGAGCACTAATGAGCGATATCTCGTGTTTTTTTCATAAGTGAGAATCAGTTTCAACGCTCCTTAGTGCTCATTGTCGCTCATTAGTGCTGCTTTTCGAGCACGGGGGGGGGGGGGGGGGCAAACCGGCCAACATGTTGGCCAACATTTCCGACCAACATTTCGCCCAACATGTTGGTACGGTTTGCGTTGACGTATATTTTTTTTTAAAAAAAGTAGCCAACATTACGAAATGTTCATTCATTTGTTTTTGACTTCCAATGAAGAAGGATGTCAGAGTCTAAAGCTGCTGCTTGTTTGGCACTCGTCCTCTTGCTTGATGACGACGACAAAAAAAGACGTGGTCCTACAAGAAAATGGGTTCGAAGAAGAAACAGCGAAGGGCTGTATACAAACTTAGTACAGGAATTACTGGCTGAAGACACAAAAAGTTACAGGGAAATGATGAGAATGACCTATGAATCGTTTAAAGAGATTCTTGCTTTCATCGAACCATACATAACACCAAAAGAATCAGGTGTAATGGGAGCTCATCAAACAATCTCAGCTGCTCAAAGATTAGTGCTCACCATTCGGTTCCTTGCGACAAGAAAAACTTATAAGTCTTTAAGTTTCCAATTCAGAGTATCTGAAAGAACATTATCTTATATTGTTGATGAGGTTACTAAAGCGATCACAGAGTACATTGGAAAAGAGTATATCAAGATACCTTCAAGTGTAGATGATTGGAACAAGATATCTGAGAAGTTTGCATCAAGGTGGAACTTTCCCAATTGCATAGGCGTTATTGATGGAAAGCATATCCTAATAAGACCTCCGCCTGGCACTGGTTCTGAATATTTCAACTACAAGAAAGGTTCTTCAATAATCCTATTGGCTATAGCTGGTCCTGATTATGAGTGTATTTATGCGGATATAGGTAGTAACGAATGAATGATTCTGGAGTTTGGAATAACTCAGATTTGCGCAGAAAAATCGAGGAAAATAGTATGAACATCCCAGACCCTACTCCTTTACCTCATGGATATACCAACATTCCGCATGTTTTTGTTGGGGATGACGCATTCGCCTTAAAGTCGTACATGATGAAGCCCTATCCTCAAGCAAATTTAACCCCTGAAAAGCGAATCTATAACTACCGGCATAGCCGAGCACGAAGAATTTCCGAGAATCTATTTGGAATACTGGCAAATAAATGGAGAATCTTTTTACAACCATTACGCTTATCGCCAAAAAAAGCTCGTACCATCAGCTAGTGTAGGGGGTCACCTCATACAGAATTTCAAAATTTCCACGGTCAAACTCTTATAAAAACCAACATACAGAATTTGACTTGTGACGTCACAGCTGTTCATCACGCTTCATCGCGACAAAATCCGCTAACAATCAGCAAAAAATCAACAAAAATCAACGCATGTGCAACGTGACCAACCTGCTCAGCAATCTTCGGACGTTGAAATCTGTATGTAAGAAAGGGATGAGTTGGTTCAAGAACGCAATCAGCAAACTATATAGCACCGTGTCGGCACCAGTGGCAGCAACTCGCGACGCTCTTGCCGATCGACTACAGAGTGTGCGGGATACCGTTGCCTTCTACTACAACAAGGCAAAGGAACAGATTTCGGGAGGGACAACGCTTCACGACGAGATCGAACAGGAAGCGTGGGAAGACCACACGGAGGATATTGAATATCAGGGTCATGTGGACGATATCCAGATGTTGGAAGATGGAAATAGGATCAAAACATGGCGGTTCAACAAGCATTTGAACCAACCTCTGAAGGATCCGATTATGCAAAAAATTACGTCACACGTGGACATGCGTGTTAAGGTCGTGTATAGTTTCAGCTGTGATATTTACAATGGTGGAGGTGGCGTGTCTGATTACCACAAAACCAAGAGCTCCGGGTCACTATCAAGTATAGCGGAAATCGAAGCGTTCATTGAAGAAGGCGAAATGAAGCGCCTCGATCTGGAGGATGGCGAGTTTTGGACTAAGGCTTATTTACCGCCCGTTAGGACCACCGAGACCCCAGGAGCATATGAAGGGAAAATTGTCTTTGGTCACGTACAGATCAAGGTGATAAGCACGCGTGAACCTCTTCTGGGATGCGGTCCTCTCCCAGATTGGCTGCGAAACAAGAGGTGCATCTACGGTATGGATGGTAACAATGATAGAACAGATAGCCTATGTTTTTGGAGATGTTTTGCCGTAAAAGAGAGGGCTAACGTAGTACGAGGAACAGAGTTTCTAACAAGACCAGCCCTCACGTTAGCCCGAAAGTACTACAAGGACCCTAAGCTTAAGCGTAAGGACGTGCGCCCCACAAGGCTGGTGGATCTTGAGGGAGTTGCCAAACAATTCAAGATCAACATCAGAGTCTTTGAGCCCAAGACAAACTCCGAGAAGGCACCATGGCGACTCGTCTATGAGCAAAAGCAGTACAAAAAAGGTTTATACACAGTCAATCTTGGTATGCTGGACGGGCACTGTTTCTACATCAAGGATTTAGACGTGCTGGCCCAACAGAAATGGGAATGTGAGGTATGCAAACAACTGTTTACCAAAAGCAACCACCTATCACGGCATAAGAAGAACGAATGCGAGGGTGTCAAGACGACAATCATTTGCAAAGGAGGGAAGGTGAAACGTATGCCTGACAAGGCGGAGAAGGTCTTTTACGATGAAAGCTTCAGCTACGATGCATCCCGATGGATCGAATACATATCGAAGCAAACCGGAAAGCATATCCATCATGCCTTATGTGGTCATGGTGGTGAACGCGTTATCCGCGAGGGTAAAAAGGAGTGGAAAGTAGATGGCTACGAGCCCATCACAAAGACCGTCTATGAATACAACGGGTGTAGGTGGCACGGCTGTCCCTGTCGGCCCGAGAGAACCAACGCGGACAAGAATCGTTACGGTGCAACCCTGTCTTTACGAAAGGGTTTAGGCCTTATCCCCACTACATTGTGTTTGATTTCGAAGCCCTCCTACTACCTTTGAATTACCAGCAAACCCCCGATCTGACATATCTTTCAAGACATGTTCCTATAAGCGTTGGTATTGCCGATAGTTTGAACAACCACCCAACGTTCATTGAGCACGAGGATCCCAAGGTTTTGGTTAAACAGTTTGTGGAGCAGCTGGAAAAGAGGCATACCCTCATTGTGAAAGAAGTCGAGAGAATGTACCCAAAACCCGACGATTTCGACATGCTCTCCAAAAAGAACCAGGATGCGTGGAACGAGTGGGTAAGCCAAGTAGCCGTAATTGGGTCTAACAGCGGCAAGTACGACATCAACCTGATCAAGCGGTATTTTGTCGAGGAAATTACGCAGGGCGATAAGATCAGGGTAGCGAAGAAAGACAACGACTACATGTTCCTTACAACCTCGAGGTTTAAATTTTTCGACATTAAGAATTTCCTTGCTCCTGGTATGAGCTATGCTGGTTGGTGCAAGTCCTTGGAATGTAGGCTCCAAAAGCTCGTGTTTCCATACGAGTGGTTGACGAGCCACGGCAAGTTGGACCATGTTGGGCCTGTCGCGCACGAAGACTTCTATAGCCGGCTAAGCGGGAAAAACGCGCTATCTCGCGAAGAGTACGAAACATTCCGCGCCGAGTTTTACAGGCGAGGCTGCGTCACCATGATGGACTGGCTGCGCGAGTACAATCTAGCCGATGTGGAACCATTCATTGAAGCCGTGGACAAGACGAGGTTGCAGTATTACCCTGACGAGATAGACATTTTGAAGGAGGCGGTAAGTATTCCGGGTGTATCGATGCGCTACGTTTTGAACAAGTCTCTACGACTGAACCCTAAGTTGGAGCTATACGCTCCGGGGGAGCCATGCAGGCACAAGTGCGAGGACTCTTGCTACACCAAAGGTTGTAAGAGATGTAAAGAGGTACAGAAAGCATGTGAAAAATGTACAAGGAATGAGGCCTACGAGCTCTTGCGGACGGGGATGGTTGGTGGCACCGCGATCGTCTTCTGTAGGTACCACGAGAGGGACGTGACGAGTATCAGATCTCACGTGTACAAAGAGCCCCACAAGTGTAAGACCATACTAGGTTACGACGCAAACATGCTCTACCCAAGTACCCTGATGCAAGACTTCCCTTGTGGGAAGGAAAAGCTGATCAGGGTGGCTACACCAACATCAGTGCATAACTTAGAGATACTAACGCGAGGTGTGCGAGATGGATCGCTCTTTGGGTTTGCGCAGGTTGATATCGAGGTACCTGAAGATCTGCGTGAAAAATTCAGTGAAATGGCTCCACTATTTGTCGTTAAGGAAATGCCTGACGATCAAATCCCAGAACACATGCACGAGTACTTAAAAACTACGGGTCGCAAGCGTGTTCCGGGTACGCGTAAGCTTCTAGGTTTTCTAAAAGCTGAAAAAATCCTACTGTATACGCCCGTACTGAAATGGTATTTTGACCATGGGCTAAAGGTGACTGCTTTTCACCAGTTCCCCAAATACACTCGAGGTAAGCCATTTGCATGGTTTCCAGAAGAGATTGCCGATGCACGACGACAGGCTGATAAAGACCCCAACAAGCGTATTGCGGGAGATACAGCCAAATTGAAAGGTAACAGCTTTTACGGCAAGATGATCGAAGACCTAGCGAGGCACGCAGATACTACATTTACACGCAATGAAAAGGAGGTTGATGCAGCCCTGCGAAGCCCGTACCTCGAAGATCTCGAAGAGATCGGAGATGTGTATGAGCTCAGAAGGGGCAAACACAAGTGCAGTATTGATAGAGCCTACCAGTGTGGTATCGCGGTGTACCAACTAGCCAAACTTCGTATGTTGGAATTTTACTACGATTTTCTCGACAAGTACGTGGATCGTCGAGACTTTGAGTACATCTACATGGACACTGACAGTGCCTATTTTGCCATCTCCGGGGAAAAGTTGCGAGATGTCGTTCACCCCGAACTGCTTGAAACTTACGACAAGGACGTGAAAAACTGGCTCGTCACTGATAAATACTCGAATCGAACAGGAGGCATATTCAAACCAGAATTCATCGGGTTTCGGATGGCTGCCACGACAGCCAAGTGCTATTTTATCGAGGGTAAAAATGGTACGAAATATTCTTGTAAAGGCATGTCAAAGAGGCAAAATGCCGTGACTTGGTCTAGGTACATGAGTGCGCTAAAGGGTGGTCTAGACATGGCCAAAAACGTAGGTTTTTGGGTGCACAATCAGGGTATGATCACGTACGAACAGAATAAGCTCGGACTCTCGGCGTTTTACGACAAAAGAGTTGTGCATGACGATGGGATACATACCTCCCCACTTGCGGTTTAAGCCAAGGTAATCGATATATCTCCGAGTAGAGTGTAGCCTAGCGTGGTTGATCAAACACACTTCCAATAAATGGAAGTGTGTTTGTATATTGCGGTAATTCTACCCTATGTAATAGTAGTACTATCCTATCTAAAATTCCAACATACAATAAAGAGAATGAGCCAGCTTGCACAAATGTTTGACGAAACCTCCGCAGAATCTTTTGAACACATTGAAAAGCCCACGGATAAGCGCCGGGTCCTGAAGGAAGCCCTGCGTAAGGGCAAGGGGCATCTTTTACCGAAAAAATGTAACGAAGGCCTTATGGACAAGGTCCCTGATGAGGCAATCGAAAAGGTACATACCGAGTATGTTCAACGAGAGCTCCAGGAGAAGGGGGAAAAGACGGCCAAGGCGCTATGTACCCACGTGGTCAGCCTGTACGCGAACCTTGTTGGAAATTTTGTGGACATTGATAGCGTTGAGGACCTGCGGCAAGATATCGAAGATGATCCGATAATCCGAGACGCCATGGCAGATTTGGGGGTCCTCGTGTACTGTACAATTGGGAGGTGTTTAGCGCCTATCTTGGTGGTGGGGCATACAGCTAGATATATGAGCAAAAAAGAGGATGGGGCGGAGACTAACGAGAAAGATTCTTGATGATCAGGGCCTACAGTAAAATTTCTTATAAGCCATAAGACTTATAAGAAATGAGTCAAGAACCGAGACAAGTCATAGTCAAGAAGAACGAAGGTCGTATTGCTGCTGGCAAGAGACTTGTGGAATGGAATCGCAGGAACAAGGAAAACTTACAGAAGAACGTAGGCAAAAGTTCTTCATCAGATGATCAGGAATCTGCATCAAGTCCGCACAAGTCGAGGGACAACGTCTACATCTACGGTGTAGGGACGCTTGCCATACTCGCGATAGGGGTTGGAGTATGGTATAAATTTGGAGTTAAAAATGGTGGAGATCCTCACAAGCCCGCAGCCCGCCCCGAGGTTCAACAAAAGGATAAACCTCAAATTGATATTTTCAAGATGCATTAGATTTTCCAAAAAAAAAAGATTAAATAAATGACTACAAAAGCAACACCTCACATGACAAGCAACATAACACCCAAAGAGAAGGAAATTTTGGACATGCTCTACGAGACCGTCGTAGATCTATCTTTCACTGTCGGTTATGCTCTTGCAGGTAAGAAATTCCTGGGCATTGCCCGACCCTCCGCAAAAAAACGATGTCATGAAAATGACAGCCTATTTCGCAGCAGGCAGGGCCAGTCGCGAGATGGCTGTCTCCAAGGGGTGGATCCCAGCAAGTATCGTTCCGAAACAATAAATGATTGATGTAGCCAGGATTGATAAAGAAATTACAGGATCTCAACAGGACGAGTTTTACCTGCGTTTATACACCTTGTTTTCCCACGACCTTGTACCTCATATTAAACTGTTAAAAACACCAATCAAGACACCCTTCTTTTACCACGGACCCTGCCCTGTCTCTCAGGAAAAGGCGCGCCTCGTTGAGAGATATCGCAAGATACTGCGGTACCTGGAGGGTAAGCTATCGTTTGATCCTATACCCCTCGTATACAGGACCACGTACTGCCCTGCCTGTAAGGGGCATCTTGTCAACAACCATGGCGGCGCGTGGATTTGTATCAATTGCCTTTCCACTATCCCGAAAATACATAAAAAAACAGGGCGTTTAATATAAATGGTAGGCGTTGTCAAGGAACCACACACCTGCATTTTTACAGGTCCGACCGGGTGCGGCAAGACGCAACGTGTCCTGGACCTGCTCGAGAACAATTACAAATGACACTACTACAACATAGTCATCCTTTGCCCGACCATACAATGGAACACCACCTACCTTGAGAGAGCCTCACTTTGGAAAGATGATTACGTTTTCCTGATCAACCCCAAGGATCAGCTTTTCGAATGGGTTCAACAATTGTCCTCGTTGCTGGCGGGCGAAGAGACGTTGTTTGTCGTTGACGATTGTATAGCTGACGAGAGCCTCGACAAAAAACGTCAATCCTTGCTTGAGCTTGCCATTAGCGGTAGGCATCGCAAGCATAGTTTGTGGCTACTAACCCAATCGTATACAGCCCTTCCGAAAAATTTGAGAAGGCAGAAGAAACAGCTTTTCCTCTGGTACCCCCATCAACGGTCTGAAATGAAGATGATCGATGAAGAGACGAACATAATATCCGATTGGGAGGAAATCAAGACTGAATTGAAAAAGTCAAAGCATGCGTGCCTGTATGTAAGGTTGGAACACCCCAGGACTTGGAAAATTCTCGAGTAAAAACCTCTGGCTGAACATGGGTATATTAAAATGTCGTCGCAACTTACCCTGTTTAACGCAGGAGCCATCGAGACTCTATTTAACAAACAAAATCAGCCCCGTTTTAAACGTGCTGATCTGGGGAGGTTTTTAGGGATTGGTGATATAAAGTGCAATTTTCAATATTTGGCTGAAGAAGCTACAACAAGGCAAGAAATTGTAGGAAAAAGTGGTGGGGGTGCCACCCTCTCCCTTGGAAAAACGAAAAATCCGGATGACGTCTTTGTCACATTATGCCCTGGAGATTGTTGTCAGATCAAAAAAACCCAAGGCTGTAGCTTTGACAAAATGGCTAGCTCGAAAAGGTGTAGAAAAATTACAGGATGAGGTCAAGGAGCAGCGCCAGACCATCGCCATCCTAGAGGACGATCTTGATGTTAGAGATGAACAACTTAGTGTTCTTAAGCAAGACAACTCGGAACTACGGCAGAGACATGTTCCACACCGATATCAATATGACAACGTGCTATGCGTGGTTGATAAAAACGATCCTCACGAGTATGGAAAAAAAGGCGGGCATAAGCACTACATGATCCGATGTCAGCGTAAGCAACTCGGCACAAGAATAAATACGTTAAAAGCGATGTACCCCGATATGACTGCGAGGAAACCGGAATGCGACGATCCGAATGCCGTGCATGCCTGGTGCCGATTCAGGGACGATACTCTTGGCATTGAGAATTTTTACCACAACCATTTCACATTACCTGACGATGATACGCGGGAGCTATTCGAAGGGATGTTTGACATTGATATGTCGTAAGCAGGCAATGGGCCACTTAAACGTTTTTGTATGGAAGATTTGCCCATACAAAAAGTCTGGTTCTACCTGAAGAATGACAAAAATAAAATATGGAAGACAACATGATCATGATCTATCGCAAGCATACCACACAGGACGACGACGAGTATCATCATCTTCCGTACTACTGCGCGCGTGTTCAAAGACTTGTTCTTTCCACTAAAAGAAGATGGTTCAAAGACAACTACCCAAAATCTGAAGAGATTGTCGTCATCGATAATCCCAATAGTATGCACGCCTTTAATAGGTTTGAAGAGGATGGACATGTGGAGCGTTGCGGGTGTCACTTCAGGCTTATCCACCTTACCCGAGACGATTTGTATGACTTGGGTGTTCCGGCACTAGAGGACTAGAGAGGCGTTAATTTTACCACTCCTGTGAGTAGTAAAATTACCACTTAGGGGTGAAAACCTCTGGCTGAACATTGGTATATTAGAAATGTCGCAACTTAGCCTTTTCAACGCAGTGGCCGCAGGAGTCATCAGGAGGAATCAGCAGGAATACATCATACCAAAATTGGTATGATGTATTCGTCACATTAGACGATGCATTAGAGATTGTGCGTGTTCCAGAAAACCCAAGGCGGCACAGCTTACCAGATGGCTTACGAAAAAAGGTGTCGAAAAATTACAAGATGAACTTAAGGAGCAGCGCCAAGCCCTCGAGGAAAGGCATATGGCCCTGGCACTGCTCGGGGATGATCTAGACGACAGAGACAAGCAACTCGTGGTGCTGGGGGACGAGCTTGAGGACAGGGATCAGCAACTTGCAGTGCTCCAGGACTAATTACAGCAACGTGCCGTGCCTTACCTTGAAGATCCCGGAAAAGATAACGGCATGGTTGTGATCCAGAAGAACAACAACGATCCCTTTCCATACCTCGCCATCTGTGGTCAACAGGGGTATGTGGCTCAAAAGATTCGAAACAAACTTGTTGACTACCCCAACGGTGAGATTGTGGTGCTAGCAGAAACACCAAATGCCATCGTACACTACAACTGGCTTCGAGAGCGTGGGTGTATTGAAGTCAACCCGGAGCGTGTTAGACATTTTAGGCTTGGTGAACATTATACTCACCAACGTCTCTTAGAGCTTGCAGAATAGGCGGCGTTTTTTCCAAAATGTAGCTCTACACTTTGAAAGAAGAGGTAGGCATTTTAGACCCGTTTGGCCCCATGCTAAAAGCCATTGATATAACAAAAAATGGAAGCATACGTACAACAACAAAAAATGGAAGAATTCGTACAACAACAACAACATACCCTATCATAAAATATACAGGTACCTGTACTGCGATGTTGTATCAAGGCAACGTCAGCGAGTGGGTATTGCCCGCAATGCTTGGAAAACTTTAGGTTTAGAAATGGACTCTACTACGAAGGGTTTGAGCACCCCGATGATGAAGAGCTTTTAAACAGGGTAGCGTCAGGAAAAAAAGCATGGGCAACATTTCCGAGACTCGAGATCGACAAGGATCTAGAGGCTGATATTCAACGTCTAGGGCTGCATATCGTTGATGAGGCCGTGAACAAGTATGGTGTACTATGTTACGAGGTTGTAAAAAATCAGGAATTAAAGCTATCAGATTTAGCTGACTTGGTAAAAATAGGTGATATCCTCAACTTTCCCATAGAAGATAGAAAATTGGCTTACATTGATCTTGATAGTGAACCCAATGTGATCAAAGGTCTAGTATATGGGTATCCTTTCTATACCCTACATCCAAAGGATTATTTAAGGGATCCGAATGAAGATGAGGATGAAGATGAAGAGGATGCTTAATGAGAACATTTTTTTTGTGGTTTAACAAGACCACAAAAAAACATTACACTCCTTGATATGCTCCGGCGGTACCTGAACATCTTCAGGAATAAGCATTAATTCTTCTGACACGAAGCTACGATCAGGAACGTCTTTTAAATAGTACAACACACGGCCACCCGCTACAATACGATCCAACCTATACGTTTTCTTGCTCCAAAAGGCATCAGTTGCGCGTCTTTTTTGATCACCATGCTCTTCTCCAGGTTGTAGAAGATAGAGGTATAACCCGTCCTCAGGTAATGGTTTTTCTTCGGGATATTGCTGGCTTTTCGCGAGCGGTACCTCATCCAGCTTCATAGCCTTCGAGGGTTTCATGCCAATCATGGCAGTTTTTGTATTGTTGAGACTTTTCACTGTGGTGTATAGATGTTTGACCCAGATGGTACTAGCTCTTGGGCATCTTGGGGCTTAAAGAGTCTTTCAGCGAGTACTTTGTTGTAACTCTCGACAAAGGCCGTGAACGTATGGTGGTATTTGGTGGTAGCCCTCTTAATTTCCACACCCTTACCTTCTAACAATTTCGTTACATCTGACTTGAATTCGCTACCATTGTGGCACTGAAAAATTTTGGGATAGCGAAGAGGTCCTGCCTTATAAATGTCCTTGACCATGCTCGCGACCTCGCTGGCTTTTTTTTTACGTAGAGGCCTCGCTACCTTATACCTTGAGGCCACGTCAATACCCGTGAGAATATACTTGTAGGTGCTACCGTATAGTTTGTCATGGGGCATGTACAAGAGATCCCACTGATGCATCTCGTTGGGTCTTGTAATACTGAAGTGGGGATAATCAATCTTTTTTGGACCCCGAATATGCCGGAGCCATAAGAGTTGCCTAGACAGCCAGTGAGTGACTAGCTTTTTGGATAGGCTACTCT
This sequence comes from Hydractinia echinata, assembly GCA_030067915.1. Taxonomy (NCBI): domain Eukaryota; kingdom Metazoa; phylum Cnidaria; class Hydrozoa; order Anthoathecata; family Hydractiniidae; genus Hydractinia; species Hydractinia echinata. Next base: position 995,182 of record JASGCC010000073.1, on the reverse strand, counting down.
GCTTCGCGAGCAATTTAACGGCTTTTCGTCCGGTCCAGAGATGTTGCGGGGTGTAGTAAATATTGCTTAACTTTCCCACCTCCTTCTCGGTAACGATGTGTGGTGCTTTTGACATGTTTTTTACATGTCAAAAACGTTCTACAGATACTTGTAGGCTACAAATCCCAGAAGAGTCAGGGAGCCAACAATGAAGGTGAGTTCACCGTCTTGTTGTTTCTTCGAAGGTACGTAGAAATCAGACAATTTTGGTTTAGTCTCTTCCGTTGCGATGTAGTACTTGTACATATCATCTTCGAGCTCCCGAAGGCTCTTCCCGGCCTGTATTTGCATTCCCCTTTGTTTGTTAAACCAGTCTATTTTTGTTTGTCGGTCTTTTACCCATTGCGCTTGGGTTGATTGCAATTTTTCCATCGCTTCATTGTGCCTCTTGCGCTCTGCCTCGCCATGCCCTGAAGGCTTACTAAAAAGGAAGTTGGTACCAGAAAAGGCCAATGCGTTGATAAGTGCTCCCCCTGCCATGATTGCGAGAGTTGCCATTTATTCTGAGTTTTTGCTCCTCTTACAATCCTTACAGCGATACCTCAGCCTTTCATGGTGGCAAATCTGACTTCCCTTGCAATCTTCGCACTGGGATCTTATCCTTAGATGTTTGCAAATCTGACTCCCCTTACAGTCTTTGCAACATGCCCTCTGTTTTTCATGGGGGCAAATCTGACTTCCCTTACAGTCCTTGCAATAGGCCCTCACCCTTTCATGGTGGCAAATCTGACTCCCCTTACAGTCTTTGCAATGATCCCTCCGCCTTTCATGGGGGCACTTGTTTTTGGCACGCCGCTGCTTCTTTTTATCCAGGAAACATAGGCAACTTTTGTCGGTTTTCCATTCCTGATCCTGAAATTTTCTAGGGTTAAAACGTGTTTACCATTTGAGCAGCTCTTGGTTCCTTCCATATTGTTTTGTATTTGCCTTTACGACAAACACAAACTTCGGTCACTAATACTCCACAGAGTGAAACCTACCATCTAGGTTGTTTAGCTGGGCATCTTGGAGTAAGTATACATAGCAGCGTATATCCCCAGTTCCGTCGGCTTTCTTCGTCATGTGTAGTGCAATGCCGTCACTTAGGCGTTGTAGGGGTCTTCCAGATCCATGCAGACTAGGGTCAGGGGAAGTTCGAAAATCGATAAACAGGGCGTATTTTTCGTTAAAAAACTGGCCGATCGTCACATTGGAATCGTGACTGCCTAAGAGGTTCACGTTCTGTTCGAGGTGGTCTTTTGGAAGCATCGCATGCGAGTAGAGCTCATTGGGTTCCCCCTCCACAGTAATTGAGACCTTCTCAATCTTAGGGTTGTAGAAGATCTCGTTTTTACCGGAGTAGGCCTTCACATCTGAAGGGTCTACGAACAGTAACAAGACACCTTTTAAACTTTTTGCGGGAGTGTCGATTTGAAGGTTGTAGCTGGTATCGGATTTTTTCATAGTTACTACCTTGCTTCTAAGTATCCGTTCGTAGGGTAGTGCAAGGCGGGTATAACGTGACATCATAGCACTCGCGAGACCCTCGTGATTTACCTTGTCAAACTCCAGGGAAATGTTTGTTATCTTGTAGGTAGCGTCGGCCGGCTTTGCTGCGGTAGACCCCGAGGCTGCCGTACCTCCATCCTTGATAACGTCGCCGTACGACGCGAAATGGAGGACAAACTGTAGCCTATCGTATAAACCCTTGGTAAAAGGGTAAATCCTTTGTCGGTTCGAACATCTTGCCAAGGGGTATACAAAATGTATTCCCATAGGCCGCGACGATTGCCTTTTCTTCGTTCGTGCTGGCATGGTCAGTGGCCTTCACCTGCAGAGCCCGGATTGTACCGTCATTAGGGTTCAACCCCTGAAGGATTAGGTTGTTTTCCCTATCAAATTTTGGCAACCAGAGGTCTCTGTAGACCGCTAGTGTGTTGTAGTTGCTGATATTCTGTACTTCGTTGCCATTCAAGGTGATACGTAGGTCTCTCACCAGACTTTTCCCTATGTTGCTGACGATCGTGCGTTTCGTGTTTGTACCCGTAAGCTCCAGGTCGAACAACAGTTTGATACTCCCGGGAAAAATGACATCGTTCTGTCCCATGTTGGGAATATCCACGTACAGGTCTTCATTCTGATTAATTGTGGAAGGTACGTTGCTCACTTTGACACGCTGCCTTCTTCCTTTAATACCCAGCATTGTTTTACGTTCTGCGTAGGGGTCCAATTTGATTCCGAATGCGTTACTCATTTATTTATGGGGATTTTTTTTAAATAAAATGCCAATAAACCCAGTATATGAACACGATTTAACGACAGAGGAGGACCCTCCAGATGACAGACCTGAAGAGACGACGACAAGACCAAGGCCAGTAACACCAGGAGAACAACAGGGTGTTCCGGGAGACAACCTGCCAAGGTTGAGGGGAAATGCGGTAAAGGAGAAGGTCTACGCTCTGTACGAACATCTTTTTAAGGATCAGAGGTTGGGGCCGCTTAATGCGATACCTTACGATGATTTTAGGCGGGAAGAGGATCGTCTTTTTTTCAACGGTGTAGATATTACGAAAGCTATCATGAAGGAGGATAGGAGTCTTGGATTCAGAAGCGCTGGAGTAATAATAAAGAATTTGAAGGCAAAAACCGTGCGAGCTTTGGGTTTTACCAACTATACCACTACACCCAACAAAGGCAGTAAAGCAGAGGTCCAGAATCTCCTGCAAGAGGTTGAGCCTGTTATCGAGAAGTTCCAAGGTGAGGCTATTAATATGGATTTGCTGTCCTCAGCCAAGAAGGTTGTGCATGAGACGGAAAGCCTTATCGAAAATACTTCGTTTGGTGGAGATGATGAAGGTATCACCGATCGCGAGAGAAGAGGGCTTAACCAAGTAGCTCAAACGATAAGGGGTAACTTGAAATACTTGAAAAGCAAGATGGTTTTATACGACAGCGAACTTGACAAGGCAGAGGCCAAGATGAAACAACTCAAGGCTCAGAAAGACGGGGTAACCGAGGGACAACAAGCTAACCTCGACAGGGAAATAGCATAGGTCAAGGAAAAGATCAAAAATCTGAAGGATCAAAAAAAGGCCGCGCAAGAAGCACACGGCTTACTATCCTCTGAAATATATGGTCAGCTGAAAGTCATCAAAGACACCCTGATGAAAATCGCTGGGGATGATACGTCCCTGCTTGAAAAGCTTAAAATCTTGTTCAAGGAGCAGGGGCTTACTATAGCGAGTATCGTCTCGGCTGTTGGTCTACTGATTTCCACCATCGTACTCGCAGTTACAGGCGCAGGTGCGCGACAGGTGCAGGAGGAAGTGCCGCAGGAAAGGGGTTTGTAGAAAAGCAGCTGGAAAGATTGGGAAAATTTCTGAAATACTTGGCGGGTAAGGCAGGTGCAGCATTACCTGGTATTATTGGTACGGTCGTCTCGTTCTTTCTCAGAGTAGCAGCAAAGATTGTCGAATATGCAGCCAAACACCTGTACATGGCAATCGCTGCTGCCGCCGCGCTCGTTGTGGCCTATGTTGGAAAGAGGAAAGTCTAATATGATTCATCAAACACATTAGACCTATTTTTTAAGCCAGATGTAGGCAATGATGAGGCCTACTCCTGCCGTGATCAATGCGGCCTTGGTATCCTCATGTTGTTCCCCCTGTGGGGCTTCCTTGATAGCGCCAGCCTGCTCCGTATGATTAGGGAGTGATTTGATAGCTGTCGCATGTTTGATGGTCTGCTCCGTATGCTTAGGTGGTGGTTTGATAGTATGCTTAGGAGGTGGTTTGATAGCCCGCCCCGTAGGCTTCACACTATTCACGTCAACCTCGACCCCAACGTTTACATTGGCAGGTGCGATCAAGATGTTATTGTTATAACCCTCAATTTTACCTATACGCAGGGTCATGTCTGAGGGTAACATGTACACGCTGGGCATGACGGCAAAATTAACCGGTGTTTTTGCATATTGCAGCACTTTCTGAAATTGTGTTATGTCTTGCCCCACATTCTCTTCCCGCCGCACCATACTTTCAAATTTTTGCAACAGAATTTGCCTGGCCGTGTAGTTGTCCGCACCGGACCCGAGTAGGGATGCCTTGGCCCCCGATTGTGACCCAAGTAACAAGACCACGTAGACGCGAACACTTTCACTAAGTTTGGTCAAACCTTCTGCTGTAAGACCCTGGCTTTTTGGCATGATAAACTTTGCGTAATCCCCATCAACTTGGGGCCACCACGAACCGTTGGTGAGTGAAGCACCTACTGCTTTGAATTTATACAGACCGTTGGGCTCAGCACCATATTCGCGACACACTTGTGCATATCCAGATGTTGAATAGGGGTTTTTATATGGAGCAAAGCCATCGTCATAAGGCATGGGTACCCCAATTCTGGCAAGAATGCGACGCATGTGGTAGTACACGTGAAATCTAAAGATTGAGTTGACAAGTAGTATGGAGCCCGTCATATGTTTTGCTGATATGCCCAGGGCTGTTGTTGCGCAATGGGTTGCGAAGTTAACCTGAATGTTCCAGTAGTCCAAGGCTTGTCCTGTACATCCAACTATGACAGGATCATTGAGGTAGGTTGTTGGAATTTTGATGGGGTATTTGGTAAACCCAGGGAAGACTACGGAAATATGTGATTCTGTAGACATGTACAGGTCCTGGTGTTCCAGGTTTGTTACACCAAGGGGCCATTCGCCCCTGTTTGACTTGTACCTTGCCTTGGGATTATACGAATACATGTTCATCCTTTCTTAAAAGAAAGGATGAAGCAACTCTACATTACCAACATTGGAAAACCCACAATATTTGAGGATTACCTGGGACAGGATACGAGGATTGCTTTGAAATCGATAAGTATCCGACCCATGTGGCTTAACATTTACACCGACAATGAGTTTACCATCCGTAAGACAGGGCCTGATCAGAGGGTTACTCGAATTGAAATCATGAACGGTCTGTATAGGATCGAGGATCTGGCGGCTATAGTCAACAATCAGGCACAGGACAAGATCAAACTGTTTGTCCTAAAAAATGGACTATGCAGGCTCCGTGTCAGTGACGGGTACACGGTGGTGATTAACAGACCACTGCAAGAGCTCTTGGGGCTACCTGCTCCAGCTGGTGGTAAGTATTACACAAAAGGAGACTATGATTCCTTTTACAAGACTGACGTCTATATTCGATTACGACTTGTTTGCCCCCAGTTGGATGAGAATGATGCCCTACTAGATGGTAAAAAATCGAAAATTCTCGCTTTGCTCTCCACCAAAGAGTTGAATGCCTGGGGGACATGCTTACATGGAGTTTTGACACTCCAATTCACCTTCCTTTGAAGGGTTCGACAGATCGCCTCGAGTTCATGCTGACGGACGAATTTCACCACGACAAAAATGTTTCGTTCACTGGAATTACGATGCATTTGCTCATAGAATAAATGGATGTAACCAAATTGTATCCAAATTTACCAAGTGCTTCCGAGGAAGATACTTACAGGATGAAAGCCAGAATTATAGACTTGACAAGATCGGAGAAATTGAAAAGTATCTACGAAGTGAGATTAAAGAACGGGACAGACTCGCAAAAAAGTTCAAGATGCATGGGACCTGGGTCCGATACTGCGATCATGGGCTACTAGGTGTTCGTATTATCACCTCGGGTGTTGGAATCGGAGCCTTAGCCTCGGGTCTTGGTGCTCCACTCTGTATAGCAATGGGAGGAATCACGATTGCCGTAGGTATCGGGCAAGCTGGTCCGAAGAACTCCTCATTGAGGCTTGGTGTGAAATCAAAGAAACATGAGAGTATAAGGCCACTCGCGGAGTCTAAATTGAACTCTATCATCGATTTAATCTCAAAAGCAATTGAGAATGGAGTCATCAGCGACTACGAGTTTAGTCTCATTATGCAAGAGAAGCAAAAGTATATGCTATTGAAGGAACAAATGCAACAACGCTTCAAACGTATTGTTGACTCCATCAATGAACGAGAGCGCGCTCAGCTAGTTGCAAAAGGGAGACAGGAAGGTAAGGAGGAAATTAAAAAAAAATTTCAATCTGTACAGTATGCAAGCAGTACCTAGAATCTCCACCTGTTTACAGGCCTTAGTATGTTTTGTAACCCTTGTATGGGTTATAAAACCTTGGTTTTTCTATAACAACCATTTGTTCAGGGTTTTATATTTACATTCCACAACTTGCACCTGCGGGTAGTAGTTGCTACCTTGAACATATACGGATGATATCGCCAGCACACCACTGAGTTTGCAAGGCTCATTATAAGGTACTGGCTGACCATGAAAGTTAGTCGTGATTGCGTCCTTGTAGTATTTGAGCTTGGCGTTGACATAACGAACTTTTTTCACATGTTCCGTCGTCAAGTTTTGAGATATCAACTCCTCGATTTTAGCCCAAATTTGACGATACTTTTCAACCCAGTCGGGATACTCCTCGAAATCAAGACTCATAGCTGGTACTGCACTGGTATTGTATTGACTGACTCCATTAGACCAGACTTCAGGTGTTTTTATCCTCATAGCTACTATGAGGTCCCGTGTATGATACCCCACAATATACCGTTGCTCCTTGCCTTTGTTGGAAGGAATGGAATCTGACACTGTTAGATAGTCCACATTGATATCACTGATATTTGTAAAGGTAGCAGCAAAGTTGTAGAATTCTCGAGGTTTCACAATTTCGTTCTCAAATTTCAGCATCCTTTATTGAATTTTTAACAAGGTCCGAGGATTGCTTCTATCGTTCCTCGCACATACGCAACTACCACTGTTATACGTTAGGGTTATTCTTGATAGCAGTACCAGCAAAGCATTTTAGCCCTTATCAGGAGCCTCTGTCTGCATCTACACCTGTCATACTCGTCAAGCACACGTTCGCAGTCATTGCATTGTTCTTCCATTTATCTTATAACCCCGAGGGGCTATGAGATAACCTAGGAGCTCCACAACCTTTCAAGATCTTCCTTTTCATCCTCTGAAAAGCACCATTCCACAGCCCTGTCAGGATGCCAGGAATTCCTTTTGTGTCAGGTCGCCCCCAAATCTGACGAGGCGTCTCCAGTCTGGGGCGGCCCTTTCTTTGTAGAGCCTTTTCAACAACCACAGCGACATTTCGTACGCGCTGTCATACACCTTTCGCTCCTCCACGTAAGCCAAGCAGCACGCATTTCCACAAAAGTAGCCCTCGTACACGTACTCGCCGCCGTCGTGTTCGCCCCTATGAGCAGCCATGTTTTCTTTGACATGAAAAAAGCCAGATTCCGTCGTATGTTTTGTACTCACCTGCGGGGGGTTGTATCTCGTGGGGCACCTGACGCCTATTTTGTTGCACAGTTCTACAGAGTACCAGTAACAGAGTACCATTTTATTATACGAATTCCAACAAAGTCCGAAGATTGCCGAGCCTATGGGTCACGTTGCGCATGCGTTGATATTTGTTGATTTTTTGCTGATTGTTAGCGGATTTTGTCGCGATGAGGCGTGATGAACAGCTGTGACGTCACAAGTCAAATTCTGTATGTTGGTTTTTATAAGAGTTTGACCGTGGAAATTTTGAAATTCTGTATGAGGTGATCCCCTACACTAGCTCCATCACAGCATGTGCTTTGGTTCTGCACAATTTTCTCCGCAAGTCGAAAAGCAGAAATGAATATACTCCCCTTGGATTTGTCGATTCCGTTACTTCTACAGGCGAAAGTGTGCGAGGGAGCTGGAGATCGGAGAATATCGAGAACTCTCTTGGCATTTTCTCTTCATCTATTGTGCCTCAAGTTTATTACTATGTTTATTAAATAAAAAAGCTTAACCAATAATCAAAAATCATTATTTAACATAGCAGTATAAGGTCCTTGCATAGGTGGAGCAGCAAATCTTTGATTTTGAACGCCAGGATTGAAACGTGTAGGTTGGTCAAACTCCTCAAAGCGCATCTCAAATAATATGTCATTGATTCGTTTTTCTGCAAGCAACCTGCGTCGTTTATCTAATGTTTTTAGCTGATCAGAAACATACAAAGCGAATGGTTCTTCAGGCTCTTTCTCTTTTGTAGGTTTTCGATCCAATACATCAATACATTTTAAAATCAGCTTTTGTTTTTGTTCAGCTGAATTAGGGGTACGTTTACGTTTGTTGTTGTTTACTGGAGTCTCTTTGGCTGATTGTTTTACAGGAGTCTCCTCCTCTTTTTCACTTTCATCCTCCTCGTCTTCGATTGTTTCAAAGGCGCTTGTAATCTTTATAATTGACGTGCTTTTCGCTGTTTTCTTTACGCGTTCAATAAATCGCATTTTATCCATGAAAATCCACGAGCTCTCGTAGAGCTCGTCGGTGCCTTGCCCACTTTTGGTCTTGGATTCCTTGGTAAGCTCTCTCCCGTGTTGTGCACGTAAGGAATTCCACTTGGATTTTATCAAGGGTATTTCAATTCCCATCTCAGCTAACGCTTGTTCTTTTACGTCTTTCTTGGAATATGTGAAATCAGCCACGTCCCAAAGGCATGGTCTTGCCTCATACATGTCTATAAGTGTCTCGACTTCATCATCATTCCAAGTGCGTTTTTTTGTTTGCAGCTGCAGCAGCAGACTTTTTGGTACTACTCACTTCCTTGTTGTCAGCCATTTTGAAATGAATAGAGTGCTATAAGGACATGCCCGCCAAATGTAAAATATATATAAACATTCGAATCAATTAAGAACATTCGATTTGGAGTTCGAATTTTAAAAAATTCGAATTAAAACATTCGAAAGCTAAAATGTTGGTCGAAATGTTGGTCGAAATGTTGGTTACCCAGCGCAAACCGACAAACATGATACCAACATGCAAATTTTGGCGGAAATGTTGGCCAACATTTATTAAATATTTAATAAATGTTGGCCAACATTTTTTGAGATTTTTTTTCTTCTTGAGCATGTTGGCGCCTAACGCAAACCGGCCAACATTGTTGGCCAACATGTTGGCCAGTCGATGTTGGTCAAAATATTGGCCAACATGTTGGCCGGTTTGCGCCCCCCAAGGCTTAGTGCTGTTATCAAAAATTTTTGATAACAGCACTAAGATTCTAGTGCTCGTTTCATTGTTTTCTTCTGAGATCAAAGGTGCCGACATTCGTGCAGAAGTATTTTGTACAGAACATGATTTCCAAATGACGAAATAGAGTTCTTCTTCTACGTTTTATGCTCAAAAGTTAAGTATTTTTCTCTTATAGTGTGAGAATCACTTCAAAACAGACGCTCATTTTCCACTGCTCTTTAATGCTCAATTTCTATCGCTCTTTAGTGCCAGGTTAGAACCAAGCTTTACAAACTTTGTGGTTGATTTAACTCCACCTGGATACCACAAGTTTTTGAAGCAATTTGAACCATTTGCGGACACCTCCCTATAGCAAACACCTTTTTTAGATCCGGGTGATTCCTACAGAGGTTTCACTGTAATATGTTAGCTCAAATGAACACAATTACAGAGCTGCTTGAACAACAAAAACACAATTTATTCAAACACATAAATTACAGAGATAATTTTAAAAAACAGTGCCCTCAATATCATTTTAGATCTTACTCTCAAATCCTTCAATGCAGAGGTAATACAACGAAACAATGGGATATTATAATTCTTATGAGCGACATGCCTCCACTTTTTGATCCGATTACTTTCAGAAACAGGTAGCACAGCTATAATCTCAGTGACCCTGGGATCGAGGTTGTCTCAGTGACATACCATTAATAACTGACATGATGTGAGTTATGTATTTTGTCAACATTTTCGTCAATATTGTTATCAAAATTGTCAAAAGGGAAACACATTTTTAGTCTTTGTCATTTATTTTTACATTTTTAACTCTACTGTCCTAAAAATGAACAATTTAGACTTGTTTAATGTTGCATAAAATCGATGCAGAAAAGGTGAGTTTTTAAAAATTTCCTCTGTCGTGTCCCAACATAGTGGTTCCTCGTGCATCTCGCTAAATGGTCCTCCACTTTTATTCCGGTGTCGACCGGCTCTGAAATTATTAACAAGTCCCAGAAATTTGTAACCTCTCGAATTTCAACAGAAACACACTACATCGCTGTCGCGCTATCTAGCAACTCTCTATTCGTCTAATAAAAAATCCTTAAAATAGAACAATAACAATGGGGGGAAAATGAATCCAGTGAAATACGCAAAACAACGACTTTAATCCAGTGTGATAGAAAGGTTACGACGCCTCCACGAAAAGGGAAACCAAGATATTGTAGTACACCGTATTTTTACACGTAATTTAACAATATTTGTCAACCTTCCCAGGGTCTCTTACATAGTCCCTTAGGGACGAGAGTGAACCTTCCTAATGTAAACAAGTTAAAACGTCTATGTCATTAAAAAACAGAGTGAAGTATATTAATAGTAAACATTGTACAACTTTTGATAGAAAATTTGATAATATAATTACGCAGAGTTTTTTTGTTTGTTTACAAAGTTAAAATATGTTTATTAATTAGTTCATCGTTCACCACAAATTTCGAAGCGTGCTGGATAAAATTAGATTTAAAACCGAACTTATCACGAGTCCCGTGAGGCGATAATCGTAGCTTTATTGTTTCTACTTGTGTCAGCTCCAACGCTGATCTCCGTTGTTGTTAGACGCCTTTTTATGATAAACTTAAACTTTTAATCTATTTGTGTCATGGCGTAAAAAGTCATTTCGCGTAGATTATACTCCCAGAGAAGAGCGACCTTATAAATTGGTAAAAATAACACCTCCGGGTGGAGAATAAACATGCATGACAAATTATTTCACATGGCGTTCTATAAAAATATTTACTATTGTTGCTAATAAGTAATCTCAATACACAAATTCCATAATCACAGTGCTAGCATGTTTCCAAGGCGTGCCTTGCTTTTTTTATATGTACGAGTTGGTTTCGACCAATCACTTGATGGGCTAAAAATAAATTATTCATATCGCACAGATTACTTCTACCACTATATATCAAGTCAAAATGACGTCTTTGATCGTTCACTTTCACCGTTTCTAACTCTTTGATTATCAACCCAACATACAAGTCTTCCATTGGAAAAAGTTGTCTTCCGTACGACAGCTTTAAAAATCGTCCTAAAACATCTTCAGACATCAAATAACCACCGCCCAAACAATAGCCAGGATAATTTTCACCCTTAAAATCGTCATATGAAACATACCTATAAAAAGTAAAGCAAAAGATGTCTAAAATTTATAAGTAAACAACAGTCTTAAATATTTCTGAAATTATTAGTAACAAACATAATATAAGCAACACTTTATAAGCAACCCAAGGATAAATTTTTATGAAATCTTAAGTAAATAATAAGCGACATGGCAGCCGCAGATGAACAATAACAAAAAATTAATCATGGGCTTCAGTAGCACGCTTACATGAAGGTTCTACCTAGAGTAATTCATAGTTATACAGGTTAGTCTCTTCAGTAAATATATAACTAAACATACTCCTTTCCTCCACGGTTATACCAGACTCTTAGCAGGAGCAAAAAAGTCCGATATAGGCGTGATAAAAAGAAGTCCTGGGAACGAGGTTGGAATAATTGATTACTTTACTTCCAATAATTAGGAACAGCTAAGCAACAAACAAGGCTAAAAGCCTTAGCGGGATTTTCACCAAAATTCGCTTCGCTGAAAAAAAAAATAATTTCTACTTTTTAGCGGCGAAATATTTCGCTGTAAATCTTTTAACCAATCAGAACGCAATATTTAGTGTTTATTCTCAGAAAAACTCATTACTGGAAAGAATGAAAACAATAAAGGCAACAGCGAGACTCGACGGAAAATTAGCATTTCTTATAAAAAAAATTGTGTAGTCCCGTGAAAAGATCTACTAAAATGCACCCGTCGGACATACCGATCACAAATTAAAATATCTGTGGAAGAATAACTGCATTGGAAATACTTCGCGAAGGTTAAGTGTTATAATTAGCTAAGCATGAATAATGCTCGTTGTAACGGGGACATATATCGCTGAGGGACATATATCGCTGAAGGACATATATCGCTGAGGGACATATATCGCTTAGGGGCATATATCGCCGTTTTGTTTTTAGAGTCATAGTCTGAATTTTCATAAGAATTTGCGCCTGCGATAAGCTTTCGTAATTACCTTAATTGGAAAAACTTTCGCGGAACTTTAAAAAATGACCACACCCCAAAGATTATTGAGCATTAGCGTTCTCAATCGCGAAAATTTATTCACTAAACATTTTCTCTCAAAACTCACAAATATAAAAATAAAGCGATGATGCGTGAAATGTATGTATCTTGAAAATTCATCAAATAACAAAAATTTGCGAAATTTTGGGATCGCGAAATTTTCTTTTGCGATAGTTTCTCCGATTAAACTACTTATTTTTATTTCCAAGGACAGGTTGTTTTTTGAGGACTTGACACTTTTTAGATATTTAAAAACAACGTTGCTCTACGCAAGTCTACACGAGTTCTAAAGAAATAATAAATATTAAACATTACGTTATAATAATTCATGTGGTAACAATATTTTTCGCGTTCTCCGAAAAAGCAATCTATTTATTCCCGACTTATTAAAAGCGTTCATTAACATTTTAAGCACCGAGCGTTCAATCAGACAGTTAATAAGATCGTCACGAGATTCCTCCCCTACTGTCAATGCAGAGAAATATAACAGATTGCTTTTCGATACCATCTTAGATACCTCAAATGTTAGCAAACGCCTTTTATAACACCTGCACTACTCACTAGAATTGACTTCTCCATATACCAAACAAAAGGTCATAAAAAACATTCTGTCTTCATTTTACTTAAGGACAATATTTTACAAATTCGTTTAATTTTTATTTCACCTTAATTTGTTTTTAGCCAGTTTATGGACTTGGATAATAGCTATTTGAAGGTGGTAATTCGCAATCTTTAATTCTGCAATTTTTATCCCGATTTTTGCACAATTTTCAAGGAACTATTCGTAAAACGTAATTCCGCATTGATTTCTCGAGCAAACATTTCTCCTCTTATTTACGCTCGTTCGCCATAGAAAGATTTTACTGTATAATATTTTAAAAGTTCTTGATAAGGTTGCTTATTTTAGATCGTCTAAGAACTTTTTTTTTCATTTTCTGGAGAATACTTCCTTTGGTACTTCTGCTAATTCTGAGCATGAATCTTTTAGACGCAACAGTTTTTTATTTGTTGGGCATCAGTGTTCAATATTTCCTAAATTTATGTTTATACCTAATGTCTGGTAGCCTTGTGGTAGAGCGTTTGCCTCCAGTGTGGAAGGTCTTGGGTTCAAACTCAGGCCAAGTCATGCCAGAGACTATAAAAGTGTGAATTTATCCTTTCTGCTTAACGTTTAACATGAGAATAGCATTGATATCTTCGGCGGTTGTCTAGTTGAGCGATTGCTGTGCTTGCACGACTTTCGTAGCTCAAATGGGAGCTTTAAATGCGCTAGGACCCTCTTCGCAGGACCCTCATTGATAACAGTTCTATTAGGAACTGAAGAGGCTATCCTGGGTAAGTAATAGTAATAATAGTTATAACAGAAGCAGTGCCATGGCATGTATTTGAGTCTCTTTACAGCGAAGAAGATTTCTTAATAGAACAGGCAATGCGAGGCTGGATAAACTATATGCTTAAAAATGGTTGCCAGTCAGATATATTGGCCCTGGGTTTTACTGGGGTTGGGGTTAAACCAACATCATGCACTTCCCCTGTAGATGTTAAATCTTCACAGTTATTATAACAAAAAAAACTACTTCCACCACAGGATAAAGCTTGAAAAGAAGATACATACATAATTTCATTAGTTTTGTAGATTTAAATTGCACTAGAAACCTCTTGACAGCACTTCAGGTTTTTTTAAGAGGAAGATGAACAGCAACCAAAAAGTTTAATCTCCAACATTTTATCTAACGAAACAAAGAAGTAAAAAATATAGTATAACCTTACCATTTGTTTCCTTTCGTCCTTACAACTGGTGAGTTAAAATTACAATATCCAGTATAAACATTCTGCAGTGGCATTTCTTTCAGCCATTCTACTAATGGCACAGGATTGATGAAGACGTCATCATCTGTTTTAACAACATACACACTTTCGCATTCATAATAAGCCCACTTCAAGCCAAGTCGTGTTTTCATTGTCAAATTTTGATAATCTTCTTGTAGGCTTCCAAACACAATATCTTTATTCAATCTAGCTTCCTCTAAAACTTTTTTCATAACAGTATTTCCACCTTTTGCTTTTCCCATAACAAAAACAGTTCTAAAAACATTTTCTAACGTAAATTTCAAACCATGTAAAAAAGGCTTAACAGCTGATTTTAATTTATGAATGTCTTCGGCGTATGATGAAGCCCACGAATCTCTTATATACCGCCTTCTTTCTTCATTCTCCGGTTGTGATACAACTAGAACCAGCAAAAAAACTTTGTTCGCACAATTTGCAGATTCAGGTAAAGGGTCTGTTTCATGTTCAATGTTGAGTTGTACTTTATTTAACTTCTGAAAATCTTCCTTTTCTGGATTTCGATACTTAAATCTTCTTTTAATAGATATGTGCTGAGAGTTATGAGAATTATTATTAGGTTCCAAAGATTTTACACCTTTATTACTAATTAGTTTATGTTTTGTTTGTTTATAGTCAGTTATATCGATGTAAACACCACGTTCTTGTAATTCTAATTGTTCAGATTTAATAATACGATCTATCTCTTTCGAATTTTTTAAGTCCATATGACTTTGCATTTTATTGACATGATGGTATGGCTTCTTATACCTTGCTTGTGTATTTGAAAATGAGGATAAATCCACATCACTCTCTGTACGTATAAACCACAAATATACAAGTGCAAATGATATCGTAAATGTGAACCCAAAAAACAAGTTTTTTGTAAATGCCATGGTAATTTAAACTAAGGAACTAGAGCATTTTTTATCACTTGAATTGACCAATTTGGAATGATCTTGATAAATTACATTACTTTTTATAAATCTAAACAAAATTTAGAAATCATTTCACCCTGCACTGAACCACTGTGATAGGGGGAAAATGCAGAAATGGGAAAAGTGTTAAAAGAACTACAATATTTCCAGTTTGCTCAAACAAATCACATCTATATCTTCATTTGAGTGTAAAAAATACAACATGTGGCAATCTACCTTTCATCAAAGTGCAGATCAAATCAACACTATAATAAATGTTTATAACACATGCCTGTGAAAAAAAAGTCCAATGAAATAACAAGTTATGGCAAGCAAACAAAATTATAAGTTGAACAACACCTGTTTTGCGTGCAAGTGTATTTCTATATTATATTCACTTGTTTATTTCATATTTCCATTTAAATAGCCACAAAGTATTTTTACTTTTACTTATTTAGTACCGGGGGTTGTCCCTAATTGCATCTAAACGCAAATTTCCTTTCCCCTCCATTTTAACATCAGCTGTAAAATGATTTAAGGGCATAATTTAAAATAATAAGTTGGAATTATTCTCTGGTAACAATAAATAAGTGGTTATTTTAATTGATCATAAAAATATATCATACATCTGAAGCTATCATTATGAAAGATGGCAGCAAGCGGTGCGGACGTGCGTTTGTTGTTGTTATTCAATTTCATAATTTTTACAGTGAAATGTCCAAGTTTCACAAATGCAACATCTGTCTGCTACTCTCAAACAAGTAATGTAGTAATTGACACAAAAGAAACGTTTATTTATCCTTCGATATGGCAATATAATCAAGAACACAAGATTATCGTTCGACGCAAACATTTTTTCAAGTTACTCCTGTTACTTGCTGGAGATATTGAATCGTGCCCTGTACCGGCTAGAACTAGAAATGTTTGTACATCGTGTTCAAAGACTATCAGAAAGAATCAAAAAGCAGAAGAATGTGAAAATTGTAAGGTGAATTTCCATTTAAAATATATGCGCGATGTCTATGAAAACAACACTGAAAAATTTTACTGCTCATTTTGCTCGAGTCAAAACCCGCCGAGTGAACGTTGCAAGTCCATTGATGACAATTATCAGCTTTCATTAAGAAGCGTGGTTTGAAACTTTTTCATCAGAACTTGAACGGCATATTGAATAAATTAGACAGTGTAAAATTATTATTGTTGGATTCTGGAAAATTAATTCATATTTTCGGAGTTTCAGAAAGTCACACAGACGCCTCTGTAACGAATGCTGAGCTTTATGTTCTGGGGTACATCATTGAACGAAAAGATCGTAAAAATGGACGTGAAGATATTAGTTATCAACGACGTTTTGATTTAGAAACTGATGGTCTTGAAATACTATGGATCGAAATATTCGTACTAAACAGTCGTTCGATATTGGTCTGTATTGCCTATAAACCCCCGGAAAATTCAAAATATATTGATAAACACTTTAAAACCAAATTTTACGAGTCGTTGTCAATAGTTACGGCAGAAGAAAAAGAAACCATTCTCTTAGGAGACATGAACAGTACCTATCATGCGAGTAATGACCCGGGAAATATTAAGGACACGTTCAAGTCTCATGGGTTTATACAAACGATTAAAAATACCAGAAGAACAACCAAAACAACTAAAACGTTGATTGATGTCATAGTAACAACCGATGTCACTAAAATAGCAGATTCAATTGTTCACGCAAATTCTTACAGCGATCATGATCTTGTTGGTATAGTCCGTAAGATGAATGTCAAAAAATATATGCCGCGTAAAGTATTTGTCCGTAATTACAAAAAATACAACAAAGACGAATTCAAATCAAATCTACGTAACGTACCATGGGAAAACTGTCTATCGCAACCAAATGTTAACGCTGCTTGGGATTTATTTAAGAGTTATGTTATTAAAGTAATTGATGTTCATGCACCCTTAATTGAAAAGAAAATTCGTGGCAAAGATAACCCGTGGATGACGAAAGAAATTAAACTTAAAATGAATACTCGTGACTATTATCTCCGAGGGGCGAAACGTACTAATGCCGAAATCGATTGGTCCGCTTATAAGCGTATGCGTAATAATGTAACAAAGGCTATACGTCATCATCATTCATCATCATCATCATTCTCGGCTTAACGTCCGTTTTCCATGCTAGCATGGGTTGGACGGGGTATATTAATGACCCTCTTCCAATCTGATCTAGACTGTGTTAGATCTAAACTCAACTTCCTCTGTATCAAGTCTGTCCTTATAACCTCCTGCCAAGTCTTTCTCGGTCTGCCTCTGGGCTTTGCCCCAGGAACTATCAAGTCTCTACACTTCCTTACCCAATTATCCTCCTCCATTCTTTCCAAGTGCCCCAGCCAATTCAATCTTCTTATCTGGATAACATCTTTAATTCTACGGAGACTTAGCCTGCTTCTTAGCTCATCTGAACTCTTTCTGTCTCTCAGACTGGCGTTACACATCCACCTAACCATTCTCATATCATTCCTTTCTAAACGGTCAAGATCTTCCTGCTTCACTGCCCATGTCTCACTCACTACATGCCAAATCTAACTATGTACGACATGTTTTCAAAGAAAACATGCATCATCCAAAGCAATTCTGGAACCAAATCAAAAAATGTTATCCCTCAAAGGAAAAGGAAAGCCCGAGTAGATCATTTAAAATTGATGATTCTATCGTAACAGATAAAAAGCGTATTGCTGATAATTTCTGTACCTTTTTCTCAACTATTGGTTCCTCTTTATCGAAGAAGATACCTTCAATTTCGAACTCTACGTGGAAAACGTTTCCATGTCAAAGCTACCTTAGATGCGTGAACCTTTAAAAAGTGACTTTTAAGTTCAGTCCAGTTTTTGTTGACGATGTTTTACCGATTCTGAAATCAATAAGAAGATCAAAAGCATCTGGTGTTGATGACATTCCAAGTTCGTTGGTCAAGGATGCCGCTGAAGAACTAGCACCACCGATATCATTCTTGATAAATTGGAGTTTTAAAGTAGGAACTTTTCCTACAGCTGAAAAAACCGCAAAAGTAACACCATTGTATAAATCTTCAGGAAAAAGGAACTCTTTTGACAACTATAGACCGATATCTGTCCTGAATGTTATATCCAAAGTTATAGAAAAAATTGCCTGTCATCAAATTACAGACCATTTAGAGAACAATAACCTATACTTAGTTCTTGTCAATATGGGTTTCGCCGCAATCGATCTACACAACATGCGGTTTCAAAATTGGTTGATCACATTCGACACAACATTGACGAAGGTAAATATACTGGTGTTCTTTATATGGACTTTTTAAAAGCATTCGACACCGTCAATCATTCATGCTTATTGCAAAAGTTACCTTACTATGGAATAAATGGAGTTGAACTTGAATAGTTGAGTGACTACTTGTTTAATCGAAAACAACTTGTCGTGTATGAAGGAATATATTCCAATGTAGAAAGTATAACACATGGTGTACCACAAGGTTCCATTCTTGGACCCTTGTTGTTTCTTATCCTAGTTAATGACCTCCAGTCCCAGCTTACCATATGTTCCCTGTTGATGTATGCTGATGACACTGTACTATATTTTTCCGACAAATTATCATCCAACATCGAGAAACTTATAAATGAAGAAGCTGAAATTGTTCAAAGATGGGTGAACGACAATTGTTTGCTACTTAACCTTAAAAAAGGAAAAACTGAATTTGTATTATATGGTTCACGTCCATCCAAACAACCAAATTGTTTGATCAATATCAATACTGAAGAATTGAACCAACCTGAATCGTACCAATATCTTGGAGTAACATTGGATCAAAATTTGAATTTGAATTTTCATTATAATTCGGTTTACAAGAGAATATGCTCACGTGTTACATTGCTCAGTCGAATTCGTTATACTTTACCACTGACGGTGGCAGAAACTATCTACAAATCCATGATAAATCCACTGTTTCATTATTGCTACCCTCTAAATAGAGCAAAAAGGATCATTGGTACAGATTCTGCAATGTCCTGGCCGGAAATTGATGTACAAAGAAATCGAAAAATGGTAACCGATGTATTTAAATCGATTCACAACCTGGAACCAATTCAAAATGTTCAATACGAATTTATAGAACATCGAATCAACACACGTGGTAACAGATCGTTATTCAGACTACCACGTATTCGAACCCGAAGCTGGTCGCAAAACCACTGGTTATCAAGGAACCTTGCTGTTCAATAAACTTGATTTACCTTTGAGAAACGAAAATTCATTTATTATTTTTAAAAGAAATATCAACGTAGTTAATTTGTCTTAGTTATTCAATTTATTTTTACTGTCTGTTAGTTCAAGTCATGTTTTTCATCGTTTTTCTCGAATGTTTGATTTTATTGCCTTGGAGTCCTCGCCTTGTTTTTAATTTTTCACATACTAATTATTCTATTAGTATCGTTACTATGTATATTTTGTTTTGATTTTTGGTTTTCTTGCATTGTTTTTGGTATCCTGATTGCCTTTCATTTTGTTCTAAGATTCTCTCTCTATTGATTTTGTTGCCTGTGTGTGAGTGTTTTGACTAAGCAATGTAGTATAATTTTCGTGCTATCTCATTCTTACATCAGTAATCAGTGTACCAGTTTGCTTTTTTCCATCTCACCTATCTAATTAATTTATTTATTTTCGATTCCCTTATTTATTTATTTGTTTTTGTATAATATTTTTAAAAAAAAAAAAAAAAAAAAATTTACCTAATTTATTACCTATTTTAAAATTTCATTTATTACTATTTTTTGTTTCAACAGGTCCTACATTGATACCAGGATTGTAAATATTTCTGACGTAGTCAACCTGTAAAATTATAATTGTTAATAATAATAATAACAATTCCAGAACAATTATGAGTTTCTTATGCTCTGCATTCTGTGACCAATGTGACTGTGTCCAATTTTTCTTCTTTAAATGACAATTCTGAACCATTTCATAACAAAAGTCATTGTAAATGTTGCGCTGGACTAGCATGGATTTTAATGTTTGCCAAAGTGTTAGTTTAAAGGGACACCAAGGTATAAATGATTTGCTCATTTGCTTGTCCCAGGCCTCTTAATGTTTTGCTGATGACCCCATAACTTTGGATCTGCAGTCGGTTTGCAATCAAATTTTGTGAGTAAATATATATAGAACCTATACAAGCGCTTAGCCAGAAAATTTTATTGCAAACCAAGTTGTACATCCCAAGTTATTGGATCATTGGAAAAAATTTATGAAGCCTGGAACGAGCAAACAAGTGTCATTTTGTGAGGTATTATCTCTCATTGTCCTGATTTGTCCTCATAAAAATTTTAAGTTGATACTGGAAGATTGGCTAAACGAATGTATGAATGTATAACGAATGTATGACTGCAATGAATGTATGACTGCAATGAATGTATGACTGCAATGACTGGAGTCTGCGGGTGTTATTTTATTTCCAGATTTAAACTTGATGTTCGTTTTGCATTTCTGTGTACTTTGTTTGTGTATATATTCTGTTTTGTTCTGTAATGTAGCGTCACAATATTTTAATGTGAACTGGTGTTCGATTTGATGTTGTTAAATGAATTAGCATGGTTTCCCAAGTAGCTTCCATTTCAATTAGTTTACAAAGGCATCTTGTGAACTCTGATAAAGTCAAAACTTTACATCGTGCATCTATGCACAATAATCTTTAAAATCTGATTTGTTTTCCAGTTTGTGGCCAGCAGCACTGCAGTAAAATGTGCTGCGACTTACTTGATCGGGTAATTTTACCTGATCGAGTAACACTTACCCAATTTGGTGCTGTACTGTCCTAAATCGGTTCCAGGGTGCTCGATTAGACATTAGATTAGATTAGAAGCACACGCTTTAGTTTGCAATTATTTCTAAATGCCGTATCCTGTTAATAAATGTTGCAGAGCATCTGTAGTTAGCTATCATTAAATCAACTCCTTTTAAGGAACAAAAATCTACTGCCTAACTGCCCCTCAGAATTCAAACCTGTATATTATATATAGAAGATATGTTGATGACTTGTTTGTTCTTTTCTCATATCCTGATCACTTGCCTCTTTTTAAGGCTTATCTTAACAGTCAACACATTAACATATCTTTTACGTCAGAAAGTGAAGTTAACAATCGTCTTCCATTTCTTGACGTTTCTGTTATTCGTGAGACCGCTAGGTTTGTTATGTCTATTTATAGAAAGCCCACATTTAGTGGCCTTTCTAGCAATTTTCGTAGCTTTTTGCCTGATGAATATAAAACTGGTTTGGTTTTGACTCTGATTTTTAGAATATTTGACATTGTATCGGATTTTTCTAGATTCCATTTGGAAATGCGTGATCTGAGACATCACTGTTAAGAAATGGCTATCGTCCCAGCTTAATTGACCAGTGTATAAAGTCATTTCTTAATAGAATGTTTCACGTGAAACAGGTTGTTACCACTGTTCCTAAACCAGAAGTACTTATTATACTACCTTATTTAGGTAATTGTCTCTTAAACTATGATCTTGTTTATGATCTTGTATCCTTTGATAAAAGTTTTCCTCGTTGTAAGCTTAGGGTTATTTTTAAATCTAGCTGCAGAATTGGCAACTTTTTCAGATTTAAGGACCGCTCATCAAAGGCCCTGCGTTCAAACATCGTTTATCGCTTTAAGTGCGTAAGACATTTGAAAGTTAAAGCTTGCTAACATATGGGTGTTTCCTCTCTGACTGGAAAAGCCGTCAAAACTCAAAATCCTAGTGCTGTACTACAACATGTAATATACTGCAATAACGTACCGAGTTTTGGCAACTTTAGTATACTCTCTACCGCATATACTAATTTTGATTTAGAACTTAAAGAGAGCTTGTTAATCCATAGGGACAAACCTATACTCAATAGAAACATTGCATCAATGCCTTTGTATTTACTTTCCGATACTAACGTTGTCCCTACAAACAAACGTCATACGTTGTATATATATATCGAATTTTGTGGTGTTTGAACTTTGTACTTGATAATGGCCGTCGTACGGCTGAAACTTCGTTAAGAAATATTTCACCAAAAGAGTTGTTGTTCTTTTTTTTTTTTTAATATCATTACTACACACTCAACCAATTGTTTAAAAATCTACCTTAGTTTTTCCAGAGCCATGTGCAAAAGGCATTTATGGAAAGAAATGCCTTTTGCACATACACTTTTAGCTGCCATTGTGTAATTATAACCCACGTTTTGAAAACGTCTTCTGTGGGCTATTTTTGTCTTCACCATAAAATTCAAAAGAATAGATATCAGACAGAATTACCTAGAAAAAGAGACCCGTCTGTCATTTTTGACAGGAAAGGAGATTACATTTAAAATAGAAATAGAAAAATAGAAAGTGTAACATTGAAGAACTGTTTACGGGCGCTATTTACAGCTAGCTAACTAACTAGGCAGAGAATTATATCTATAAATGCAAACTGGGCTGTGGGCGCCATCATTATCATTTCATGCAAAACAGAATACTACCCTGGCAGACATAAAACAGTAAGGTACCTCCCTATTTCCTGAGATGTTGATTCCAATCACGCATCATTCGAGCAGAGCAGAGAAGAAAGACATCAAACAACAGACAGAGCAGAACCTATCAATTGGATCGGATGGAATAACAATGCATACAATGTTTGTTTTGCTTTCGTTTGTAAAAGCGGCGTTAGTTAATGACTTTTAGAACACAGGCAATAAAAAATCTAATGACCACGTACCCTCGGCCCAAAAACCGTTTAACGAAAGGAAGTGGCGAAAAATATTTCCCGATGGTTTAAAAGCTTTCTTTTTTTGTTCTTTTACTTAATGGTCATAGAATGGTATAAAAATTATTTCACAAAATAATTGCTTCTCAACCTTTCCTAGCTCACTAAATTCAAGTTTCTAACTTTATGAAATAAAACACAGAGTAAACCTGCACAGATCTTTCCAAACGCTGCAAAGATGATGCATCGAGTGGAACTCAAACTAACGACCTCTGGCTGCTGGGAAGTTGTTCTACCAGTTGCGCTATCAATCTGATGCTATCTCCCTCACATTCAGTACACGAGGCAAGGACAGATAGATAGATAGATGTGCATATTTTACATGGCTAGCCTCACAAATATCGAGGGATATACCCTGTCTATTATTTCCAGGAGGGGCCATGGCTTAGATGGAGAGTCCTAGAGTATTTAATGCTCATTTTGAGCTACGCAGACCCAATTAGGGCCCGCGATCTACTAGACAACTCCCGGCAACATCCAACGGCCCACATAGTGAGTCATCTCCCCAATTTCCCTCACATGGCTTGGGTTAACCCGGGGCTATGGTAACATTCACTCGCCCATGTTGAATCGCCGTCAAGAGGAATCGAACCCTGGTCTCCCGCACAGAGTACGAGAGCTATAACCACTAATCTACGGCGACACAACATACTTGCAACATACCAGGTGGCGAGGCATAAGCCTCCTTGGGTCTATAACACAGTTTCGGTAGAGTAGGCGGGAGGTCGTGAGTTCCGGTCCACCCCACTTGATCCATCATCTGTGCAGTACTTAGCTAATGTACAATCAATCAATCAATCAATCAATCAATCAATCAAAGAACGTATATTTCGATAGATCAAAAAAATAATGGAAAAAAAATTACATGGCCTATGGATAAATTATGGAGTACCTATCCTGGAATACCAACACTGTTAGCAAGCTATTGAGTCATATTGGTAACCAGGAACAATACAAACATTAAACAACGCATGACGTCACATGACATTACAGGACAGGACAAACAGAAAGTAGCTGTTCGTAATAATAAAACGTCAATATATCTGCATGTTTAAATAACTGGTTAAGTTAGAGGTTGTTATAAAAAAAATATATAAAAAATAAATAGCAAACATAATCAATATATAAGGGAACGTCTCCAAAATTCGCACAGAAAACCGCACCGCCCTCACCCCAGACGGATCGTCCTTGTGCATAGATTGTATGATCTAAAACACTCCATCTGAGGCAATAACGGCTCGATTCCCCGTACGAACCACGGAGACACACCCTAACTAGTTAATCAGTGCTTTCTTCAGGGTAGATTTGAGCTCATTTTCAGTTAAGTCAAGAAGTTTTATACTTGGACATTTATCATGACAAAATTGCCATGACAGAACGGCTTGATGACGTATAGACTTCGTACCAAAACTACTAGTGCGAACAAGTTTAAAATTAATGAGTCCACGAGCATTAGCCCTGGTATTATGGGAGTGGGAGAAGTCAACTGCGAATGTTTTTTGAAGAGGAGAAGGAACCTTCTGATGATAAATACGATGAATTAAAAGAGCATTTTGAAAATGAATAAGATCAGTAAATTTCATTAATCCTAGTTGAGTAAGTAAAGGATCAGCAGAAGCAAAGTAATTAGAAAAGGTCATCAATCGGATAGCACAGTTTTGCAAGGTAACAATCCTCTTAATAAATGAGCTTACTGATTGTCCCCAGATTACGGAGCATTAATTAAGATGAGAATAAAAAAGAGCATAGTAGATAGAGAGGTAAAACATCTTTTGGGACCAAGTGTCTTAGTTTGGCTATGATTCCATTAGTCCTTCTTAATTTGGAAGCTACAGTATCAATCTGCGGCTTCCAAGTTAGGTTAGAGTCTAGAAGTATTCCTAGGTATTTAATAGAGTTGCTTTGAAATAATCTTTCACCTCCTATAGTAAGTTGGATTTCCTGATCCATGGGCTTAGAGGCGTGTTTAAAAATAATGTATTCCGTTTTTGTGGCATTTAAGGCAATTTTATTGGCATTAAACCAGTGCCAAAGGAATTTTAAATCAAGACTTTTTTGTTAAGAGATTTTAATGATTTGTTAAAATGTAACAAATTAGTGTCATCAGCAAAGTGATGAACACAAGAGAATTTAATAGCACAGTTTAAATCATTAATGTAAATTAAAAAAAGTAGAGGACCTAAAACAGAACCTTGTCAGACACGGTGTTCCCCACACCGTGTCTGACAATAGCCCATTTTCAGGTGAAAATTGAGATGTTTACAAACTGATGGCGGTTGCTCAGGTAGGATTTGAAGAGTGATAGAGCTTTGCCTCTGATACCATAGTGAGACAATTTTTTCAGTAGAATTTTGTGGTCAACAGTATCAAAAGCCTTCTGGAGATCAATAAAAATTCCACACCCATAATTGCCTTTATCAAGCGCATCCATTATAGTTTGGATCATATTGATAATTGCATGTGATGTTGAATACATTCTTCTAAGTCCAAACTGGTGCGAAAATAACGAATTGTGTTTAAGAAGAAAATGATGAACTCTTTGATAAATTAGCTTTTCAAAGATTTTATCAAGATTTGATAGCAAAGATATAGTAATTGTTACATAGTAGTTTAGTTTCCTTTTTGTGAATTGGGATAACTTTGGCAACTTTTAGGTTATCTGGATAAGAGCCAGTCAAAAAGGATAAATTGATAAGTTCAGATATATAGGTTCAGATATAACATCTTTAACTAAGGACATAATACGAGGTGGAAAACTATAAGGACCACTAGCTTTATTTTGGTTGAAAGATGAGATGCATTTTAGCACTTCATCTTTGGTTGTTGGTGACAAAAATATTGTATTAGGATTAGAATTTTTTAGATAGTGTGAGAAAGTTTTAGGTGTTTTTGGTATTATAGACCTAATTTTATCAGCAACAGATGCAAAAAAGCTGTTAAAAGTGTTAGCAATAACTTTAGGGTCGGTGACCATTGAACCATCAACTAAGAGCGAATTAGGAGGTTGTGAATAAGTTTTACCTGATATAAGTGTGTTAATACCTTTCCATACATTATGTATAGAGTTACTATTTTCTTGAAAATATTTCCTATAATAGTTAGTTTTACTTGCTCTGTAAAGTGAGACAATAGTGATACGATAAAGTTTAAATCTTTCCTGATAGAAAGCTTTGTGATCTGGATCTTTTGAAGATAGAAATTTTTTATATAACAGATCACGTGTTTTTTTTTAGAACATAAAATACCTCTAGTCATCCATGGATTACATGGGTTGGGAAGTTCACGAGCCGAAACTTTACGTAAAGGAGCACTTTCTTCCAAAAGGCTATTGACACTGTTGTAGAAATTATCAAAAGATTTGTTAACATCATTCCAGTTAATTGATGAAACTTTTTGCAAAAATAGGTCAGGGTTAAATTTTGACCAATCTCTTACCTCTTTCATCTCTAAGGAATTTGTTTTTTCCATTTTCTTTAAAATCAAGAATTGGGATAAATGGTCAGATACAGAAGTAAGAATGTTGCCAGAAACGGTGTCCACAAGATCCGAAGAACAAAAAATGTTATCAATGATTGTATGACTAGTATTTGTCACACGAGTAGGCAAAATAATTTGAGGAAGTAGAGAAAAAGTACTTGTTATATCTAAAAAATTATTTATATCCGCATTACTATTAGCATTTAGTAGATCAATATTAAAATCTCCCAGTAAGACCACTTGTCTTACTGGGAGATTTTAATATTGTTGTTGGACATTTTATGAAGAGCAGGAGAAAGAAAATCATTGTTGAAGGCATTTACATCCATCAGAGGATGTTTGTATATGCAGCCTACAATAATGTTTTTTTTGTTTACTCTATGAATTTCTATATAAGTGGATTCAAGTTCTTTTGGCAAGTTGATGATTTTTTCAAGATCACTGCGACGAGAATATTTTATTTTATTTGATATATATAAAAGGGTTCCCCCCTTTTCACTGGAGCTCGGAGTATGTTCCATTTGAAAAGAGGATAAATTATAATTTTTGTAGGACATATTTAGCAATTTTGATTCTGTTATAGCAATAATGTCAAAGCTCAAATTTAGACTGCTCAGTAACTGTTTAAGTTCGTCATGATGTGCCGGTAAAGAAGCAATATTCATGTGAAAAAAAGAAAGACTTTTCTTGGTGTTCATCAACGAAGAAGAAAAAGTCTCAACTACATAGTATTTGCAGTTCACACCACCCTCTCCCATATTAAGTTCCATAATGTCTGAAAAATAATCAAATGTTTTTAGGTGGTCAAGAAAACATTTAGTTGGTTTGTTATCAACAGAAATACCTCTTTGTACACCTTCTTCTAGTATAGAAGATTTGGAAGAAGTGCAGAATAGGAGAGCCATCCTGACACATTCAATACAGGTCCATTTTTATCAGACTTCACCTACTAAACACGTGAAATTTTTAACTCGGCAGTCTTTATTTTATGTCTCTCATATAAAAAGTCCGTAAAAACGGTATATAATTAATGAAAAACATATTTCAACTCTTTTTTCGCAAAAGTTAATCCTCGAGAAATATCATAACTTACAAAAATTTAATTATCTCCTCATAAATTAACAAAAAAAAAATTCAAAACACAAATTCTCGCGAAAATTTAATTACCTGAAGGGAGATTCTCAAATTGCAAATTTACTGGCTACAGTAAATCATTTTGTTTTGGGACCATTCAAAAAGGACGTCTGAACAATTTTGTCAATTTCTTACCCCTTGCCCATGTCTTTTTTCTTAACACCCCTCCATGTCCGTGCAGACACAAATTGCTATATTTTGTTCATTCTTGAAGCTTAGTATAGCTTCTCACTAAAGCCAAAAAAGAACTACTAAAAATGCCCTGTTTAAAATGCTTCTTATGTATTTGTATAATGCTCTCTTCTCTCTAAAACGACAACTAAATCAACCAGAAATACAAAAATAATTGTGTGTAAAGGATGTTCGCTTGCGGTTGAACACCCTCCTGTCCGCTTTTGTCTCAATTTTTGCATTTTTAAAAAAGAAAAAAAAAGTTTAATCTGTGATTAAATTAATACGAAAAGAGAATAATTAGAGCAACGGGAATTGTTTTTAATCACGTCATCATTTATATTCGTTGTCTATAAAAAAAATTAACATAATGCTGGATTGTGATATAAAAAAAAGTTGTGTTGACAAAATATATATTTGCGCGAACGGACTACAAAAAACATACTTACAAAAATTCATTATGGAATATAAATTATATTAAATGTACATGCAATTACTTCTTATTATTCTTTTAGTCGAGTTTGTCTCTGTTTGAGACTTAAAAAGGGGTGTCCTTCAGATACGTGAAGCAACAAAACAGTATTCCTGTTAACAGCATAGAAAAGGACAAAAAAACATTTAAAAACAAATCTCAGGCTTCCAGGTTTCCTGTACTGAGAAAAATATAATCTTCGAAGTATTCTTGGTTGATGGACGTTGAACCACTAACATTGGTGCGGTGTGTATTTTTATAATTGTCAAAAAAAGTGAAAAAACAACAACTAAAACATAACTACCTATAACATTTTTAAAAAATAAAATCCTGACATTAACTGCAAAAAATCGTCTCGAAATTCTTCATTGTGAGTGAATTTACTGGTATTTCGTGTGTGTTTCTTTCTACGTGTTAACGTGTTCGTTCGATTCGATGTGATGCTATCTGTTGACAGAACAGAAGCCGTCCTAAAATGACCTCCTTTTGGGCTTGCACTTGAAGTCATGTGCTGAAGCTGCAATAAACGATCTTGCAAATAATGCACCTCCTCCATAAACTGTTTTTGTTGCAACTGTAACATGACCTCGACACTGGAACCCTTATGGCGATCTGTACGCGGAAACCAACGAAAGAAAAAACCATTCCACATGTGTAAGTCTGACAACGACGTAGATGGTAACAGGACGTCAATACCTGCCTGTCCTTCAGAAGAATTAACAGACGACAGCGATTCTTGATCATCCAACAAAACATTATCACTTTCTTCTAGCTTGTAGGCTGGATTATTGAGCACCGTGTTGAACTTCAACGTTGGTATATTTGTTGAAATGAAATCCCATGTCGTCACCAGCTGCGCCTTTTCGGTCAGCGTTTTGCATTCTGCTTCGGAATCGAATAAAAATGTTTCAAACAAAGACGAGTACGAACAATCTATCAGCAGGATCAAAAATTGTTCGTTGAATTCGAATTTTTGCGGATACTGTCTTAAAAGTTGATGTACACAATCCAAAAATAATAAAAACAAAGGACTCTCTCCATCGAAAGCTTGTTCTTTGCCATTTTCGTTCTGCGGTTGATATAAATTACCTAAGCGTTTCGAAAATGGAAAACCTTTCGTAACCCAGTCTTTTTGTATCAGAGCTTGAAGACCTAAATGCGTTCGGTAGTATGGATCTAACAGTACTTGTACTAATGATGAAATGAGGATAGAAAAGTTTCGACCATCTGCATCTTGAATGATGACAGATGTATGAGCATCTTTCATCAGCTTTACCACTCTTAAGGCTAAATCTAAACACGTTGCAATACGCTGTATCCATCTGAATAAAATAGAGAGAAATATAAAAATTAAGTTTCCCTACAGATTCCCTAAGAAGACAAATCATTCAGTAAAGCCTTTCGTAGCCTCTTCAATTCGTTGGAATGAGAGAGCTGAACATTGTTTACAATCTAATACAAGTGTGAGCACGTTAAATAGCGGTTTTCTTTACATGGACAGGACCTAAAACATTGATGACAGTAGTAGCTAATCAACTGACGAGAAATTCAGTTGGAAATACTTTTTATACATTTTAAATTCCTTTTTTGAAAATTAAAAAGAACGGAACACCTGCTGATAACGAAGTCAGATATTCAATTGTAAATAATCCGAATCGATCATAACAACTATAGATCAAATGTTCAACAAAAACAAACAACGGTTTACCAATAAACTGATCAACTAGACAGAACGTTCGAAAACACCTAAGGAAATGACGATTTGTTTTTGTTTTTTAATACCCTTCTTAAAAATTTAGAACATACAGTGGAATCTCTCTATCTCGAACTCGCAAGGGACCAAAAAATTTGTTAGAGATAGAGAAAGTTCGAGATAAAGAAAGGAAAATACCTTAGGCGGACCACAAAGGGACCGAGACTTTAGTTCGAGATAGAGAGAAGTTCGAGATAGAGAGTAGTCGAGATAGAGAGATTCCACTGTAGTCATTGTTGTTGCTTTACTTATACAAAAACGTCTGCACACCGACATGGTGTTCTTATTGCACACTTTTCATCTTCTTTACTGCATGTAAGCGAACAAAAAACGTCTGCACACCGACATGGTGTTCTTATTGCACACTTTTCGTCTTCTTTAAAAAAAAAAGAACAAAAAACAGAAAGAAACGTAAGTAAACATAAATCTAATTACCCAGAATCCTCAATGCTACTTAACCATGTCGTGTCAGTGGACCAAAAAGCTTTTATAGAGCGAACGACACAAGATTTCCGCAGAACATTCAGGCTGTGTTTTAACTCTTTTAAAGATGGACATGAGGTCGAAACATCACAGGAGGTTGTTTTACTGGAGCCTTCTTTTGTTTGGCAACTGCTAATGTTGTTTAGTAGTTCTGTAGGATGACCTTCAGTCTTTTTCTCATCACTGTTGTAAACATTTAAAAAAAATTACAACATGCCATGATATATCCAAACATGCAAAACTTCATAAATATATAAACAAGAACTTACGACAATCCTGCCGATAGCAATAATGATACCCCTGAATTTGGATCACTCCACAACCACACCGGCAGCCTATTCTCTTCATATGAGGACGCAATTTTCTCAATACTCTTATCGTCTAGTGATGCTGGGCATACTATAAGTTCTGGTAAAGATTTACATAACACAAAGTTAGAATTTATAGACGATACTCTCCAGTTCTCTGAACAGCGCAATCTGCTTAAATTCATTTCATAGTCTTTTTTATTGCGAAACGAACTGAAAGCCCGGCCACTGCTATCATTTGCAGATTTCCACACATTCTTCCCATAGTCAAATGCAAACAAATTGGTCACGAATGTGGGATACATGTGATGCATGATAATCTGGAAGCAAGAACGACGTTCTTGTTGTCGGGCAAACTTAAAGTCATATTGTATAACTCGAAAATCTTTGGTTTCAATTTCTATAATGTCATAATGTGACGAAATCTCTTTTTTATGTACATGTTTAACTTTTTTACGTTTTTGTTTTGATGTTGAAACTGCATAAACTTGATGTATGACCGTCAGTGGGATAAGATCATAATCAGTCTGATCAACACACAACAATTTTTCTAAACCAGCAAAGGAGCTGACTTTTTTTAATTCGTGCGACTCGGTGTTACCAGAACAAGTAAATCCCACTTTAAAATTTGTTATAAACAAAGTTCCCACAGCACCACAGCTTCTGTTTGACATACTATCATAGCGAATAACATTTGCTTTGGCAAGGACAATTTCACCCAAAAACATTGGCATTGCAAGTTCTTCTATCTTCTCTTCTGTCTTCTTTGTGCTGGCATTTCTAGCAGCCATAGTAGAGGTTTTTAACAAAACATATCAATTGTTTTTAGAAATTTGTTGCATTTCTAAACAAATCAAAAGTACAATACTCAACAAAAAAATATAAGGTAAACCAGAACATTCTTTTTTAATATAATTTTCTAAAACCTTTTAATTTAACTACTTAAAATATGATGTTACAACTTCAAACTTTAAAAATAAATTAAGTTACGGCAGAAAGAAAAGTGATGTCCTTTCTGCAATATTACTTTCATTCTAAATATAAAATTAGAACAAGAGCAAAAAGACAACCAGGGATTGAAGAAAGTAGTGTTACATTCTAAAGTAAAAGAAAGTGAAAGAAAAACCTTTTGAATCAAAGGTCAATAAGCACTTATTATAATCAGTTACAATATTGTCCAATTAAAAATGATAGACTTCTGTTTCTAAGATGTTACACTATATTTTTGGAATTAGCTTTGTTTGTTGATGTTTACTAAGCATGAATAATATACTCATGTATTTTGCACATAACCAAACAAAGTTACCAAGCATTAATGAGTTTAGTACATAAAGTTGTATTTCTGTGACAGAAAAACATTTTTCTTTTTTTTTCCATAGCCTGGGCAAAGTTTTATAAACAGGGAAGTTAAAAAAAATGGGCACATTAATTAATTCTTGAGATCCATAAATTTTTCAGAATTGTTTAATTATGAAAATAATTCATTCTTCATTAAACTAACACTCCATCCCAATACCACAGTAAAGACACTTCCATAAATTCATATTTTTCTTTTAATTTGTCATTTTTAGTCACCTTTATATTCCATATAGCTAAATTAGCATGCATGTAATGTAAATTTTCAACATATTTTCACCAAAAAAAGTCCTGTTATTGTTGCATCATTGTTATGGTCAGATGCTTCTTAATTTTTCATTTTTTTTGTGAGTCTTTCAAACAAAAATCAAAGCGTTGTGTAGCACGTTATTTGCAATGATCAAATTTTGGTTGGAATTTTAAACATTCTATCACTTTTCTAAAAATGCTTCAAAAACAGCTGCATTATATATATAACAAAGAAAATAAATTTGGGAAATGTCTATTGTTTTATCAGCAAAATTAATAAACTTATATATATTATATATATATAAATTATATATACCTGCTAGTCGATAAGGCCCGAGAAGAAATCCACTTAGGCAGAAGGACAGTGGAAAAAAAGGTTGTTTTAGATTTTTTGCTGATGTCAGCAGTGCACATACAAAAAAAAATTTGGCGAAATTTAGTTTATTCGTCGATATAAAATGCCTGCAGCTCTAGAGTCTTGAAATCATTCATTTACTTTACAAAAAGCTTGCCATGTGGATTCAATGAGTTTAAACAAATTTACAGCACCAAATAAATCAATGTATCACAAGGAGCAAAATGTTGCTTACGCAAGATAGATCAATATTTCAGACAGTGTTTTGTTTAGTGTTTCTTTAGAAAATATATATTTGTTCTTTATAACTAATCCCCTGAAATAGTCTAACAGAATGAAATAAAGCATTTTCCAACATTTTCAAACCACATTTCTCTATTTTGAACACCCAATATACAATCCCGGACATAAATTATTGCAAAGGAGGGTAAATTTTTAAATCTTCTGACCACAAGCAATCAAGAAAGTCATTTTTATGTAAGTAACATGCAATTCGAACTTGTCAATGTTCACAATGGACTTAGGACTTCGGATCTTAGGTTTTGGTTAGATCAAAAATCACTTTTGCTGATGATTTTGAACATATATCAATGAAAATATGCTGGTAGCCACAGTACAAAAGTTTTTTACCATAATTTGGCTTTTCTCACCTACTGCATTTTTTTGCCTGTTGATTTTTCTGATTTTTTTCACGCATGCGCAAGAGTCCCGTAAGAACGTAAACATTGAAACTCGTCTATTTTAAGAAATAACTCAGTTTGAGTTTGTGAATCCCTATTTTCATAATTTAGAAGACTACGCAAAAAATATGTAGGTTGCATATTTAGGCTCTTAGTTAAAAAATATTGCTTTCATCATCATTCATCATCATTCTCGGCTTAACGTCCGTTTTCCATGCTAGCATGGGTTGGACGGGGTATATTAATGACCCTCTTCCAATCTGATCTAGACTGTGTTAGATCTAATCTCAACTTCCTCTGTATCAAGTCTGTCCTTATAACCTCCTGCCAAGTCTTTCTCGGTCTGCCTCTGGGCTTTGCCCCAGGAACTATCAAGTCTCTACACTTTCTTACCCAATTATCCTCCTACATTCTTTCCAAGTGCCCCAGCCAATTCAATCTTCTTATCTGGATAACATCTTTAATTCTACGGATACTTAGCCTGCTTCTTAGCTCATCTGAACTCTTTCTGTCTCTCAGACTGGCGTTACACATCCACCTAACCATTCTCATATCATTCCTTTCTAAGCGGTCAAGATCTTCCTGCTTCACTGCCCATGTCTCACTACCATACAACATAACACTTCTTACACAGGCCTCATACAAGCTACCTTTTACCTCAATTGACATGACTCTGCTAGTCAACAAAGGCAGTAACTCTCTGAACTTTTTCCAAGCAGAACCTATCAAAAGTAAGTAACACTTCTTCCAACACCCTCTTCACTGCCCAACATATCACCTAAGTAACAGAAGTTCTCAACTATCTCTAACGAGCCACTGTTGTACATCATTAAAGCTGGAAATACTTCATTCTCTATAATCTCACCTTTGCAACGCTTGCATACAAACTGAATGTCAGCTCTTAACCTTCCACCAATACTACTGCACTTCTTATGTACCCAATGCTTGCAAGTCTGACAAAAAATTGAGTTACTACCAACCCCTTTCCTGCAAACTCCACAAGGCCACTTTCCAACTACAAGTTCACACTTGGCTGCAATGCTACTAATCATGACTTTAGACTTTGATGTGTTCACCCTTAGCCCTTTCTCTTCTAGTCCTTTCTTCCACTTCTCAAACTTTTCAACTAATTCTTCCATCGACTCTGCTATGAGAACCAAATCATCTGCATACAATAACTCCGATGGACAACCTGTTCTGAACTCCATCGACAGCGCTTCTAAGACTAGAACAAACAACAAAGGACTAAGTACAGAACCCTGATGTACACCAACATTTACACTAAATTCATCACTAAGTGAATCTTTAATCCTGACACGACTTCTAGCATTGCTGTACATAGACTGTACCATCGTAACTAGCCACTCATCCACACCTAATTTTCTCATAGCCCACCAAATAACTTTACGTGGCACTCTATCAAAAGCTTTCTCTAAATCTACAAAGGCAAAATAGAGATTCTTTCTCTTTCCTAAATACTTTTCCTGAAGCTGTCTGAGTAAAAATATTGCATCTGTAGTGCCACGCCCTGGAACAAAACCAAATTGCATCTTATCTATATCAATTCTTTCTCTAAGTAACTTATCAATCACTCTTTCAATAACTTTCATTACTTGATCAACCAACTTCAAACCTCTATAGTTACCTCTTTCTAATGCATCACCCTTGCCCTTGAAACAATTCACTATTACACTCGACTGCCACTCACTCGGAATAGCACCATCCTTTATAATCTGATTAGCAAGACTTGTAATAAGCTCCACTCCAATATATCCAGATGCTTTTACCATCTCTGCAACAATACCTGATACTCCTGCAGCCTTGCCAATCTTCAACTTCCTAATAGCCTCCACTACCCATTCTGTCTTGATCTGCATAGCTGGCCCTTCTACAACATCATCATCAGACAAATTATCCTCATCCCAATCAAACTCAGTGTTAAGCAACCTCTGATAATAATTCTTCCAAGCTACCCTTTTCTCCTCCTCTGTGCTAGCCAAAACACCTTCATCATTACGTATACACTTCTCACTTGATTAGTCTTCTTCATTTGCTTTGCTATCTTGAATACCTCATTGCGCTGGTCTTCCCTTCTTAACACATCTGCAAATCTGTTTCTCTCTGCTTCTGATTTTGCCTTATACACTGCTGCACGAGCACGACGCTTAGCTTCTAAGTAAATATTTTTACTACCACCTGACTTCCACTCTCTCCAAAGTTTCCTCTTTTCCTTTATACACTGGTCAACCTCATTATTCCACACCAAAGTGCACCATTTTAAATGTTTTTTGAAAACCTGATTTTCACACAGCTATAGCTGAAGATGTTCAAAAATAGTGTGACATTTTTCTTCTTCTTAGAAATCCTGCATATTTCAGTTAAAAGTGCTTTTTGAGTTTACTTTGACATATTACCTACATATTTTGAAAGTGAATACATATGATTAATTTGAATGTATGTAATAGCATATACAAGCGCTGTATAGTTTGTGAAGTAATAAAAAGTGACCTTTGCTGGGTTACAACAGTTTTTGACCGGCTTTTCCTAAAAGTAGGAACAAGCAGTAACCAGCAGTAACCAGCAGTATTTTGAAGTAACCAACAGAGAATCAGCAGTTTTTTTAAGTAACCACAAGAGAACGACCAGTTAAATAGATAAAACGAAATAAACGCAACTATCGCTTCAAATGTGAAACATTTTATAATGTACACAACAGTTCATGCCCTTTTTTTCTTGAAATGTTTATGTCTGGTGTGACTCAGGCTTTATGCAATAGTTGATTAAATGACAGAAGACTTTTTGAAAAAACATACTGACTGTATTAGTGTTTTAAAACCACACGCGAGAATTAACAAAAACAAAATTAATATTTTAAATAACGAACTAATATCTGAATTGTAAACCAAATATAACGAAAAACACTGCACGGAGGAGAGTTCAACAGATTATAAATGTTACTATGTTTGATTGAGCTGAGGCAGTCTAAGGTTTATCATTTTTTGTTTCTTTTTTGTTCTAGTGGCCCCCAGTGGAAACAATCCACTAACTATAGGTTTTTGTGATTTTCTGGGATAGCCACTTTAAATATTTATTATTATTATTATTATTAATGTGTTACATCTTAAAATATAACCAGGTGACCAATTTTCGTAAGATTCTGGGTTACAAGCAGTCTAAATTTATTGTTAATTTTAGAAGTATATATATATATAAAAATTGTTGAAATATAGTAAGGTAAAATATGAGTTGTGTACCTGACTGATCAAATATCAAAACCATCTGGGTTACATCTACATTCAGGATGATTTTTATTGGGTTACATTATAAAATCAACTTTCAACATTCAAAGCCCTTACAGGCGTGTAATCACCAATGTCCAAAAAAATTAACATATAATACATTTTTTTGATTTTTTTTATAGTCCAGGATGAGTTATGACTATCACGAAAATTTGAAGATCTAAATGTTACTAGAACTGGAAATAATGTTACTTTAATTTCTTAAATTTCTTGTGTTTTTTTCCAGTCGCCATATTTAACGATTTCCTTGACCACTCATTCCCAGCCAAGAAGCGCACCGTCACAAAATAATCGTTTTCGGTAGTATAGGTAAACAGACGGCCTTGCCTTTTATAAGCATGGAGGCTGAGTTTGCTAAATTGGTTTTGGAAAACAATAAATGGGGGGGGGGGGAGACAACAACAAGAAATCGTAGGTATATCTTATTAAAGTGTATGGCCAGAGTTATTGCATAATTTTTGCAAATTCTTCAAACAGGGGAGAGTGCCAAAAGCGAGACTTTAAAAATTCTGAAAACAAAATGTACAGACAATACTTTCTCCATAAGACTAACTGGACTATCGGGCGCCGTGATCATGTACGTGTAAACTTGTTCACGAAGACCTATTTTTATATATTATATGCACAAAACATTTTTTCTATCGTCGTAGAACAATGCTTTTCTGTGAATTATCAACATCTCGAGGACCAAGCGATTTGTTATGTTTTTTCTCTGTAAGTGAAAATGTCAGATATACAAATTTAAAAATTCTTACAAATTTCACGTGCACGACTTTTCGGGCCCCATTTTTGATGTCACGTACCTGATCGGTGCCTGATGACGATCGTGCACGTAATTTTTTGAGGCCTGGTTGATATATTTTTTTTAAAAAGAATTACAATGGAAATGCAGCTACACATGTTCTCCCTCATTGATTAAATTTTGGGTGATGACATACCAGCAAGTACGTATCGTGCTGTGCTATGATCATGTAAATCGTGAAATGAATTGCAATAGCGGCTCTGTAGGTGGAGAAAAAATAGGCTTAGTTTGCTATTTCAGTAAAACATTTGAACATGTTCTGATCTTCAGGATAATGTTTTCTCATCTATCTTAATGTTTTCTCATATATCTTTCATTTTTTACAATAAAATAGGGACCTCAAAAAAATTTGCCAACAAGGTGATTACGCGCCTTTAAGGTGAAATATAAAATTGTATGGAAATTAGAATTTGTTCATATTCAACTAAGGCGGACGTCACAAATATTTGGTGTTAGAGTCACCTGACCGACCCTATTATTTGATCGAAATTTTTCATATACAGAGTCGGAAAAGCTAGAATGACAAAAAAATATTATACGCTTGTTGTCTCCCCACAGCCATTACCCACCATTATTATTGTGCTTCGCTTTAAAATGCGAAAAGGGTCCTGAGAACTAGTTGAAAACGGCGCGCAGAAACTCCATTTAAACGAGGTGCCCAGGTTATCATTAAATATCGGCGGTTTAATGGTGCGCGGGGATGATTGGATGGTTGGATACAATTTCAAATTTTTGAGTTATCATTCGCTGACCGACCGACTCTATTTTTGGTGCTCAAATGACTCTAACACCAGATATTTGTGACGTCCGCCTAAACTTATCATGTAACCCAGAAATTGGCAATACACCTTTACGATAATTCAATTGTACATGCGTTCCTTTGGCTCTCCATCGTTTACAATATCGGAAAAAAGGAGGGTAAAAAAGATGTTTTTATAATTGAGTTTGTTAGAGATGAAAGCGTGTTTTCTCCAGTTTTTAAACTTCCTTCATATCAATTTCTTTCAAATTTTCAGGAAACGTTAATAATAATAAGATACAACTTATGTGTACTTTTCATTAAAAACAAAACGCGGCAAGAAAAGTTATCACAAAAGAACGTGTTTTCTCCTTAATAAACTCTTTTAAAAGTGTGATGTTTACCTCCTCTGATCGCGAAATGAGCTGCGATGGAGTGTTTAGTTTTAGGTGTATTGGTGTATTATGTTGGTGTATGTTTGTAAAGCTGGAATTTGTCACTTGAAAGAAACTGCAATATATCTAACTATAGTAGTAGTAACCCTAGATATTTTTTATTATTTAAAACAAAAAATTTGAAATTTTGACAAAATTTAAATTAATATTGTAACCTGGGAAATTTCACTTCAGGACCAAAAGAAGAGAAAGAAACATCATGTCACAAATCCTATAGCAATTTTTGAACATGTTCAGCTACAAAAATGCTACGAAGATTTATCACATACACTTAGAAACAAAACCAGCTTTGCAACTTAAGCGCAAGCGAGAGCTACACCCAGAGTTGGTAACAAGTGTTGGGATCTAGTTACTTAGCACTGCGCATATACACGTTAAAAAGCTCTTGATTTCCAACCCACACTGATATTTATTTTTACAATGAATAGTTGGCACAATTTCTACACAGATACACAAGAGAAGTACAGTTGATACAACAGGGAATACATTTGCTAGGGTGTGATTTAGGATTAAGCCAGCTAGCCGCATATATAAGAATACATTGCGCGACACGATTCTTGTTGACCTTCCCATTTCCGCCATGTTTTTTTAGTATGTTTGGTCACGTGTCGAAGTTTTTATAAAAACACGACCAGGAACAAGCAAATTAGACCTTTATCACTGCAACCACAACCGCACAAAACAAAACATGACTTTTCTCTCTGGTGTGTTGCAGTTGTGGCAGACCTTATTTTAGGTTTATTGTTTTTTTAACCTTGGTAATTCATTGATTGATATTTCCAAATATAGCTAGCTCCTCAGCTAAAATTGGTTATGAGTAAGTATTCATTCACCTTCTCAAATTTTGTTAATGTTAGCTAGCTAACTACAGCTAAACTAATAATGCGTTCATGTGATATGTCTCCCCCCCCCCCACTGCAACTACTCTTTATTTAAATTTGGTTAAATGCCCATAGTTTGCTTTTTAAGAGAAAAAGCTTGAATTTAAACCTTATCATCAGGCAACATCCACTTTTGCATTATTGTAGGTGAAATTTCGTGCTTAACAAACTACAGCAGAACGCTACTTAAACTTAAACTTCTATGCAGTGGAAATATTGGAGAACATTACAGAAACTCTGCATGTAGGGTTATCGAAGATACGGAATTATTTTTTTAACCTCTAAAAGTCAAAAAGGCAAGTTTACTAATGAGGCGAGAATAAGCGTAAATATGATATATACGTAAGGGAATTTTGAGAGACTATCAGTGGTAATGATTTTAAAATAGAACATGCGAAATATTACATGAGCTAGCTAGCTAGCTACACAATAATGACTTGCTGTATTTATGTGAAATTAATTCTGAGTTTAGAAGAAGAAATAATCTATATAATAATACGCTAAGTGTGTCTGTCTGTCTGTCTGTCTGTGACAGGCAAAGTTGATGTGTTCATTTTCCTTTGTTGTAGCCGAAAAATGCATGTCTAATATGTTAAATTTTCTGACGTTACGGCACGACGTTGTTCTGACCCAACTACGGATACTGGCCCAACTTTGGACGCGGGACTGGCCCGTCTTTAGACAGGACGGCCCGTCAAAGGACGGGTCGGTGTGTTCGCAGTTGGGATGGCCCATCTATTGACGGGCCTGGCCCAACTTTGGACAAATGTATGCAAATTCGTCTTAAGTTGGTCCAGGCCCAACTATTGACAAAGGAATCTCTCGCTTTTAAAAACCGTGTCATTGGATGGGACAAACTCAA
Organism: Hydractinia echinata; assembly: GCA_030067915.1. Lineage (NCBI taxonomy): Eukaryota > Metazoa > Cnidaria > Hydrozoa > Anthoathecata > Hydractiniidae > Hydractinia > Hydractinia echinata. Next base: position 954,943 of record JASGCC010000073.1, on the reverse strand, counting down.
CAGTACACAAAGGACTGTTGCAATTTTAGGAAATGTGTCATAAGATGGGACAGGCCTAACTATTGACAAACAATTCCCATGCTTTTAAAAGACTGTGTCATAAGATGGTACAGGCCCAACTATTGACAAAGGACACTTGTGCTTTCAAAAATCTTTCCAAAAAAAGGGACAGGCCTAACTATTGACACTTTTTAGAAACAGCCACAACATGGGTCAGTCTAAAGGCTCACAGACTAAAGTTAAACCTTGTAACATGGGCAACACACTGTTTCGAATTTTGAAAAATTGAAGACAGGCATGGCCCAACTGTGGATAAATGCAGTGTCTATAGGAGAGGACTAAAGAGAACAAGAAATGTATGGAGAAGAATAAATCATGAATTCTCTAAATATAATCTATTACAAATATAGCTACAGTAATGAGCAATACAAATACCATGTCATAAATTCTGCTTTTCTTAAAAAATGAACAAACACAGACATAAAAAAGTCAAATAAATTTGATAAATTGGGATTAGTAGCACAGTCAGTAGAACGTTCGACTCGTGTCCAAGTGGTTGTGCAGTCTGATCGATATCCGGAAATGGATATGTCAATTATATCCAAATGTGGATATATGTTCAAATTTCGTGAAAAAAGCATAATTTACCTTTTTTTTCTGACAAATTCCTCTAATATAATATGTTAAACTGGATAAAAATTGTTACAAAATATATCACCAAAAAGGATATTTTCCAACGCTTCTTTTCCGGTTTTCCGCGTGTTTGTAGCTTGTTTCAATCAAACAGAAATTAATTTTCAAGTTGGTTAACAGCAACCGTAATATTTTTCAAAAGTCGTCATTAGATTGGTTCCGTGGTTTTGAAGGTATACTATCTATACTTTTCTTAAAGCCAAGAGTTTCTTCTTTAACATAGTGTAGGATTTGTATTAGGTACGCTTTTTTTGCTCCCAGGTACGCTTTTAGAAAATCAAGTATAACAGATTTTTATTATCAAACCGCCCTAAACACCCGCCCATTTTCCCGTTTTTCCCCCGATTATGTTTTATCCTGTTTCGCCTGGTTTTTCCCGAATAATGGATGGCGGGTTAGTTGCGCGCCCATTATATCCGAAAGTGAATATATTCAAAACATATCCAGTTTTGGATATCGATTAGACTGTTGTGGGCTTGATCCCCACATAAGGTAGACAGGATACCTGTCTCTCTTTTCTGCTCTCGCGCTTGATGTCTGTCCTGCTTTTTTAACCCTGCTTTTTTTAGCGCAAAATATCAAAAAGGGAAAAATGATGAGTTTGGTTCACTAGACTACACATAAGGCTGTCGTCCAGTTGGGCAAGAGTTTCAAAAAAGATTTCTACTGGTGAGACTGATCACATAAAATATAAATTAACACATAATATTTCTTTAAATCATAGTCATAGTCTCTGTTTCTTGAATATATAGCTAACAAAATATTTCAATAGTGGCTGCCACAGCCAAAACGATTGTGCCTCTCAAGTTACGTAATAGGTCAAGTTGCAATAATTCCATCAAAGATTATCTTGAAAAGTCAACATAAATAGCTTGAGTAATAGCTTAGCTAGCTATACCTGTATATATATATACAACATGACACTGAACTGAATGTTATATCTTGATATCTGAGTCATAATTATTTAGCTAGTCATTATGCACACAACAATCCAGGTAAAAACATCTCCAATCATGCAACAAGGAAGTCTCTAACTGCTTTAAAAAATGCATTCGCTGATCTGGTCTTGCACCAAAAGAGTTGCCAAATATAGTGCTGTTTTGGCTACCCACAACAATCTTGAAATGCATAACTCGATTTAATCTCAGCTAGCCATATACAACAATACGCCAGAAAAAGTTGCAGCAGTTCAGTTTTTTTACTTTATTGGAGTTAGTTTACGTTAAATACAAGGCCTTGATGTATGCAAACATCTTTTAACGCCATGTCGCAAGTTGGTCCTGGCCCGTCAATTGACAGGGCAGCATGTCAAAAGATGGGCCATCGTGTCAAAAGATGGGCCACCGTGTCTAAAGATGGTCCGTCCCGTCTTAAGACGGGCCGTGTTCTAAGTTGGGTCAGAATAACGTCAATAACACTACTTTAACGTCAATATATATCCTATAATAAATTAATGAAGCCATTACAGTGCACCTAAAACTTTGAGGCCGAATAACTTGGAAACGAGGTGGTGACGTCAATGATTTTTCACTGCGTGGGTAACTAAGGACCACCTAGGACCAATTTGGGTAATTTTCCCAAACCTGTGTCCCTGAATCCGTTTCGGAATGGACGGGTTGACGACGTCATCAAAAAACCTTCAAACCCTAATATCTCTGCAACCGTTTGTCAAAAGTACATGATCCTATACATTTTCTTGATCAGCGTTTCAAGATCTATACGATAAAGGCAACAGGTATACAAATTTCTTAATTTTTTTTGGGTTTTGACAGGCCATTGCTGACATCAGCAAAATGTATCTCCTTAGGCGTTTGTCGAAAACATATGATCCTATACATTATTTTGATCAGCGTTTTAACCTCTACACATTACAGGCAACGAATAAACTAAACTTCACCAATTTCTTTTTGTATCTGCACTGCTGACGTCAGCAAAAAATCTAAAACAACCTATTTTTTTATTGTCCTTCTGCCTAAGTGGATTTCTCGACGGGCCTTATCGTCTAGTTAATACTAATACTACTCTTACTTATTTATTTAGTAATTCAGGTCAAATTTACAATGGCAGCTCAAAGCTGATGTGGACTTACAACAAAATGTTAAAACTGAAAAGTGTGAATAATAATAATAATAAATATCTAAAGTGGCTAGCCCAGAAAATCACAAAAACATATAGTTAGTGGAATGTTTCCACTGAGGGCCACTGAAAAAAAAATCAAACATAGTAACACATATTATAATCTGTTAAAATTGAATAAGAAAAAAAAATTAAAAAATTATCTCCATTAGAATTTGCCAAATACATTAGAGAGGTAAGTCTTAAAAGAAAGCAGACTTTCATTACGTCACTTGGTCTGGAAGATTATTAAACACTTTTGCACCTCTAAACGGGAAGGCTTTTTTGCCAAATTCTGTGTTGACCAAGGGAAGTGTGAACCAGTTTTTAGAAGCTCTTGTTTGGTGATTGTGGCAGTTTTTTGCTAAAAGGAATTTTGAGCACATGTAATCAGAAGCAATGTGATTCATGGTTTTGAAAAGTAGCATGTCATTGTTTTTTATGAGTAAATTACTCAATGAATATTCCCTCTCTTTCCCATGGACACATTTTAATCATTTTTCTAGTTTTCCCAATCTATACCTTGGGTGGCATAAACTAAAGAGCAGTAGTTGAAATATGACATGACAAGTGCATTATTTAAAAGGTTTATGGTGTGAGGTGTTAAACAAGATGCAATTGTTCTAATTTTAGAATATTTAATAAAGATTGAGTACCGGTAATCGGGGAGTTACAAATTCAGTAAGTTGGGGAGTTACGGAAGGGGAGTTGGGGGGAGTTAAGTCTACCATTTTAATTTTTGTAAAATTCTCCGTCGCCGAAACACCGGAAAAATATCTCAAAAACGAAAAGCGAAGCGGTTCTTAACTCGACTTACCAATTCTCAGATTTTTTTCATAAATATTTAGTGGGTTTTAACTGACCGCTTTCGCACGTGTTCGCTTTTATTTCAATGGTTTTTCAATCATTAAATTTCTTTGTTTTTCATTGGGACAGCGGCATCATTTCTCACTGGCCACTTTCACAAGGGTCTGCATTTCGTTTCTAATGATCTTTTAAGATTCTATTTCTTTGTTTTCCACCCAACCTAGCAGCGGTTATTGCAGGTTTCTATAGTTTCTACAGCCACCTAGGGGCGGTTTCAGTCCCAAACTTTTTTAATTCTATAGTTATCTTTTTTCCCAAAAAAACTGGTGCAAATATCACCACTGTATTTCGGGTAGGAAAATGAAATACAAAACAATTTGCATTTCCCACGTTTTTCCTCTTTTGCTTCAACTTTCTGACTAGAGATGTCGTTCATTGATTTAACGAAAGAAACACAAACGCCCTCCTCAAAGGTACGTAATTTTATTAACTCAATTGAGGCATATAAAACTTTTAATTACAATACTTTTGAATCCTATAATTTCTACAGAATACTTTTATAACCATATCGGATGATACCAACTCTCCTGATTGTGATAATTACAGAAAAAAATAACGTGTTTTTATCTATAATAATCTTTCGTAAATTATTGGCTCCACGCGGTTTGCTACAGGGCGCAAAGGCCCGAGTATTTGCGAATAGCTGATACGGTAAAATATTGACTTCAAGTTTTCGCTGGAAATGTAACTCGGTTTACCGTAGAAATTTGTAACTCCCTAACTCCCCAACTCGCAACTTCCTAACTTCCCTGGTTTGTAACTCGAACATTTCCTAGACTCATAAAGATTTTTCTATTTATGTCATTAATGTGCTCTTCCCATTGCATTTTTTGATCAAATATTACCCCAAGATATTTAACTTTTTCGCTCCTCTTCAAAGGAATACCCATATGGTTTATAGTTTTGTTCTCAACTTTTTTTAACTGGCTGCGGTTGAGGAAAAAGATTGTCTCAGTTTTGTCCGTATTAATAGTCATTTTGTTATTATTCAGCCAGAGGTCGACTTGCGATAGTTCAACTTGACAAGGGTATATATTCAAGTTTTTATAGGATGAAATAATTATTGTATCGTCTGCATATAGATGGTGGTAATTTCAATTGATAACAGATTTTAAGTAAACAATATACAAAAGAAAAAGCAGGGGAACCAATACAGATCCCTGTGGCACCCCGAAAGCGTCTTCATGAAGCAGATCTGATCTTGTGTCGTTTACACAAGTCAGCTGCATTCAGCCTGTTAAGTAGAACTCAAACCAGCATCTGCTGCCGAAACACCATAGCTTTTTTAACAAATTTTATGATCAACAGTGTCAATGTGCACAGCACAAACAAAGTTTTGTCAAATCAAACATATATTTTTAGAAGATCAACCAAGATATGAATACAAGAATTGAAATACTGTTTTACATCAAGTTGACCTACTCTGGTTCCCACCACTAATAGAAATCTAGAAGGCCTGGCAGGCCCAGTGACAGCACAGACAAATAACAACACAGAGCAAGTACAGGATAACACAGGACAGGACAAACATTTAGTCGAAATTAAGTGTATATAAATGAGATCAGTCAGATAGATAAATAAGAAGAATTAAGAAATGTTATTTTTAAGATACTTTTTAAATTTGGTAAAGATAAATTGACCAATTTGAAGTAGGGGTATAGATTGTGGCAGTGTTTCCAAGATTCAATAGATTGGTGTCTGATGGACTTTAAGCCAAAACAGCTGGTTTAAATATAACAGGAGTTAATAAGGCCTCTAGCAGTTGCCCGTGTGTTATAAGCATGAGAGAAATCAAATGTATCAAGCAGTGGTTATGGCAGTTTAAGATGATCCTTGCGAAATATATAACTTGCCACGTGCCTTCTTACCAGTACAGAGAACAAGTCTAGAAATTATTTTCAAGAACATCTAAAAAGCTAATTTTGGTTTCAGAGCATTAACCTCTCTCACTTCTTATAACTTCTGCACTATTCCATTAAGAATTAAAGAATTTACTTAATGCGATTCAGTTCAAATGATTTGAAAAAGCACATTAATTACTACCCGTTTTAAATTAACTAGTAACTTTTTTTAACTTTCTGAATATTTACATTACACTTTAATAACAGGGATTTAATTAGTGCAATTGAATAGAATCAAACACTTTCCCTGCTATACAGCATGAAGATTGAACTTCTTACCTTAAGATCCCTTGGATCCCTTAAGTTGCTGCTAACTACTAAACACCCCAAGAAAATGTCAGTCTTTTTCAGGAATATTTGAGTAGGTGTGCGATGATTCGCACATGTAAATCAAGTAACGCGTGCGATGTAAAACGCACGTGCAAAGGATGTTACGCATGCGATACAGAAGGTTAATCTTTGTTGTGCATTCATTTTGAGGTAGAAAAGTGGGGGTCGTTTTGAATCGTGAACCCCCAAACACGATGATTAAGCGTCTACGTATAGTGACTCTCTCAATCTTAACTTCCTTTTCTACATGTCCGAAATAGTATGCATTTTTAAAAATTTGTTGTGATATAGAAAAGGTTTTTTATTTCAACGAATACAATCGAACAAATTAAATCGAACAAATTAAATCGAACGAATAAAAGTTTCAATATCGATCAGTTGCGTAACAGGTGCTAGAAATGAATTTTAAAATAAGATTTTAAAATATTTATTTTGCCTTTCTATAATTTAAAATTGTTTAAAGAATAAAAGAAAACGTTTTACCTGTAAGTTATGAATAATTAATTAAAAAAATTGAAATATAATTTCGGAATGTTTAAAACCACAAGCAAATAAAAAGTGCAGTTATTGACTGCAGTCTACAACTTCGAACATTAATAGGGTTGCTATTACCAGAGGTAACAAGTTTAATGCTAGTATCACTAGATGATATACCGTCAAGTGTTTACTTCGTGACGTCAGTGTTTGGGGTTCACCACATTTTACGTCACCCACCTCTAAAAATAGCTCAACTCTTGTACAGTGTGCAAGATAATGGAAGTGTATTGTTGATCGAAATTAGTGGTGAAATACTTCGCTTACTATTTTCTAAACTTTAATTTAATGAAAGAAAGCATGGACATGCCATCGCACGCTAAAAAATGGATTTTATAGGTTGATTTTTTGAAAACTGAATATTTATTTTTCAGGCATGCGATTAATCACACGCCTGAAATGATTTAGGTGTGTGCCAAGGCGTGCGCATGCGATCGCACGCCTCTCCTGAAAAAGACTGAAATGTCAGATTAAATAATTGTTAATCAATGTCAAATTTAATTTTAGTGGTGAACAATAAAAAAAAAATGAAACCAAATGATAATACTGAAGGTACTTGTTTATTTTGTTTATCCCATTTCTTTAATTCATTATTCTAGGCTTATTTGTTTATAATTTTGTTTATTTGTTTCGTATTGTACTTTTGCTAAAAATGTTTGATTTTTTTCAGATAATTCCACATGTCTGTTTTGCAGTACACTTTTCTGTAATATGGGATATGCGAGACCTGGCTTAAAGTACATTGAAATGCTACCTGTTGCTAATGACACTTAATGAGCATTATCCCTGCAAAGAAAGATTTTTTATGAAGAATGGATTGGCTTTTTAGATTTTGACAAAAAATTATCACAAAATATTTTTCTTGCTTTTAGCCAACTTAGATGCCATAAAGACAATACTTAACGGTCTGCATCAGTCAGATCAAAATGTTTATGAAGAAGAACAATTAAATTTTATTGAAAAAATTTTGGATAATCAAATCATAAAAGATCTGATCAAGGTAAGTTTGTGTTATATTAACTATTTAGATGGATATTATATACAAAGCTTACAGATTTTATCTAATACCGTTTCTATAGTAAGTTGCTGGACAACTATCAAAAGGTTAAACTAACATGTCCAACATTAATATACTTCATACTAAAATATATGCAGTATAGTTTTGTATGGTGCTGAGAAAAATATTGGAAATATTTCTTTGAGTTTTTTTAATTTCTGTGTACATCTTTTACGAGCCTTTAATAAATTAATGAAGTTCTTCGACAACATGTGAGATAAGTTTTTTATCACATAACCAAGCATTAATAATTTGATATGCTTGATGTGCTCCGCAGATAATTATCCATTTCCAATCAAGTCCTTACTTCCATTTTTTCTACTTGGCATTAAGTTGGCTGTAATAAGAAAAAAGTTCCACTTCTTTTGATACTTGCTGCATAAAAAAAACCTCTGTTCAAGAGCATATTTCCAAACAATTCTGATTGTATACACAAAAAGAGCAAGGAATTAAAACTAGCCAAAAGCATGGTTTTTGTAAAGGTATAAACATGGCTAGACATTGGAAATTTTTTTTTCTTATAACTTATAACAAGTGGTATAAACAAACAACAATTGTAAAGTTTTACAAGTATATTAAATAAAATTTGTTGTCAACACTGATAGTTAGCTACCTGGGAAAACATAACAAAGCTAATAAATATGATACAGAAAATTCATCCTTAAAAATCACTTTATCCTGACGACAAATTAGCATCTAGTTAAATTTCTAACACTATTAATCAAAACTTTGTAAATAGAAAATATTGCACATCCACAACTTCCCATTATATTACAAAACTAGCTTATAAACTTTTTTTGGCTACATCAAAGAAAAAAGAACACATCTACTTTGTCTGTCACAGAAAGACAAATGGAAGTCGCTTAATAATATATAGGCAGTATAAAAATCATCAATAAAAAAACTCAAAATAATCCAAGATTTGAACACAAGTGTGTTATCCAGTTGGAAAATTTAAAAAAATATTATTTAAAAATTCTTATAAAGATACAAAAGTTAATAAAAAAATGTTTGTAGTACCTTCACTTTATCATTTTTCTTGTTTGCATCTTTTTATCTTGGTGTTTTTGATTAGTAAATGGCTTCTTATCATTAATCCTGATTTGATATCAAAGTAAATTAGCAAAAGAAAATCTTGTACAAATGTTAGAAATTCGAATGATTCTAATTAATTTCTATGAACAGGGAACCTCCTTAGTTTCTTTTTCTGAGAATTTTATCACTAAAATCTTTATATTTGGCACCAGGTCTAAAATTTAATAATTGGTAAAGAATATTTTCTTATATTTTTTTTGTATTTGTTACCAAAGAAAAATTACCACAATGTTATTAATCCAATTTAACATATCTTTACACATCTGTTTTCTTAATTATTGCTTAGTGATAAGAGGTGGGATAAAATGAGTTTTTGTAATTAGCAGGAGCAAAGTTTTAATAAAAATATCAATGTTTTGTGGTTTTGACATTTTGTTGATATTATAGGTGCATGAAAAACTTTTGTCAACAAAAGAACACACAACAAAGAAGAATTGTATTGAGCTTTGCAAAGAAGTAAGACAGTTTTAATAGTTTGAATGTGTTAAAAATATTTGTTGTTTGTGTGTTGACATATGTTATTTTTACTTTCTTTCTTTTTTTAATTAAGATTCAAGCTATATGTATATAAATGCACAAATGCTCCTATGCGAGTATTTCTCAAACATGGTAAAAACAAAAAATTTAATCTCTTTTTACGGTATCATTACTATTACGCTGTACTTGCAAGGCAACAGAGCACTCAAAATTTTACGGTGCTTGAAGCAAGTCAGTTCCTTCTTGAAGCATTATAGAACACTTGTTACATATGTGGAACAAACTCCTTTACAAGGCCCTGAAGAAAGCTATGACTTTATATAAAATAACGAGTAACAATATAATGTATCTTTCTACGTTAACAATTTTTGTAAATGTTGTTATTGTTAGTTCAATTTATTAAAGATGAAGCCCCAAGTAGCAAGGATGAAGCCACAAAAGTTAAATCTATAAAATCAGCATTAGATAGTTAGATATCTTTATTCTGTCAAAAAATCCAAAAATTACAACAAATAATTAATCTAATTGACAAGGAGACCATCCCAATAGTTAAAAACTAAACAGTGGGGATGGCCACCATTAACAGCATTAATAAATATGTACCTATATTCTCCTTCACTTATGACTGTCTTGTACACCAGACACAAAATGTTGCAGTTGTGTTTAGCATCGTTTCATTAATGCTATCACGTTTTTGTCGTTGTGTTAAAAAAATATATATTCTTTGTTTGTTTTTTTAAAAAATGAACATTACAACGAGTTCTGAATTTTTATCATGGTAAAAGATGAATCATTTTCTCCTGTTTCACAAAAGAAAATGTTAAAACATCCTAATTAAAAAATCTTTTTCTCCAATGATTTCTTTGTTGCATAGCAATTTTATTTAATGTATTATCCAGAAGAATAAAAAAGAGGCAGAGAGAAAAACAGATAAGCAATATAAAAAATGTCAAAAATATCATTTAGGGATTGAACAAAATATTGATATCTTTTCTGATATTAACTACACAAAAACGTTCACATAATTGAATGAAAAACCATTAAAAATATATTGCTCTGTCTGTTCAGCATTGCTTGCTCTATGCTTTTAGATTTTAAGGTGTTTAGAAGAGAATGCTTCTGATGAAAAGTGTACAGAGTTGGCTAAAATAATAAAAAGCCCTTACTTCAGGGTAAGTGTAAAATATTGCAAGATTTTTTTCTATGTAATTAAGACTAAAAATTTGTTTCCTTTTCATTGTTACAGTATAAAACTATTAACTATTATGTATTATACTGATTATTACTTCAGCTCTGCATTGTTTTAATCATGTTTGTTGTCTTGTGTTATAACTATGACATTTACCCATTGTAAAAACACTAATTTAGAATATATAAATTCACACTAATTTATTCTTTTTATTGCACATGCATGCCTTTAAACTGTTCATGTTATTTTGTTTGTTTGTGATGTGGTTTGTTCAATTAAAATGACCAAGGCTATGTTTGATTACGTCATTTTATACTGTCTCATTCCATACCTATACTATGGGTCACAAACTGTTAATTTAAGAGTTGAAAGGTCATCATTTAAACCACATTATTTGACATGTGGTATTTTTAATGCTCAAAGTGTATTATTGTATTAAATGTTCAATAGTTTCTTTGAACGTTGTTTGTGAAATGAATTTTGGTAATTCAACTTGGATTTTTGTGCACTTCGTCTATGTATATATTCATTGGTTTTGATTTCTAGTCATCTAATTTCAACACATAAATAATGTGTTTTGTGTGTATTATAATTATTATTATATACAACATAGAGAAGAATAGTAAAAGATTTTTAGAAGTATAATTAATCAATAGTAAAACGTATGCAAACTAAAAGTTTTTCTACGTGAAACACTTCTGTATCAGACAGCTGTGTTTACCATCATTTTTTTTGACTGGAAAGAAAAAGATGTTGTAAATTACTGATGAATTAATAAATGGGGAACATAGTTAAAATGTAGCATTGTGTTTTGTCACAAATGTTTTGATGTCCTTGAGTTGTTTCATGTTTTAAGAAGAAAATCTTTACTTTTCAGTGTTTAATTGAAGCTCATGATAATATAGTATATGAAACATACAAAGTATTGCCAATGTTGCCACCTGAAGAAACATCACAGAAATCACTTGATGGTGGTGGGCCACCTATTCGTGTTGTTGGTTTGAGTGTGAACCCTAAGAAGCCCTTGGTACTGTCTGTTTTTAATCTTTATGTTGTTTTAAAATTTGTGTTGAATATAGTAAAGCTACTATATAGTGGAAAGAATTGCGTTTTCACCATGCAACACTATTTCTTAGTTTTTTCTTTTTAGCTTTCTACTTTTTTATTGTATTTATTTTTTTCATCATTTTTAGGGAATCACCCTTGCCAAACACCCAGATAATTGCATTTATATTCAACGAATCTTACTTGGAACGATGGTTGAAAAACAAGGTAGCGAAGTTACAAATTTTACAGTAACATGAATTTTTGTGCAAATTACACTCTGGACGAAATGACAGAGATTAATTATTGTTGTAATTTTATTGACAGGTTTATTGAATGTTGGTGATGTGCTACAAGAAATAAACGGTGCAAAAGTTGGTGAAGACCCTCTCGAAGTTCAGAAACAACTGGTATGTTTTTATTGAATAATTCCTGTAAAGGTTGAATGCCCACCAAATTAAATGCGCAAGGTATGAACTGAAAAAGAAAACAAATAAAGATGTGCAAATTTACCTGGGCCATCTTCGTTTTTCTAATTTCTTTTTATGTGGTTTCAATAAATCCAGAAACATTTATGTTTGTGTTGTTATGTATGTTTGTCTGTTGTATGAATGCATGTAAAATATTTTAAGCTGAACAAAAAAGTAAGGTTTTGAAACCTCTTTTGTGCTGTGTTTTCTTTGTTTTAAAGATTTCCACAGATTTTCTATCATATTCACTGATTTCTAAAGTAAATTGAATTCAGCAAATGTGACAGCTGTATTTCTTATTTATTTCTTGTTTTCTATTTAAATTGTTAGTTTGATAAAAAAAATGATGTCACCTGAAACGAAATTCTAGGAAGATTTTTGCTGTGGAAATTTCGTATTTATTTTTAAAACCAAAAAAAATAAATATGAAAATTATATGTAGATTTATTCTGTTTTTTTATATTGTAGCCTGAATAAAAACAATGAAGATAGAAGAATTTCTATTTAAATTTTACTTTATTCTTTGTAAAAAATTTTAAAGAATTTTAAAGAATTTTAATGAATTTTAATGAGGATGGTGAAATGTACACAAAAGAAAAAGAGAACTTTGTGTGATGCATGTGTTTATCATCTGTTCAATATGACAAACTGCTCGTTTTAAAATCTCCTTTCTCGGTTTACATGTGATAATTATGAAAGAAAAAAAAATCATGAAGGTTATTTTTATTATTTGATAATGTTTTAAAAAGTTTTTACTATATTATTTGTGTGTGTATGCGAGGTTTTATGTATATTATTTGTGTGTATATGCGAGGTTTTATGTGAGTAAAAGTTAGTTGTTTTCAAACTGTCCATGTAAAGACTATTTCGTAAATCTTTACTGGCTAGAACTTTTGTTTTAGAATTCTGCTGATGGAGATTTAACATTGAAGGTTATTCCTGCTTTTAAAGATTCGCGTGGAATATGTCAAGTAATTTATTAGTTTTATTTATCTCAATTGCAGATTTTGAAACAATTCTAGGGACTATAAAATGTTTCTGGAATTTTTTTATTTAATGGCTTTCATGAAAGTCGATTGAAGCATTGGAAAGGGTTTTTTTTTTTTTGCATTTATAATTCGAGTTCTTTCGCACAGATGGAGTTCAGCATAATGTTTCGTACCTTTCTTTAATCGCATGTGTTTCAAAGTTGCCACATCTGTCAGTATACTTTGATTGATATTTTTTTTTCTTTCTTCTATACTTACTACTCTGTTTAGGTTCATCTAAGATGCCATTTTGACTACAATCCCAGTAAAGACAGTCTGTTTCCGAAATCCGAGATAGGATTAGCTTTCCAATGTGGAGATATTTTAGAAGTGAAGGATCAGTCTGAACCTGACTGGTGGCAGGTATGTAACCTTTTGATTTACTCAGATCTTTGTATGTACATGCAGAACTACTGGTGGCAGGTATGTAACCTTTTGATTTACTCAGATCTTTGTATGTACATGCAGAACTACTGATTCATCTGTTACAAGTAGAAAAATTATTAGTTAAAGATAAACAGAAGCATTCTTACATTTGCAGTATTTTTGGGTTTCAGGCTACTCACTATAATGACAATACCAACACAGGGCTTGTACCAAGTTTACAATTTGAGCAAAGGTAAGTACACACCAAACTTATATTATTTTGTATTTCTATTATAAATACGCGTATTTTATTCAATATCCTTGAAACTACTGTAACGCCTCTAAAATTTTGTTAAACTTAAAAATATGTAGGCCTTAAAAAGTCAAGTCAAACGAGACGTAAAAGAGTCTTTAAGCTTAATTATAGTTAAGAGTTTATTCAGTCTACTATATTATTATGATCGTAAGGTTACGTGTTTTGTGTTTAAACCAAAGCTTTGGTATGATGTTTTGATTTAGACGAAAAGCATCGAGCACAAAGAAAGTGGATGAACATAAATGTAAGTGGTTCGTTGTGTAAAACGTGTAATCTACTAATTGTTGAGGTATATATTATGTTTGCGAAAAAAGGTTTAGCTAGTGTGTTCATATATTCAATCAGATCTTTACCTCATGTAATTATTAACGGTAGAATTTCTGCATATGGTGGAACAGCAGGAATAATTCTTTATTTGAATGATCACATCTTTCGATCAAAATACTTGTATAAAGTAGCAGTGATAGGTACAATTCATCTTAAGCTTTTGACACTTCTTGTTTAATCTTTTTAGCTGGTGGAGCGTTTAAGAAGAAGAAAAAGTTTATTTATCGCACCAGTGAAAATAAAAGTATGTTTCTAATGTTTTTGTATCTGTTTCATTCTGCTTGCCAAGTGTGACGTCATCTTCAGTTATATGTATCAAATATAAAAGCTGGATTTCGATTACTAAATTCTAGTGAATTTTTATTTTCATGGTTACTGTGTCGTCAGCCTTGTTGTTTTTGTCGTCGTCCTCGTTGTTATTTTCGTCGTCGTCGTGGTTGTTGTTGTCGTCCTCGTTGTTATTTTCGTTGTCTTCGTCGTTGTTGTTGTCGTCGTTGTCATCTTTTTTTTATTTCGTTGTTTTTTTTGTTTTCGTCATCGTCATCAAAATAAATAATGCTCTTTTTTTAGTTTTGGATTTTCTTGACACGAAGCTTTATGAAGAAGTGACAAGAATGCCACCCATGGAAAGAAAAGTTATTGTTTTAATTGGTACGTCTCTATGAAACATTCGGTAACAAATACGTTTACCTTTGTACTAGCTAGAAGGCGTTAAATTTAACGCACGGCATCGATTGTTAACGCCGACGCAAAGTAATTTTTAGATGAGTGTTAAATTATCTTCGCGCCCTCTTGATAACTAAAAGTTAGTAGAACAAAAATGGCGACCATAAACAAGCGTTACTTATCCTTGCTGGTACTAAAGTTGCAATCAGAAAGGCGTAAACGATTAAAAAAACAAGATAACTTGTTTTGCTGAAGATTTTGAAGAATAGTAGTGCAATAGAATTTTGAAGCGAACTGAGATCATTATTATGTGCCAAAGGTTTATTTTAATTTTGTCCTCCTTGCAATTTATACCACAAATAACTGTTTCTGTTAGTCGTAACAAGAATGACAATGACAGTTTCCGTACTTTTAACTTTTCAGCGCTGGACATTTCCTTACTTAGTCTCCTTGTCAAATATGTATTTTAGAATTCGTTTTGTGTCCGAAAATATTGAGGCGTCTTCACAAAAACTCCATTTGTTCGATCTTATTCTTGTTTTTACCTCCTCGTTAAGCTTAATGTTTTTACGTTAAGCAGGTGTTCAGTTAAATGCCATGATCTTAACACGCTCTGGTTAGTACTAAGCCATTATGTGCGAAGAATATTGACCCTCTATTACTAGAAGACATCTATTATTATTATTTGTCGCAAAAATGTTGCATTTGAACGAACTTAGCTATTTTTTTGAAATAGTCCTTCGCCCAACCTTTTCGCAACGAAAGGGATGTAAAATTTTGTATTACCACTAATATTTTTAAGTTGACTCTAAATTTTGGTTTCTAACGATATTTTTTCTCTATGTTTACCATAAAGTTGCGTGACAGAAACATGCTGCAGGATAGTTGGTCAAATGTTGCACAGAAAGTGTTTTCAATGCGCCATCAGATTGTATTTTCAATGCGCCATCGGATTGTATTTTCAATGCGCCATCAGATTGTATTTTCAATGCGCCATCAGATTGTATTTTCAATGCGCCATCAGATTGTATTTTCAATGCGCCATCAGATTGTATTTTCTTGATGTGCGATAATCGCGTGGGCTACAAAATTTTCTTGGAAACCAAGTTACAGAAAATATACAAGAAGTTTTTATGATGTGTTATGCTTCGTATTCTTATCTGTGAACTTTTGTTTATTAAACGAGTGAGAAAAATCTAAATCTGTAGTTATAGTAATTTTTGTTATTTTCTTTTTTTACATCAGGAGCGCAAGGTATTGGAAGACGCACATTAAAAATCGCTTGATAGCTAGTTATCCTGACCGCTACGCAGATGTTACTAGAGGTATTGTTCAACGTTACGCAAATTATCTCAAGTCTTTGTATGGCAGTTTTTGTCTTTGTGTAAGAATTGCACTAAAGATTGTATGAAAAATGTAAACCGTTCACTTCTTCGTTGTAATAGTTTTTGTAAAGAAGATATAAATTAAGAAATCTCTTTTTTCTTTCTCACGCAAGATACAAGTCGTTCACCAAGAGAAGGTGAAGTGTCTGGACGTGGGTACATCTTTCGACAGCCTGAAGAGATGAAAGCAGATGTACTGTCTGGAAAGTATTTAGAATGGGGTGAGAATGGCGGCGTGTACTATGGCACACGATTGAACGAAATTCGAGATATCATCAATAGTGGTAAAACCTGTGTAATAGACACAGACCCATCGGTAAGTTTTTTTGAAATTCCATAAACTATCCAAAGCTGTTTCCATTCCATGGTTATTTTGCTCTCCATCCTCGCGTTCTTTATACATTTTTGCTCTCCATCTTCGTTTTCTTGATACATTCATGCAACAATTTTCGACACAATGTCCCTGTGACTGGTGGAATCCCTGAAACGTTATTATTGAAACTGAAAGGAATTTGTGATTCACTTACAAGGAAAAGTGAGGGGTTTTTAATATTGAACGGTTGTCTGAACCAAAGTGGAATGAAGCTTTTCGTTTAAAAACATTTACGTGGTCAATGTTTTATGCCCCCCCCCCCCAAAAAAAAAAAAAAAATCTCGCAAGAGAAGTGCTTTTTGATAATTAAATCGTTCACATTGTTTAAAATACTACTCATAATTTTTCTCTCTCTTTCTTTTTTATTAGGCATTGAAGTTATTACACACCGCAGAGTTTATGCCGCTCATTGTTTTCATCGATGCACCGAAGCTTGAAGTACTTATGAAGAATAACCAAAAGGTGGAGATCGTAAGCCGCCTTCGGTAAGTGTATGGACGCTTGTGTTAGTTCATTTCAATTAGCATCCCATTGCTTAAATCTTTTCACATATAATCTTTAGTTGTACTAGTGACCAGTTCATCAACATACTTGATTAATTAGTGATTATTTTTTTATATATGTATATGAGCAATGAACAATTTCAAAAACAGTAATTCAATTTTTAGGGCAAGTTTGTAACCGAAACAGTTTAATGCAAACTAAACCGTAGGAAAAATTAGAACCTTAAGCATTATTAAGGCCGAGGTACATTTGAAATTTGCTGCAAAACTTTCACAGGTATTTCAGAGCAAGAAAATTCTGCAAATCGATTTGTATAATTTTCTATATTTCGAAATAAGTTCAAAGCTGCCGACAACAGGTGCGCATTTTTCTGACGTTTATGAGAAGCTTTTGTGCATTTTTTTTGGCGATAAACAGCAGAAAACATAAAAATGAGTGAATACGAAGCAGACACGATGGAGTTTGATCCTTTTTTTGATCCTTTCGATTCATGTGTAAAATAATGCTGAAAGACTTTATATTAATTTCGAAACAATGGAAAACGTATTTTGAAATATTTCTAAAATAAAAATTTCAGACAGTTTCGAAATAAAAATTTCAAATGTATCTCGGCCTTTAAGGTTTCATACTACTCGCAGCCTTATTAAGCCGCAAAAGAAGAAAGACGTTTTTTTACATACCATATGTATGTAAAAAAACGTCATAATCATAAATCTAAACATCATAATCATAAATCGTGGTATCAATTAGGTGCGCAAAAGTATTCTTACATAATACATATGTTTGAATTAAGTTACTTTACGGGTAGAAATTTTCGCGGGCAGAAAGTTTTGCGAGGTCAAAAAATCGCAAAATTTTGCGACAAAAACTATCGCAAATTGTAATTTTATGACTAAATTCGCGTTAAGAACTTTCACAAATATCAAATTTTATTTTCAAGGGAAAATCTTTCGCGAATGGCAACAATTCTCTTTCTTTCTTTTCTCTTATTATTAGTAATCAAAAGTCTCCATCCATTACTGTTTCAATGGAATGGGATATACGAGGAATTTTCGTAGCACCAAGAAGGGTGAAAACACCAAATGTTATTGTAGTTGATAAAGAAGAAATAAATCTCTATTTTTTTGTGATGAAAAACTGTCGCGTTTTGAAAAATATCCATGACTTTGCGTGCTTTCGCGTTTTACTGATTTAAAATTCCAAAAAGTATAAAGATTCGCGAAAATGACTAAAAAACGCAAAGTTCCTGCCCATAAAAATTTCTGCCCTTAAAATATTAATCGGTCGCCCATCTAAGAAAAGGTTGTTGTTTTTGTTGTATGTTTGATTGTGTGAAGTTGTTTGTTCACTTCGTTTCTTTATCCATCATTAGGCTGGAGAAATGAAGGAGATTATCCGCGAGAGTTCTTCAATTAGCGAAAATTACCATCATTATTTCGACATGCGAATTACTAATGACGATTTCGACAAGACGTACGACACGTTGAGAGAACACATAGAAATATCATCTTCTGAATCGCAGTGGGTGCCAGTTCATTGGGTATATTAGATATTTTATGCTAATTTATTTTTCAGATAGCCAATAAGGATTTGTAATTGGGCGCACACGTAATTTATTCCAAAAAACTTGCTTATTTATTGTGACAACTTTAGGTTAGTGTAAACTAGCCTTTATGTAGCCTACACAGAGTTCACAGCATCTAAAGTCTTGACGAAGGAATGGCAGGAAGATGTTTTGCTTTGGATTGTCAAGACAAGTTAGGAAATGACTTTTTGAAATTCACTTTTCTAAATTCTCGTGTTATTGATGAGAGATAAATTCGCCATGTTTGATTAAGTTATCTATTATTTCTGATACTGACGAAGGGATATTTTGTTCATATTCAGTTTAGATATTAAGTTCTTATTCTGATGCCGGCATACAGACATCAAACTCCAGTTTCGCTAAGTCAGGGGAAATAGTACGCTAAGTCAGGGGAAATAGTACGCTAAGTCAGGGGAAATAGTATACTCTGACTCCTACTGGTCAGGGTAAAATGATTTACATGCTACCTTGTCAGAGAAGTCAGGAAATAGTTGTTTGGGTAAATGATATGAATCCTTGCACAATGTAACAGTAAACCGTCCTAAAAGATAACGGAGGCGTCAAGGACTCTTCTATAAAATGCATTGAATGTTCATTTAACCTCAAGGGCGTTTTTGAACAATTCACATTACACATTTTTCAAATATAAATGTTACACTCAGATTGTGTACTGTCAACTATAAATTAGCGAAGATTTATAAGCTAACAGAGAAACTCGCAGAAAAAAAATCATATATCTTAAGTTGTTTCATTTTTTACCCACCACAGATTAAGCATTGTATATAATTCTTTGTCGAGTGAAGTGTATATCGTCTAATTTTTATTTATACGACTTTTAGCTGAATGTAAAAATATAAAAAAAACATTTTTTGAAGTGAAGATTTCAGAATTTCTTATCAGTCACGTAGTCGATATTCTTTTGAGATAAAAGTAATCCGTAAAATCGCGTATGCTGCTGTGAAAGTGTTTTTGTTTTTCACTTCTTCGTGTGAAGAAATGAAGTGTAAAATTTGCTTACGATATTGCAGCATTATATCCGTCCGCCCATTCGTTACCAGCTTTTCTCAGAATTGGATCATTAGTTTTTTCTGATTTTTTGCACAAAGATAGAGAACAATTGACTCTCAAATGTGACGAAGTCAGTCTTCTTTTGCGGCCCAATAATGGCGGATTCATAAGCAAAATGAGTCAAAACGGTTCAACAATACGGATTTTCAAACTTTTCTGAGGATTGGATTATTATTTTTTTCAGATTAAATCCAGGTAGGTCCAGTGAAATTTCGCTTGTTCTAGCAGAGAATCTCTTCAGTGATTGGATAACTATGAGCATTGACTGTATTTTTTTAAGAGCAACATCAAGCCAGGTATCTGTAGCGTTTGTTTTGTCCTCATACCGAGAAAGATCTAGAAGGCGCGAGGTGGTGTAGAAAAGGTTAATCTGGTTAGCGGTAATGTAAAGTCCTTCCACAATCTCCTGAATAACCTGAAAAAAGTAAAAGTCCTTCCACAATCTCCTATGAATAACCTGAAAAAAGTAAAAGTCCTTCCACAATCTCCTAAATAACCTAAAATTAGTCTCCAACTAAAATTTGGACCCGAATTCACGATTTTACCTAAATTATTTATACTGTCATGTATTTTATCAATATGAAATTTCGCGAATAAAGAATTGTTTATCCATGCTGTTATGTAGGAGACATAAAGCCGGTTGAAGTTGAAGTTCACATATTACTTTTTGCCAACATTTCAATGCTGGTCAGAATATACCAATAAAATATACTTGCATGATTACTGCAAAAGTACGTCGAAATAAAAGACTTTTCTAATACTAAAGAACAAATGGCTTCATTGCTAGTATGTGTTCCTTATTTCTGCCTATAATGTTGGTGAAATCTTCTGAAATATGGAACGGTTTTTATACGTTTTGTTTAGCGTTTTCTCCTAAATTATGACCTCGAGACTTAAAGCTATGGTCACCCTGTACAACATTTAGTTGTAACATACATCAGGAACGAAACTTTTCGGACGGAAAAACTTTCGGGGTTTTTTTTGTCCGGAAATATTTCCGTCCGAATTTTTTTTTTTGTCCAAAAATTTTGTTTTTTCTAATTTTCTTAAAAATGGACCAGTGCATAGAAATTATATATAGGGTAATCAGAAATTCAATAAAAACTGCAGTTTGTTAACTTATTATTTTCGTTATTTTCACATTTGGCTGAGGCTCTATCTATAAAGTTGGATCCTTTTTTAGATTAGAGCCGAAACATTTTCCGCCGAAAATTTTAGTACTTAATGTAGCCATTTTCGATCACATTTGGATGAAGTGTGAACGAAATCAGAATTTGAAAAATCTTTTTGTATACGATTAAAAAATTTGTTTATCGGATTAGTTTATTGAACCGTTCCAGAGCTTTATATGTTTTTATTATATAAAAGAAACAAATCTATAATAGTAGGAACAGTGAGATGTGAATGTATGTTTTTCATTGACATAAAACCACTGATAATTTTGTGAGGACCGGCCAACCTTGAGATCTACGATGTCTCAATTTTACCAACGTTTTACCAAAGCCTCGTCGATTTTTTATTTTTTAACATGCAGGGGTTCTCACAGATCTGCAACGTATAAACGCAACGCCAGCAGATGAATTTTGCTGCTCCAGGAAAAATGATTGTAGCTTTCTTTTGTAATGCAAACTCGCGGTTTTTGTGTACGAGTAAAAAAAACAAAGAAAAGTGCTAATAATCCGGGGGTATAAATTGCACCATTTTTTTTTTTTTTTTTTTGAATATTAATCCGTCCTAGGTTTTTTAAATTTTCCAAATTTAACTGTAATCTCCATAAACAAGATAGGAGAATAGAAATATGGTAAAAAAATATTGTTGGCGAAAGTTAAAATGGTTTTGAATTAATGTGCAAATTGTTCATACTTGGAAAGATAATACAGTAGAGTCTCCATAACTCGAACCTCTATTACTTGAACGTCTCCTTAACTCGAACGAATTCGTTGGCACCGTGAAAATTTCCTAATAAACTCTTATAAAAAAACCTCTACTACTCGAACCTCCAAAACTCGAACGTTCCCTTAAGTCGAACAGATTATTTTGTCCCTTGAAGGTTTTTGACTCCATAACTCGAATTTTGTGGCATTTTGAAAAAAATTGATAAGTTTTCCTGATCATTTAACTCTTTATCATTTTCATATTTTAATGTTTACGTGTATTGTGGGCCTTATATTGTTCGAATGCATGATTCGAATGTTTTGTTTGTGTTTCGAACGACAACGCTTTCTCAACCAATTTTCAAAAACAGAATTTCATAGCAATCTGACAATGGCGTCTGTGGCAGGGTTGAGCAAAAAGCAACTAAAACGCTCTGTTTTTGTATTTCACCAACCCAGAACCCCCAATAAGTAAAACTACGTACTTAATATACTGTTTTTGTTCATCTGGTAGGCAAATAAGGGAAAAATTTTGAAAAAACTTGAAAACCTCTACTACTCGAACGTCTCCTTAACTCGAACGGCCAGGGGGAAAAGGAAACCGTTCGAGTTAAGGAGGTTCGAGTAGTAGAGGTTTTTTTATAAGAGTTTATTAGGAACGAACGGCCAGGGGGAAAAGGAAACCGTTCGAGTTAAGGAGACGTTCGAGTAATAGAGGTTCGAGTTATGGAGACTCTACTGTAGTGGTGCGATTCCTTCTACCCTTGCATTAAGATTATCTCGATTGAGGTAAAAACCTTTGGTATACAAGTTTAAATGCACAGAAAATACCAATACTTAGTCTGGGCAACCTCGTGTCCTAGGGGCTCTTTATATTGATATTATTTTATTTATATTGATATTCTCGGACGGCTTTCTCTCCATATCGAAAAGAGAGAAAAAGCCCTGGGGTAGAGGTTGTTAGTTTGGGTATATTTGTCGCAATAAAATCAGACGAGAACTAATGACTTTAATTGGCTATTGAAGAGACATTTCAGCTTTCTTCTTGCGGTTTTAAGTATTTTTAACCTTAAAAACCTTAAAAATTGTTCAAAGCCATTTTCGCCGAAGGTTTTGTTTCCAACAGCCTGAAATATCCACCGAAGTATTTAGCTATTTATCGTATGTGCAGATTTCCTCAGATAACACATTTTGCTGACACAAGTTTTATTCTTGTTTTCTTTATACACAATATCACGCGGCTACAACACGTGTGTTGCACGTGATTTGTCTGAAATTTTACCTGATTGTCAGGCCGTGTTACTTTCTTTGGTCTTTAAAAAAAGGTTTTCAAGCTCGAAAAACCCTTCCCGTTAAAAGCTCAGTTCTTCAAATGTTTTGACGAAGTTCTTTAAAAGAAAATACACTGAGGTGTGCTGATTTGCACGTTTTTGTTGCAATTGCTAGATGTGACTTGTCTTTAAAATTTTACTTTAGCCCACTCAAGTAAGTCTATTTGGACCAATTTCAACGACATTGAGTGACCGCAAACCAATTTGTGTAGCAGGCAAGCATTTAAGGAAAATGTTATGGTTAGTTCCTTCTGCTCAATAGTTTAGCAAAGTTACAGTGTCGCAAGAAGGCCGGTTGAAACAGCCTTGCCTTCACCTTCTCCTTCACTTTATAAGTTGGAATTTGAAGGAAGCATTTATCTTAGTATTTCATGAATTTAATAAGTCAAAAACAAAAAAATAAGGTTTTTGCCTCACTAAAACTCTCTGTTCTTAATCATCACAGTTACGTGATTATGTAACATGACACCATAAATAATTGTTATTAAAAATCAGATCATGTGTTGTGTCAACAAATGATCATATGTCACTGATATCGAAACAAAGTCGAACACTCGCTTACTAGTACATCCACGTTGATTAAGTTGAAAGTTATCGTCATGTTTGGACAGCATAAGGAATACTTTAGTAAAAAATACCGACGTCGTACGTTTAGTGTGATATTAATGTGTTTTATGACGTTGATGAGTGCTTTTAATGAAGGCGATGAAACGAGGGGAAATTCAGACTTATCGCCAGGTAGATACCAATTTTATTTATATTTATCTAAGTTGTTGGTGGCACTGGATATAAAGTGTAATTTAAAACAAACGTTTGGTGTAATTTAATGTGTCATACACAGAGCGTTTTATATATTTTATTCACAAGATCTTGGTTTGTTTTCGTTTGTATTATAAATTTCCTGCCTCGTTTTTAGTGTTATAGTTACCGTTTGTCGAGCCAGTTAAAGCTTAGTCACAAGACTATGGTTAAAGTAAATAAATTGAATATTAAACCATCTTATATGAAGTGCTTGTTTGTAAATAGTTCGAAGTTTATTCAAAATCTAAACGCCGTCTGGCTGACGAGAAAGTTGCCATTATGAGTGATTGTTTCCTATGAATGGCAAAACTCGCATAAAAATTTGTAACCTAAGCGTTAGCTATTTCCTTGTCCTTAAGGCAGTTTTTTTCGAATCCTTGCATAAATAAATGTCCATGTTATATTTTTTGTTTTGGAAACTGGAGGTGTAAAAACGAATTCGCTTGTATTCCGGTTGAGAGTTGGCCATTAAAAATTATTATCCTTCGTATTTGGCATTCGTGTTTTGTTTTTACACCAAATAAAGGAGAATGAGAAGATTGGTTCTTATACAGTTTTTAAATTTCTGCGGTTATACTGTTTTTGTTTCCAGAGAAAAAGAACTTTCACTTTTATCGAGATAACGATAAAAACATATCTGTCTGTCATATCGAGACATGGCAGATTTTGTTACATTAAATAAATCTTACAAACGTCTTCAACGCCTTTCAACAAGGTAAATAAACGCGCCAAAACAAAGTGGAACCATCTCGGTAAAAACAAAGTCTATAATATTTCAAATAATAATCCACTAAGCTCTAATATTGTATTTATTTGCTTATTCATTGAATATTTTCAAAAGATGTTAATATTGTGAAATATAATTTAATTTCAAATCCACAATGTTTAAGTTTCCTGAAAAAGTGATCGAAACAAAAGAGATAACCATTAGCAGATTATGTTGATTTCCTCGATGTTGTGCTTGTCCTGATTTTATAAAAACCTGTCCGGCTGACTAGCTTGTTCTCAGTTATATCCCCTGTTCTTGTATAAATTGGGATAATAGAACATTGTATGTTATATTTGATGAAAGAGAGAGGCTAAATCGTTAATGGAATGCTTTGCTGCAAGAACATTGTGAATGTCAATTATACTATACATAACATTGAAGAACATCGACTCTTAGGAGATAGGCGCTAAAAACCTCGGCTTAAGCGTTATTTAAAATGATTGATCACATAATCACGTGATCGATATAAGCCAATAAAAACGTAGATATAAAGAAAACATTACACTGACAGGTACTAAAGGGAACTAGTTGAAAGCTCGTGGAAAAAAATCCACTAGAATTCACTGTCACTGTCAGACAGCAAGAATTATAATTGAGACTTCAATCCACGATTCGCCGGTCCACAGATTTTTACCCACCGTAGCTACATATTTTCTCGAATCGGTATTTCATGTAATTTGTCCGTCTGTTAGGATAAAGTAATAAAATTTCTCTGCAGGAAAGTCTATTTTGACCGAAATACGGCTATTATTATTATAGAGATTTTTGATATCTTATAAATACGTTTTAAGTTTCTTCGAGAAACATTTCTGACCTGGGAATGAGGTTGGTAAAATCTACTAATAATATTTCAACAAAAAGGTTTACTAACAAAACAATTCCCACGCGCTTGAAGAGAATTCAAGGCCGGCCAAAATTCATAAGGAAATTTAAAAAACGTCAACTTATGAGAAAGCACTGGGACGAGGTTGTCAAAATGAGGGAAGAAGTAAAGATATAAGAAGAATAGCAAACAATAAAAATATCGATAAACAAACTTAAAGTTTAAGATTAAAACAAATTTGATCTTTTAAATAGTCATGTGAAAAAAGTAAAGAAAAAGGTCATATCACATGACATTCCCACAAATTGAATTACACGCCCACAAATTGAATTACACGCCAACAAATTGAATTACACGCCCGTCAGTTGGTACTGCACTACTCGGTTACTGTGCATATCTTACCTACAGATGTTCATTCGTTCCGGTTACTTTGTGGACACCATCCATGCGCCTCTGCATGTGCTAATGAAACAATTAGTTAATAAAGAATCTGATTTAATATGTACAAAAAATGTCAAGAAATCGAACCACCAATTGATCTGGATTTTATATGTTGTTTAGCAACCCAACCTCGTCCCCAAGGCTCTTTTTCCTCTTTCTGACAATCACGCCGTCCGAGATTGTCAGAAAGGGAAAAGAGCCCTGGGGACGAGGTTGGGTTTAACATGTTAAATCGTTTTAATGGATAGACGGGAAATATATTTAGCAAAAAGCACATCGGCTTGGACATCTGCAAAATTTAAACAGTGGATATCGATACTGCTTACAGGTTCGCTTTTTTTATGCTTTTATTTTATTAATTGTTTTAATTTATTTTAGATAAACAATTCAGATACCGCAATTACCAACCCTTTGCGCCCTACACACAGTTACTTAGTGCGGGGGAGATCAAGATAACCTGGCTTCCAATATTTTACGGTCAATCATCGAATGATTATTTTGAGTTATACAACGGAGAAGAGCTAGAGTATGTCGGGAAAGATTTGTTTCACATTGCAAGAAGATTGAACTATGAAACGGAATATGCATTCAAATTGCGCGTCTGTGGTCCTGTCCCTGGTGACTGCTCCAAATATTCAATACAAAGATATCAACGCACAGGAAAAAGTACGTGTATATATCTCCTGCTATCATTTAACCCTTTTAGCGTCAGCGCAGAAAATTGTATTATTTCCGCTTTCTATCTATCTATGTTTCTAAAACATTTTGGCTTGTTTTTATTGCAAAGAACCTTAATTATTCGGACCACAATATTAATAGCTGGATAATCAGCGGGGTCGATGCTTAGTAGGAATCTGAAATCGGTCTCCAATCGAACCTTGTTTTGAAACGTTCTACTTTTATGACAAAGTTAAAAAGGCTTCAGTTAAATATGAGGCTTCAGTTAAATATGAGGCTTCAGTTAAATATGAGGCTTCAGTTAAATATGAGGCTTCAGTTAAATATGAGGCTTCAGTTAAATATGAGGCTAAAAAAATGACAAGGTATTTCTCCATGATTACAGTTATTTTTGTTCATTTTTTGTTTCTCTATAAAAGATCGCAATTTTTCCAGATGATTATGAATTTAACACATCAGTAAAATCAAAATTCACACAAGATTTTTGTAAAAAAAACCTTAAAAGATCGCTTCAAGATGTTCATGTATGAGTTTAGGATGAAACTTTGAACACTAAAGAGAAACACATTCTCTATCAATTTGTTCTTACCTTTTTTAAGTATCTATTTTTAAGTACCTTCTTATTTTGGACATGTAAGCAACTTGTGTTTGCCAGTGATTGCGGAAGAGGTGGTAATAACTTTGTATTCTTCTCCCCTTTAACATTTGTCCTGATTTTTGAAATATGATAATTTTAAAGAATTAGTAAATTTTTATCAATGACATTCACTACCTGTACATGTACACTGTCGGTCCATGCTCCTGTACAACATGCTACCGTTTTGAAAAAACTCAGTTGAGCAGTTACGTCATGAAAAAAACTGTCGTGACGTCAACATTAATGAATACACATAGAAAAATCACGTGGACATGCTTTTATCACATCTTAACACATTAAAAAAGTGTCATCAACGTGTACGATTGACCCACTTTGAAGGTAAAAAAATTGTAAAGAACTTGTCATATACATTGTTTACATCGATCAGTGTGAGCAGCGGTCCTCCCTTTCTCAACATCCATAATCGTTAGAGTAAATTAAAAACTTTTCATATGAGATTATCTTAATTGGGGAGTAGCCGAGACTTTTTTAGGTTTAACCGTGCATTGCGCCTAAATGAATTGATTGATACAATCTTCGGATTATTATCAATGAGAGGTTGGACGAAAGTTGTTATATTTGTAGATTTATACAAGAGAAGACTGTGACTAGCATAAAAGACTAACTTCGTTCCCAATTCTTCTGTTTACGCGTCAGCCAAACAAAGACGAGATTGCAAAATTCATTTATTACCAGTATTAAATTACGGATGTTTTTTTAGAGACAACTTCAAATCTTCGCGAGAACAACAATATCTTGCAACAACTGCTGCAAATAAATGTTTTTTACGTTCCCGCATTCTCTTTGTTATTGATTGTTGTTATGACTGGATTCATAGTTTGGTGTTTTATGAGGTATGTAGATGGTTGGTTTTCGTGATATCTGCTTCGTTTATACTATATCTACTGCGTTTTTATTTCTCCCTAGCTATGTGGCGTCGTTCTTTAATAACATACAGACCGATATTGATGATATTGCTGATGTTGTACATTCGTTTACATATAACAGAGAACAAAAAGTTGGAACACTAATTACGCATAAATCAAGCTCAAAAAAATGCCCTAATGTTAAGAAAATTATAGAGAGTACCATTTCCCCCGAAAGTCACAGAGATCCTGAGTCACTAGGTCGATGGAACAATCAGATAGAAAAGCTAGAGGATGAAAAATACAGGAATAACAACAGCAGTAGCAGTGAAGAAAACATTATACAACCTGCCATTAAAAATCAAACTCATGTACTCACAACACCAAAAATTCCTAGAAAACGCCGCTTCCGAAGAAGAAGCAAAACTGCTCCATCTTCAGCGTACGTTTCACACAACACCCAGGTGGTAGAACTAAGTGTATCGGATTCCGAAGTGAAAGGAAACACACACGCAAAATTGTGTCGAGTAAAGACGCCTAATATCGTTGTCGTTATTGACAACAGCAACATATTTATAGGCGCAAGAGAAGCTGCTTGTCATGAAAAATCAGGAATTCGACCTCGTCATGTTAAACTAAAGCTGAGTCAACTGTTACATGTTGCTGAAGAAGGAAGGAAAGTGACTCGAGGTTACGCTGGCGCTTCATCACCAGCCACGACAAGTACAGCTGTGTGGGATATATACAGGTATGTTCGTTGCAGTCAAAGGGAAAGTATAGAACGGGAATGGGATGCTAAAGTCACTAACATTTCCTCAAAAGATAAAATTTAATTTTGAATATTTTTTTCTGCTTTTTAAAACATCTGACCTTTTTCTTTCTTTATCAATTCAGTGAACATTCTGAAAAATGTTCACCAATTCACTTTTTTACTCTCGATTAACTTAAGAGTTCATATGCAATATTAATACTCGTAGGAGGTCTGGATACTCAGTTGATTTGGAAGATAGAAGAGGAAAGGATGAACAGAGAGTTGATGAACAACTTCATCTTGCTATTTATAGGGTAAAGTTTAAAATTAGTTCTTTACTTAACAATCATGCTATACTGCTTATATCTTACTCGCTTTTGTCTGCAAGTTGTTTCACATTATCTTCCAGTTTTATTACGTCCACTTCTAGTCAAATTATTTAGCTAAAATGCGTCTTTCGCTGACGCATAAAGAAAAGTTAGAAAATGATTTGTGTTTCAGTCAACCGAATATATAGCGACAACGGTGTTATGCATTGTAAAATTTCTGGCAGAATTTCCGCCTCTAAGTTAAAAGTATTTGGCTTCGAGATTGATGTGGAGCACCTTAAAAGAAAAAATGTCGAAAACACCATACTAAACAATTTTGTGGTAGCATAAGTAATAGCAAATAAATAAATAAATGTCCATCAAGTGATAAATAAATGTCCATCAAGTGATAAATAAATGTCCATCAAGTGATCAGTATAGCATGTTCATCCAATGTCCATCAAGTGAACAGTATAAATAAATAAATAAATGTCCATCAAGTGAACAGTATAAATAAATAAATAAATGTCCATCAAGTGAACAGTATAAATAAATAAATAAATGTCCATCAAGTGATAAATAAATGTCCATCAAGTGAACAGTATAAATAAATAAATAAATGTCCATCAAGTGAACAGTATAAATAAATAAATAAATGTCCATCAAGTGAACAGTATAAATAAATAAATAAATGTCCATCAAGTGAACAGTATAAATAAATAAATAAATGTCCATCAAGTGATCAGTATAGCATGTTCATCCAATTTTCTATCGCAATTAAACTTCTCTTAAAGGCATTGGTGGAGCTTCCTGCTCAAACATTAGTCATTGCAACAGGTGATGGAAACAAAGGTAAATCAAGAAGTAACACCAGCTTCGTTGAATGCGCGAAACGAGCAATAAACCTGGGTTGGAAGGTCGAAGTGCTGTCGTGGCGTCATTGTTTAAGCGTCGAGTGGTTAAAAATGGCGAACGAGAAGATGTTGAAAATTAAATTCCTCGATGAGTAGGTTCTTAGCAATTTATCATCCTGCATTTTACTAGCTATCTGATGGTAAAAATAGCGAATTGTTTGCAACTTTTTATAGGCCCCATTTAAATATCACTTTGAATTTGAGATAATCGCCTGACTCAGCAAAGTAAAGACTAATTTTAACAAGGTCGAATTGAGAAAGCATTGGCAATATCCACTCCACGTGTAGTTTTTAATTTAAATTCAAATTTAAAATCTTCCAAAATATGTATAGGAGATAATTTCCCCGCCTCCATCAAGTATAGATAAATTCAAGAATAAGAGAGTGAGCTTTTCTGTTGGTTAAATTGGTAGTTTTGTTTATTTAGACACATACATCAACTGACATCCATTGAGAAACGTCACGAAAGAAGATCGCCTTAACATGGGCGATCTGTACATACTTTGTAGATAGGAACATAGTATTTAAATATATATTCATATTTAAAATGGATGAGATGCTATCTTTTTGTCGTAAATTCGCGTGTAAGGAATGTTCCCCTGGGGTAATTTACAAGTTCTGGACCTCTTTTGTTAGCAACACTTTATTCCGGACTAAAAATGCCTATACGGTTCACTTTAAATACACGGAAAAGTCTGTAGTCCAAGGTGGTTTAAAAATCTTTGGTCTATACATAGTCTCTTTTTTACTTGCTACAATAAAAATATAAGTTTCTGACATTTCAGATCCATTATCATGAATTGACATTCGACATCGTGTAGAGATAGATATTGACTACATGTTTTTTTATAAGCAATTGAAATTCCAAAATGAGCCTTAAGGATGCTTATAAAAAATGTACCTTTTCAGGCTCAAAATATGCTTAGGTTATGCTGGACTATGCTTATGAAAAACACATGATCAGGTTCAAATTATGCTTATTTGAAAAAAAAATTGCATTTGAATTTTAAACATCAGTAATTACAACTTAAATCTCACTACATACTGGTTAATTCAGACATAAAGAATGAAAAGGAAAACTTCGCAACATTTTCTTAGGCTTCACATAATGCTTAGCATATGCTTAAAAATTAGATAGATAGATAGATAGATAGATAGATAGATGTGCATATTTTACATGGCTAGCCTCACAAATATCGAGGGATATACCCTGTCTATTATTTCCAGGAGGGGCCATGGCTTAGATGGAGAGTCCTAGAGTATTTAATGCTCATTTTGAGCTACGCAGACCCAATTAGGGCCCGCGCTCTACTAGACAACTCCCGGCAACATCCAACGGCCCACACGGTGTGCCATCTCCCCAATTTCCCTCACATGGCTTGGGTTAGCCCGGGGCTATGGTAACATTCACTCGCCCATGTTGAATCGCCGTCAAGAGGAATCGAACCCCGGTCTCCCGCACAGAGTACGAGAGCTATAACCACTAATCTACGGCGCCATAACCACTAATCTACGGCGCCAAAAATTTAAGCCCTCGGATGCTTATAAATGTCATGCTTATAAAAAAACATGGAACACAGATTTTTATTTGCTGTTACTCTCATCATTTTTTTAAACACCAAATTTAAGGCGTTTTAGGCTAAAAGATGCAGCATTTGAAAGGTTAAAAAACTTTAACTGAACGGTTAAAAAAAGATTGTCAACAACTGTAGATATCATTAGCATTCTTTTACCAAATACTTTTAAAAATAAACAAAAAATACTACTGGTTCATCCTTACACAAACGTTGCATTACATGGCTCTCATTTTTGAAAGTATAAAACTGGGTTTAGTCTTGGAGACTACACTTTGAAATAACAAAAATTTTGCTTGGCTTGATCTTGCTGTGGCTTCTTCAACGTAATTGAACTCATCACAAAGAATAAAGCATAATACGAAACTTGTTTTGGTAACAAAGTTATATAATTTTTTATCTTTGTGTCCAGTTTGGTTGTTGTATTTGCAGTCTTTCATTTCGTTCTTTATCCTCTTGCACCATTAGTAACAGTTCATCAGCAGTTAACACTCTTTTCGGTTGCTTTGGTTTCATACGCAAATGGAGTCGTACTGGTAGTTTGGCTTTCACTTGTTTGAATGCTTGTCGAGCTAATGAGTCGTTATCACAGTTAAACTCAAGCAGCACCTGACCAGCAATCGACTTCGACGCCCAATAATCTAATTTCCCTTTGCCTTTTCCCATTCTTGTACCTAATGGTTTCTTTGTAAACGGAGTTTCGGAAACAATTTTTGTGACTTGCTTTGTTTTGGCTCTTCTAACAACAGCAAGTCGTGCTGCCTCCATTGCCGCTTCCTTGATGTAACCAGTTGTTAAAGCATACACACCGTAATCCATATTGTCAACAAAATCACAGTGTACAAACTCTTTTAATTTTGGTTTTAGGTTTATATTCCTGCACGATGTACATGTTGGGAAAATAAATTTATTCAAATACGGCGATAATGAAGTAATACCCAACGTCCGAAATTGTTTAGTTGCTTGTAATGAATGGTTGAAAATCATGTTATCTCTAAACAGAAAATACATTCATATATTGCAAACTAAAAGAATCCTGTAAACTTCAACTCTATGTATTAGGGAAAGCTCATTCGAGAAACTACTTCAACCACTCTATATAGAGCTTGCAAAGAGGTTGAAAAATATGGTATGTCATGTTTACTTCTTGCATTACAAAGTTAGTTTTTAACGTAGCTTTTTCCACAACGTTGTTTGCCCTTTCATGGTCAGAAATTGCAACTTTCTCCACGTTATGTCACGTTAAATCCTAACAGATGTGAAGCCACTAAAGACAAACATTTATGATATTAACCAACATTATTTAAATGATTTTTTCTTCACAACACAATTATTGTTAATTGAAAAAGCAAAATTACACTGGTATGAATTAGGAAGGCACTGACTATGGAAAAAACTGAAATCACTTTTCGTAAAAAAATTTGAAAAAAATATTTACAATTTCTTCACATGTTTTAAGTGGGATTACTGCCAATAATTACGAGAAGCTTATTGGACACATCAATCTATTGCCTCAAACTTAAAAGTTTACAAAATATTAACTTTTTTTTACATAATGGATCATATGACTGTTGGCCACTCAAAAGCTTCCTTAGTGATCTTAGATTTACACCCAACAGACATTACAATTTCCGGCTGGCTATATGCATGTCCGTCATAAAAAATTAAACCACTTGAGATGCAAAGGTTTTACAACACTTATACACATATCCACGATAAATAGGTGAGAAAATATTAGTCAAATTATTATAATACAATAATAACCGATTACCCCGGGCTGTACCGCAAAATATCGCCCAAGGTCTAAGTGCCGACCGAGCTTGCGAGGTCGGTGCAATGACCGAGGGCGATATTTTCGGTACAGCACGGGGTAATCGGGTATTATTGTATTTGTTAACCGTCTAAGTTAGATAAAAATAACAAAAATAAGAATTTCGGTTTAATGTTCTTAAAATAATATAATCCACTAGCACTACTTTCGTTAACACTCGAGGTCAAAATTCGAAACAGTCCTGTCTAAGAACAAACATTCTATGCAGAATTCGAAAGTCCCTATAGAATAAAACTTTGTAAACAAAACATTACCATGTTCCACACTTACAGAAGAATGAATTAAAGTTGAATGTTCAACTAAAATTTAGTTACAGCAAAGTAAATTTTTTAACTAGCTAGCTCGGACTAACAGAATAACATGGGCTTCAACGAGTTTTACATTGACTGAGTAACCAAAATGCTAAAGAAACGACTCTGAAAATGAAAGGAGACGTATTTGTTATAATTTCGTCGTCCTGTGTTTAGTATTTTTGATAAAACTGGATATTAGATCATCGCTTTTTTATGGACAATGTAGCTAGTTAACTAGCCATGGGGAAGAAGCATCCAGGCAGAATATTGCTGAATCTGGTTATTTTAACTGTTAAACTTGACATTGTTGTTGTTTCTATCCTATGAAAATGTTTTTATCGATAGATGTATTGTAGGAGTTAGATATATAATCATTTCCAATGCTTCTTGAAACTTGTTTTTCGTGCTTATTTACATTTTAAGCTACCATTTTCCTTGACGACGGGCAATACCGCTCCATATCGGCCCGTCGTCAAGAGCGTTAAGCCAATCAGAATGCCTAAAAACCCGTATTGCCCGCTTGCAAAATCCAGACGGTTAACAACTTGGAATAGCGCACTTCTTACCGTCAAACTCATAGACTGCCTTGGTTTCACAAAAGCTAGAGTCTCGCCAACTTAAAAGCACAGTAACATTGATTAGTGAAAAAAGGAACCTGTAACAGTCTTTTTAAAAATGAAGACGTTTTTGAAAGATTGTTATACCAAGCCAAAACTTACAAGAAAACCTAAATGAAAGAGATGGAGAAAAATTTAGTGACGATGAATTCTTTTCGGCTGAAAAAGCTGATGCTAAACAAGATGCAGAAGTTACACCAGAAGAAAATAAAATGAGAAAGGGAACAGCACTTAATAAAATTTTAGTTTGATAATTAATTTTACAAATATTTTGTGTAGGAAAAAGTGTTATGAAACTATGTTGTTATTTTTTTAAATTTTGCGCAATCTAATGTTTGCGCACCTTTTAAAAAGAAATATTTCATGCACACCAAATTTTCATGAGCTAGCAAGTTAAACTGTGAAGAGGTGACCTTTTCTCCCCTGGGCAATAAAATAATAATAAAAATAAATATTTTAAGTTGCTAGCCAAGAAAATCACAAAACCCAGACCACAAAAAGGAGCAATTTAAAGACATAGATGAGGCTGATGAAACTAAAGATGAAGTTAATAGCAAAAATAGATATATACAAGTCTCCTCCCTTTATCCCACCCACCCCAACTTCAAGCCTGTAACCAAAATTACTTAATTTAATAAGCCTTCTTTGCACTGAAAACAAAATTACCTATACACTTTTTCCTAAAGTCAAATGACAAATTTAGCAATGGTAAATCCTAAGATAAAACGTTTTAAATAATACGAAACGACATATGAAAAATGTCTATTAAATTCCAGTCCCCTGAAAAAGTAAAGAACTAAACATTCTGGGAAGGTAAATTGATGGGTTAATGAGAATTTCACTTTACATAATGTTAAATATCAATTCTTGTTTCCAGAGTTAATAAAATTTGAACAACAAATACGTCATAAAGATGGAATAGAGTTTGACTGTGATACTTAACTGGAAACATTCACATTGCAGTCGGCTTTCCTTATTGAGTTCCAAAATAAATCTCTGCAATTCAGCAGTTGTTTTACAAGAAAACAAAACAAAAAACAATGAATTGTTCATTATACATACATAATTTTCAAAACAAATAAATTTTGCGCATAATGTTATAAGTACATAAACATGGTTAAGAAGTTAAACAGAAAATATTTTCTGATATTGATTCCAAAAAAATTGATGGGAATGACTTACCAGAAGCAACATGTGAAGTACATGTATATGTTCATGCATAATCTATGAATCCTGAGATTCATAGTTTAAACCTATCATAAAAAGATGTGTGCGCAGAAATGGAGGTGACGAAAACATTAGTGCAGAAAAAAACATGGCTAGCAAAGCTAAAAAAAGAAAAAGATCAACTAACTGCTGTGTTATAAGGTGCAAGGACAGCCAATACTCCTTGGAAAAATGAAAAGAGACTGAATGTTCGTTTTATGAGGGTTTGTCATCATTCGTGCTCGTGCAAAGCACCGTTCGCTAAGGCACATGTTATGGTTCAAATTATAAGTTAAAAGATCGCTTTCCCAAAGCATAGATTAGATGTCTACTTTGCGTAATCCGTTTCTGAAAATTACGTTGCTAAACAAGCATAAAAGTGGCAACAAAGATTGCGCATAGATGCTGTGCTAGGAGAGGTACGCGAAAGAAGCCAAGCTTTGAATGCATGTTTTATTTGTGTGAATGTTAAAATAAAATTGTGCCAGTACAGCATGGTTAAAACATATTGTGAATAAATGTATATAACCAAAATTTCCCCCACGTTTTTATTGTGGATTTTGTTTGTTTTGAACGTTTTCCTCTGTGTCCGCTTGGTTTGTTTACATTTTTACCTCCAAATGTGCGTGCACATCTGGCATTATGTAATCACTAAGATGCGCGCGGAAGTAAATATCGGGACTGTGATTCCATGTATAGGAGCTTGTGTGCCGTTTTAATCCTTAGAATCTGGCAATTCCTTTAAGAGGGTGCAGATAAGCCGCAAACGCCTGCATATATAAGGGCGAGTTCGGGCATCTTTTTTAATTAAATTAGTGGTTGTCCTCCGAAACCGCCGGCACTTTCCCGAACTCGCCTGGAGCATTCCCGAAATGTAATTCCTTGTAACATACCATGCGGACGATAGTTGGAAGAAGGCACTTGAAATGAAAGGAGTTAATAAAGTTTATAAGTTATTTATCAAGTAAATTTTATCAAAAACTATTAAAAACCCTAACTTCGCTACCACATAGTAAGTTTAGTTGTGTTTTATCTATTTAACTGGTCGTTCTCTTGTGGTTACTTTGAAATACTGCTGGTTCCTACTTTTAGAGTATAATGTATAAATTTATTGTCAAAGAATATCATCTTATCTTATCTAACGCTTCGGCACCCTTGTATTCCTTTCTATTAGTTCAAAATTAACTATGGCTATGGTCTTAGGATGGTATTAACGCATTTTCTTTTACACCCTTTCATCGCTGATTGCTACCCAATTCTGCCCTACATGGATGTCCTTACCTAGCAGTTTACCAGAATGGTTGGGCTTGTTTCTATTACTTTTACCAAAAATGACACTAGCTACAAGAATGATGGCTAGTGACAATCAACGTATTTAAACACAGATACTCCAAATAATAACCTTTTCTTGAGACGCGAATTTATACGAAATTACAAAAATATACCTAGCTATACTTAATAGATCAGCTAGCACGCACAATGCAACTAAGAAAGTTCAATTCATGCTGTTTACCAAAACACTCGCACAGTCGCCGTATCCTGATGGACCAGCCTCGTTTAAGTAATTCCAGTTGAATATGAGACCGTTTCTCAGCAACTACATAATAAGCATAATGGCAGCTTAAAAGAACAACAAACTTGTCCGAAAGCTTTGGTAAAGGTAAGAACGCTTTTGAGAATCATGGATCAAGAATCGTGGTGCACCGTTGACAGGACAGCCAGTCAAGACTGGATACGTGCTGAAAGGAAACATTACAATAAAGCATTTGACAGCAAGGTTTTTAAACAAGATTCAATATCGCAAAGTAAACAGGCAGCTAGGTTGACAGATTTTAATGCTGCTGATCCCAGCCATAAGGAAAGACGTCATTTTCGTGATAAATGTGAGTGTTTAAACGAAGTGCTATTTTATTATTTTGTTTATAATCAGCTCTTTTACATATATAGCTATATCCTATATAGCTAGCTAGCTTAGGCAATCTTCATTTTTGAATCTTCGTTTATATATATATATACACGTATTTTTTTATAAGAAACATGTTTATAAGAAACCTAGCTACATGTAGAATCTTCAAAATTAAGAAACTTTTTACAACATTCTATGTCTCTTTCTGAAATAAGAAACCTTTTTCTAATTAATTCTTACAATTAATTAAAGAAGATATTACAATCATCACTATTGTGTTGTTGAGAACTTTTAATAAAAGAAACTTTGAAACAAAAAATGCTATATTTTTTTATTTTTAAACCAACTAGTCCAAAAATTAAAGAACCCTTATTTTACTAGGAAGATTAAGAAACTTAATTCCATTAATTGCTAAAGAAAACACTATATCAAAAAGTGATACCTCCTGCCGAGCGTTCACCAGTCCTGGTAAACGCTAGACAATTTCAGAAACTACCATAAACTAATATGAATTACGAGGAAATTTTTTTAAATTATTTTTGAGAGTTTTTGCGTGGATGAAATATGTGTCTAGTAGAAAAGTAACCCACACAAAGTATACATTGATAATTAAAAAAATCACCAGCCAGTAATATGGTAGATGAACATGCGAATATAATTTGGAGCAGCAATTTCTGGCTGGATGACTTTTCAAGACACATTTTACTATCATATTTTCTATATATATAATGTAATGTTTTTAATAGGAAATACAGTGTCACTTGAATATTTTGCAATTTTTACAGTAAAAAGGTAGAGTTGAAAGTCAACACCGTGTTTCCCTCATGTACTGATATTGTACACAATGTAACCCACATTAAAACTCTTCAAATACAAACATTTAATCCACATTGTAACTCCTTGTAACTCCCCCCCCCCCCTCCGTCCTATTATACTTGTATAAGGATGAGCCAAGTACTTAACTCATTTTACAAATCCAACCCATTCTATTTTGCCTGTAATCAAATTGAAACAATGATGCATCATTTCCACCCCTCACCCCATCTCCTTCCCAATTATTAATTTTCAATACATTGTCCAGCCCCCTGTCTAGTAAGGTTATCACAATTTAATATTTTTGCCTAGATGAAACACAATTCAAAATGTAGATGGGGGAGATGTTGTACCAACCACCGTACAAGACATCGATGACTTTGTGATGTAATTTTTTTATATATAGCTAGCTAAATACATTTTCTATAAACTTCTACGTTGTGTACAAATAATTCTTATTTATGTTGGAACTTATGCTTTTGTAAGTAATTTAGAGGCTAGGCATCGCCAAATAAGAAGTGGAGATCTGAAAAATAAGTGATGGATTCTTTAAAACGACTTGCCTGTTCTAAAACCATACTTGCTAAAATGCGCAAGTTCAGCCCTCTTATTCACTTCTTCTGCGAAGCTGTGCGTATTTTATTTGCATCGAGGACAGCTGGAGAAACAGATTATGGCACTAGAATCTTTACAGACTCTATACTCAATGTCATTTCCATTTTTACATTTATCTCGGCAAACTTTATTCATATTTAATATCCAAAATACTTTTTTCATTGTAATGAAACCTTGTGACAATTATTTTTATAACTAAAGATTTCCAAAGATTTTGAGTCCACCTGTTGGTGTCGTCACAGCCGATTAGATTGCATAAAAGCAGAACAGTAAATCCTTTAAATTGGAAAGTGAAAACTTTGATCTAATAATAATGCGAGTATGAAAACATTACACGCTGCTTATACTTTTAGTGCAAATATTTTTGCTAAGTTATGCCATATCTTCAATCCGTTATTCTTGATTTTCACGATTTTAATTCGATAAATAAAAAGGATTTGGACTGTGCTTATTTATATGTCTTTAACACCGAAACCGAGACGCCAAAATATTGATTAGAACGTCCCTGATGTTGCAATTGCTGATAATAAGTTAATGATTTAATTTATTCTCTTTATCTCATACCACAATTGTGTCGAGTTTTATGTCATTTCAGTCACTTGTCAGAATTTATGGAGGGCAGGAGCTTTAGGCCCCCTTATACCTACAAGGTACTTACGAATAAGGCTAATGTTATTGTTTATTAGAAAATATTCCTTTCGTTAGTAGTGACAACGGTACTAGTTCTTTTAAAACTGAATTGATGATGGTGATTGCTCTTCACTTGTTTTAAACATTAAAAATGGAGATGTCCGAATTATAACAATCAACAGTCTAATAAATAATCTTGGATGTTTGACATTTTTAGCACCTGTGTAAACTGTTCCTATCACGGTATAGTTTAATTATCAAAGAGAATTAAATGTCTGTAGGCGGTCACCATGCCGCCGCGGCAAAATGTTTGTACAAGGATGAGGTATCATTGCGGAAATGTTGGCTATTACCAAGATACTCTACTTATTATATGCGGATGGGAAAAATCAAAATTTTACTTTAATCGACCTTTCCACATCGTGGTTTTTTTGAATAGCTTGTTCTCACTCTGTTTAAAGCTTACTGATTCAGCCCTTTAAAATAACATATTTTTCTATTTTCTATATTTCTTAGGAACTTTTTAAGGGAAGTTAACAGGTGCAGTTTCCATGCATCTATTGCTGTCAGGCGCAACAGTGTCCGCGACACCGCCCTAGTGGTTAAGATATAAATCATGTTTTTACGGGCCGAGTGTATGTGGTTTTTGGGGGCGAACATCATATTATAACTCAGACTCTTCTTATAGATTGAAACCAAATATCGTCGTGGGATAAATTTGCATTTATAGTTGGAAATTTATAAAAAGAGCGGAGAGGTAATTTTTGGACGTAATTTCTTAAAATAGCTTTATGGAGGAGGCTATAACAAAATGCTACCAAGGTTAAAATGCATGAGATAGAAAATGAGGAACTAAGGAACTAAGACAAAAAAACATTTGTTTTAGCTGGATATTTTACAACTCTGAAAAGTCAAAATGGCGTCAAATAACATGTTTTCATAAAAAAAGTTACGTACATACAAAAAAACAAAACAAGTCGGATCGAAAATTGAAAAAATTCATAAAAAAATTTGCGTTGCGTTGTAAATATTGTTCCTATATTTTTTTTTGTAACCGTTAAACTCTTCATTACAATGTGTCACGCTTCAAACAACCTTTAAATAAAGTTCCTACGTACATGCGTATTGCTAAAAAGTAAAAAATGTACAAAAGAAATTAAGATGCAATCACAAAAACAAATATAATCACATTATTGTACAAAAATTTTCTAATCGCCGCGAAATTGATGTGATAGTTCTGCATTCTGCATTCTTCGAATGTGCTGACTCTAAAATGAAAACGATCCAAATGAAATCAATAATATCAACTGCATTGTGAAGATCTTGGAACACAGTAAAACATGCAGAATTTGAAGAATCTAAATGTTTAAAATGTAAATACTTCGAATGATTTATTCGACGAGGTCTAAAAATCAAAAATTTGCTAAAATTGAAAATTCTTTTCACGTTTCGACAGATTTCCTTCTATGCCGATCAAAGCTTTAGAGGCCGAAATCGTGGACAATAATCTCTTTTGAAAACATCGTCATTTTCGTCCGATGAGGAATTAGCGCCAACAAATATTTTGGCTCATTTTTACTTTTCCGATAATTTTTAAAAAAATGCCGGACAAACTTATAGTTCAGTATCCGATAACTCCAAGAAATGGAAGTCAATTTTGAGGTCATTCATCTATTATGTTATCACCTTTCCCAGATTAATAATGATAAAAAAATGGCAACAACAAATTTATAAAAAAGTTAATCCTTTCAAAAATTGACCGTTAGGTAGTAGGATGTGGGTTAAATTTGTTTTCTCTTATAAAAACGATCCGATTTGCATGGGGAAATTTGGCATGATAACCATAGTATACTTGGAATTGTCTATGCATAAACCTACTTTTACGGTTTATAAATCTTTTCAAGCACATTGACTTATCAAATGGCTCTCCATACCTTCTATTTTTCCGGCTTGTTTGTTTGTTACTAATATATACTTGATAGCGAAAATAGACTAACAACACTACATGTAAAGCTACTCAATGTTGGATTCTCTAACCACCTCGACGTGTCTGTTATACTTGACTACATACCTTACTCTTCTTCGTCGTCGTCACTTTCTTCTGGTGACTCGTACATTTCTTCGTCGAATGTTCTGAATACTAGAGACGCGTCAACATAATCTTCTTCTTCCTATAAAATAGGGAAGAAGGGAAGAATTTTATTGATTGATTGATTAAAACCAAAACAGCATCAATTTTAAATCAAACGAACTTGTGCGAATCGTTTTGGTTGTCTGTTGGGCTGAGAAGTTCTTATTTAAACGAAAGTGTAATGTCGGAAAGTAAGTTTTCGAAAATTTTTGAAGTTCGTATACAACATTCCCTCGTCTTAATCGACTATTAAATCAGTCATTAAAGTCGAAAATTTTGCTCATTTTTCCACTTATTCTAAACAAATCAAAAGTTTTACTCACCTCAGAATACAATCGCTCGTCAGTTGCTTGCATTTCGTCCAAAGCGTGAGTGAGTACAGAGTTTTTTCTTTGAGCTTCATAATCTTTCTAAATTGAACAAAATGGAAAATTCGAAAACCTTTGGTAATCCTATCCAGGATTAAGGTAATCACAACCCTAACAGTTCACAGTAGAAAAAGTATTACACTTAGCCATGGATGCTTCAACGCTAATGCGGCGGAAAGTCTTTGCCTGTAAAAGAAAAATAAACCTGAACATTATCCGAAGCAAATATATTGACTTGGTGTAATAGAACTTCCTAAAGGTGCTCCATTAACAGAACACTCCAGGTAGAGGAACATCGGTGGATATTTGAGATATGTTTGTATAAAGTGGATCTACACATTAGCATCCCAAGTGCTGAAAAAAATGATGGATGGAGTGGGAAATTAACTCACCAGCTCTTGCTTGCCGGGCGATTGCTCTGCCGGCTGCGCTTGTCTCGTCTATCACATATGATAGGGAGAGCCGGTAGCGAGCAATCGCCAGCAGCGAGAGGTCGTGGCTTCAAGTTCCACTCCATCCATCATCTTT
The DNA here is from genome assembly GCA_030067915.1 of Hydractinia echinata. Taxonomy (NCBI): domain Eukaryota; kingdom Metazoa; phylum Cnidaria; class Hydrozoa; order Anthoathecata; family Hydractiniidae; genus Hydractinia; species Hydractinia echinata. The sequence goes on along the minus strand of JASGCC010000073.1, from coordinate 912,848 downwards.
GCAGCACTTGGGAAGTTAACGTGCAGGTTTACTTATACTAATAGACTCAAGTTAATTTTAACTTCGGAGGATGGTCGAGGTTTTTTGCAATAAGTATTAAGGTTGAAATAAAGTATGATCATGGAGGTCTTAGGCGAACACCACCGTAAACGTTTTCATTTTTTTACTTACTCTGGGATACGGACAAATATTTTTTTAATGAAGTCTTTAGCGTTTGAGGAGACGTTTTCGAAAGCGTCTTCGTCAAACTTCCACTTCACATTTTGAACACTCATCACAACCTTTGATTCATCTTCGTAGAAGAACGGAGAAATACCACTCAACCTAGATGAAAAGAAAAATCATATAACATTTTAATTAAAACAGCGAAGACGTACGAAAGAATTCAAAACACGGAGTTACTTACATGATATATGTGATCACACCAATTGACCACATGTCAGATCCAGGCAGTACTGGTTCGAAATTCAATAATTCCGGCGCTACAAAAAAATATTGAAATTTTGAAGGTTATAGCGATAGCCTTATTGTATAAAGAAACAAACTTTTAACTAGTGAAAATTAGTCCCTGCTTTTTATCTATGTGTAATGATCACATGCTTTTTTACCAGAAATATAACAAAGCGATAGCCACAAATTTCCATAGTGTGAACTTACCACAGAACTCAGTGTCTCCAATCACATCCACCACCTCTCCTGCCAATTTATTTGCAATATGGCGCATGCTGTTGTAATCAAGAAGTTTAACTTCTCGTCCTGAGTAAAATCGAATGTTTGTTGGCTATAGGGAAAAAACACAGAACTTATATATCAAGCCTTTTGGATTTCAGCTCATGCACATCCAGCAAACTTACGCGCATGTCCAGATGAATAACGTTTCTGGAGTGAAGTTCAGCTAAAGTCTCACAAAGTTGTCTAATGATATAAGCGACGTCGTCTTCATTTAAAGAATGCCGATGAGAAACTTGATCTAATAATGTCTTTCCTTCAATTCTAAACATAATAAATTAATTGTTGAAATGTAGCTACAGTTTCAGGGAAAACTCAAGTTCGAATTGTACTACAAAAATGCTTAATAAGAATTTACAATTTTAAACTTGTTTTTAAGCTTTTTGTAGCTATAGTTTGGCGCCAAAGTGATCAGATTCTTTTCCATTCTCAGTTAAAACAGTAGTAATAGATCAAAATGTGATATAAAACGACAATCTCGCTCAAAGAAATGTATACATACATACCCCGTAACTTGGAGCTAATTATAACACTTCAAAACCAAATGGCAGAAACGGTTTTTTAATTTGCCACCCAAAATATTCTGTGGGGCAATCAGAATTACAGACAAAAAATTACGGGGCCCTACGCCTTTTTGCCCCTCCATCTCCCACCCCAAATAAAAACGTACGAAATAATAAAAAAATAATGCCTTGAAGGAGATGCTTACATGCGTAGGGCGTTATTATCAGAGAGAAATACGAACGATCTAGAAAACCTTGGAGAAAAACACACAGAATAAAAACCAAACTTCACTTACAAATCCATGATGATGATTAAATATTTTTGCACTAAGTACGCTTCATGCAGTTTCACAGTTCCTTTCGTCACAGTCTTTCCACTGGCCATTAGATCGTATTCACGAATAGCGAATTTTAGCGAGTCAGCATCGAACTTGATAATTTTTGCTGCATATTTTTGTTTGGTTTTCATATTGACAGCCTGTCGAACGACTGAAAATTTTCCTCTAATGAAACGAATGCAGAAGAATGTTACACATAACGTTACAGCCACATATAGTTTAAGGGGGTAAGAAATAACAATAACTATATTCTACCTGCCAATTTCATTTCCAAATGTGTAAAACTTCTCTGGATTCTCTGCAATAATTCCTTTTCGTTCAATTGGAAGCTTCTTCTTCTTCTTGTTTTTTCTTCCCGGGGGTGTGAATAGACGACCAGCAGCTTGCTGTTGGAAATTAGTTACTAAAAAAACAGACAATTTAATGGAAGTGCAAATGGCACATACTGATTGCAAGTTAAAAAAACGACAAAGTAAAATAAAAATTCGTACCCCCAGCCATAGGATCCGTAGATTCCTTCTTTGCAGCCTTTTTCTTGTCAGGATCTAAACAATTTTTAAAAAGAATTTTCCATATTTTCTTATTTTTTTCGTTTTTCATGATTTGCATATACATTCATTTTTACTTACACACCGTTAATGTGAACGATACTTCGTCCTCCCCCGATTCATTATTTACTACAACACTATATGAACCCCCGTCATCAAGCGTCAACTCATCAATTTCAATGCAGGATATCTGATTTTTTTTCGTTATCAGATATTTCCCGCCATTTTTAATCTCCTTCTTTCCCCGAAACCATCCGACTTCGGGATGGGGATGACCAACGTATTCACATTTAAATATTGCTGTTTGATTTTCGTTGTAACTTTCACTCCTGGGTGCATCGACGATTTTGCCTGCGGCTAAGAAGAAATACAACAAAAGGCGCTGCAACAGCCCACAAAACACATGTGTCCTCTGAAATCACACGAACGCAATCGCATGAAAATCGCCATTGTTTGCAGTCATTACATAAATTTTTAGGCGGGAATAAGAAGTAGAAGACTCGAACCGAATTGTTTTTTCTATCTCCCAGAAAGTAATATAAATATTCACAACAGAGAGACGTACAGAGCGGTAATAACAACTGACTTTCATTCCTAACTAATTCATTTTCCTATCTTACTTGGCCAAGGTTAAATGACGTAAGTGTCACGTAAATTGTTTTGAAAAATAACTTTTTATAAGCGGCGTTAAACTGGAATTGAGATTTCAATATCTTCAATCTTCGCGTCAAAATGTATGTATATTCAAAAAACGAAAGCCTACTTTAGAAAAAATAATTGTGGCTACAAACAGAATTTAGCTGCATTACACGTATTCTTATAAATAACTTCATATTTGACTTAGTTACTCTTAAAACACCTTAAAACTAATAGAAAAGGTCCTGAGCAAGGTTGTATAGCAGAATGCTTGGCTATTTCGAAGATTATACACGTGTCAAATTTTAAACTAATGAATAGCTACTTGGTTCCCATGTTGCAGAATTTAGCACAGTTGGTTAGAAACTGGTTGACAAGATGGAACTAAAAAACATATTTTTTTCAGAAAGAAAATGCAAGCAACACTTTAATATTCTTACCATTGACTAAGATGGTGCACTTGGATTCTACTTCTCCTGACTTGTTGAAAGCGACGCATTTGTACTCGCCTTCATCTTCTGCTGTCACTTTCTTTATTTCTAAGCCAATTACGTCATCCTTCTCAAATAAATAGCGAAACCTGGAGGCGAGTTAACATTATGAAACATTGAGCACAGGTGTAAACAAAAACAGTTTTAAATTATTAGCTACTAAAATTCGTGCATACCTCCCTTCATCTTTGATGGGTTTTTCTTCAAAGAACCAATCACAATCTGGTTCAGGTTCTCCTGAACAGACGCAGTCAATGATCGCTGTTTTTCCGACGTTTACTTCGATGTTTTCGAGTTTTTCGACAAACTTTGGTGCTTCTAAAAGAAGAAGACAATTTGAATTTAAAAGCATGTAAAAAATATTATTTGTTGACATTATTATGCAAACTTAATTTCAAATCATGACGTTATTGACGTCATATTCACACTAATAAAGTGGATTGTGCATATGAAAAAGGATTTTTCGTGTTGTTAGCTTGTTCCGAGAATACTTTAATGCTGTTTAGTCTCGGTTTTCTTAAAATTTCACCACAAGCATAGTGTTCCAGAGGAGTAGAGCCATATAGTAAATAATTATTCAGTATGAACGATCATCTAGGGAGCAACAATTGCTTTGAATCCCCTTTTGATTTGGTATGTTGACTCGTGTTAGGACATATAGCTAGTATGTTTCACAAAATTATCCATCTAACCACTACTCGACCTCTTCTATAATTCTCTTCCTAATACTTTAGTGAAACATACGATATTATGAAATGTTTTTTTTTTTTTTTTATATTAACCTTTATGCACATACGAATATCATATATTATTTCAGAAGAAGAGCCATTTTGTACAATTATGGGCTGAAATATAACCGTTATTATTATTATTTTTTAAACCCCGGCTCAAAACATAAATTGTTGTTATATCAAATATAAATTATGTTAAAGTAGGAATCCTGCAATTGGGAAATTTGGGGCCAATTTCTTACATAAGAACCCGCTGATTAAAAATAATAAAATATGTTGTTATTTCTTCTGCAAGCTGACATAAGAGACAGAAATGGATCCTGTCAAGCTTTTGTAGACAATATTTTTTTTTCTCTTTGTAATTTGTAAGTAAACAATTTATGTCTTTGTTTATTGTAATAAGAAACGACTAACAAAACATTCCGACTTCTGTTTGTTTAGCTATAAAAATCAGATTACTTTGTGAAGGTAAATTACCCTAATTAAAGGAGATTAGAGAAAATTAACTGTGCAGTTGATTAGCTTCATCGGGTTGTCTTTATAATGCGTGGTACATCAGAAATTTTTACAAAAAATCTGGGACACCAAAGAAAAGGAGCGCCTTATTGTAGCATTCACAAAAAATAAACGCGAAAAGAAAGCTATCCGCTCTCATGGTACGCGCTTTTCATTTATAAGAATATGCTTTAATAAGAATATCAGGCGGGAACTCCAGGTTAAAGTTCTATTGTTTAGAACAATAGATAAATGAGAATAATGAACAGCCTAGCTGAAATTTTGATATTCTGATAAAAATATTTCGCAGAGATATTAAATCCGTCTTTTACTTGTCAACAGCTGTAAAAATTATAACAATTTTGAACACCAGCCCGCCATTTCTTTTTTTATTCCATAGTTGTTCTCTTGTTTTACTCAAAGGATCGCAACAAACTCTTCGATAACTGCACTGTTATTTTATTTGCAATTCACCAACAAGTTGTGTACGAAGTTGTATACATACAGATGTGTCCAAGTAAAAGTTATGCAAATGAAATGTACGTCAAGACTTGCTGACAGAGCAAAAAACTAAAAGAGCTTTTGGGTGTATAAAGCAAAACAAACAAATATGGCGGATGTAACGTAAACAAATAAAACATAGAGCATATGAGAAGTATAAAAACAAAGAATACATATTTCTCTTACGTGGTGGTTTTTTCGGCATGGTGGTTTATATGAACAGCAGCGAAGAAGAAACAACAAGTGCGGATGTCTGCCTGCTCAACGCCTATACACGTATGGAACAACCGCTACCAACTTCACAAACGGTGAATTGTAGTCGAATTAAGTTATTAATTTGAACGTAATCAGGCGTGACCGAATCTTATTCTTTCTAAAATTTATTATTCTCAAGACAATAAAAGTCGTTTTGAGATTTTTGAAGTCGTGACACAAAATTGATTTTTAATGAATTTTGCAGTTTATTTTTTTGCAGTTTTTTATCTGTTGAGCGTTGTGAAGGTGTTAGTTTGGCAGATGACTGTAAAAAATGGCGGAAAAATAACTGGGTTAGTGTCATATCAAAATACAAATGTGTAAGAGCTTTGCAAAACATCGAGATTTTAAATTCATATCATATATTATCAATCTTAATTGTTACGCCTTAACAGAATGATTTAACACAAACAAAAAAAACTAATCACTTCCATATTTGGACATCGTCAACATAGCTAAGGTATTATAACTGCACAAAAACAATTTCTGATACCCGAGGTTTCTATAAACTTAAAATAATTTAAAAAATCCAGAATTGATAAGCTGTTCAATATCGTAGCAGATTTCGCGACGCAAGTGATGGTTATGAAATTCAATGTTTTTAATGTTGATCGACTAAATTTAGACAGCGCCTTTGGCGCACAAGTGTGATCATCGTGTGACCACAACATTGACACAGGCAAGCATCGCGCTAAACACTGACGTCATATAATTGGTATAATTAGTGAAATCTCATAAGAATAATTACTGTAGATTCCTCTATATCGATATCATGACGCTTTAACCAGAAAGCAAAGTGGTTATGAAGGGCTGAATTTTTTTGCGAGAACTTTGTCTGTCCACCTGTGACCCAAAGTAGCAATAAAGGTAAATTCCTTCGGATTTTTCAACGGGCTATTAACGACCAGCTTTTTCTTTAAAAAATTAAAAAACGTAAACAAATGGTTCGATTAATTACTGGCGTAAAAATGACTGATATTAAGGTACTGATCGTTAGCCTATGGAAGAAATTCGCACGTCGCAGAAAAGTCGATCAAAACATTTGTTATTTTTTAGCTTAAAGATTTCTTGCGTGATTCAGTATGACCCTGTTCGACCGACAGACAGAAAACAGCTGTCAGTACAAAGACGGGTATTATACACTAACCCTGCGCAAAAATAGCACAGCAGTGGAGTTTCTTGTCATCAATCACACATCACCGTTATACAAAAGAAACGTAAACGACATCAATACAGTAATAGTGTTGTATAAAATCAGAGCCTTGTTTGTAAACAGCATTATGATTTTAATGAAGAACGTCTTGACATGACAAGAAGTAGTCTATATTGTTTTAAAATTTTTAGTTATAGTTTGAAACATCAGATTAGAGTTTCATAACATTTAAACAAGTCTTAACTAACTGCAAGACATTTCTCCATCAAAGTTAACCTTCCCTCCATCCCAAACGTATCAACAGCCGTCTGTTATGTGGGAGTATTTGTCAGCAGACATTAACACACAAAAAATACTGTTTGTACTCTTTTCTTTTTATGTAGCTCGTTATGTAGCTACCAATATTAGCCTAAGTCCAAAATAAATTTTATATGTCGGAATATATCTATTAATTAGTCTTGAATGTTGCGTTAAGATTTTAATCGTCATCTCCTAATTCTATAACGCGCTTAATAACGAATGTAATGTCGAACTTGAAAACACACTTCTTTTCCAGATCATTCGCAGTTATTTCTGACACGTCCTCATATTGTTAAAACACTGACTCACAGATTAAACAACCCCGTGAATTTTAGAAAATTGACGATAAGTGAATGCTATTAATTATGTTTCGCATTCATAATGACATCAGTACTGGTTTACAATGAAATCATTGAAATTTTGTCACCAAGAGTCCTAATAGCTTGCATTTCGGAATACTTAAATATACATTTTTGTGGAATGCAGTTTTCTTTGAGGTTGATATTAACCTGCTTTCTGTTGTGAGAAGGGCGTATGTTACAAAGAAAACATATGTAACTTCAACCTCGTACCCAGTGTTTTTCAGTTTTCCCAAGCTCAAACCTAACAAGCCCTAGAGATGACGTTCAGGTCATGCTTTATTACGCTTCCTTTTAACAATGACAAAATGTTCTAAGATTTTTCTCCACGCCACAAGGCTTTTTCTGGGTTGACCTCAAAAGAAATAAGCGTAAACCATAAATCATGTTGTAACAAGGCTCTCACGCAATATGTTTAAAATTTTAGCTGAATCGCTACTTTCTGTTGAGGACACTTTTAAACCTCCTTGTTTGTGTTAAGTTATACGAAATAGCAAAGTCAGGGAGATGTCATTCTAATTCTCGAATATTTATGAAGTTTATCTCCAGCAGCTGAGGACCGGGATATATACGACGGACCGACCCGTGAATTTTTTCACATGCTAGGGGCTGGTCTCCTTTATCAATCATATTATGTCTATTTGTTGGGCACGAGATTTAAAATGATCAAAAAGAAGTCGGAACAACGGTCCTTTTTTGAAACCAAACACAGTTCTTATCTGTACGTTTTCTTATGAAACCTCGTGCTTCATCAGTTCTCTGAATTTGTTGTTATTGCTGGAGGTGCACAATGTTGGAGGTGGACTTCTTAACAACTTCGTTCCCATGACTTTTTTTTCGCTTTCTGAAGCGAAAAAGGAGCTCTGGGGACGAGATTGCTGGCATTTTTTGACCTTTGTATTCTGTATTTGAATGTATTCTAAAAATTTACCCATGTAAACATTTTAAACAATCAAATTGTAGGATTTGGGCTGCAAACGTATATCGAGGTGAGCAGTCCTTTAGCCAGAAATTCAGTCTGGGTACCATTCTCGTCCACAGAGCTCTTTAAGAGCTCTAGGGACGAGAAAGGCTGTGCACATTCTTGGTATGTACTAAAATTTCTGCGAATATCTCAGCCTCAACATTCTTATACATTACCATCTAAAAAACATGTACAAGATCGGAGATATAAACATGAAAATTACTTACGAGGTTTCGGCTTCGACTTCACGTTCCTGCTTGCACCACCCACACTGACTTTTACGCTCATTCTTGCAAAAGAAGGACTGCTATTATTGTTTTTATAAAAGAGATAAAAATTAATACACCCTCGTTTCCAGGGTTTCTTGCTTTATATGAAAAGAAATGGCAAAACTCTGGAAACGAGGATGAACGAAAATGTTAAACATTTTCTTGCCACTAACACACTTCGTTTCCAGTGAAAATTCTAAAATTCAATTTCTATCTAGTGAAAAAGCGTAAAAAGCGGAGATATCATTCTGAGTAAATCTCAAGAAAAATGTTTACATCAAGGACTATGATTTCAGGGTTCTTATTACTTCTTCGGTTGCCTATCATTCTACAAACAAAACGCCAAACAAAATATTAAGAGGGTGTCCCAACTTGTTTACCATCCATACGGCTTAGTTTTTACAGATGTTAGACAGTGAAAAATGTAAACGAGACGAACAAATATAAATTGTTTCGCTCTAGTTTAGCCATCGTGTGTTGCTATCATTATTCCATGTTAGCCAACATTTTGACACAAACACGCCATTCTGGCAAAAATTTGAAATCCGAAATTTGACATTATGTTGATACCATTTTACCCTTGCTATATACTTCATTGAAAAGCAACAAATATTTCTAAATGTTCAACCCCATACCACATTTTACCATTTTGCACTGTGTGACTGCATCCATCAACTTCTCAGATTCAAAATTTTTAATGAGCTCTCGTTAACATGTCAGGAGTATTAAAAGAGGAGTGGTTTGCTGAAAATGCTAATATTAATTCATAACATCTTTTTATCAGATTGTTTTTAACTTAACTCGCTTGCTATGTAGCTGCTGTTTTGTTGTTTATATTAAACCTTCGTCAATACAAACAAATATATATGGTTTTTACACTTCAATGAAACCCATTTTTGCCAGCATTATTTACCAATGGTAATTGATAGGATTAGGTCTATAGAATAGTACAGAATACACACTTTCATTAGTTTTTTAATATTATGTCAGTGTGACCATGCATAAAAGTTGTACGATGAAAAAGCTTTTAAACTTTCGTCTGGAATTTTACTTGGGCTTAAAGTGTTCCAGAGTCTGAGTTATATCGCCACAGGATTCTTGTGTTTATTATGTCTTTCACTTTGTGGTTTTTAAAATTGATGGGATTTTCCGCATTAGTCCATGCTTTATACCAACCCACCTCTCCTCCCCCCCCCCCCCCCCCCCCCCCCCCCTATTTATTAACTTTTAAAACATAAGGAACCAGACTAAAGTTTAGATATTAGGAGAGATGAGATTCTCGAGAATTGGGTTTTAACAGGTCATCCAATTAAGTCGTTACTTTTGTTGTTGTCCGCACGATATCCGAATATCTTGCAGTTTGTCACTGACGATTATCAAGAATTAATATAATTATTTATTTCCGTTGTGCCGAAAGAAATGCACGATTAACTCTCTGCATAGATTAATAATCCCTCTCGTCATCACTCACTTTTTCCATCAGATACTTGTTCTCTTGGGTATTTTTAATCTGTTTAAATGTCTCCTCTTATCGTCTTATCGATACTCCTGTCGAGATTCATCTCAAAGAGTTCTGATGACGAGAATGGTAAATGCATAGCTACTTTCCCCAACAATCAGAGATCTGATAAAATGTCTTCCACTAAACTAATATAAATGTCTTATTTTTGTTGTATGTCTACTTTTCACGTTGTTAATGTGAACTGCATTCTTCCATTCGCACACCTCGTCCGAAAGTTTTTTTTTGCCGTTTTGATGAGATTTAAAAAAACCCTGAGGAGAGCGAGGAGAGTGCCATTTGCAACGAACAGATTTTTTGTATTCTTCTTATCGCACGACTACGAAGAAAGACTGTATGTGATGGATATGACGCAACCTTGGGCCCTGGACTTTTTTATATCATCGCCCTAGTATTGAGGTTGGGATATATTCGTTAATCTCTAAATCTCACACAACGCTCGCTTTACTGAAATTTGAAAGCACACTCCATCGCTTGCGTGCAGGCTCGTCACACAATTTGGTTTATTGTCCCCCCGTTGTATCTTCCGTCCAGTATTTCTCCATCTCTTCCGAAATAACTAACCATTCCTTTTGTGTACTGTATTGTATACTGTATGCCTTGCACTTTCATCCTCCCCAAAAACCAAATATTCTATCCCTAAATATTTTCCAATATCCCAAATTCTTAGCTTCGGCAAAAAAGGCATGGTACTTAACCCTGGCCGTGGGGACGAGGGTGGTTCACCCAGGGCATTTAAGTTCTTACTGAGATCAGAATGCTTTTACACGAAACCATAACAAATAGCACAAAGATGGATGGTAGAAGTAAAGTAAAAGGGCGGTGAGATCAACAGTGCAATGTTTTTTGGTCCAAAACTGCAAAAGTTATTTGACTGCATGCGGGTTTTGATGAGTTGAGTGTATGTGAGAAGTCTGCATGTCCATCCATGTATTCTCAGATCTAGGTTTTAAAATCATCAAAATTTGAAAAGGAAGACAAGAAACTTTTGAGGAAAATGAGTGACATATTTGGATTTATCAGCAAAAGTTATATAAGATGGGAAATTTGGAATAATAGTGATAGTGATAGTGATAGTGATAGTGATAGTGATAGTGATAGTGTTAGTGATAGTGATAGTGATAGTGATAGTGATAGTGATAGTGATAGTGATAGTGATAGTGATAGTGATAGTGATAATAATAATAATAATAATAAATATTTAAAGTGGCTAGCCCAGAAAATCACAAAAACCTATAGTTAGTGGATTGTTTCCACTGTGGGGGCCACTAGAACAAAAAAGAAACAAAAAATGATAAACCTTAGACTGCCTCAGCTCAATCAAACATAGTAACATTTATAATCTGTGAAAATTGAAAAGAAAAAGAATACAAAACAAAAATTAAAAAGTTAAAAAGTGATCTCCATTAGAATTTGCCAAATACAGTAGAGATGGAAGTCTTAAACGAAAGCAGACTTCCATCACAGGTCACTTGGTCTGGAAGATTATTTCACACTTTTGCAGCTCTAAATGGGAAGGCTTTTTTGCCAAATTCCGTGTTGACCAAGGGAAGTGTGAACCTGTTTTTTGAAGCTCCTCTTGTTTGATGATTATGACAGTTTTTTGTCAAAAGGAATTTTGTTTTGAGCGCATTTAATCAGGAGCAATATGATTCATGGCTTTGAAAACTAATATGGCATCGTTTTTGATGAGTAAATTATTCATTGAATATTCCCTCTCTTTCCCAAGAAAGGTACGGACACATTTTAATCGTTTTTCTAGTTTTCCCAATCTACCTTGGGTGGCACAAGCCCATGCCGAGGAGCAGTAGTTGAAATATGGCATCACAAGTGCATTAATTAAAAGGTTTTTCGTGTGAGGTGTTAAACAGGATGCAATGGTTCTAATTTTAGAATATTTAATTAGTATTTTTCTATTTATGTCATTAATGTGCTCTTCCCATTGCATTTTTTGATCAAATGTTACCCCAAGATATTTAACTTTTTCGCTCCTCTTCAAAGGGATACCCATATAGTTGATAGTTTTGTTCTCAACTTTTTTTAACTGGCTGTGGTTGCCGAAAAAGATTGTTTCAGTTTTGTCCGTATTATTAATAGTAATTTTGTTATTATTCAGCCAGAGGTCGACTTGCGAAAGTTCTAACTCGACCTGGGAGACAAGGGTATCCAAGTTTTTATGGGACGAAATAATTATTGTATCATCTGCATATAGATGGTGGTAGTTTGAATTGATGACAGATTTTAAGTCATCAATATACAAAAGAAAGAGCAGGGGTTCCAACACAGATCCCTACGGCACCCCAAAAGCGTCTTCATGAAGCAGATCTGATCCTGTGTCGTTTACAAGAGTCAGCTGCATTCGGCCCGTTAAGTAGGACTCGAACCAGTCAAAGGCAGCATCTCTGATGCCAAAACACCATAGTTTTTTTAACAAAATTTTATGATCAACAGTGTCAAAAGCTTTTTTAAGGTCAATGAGCACAGCACAAACAAAGTTATGTTGGTCGAGCTCAGTAAGAATAAAATCAGAGACATCGACTACTGCAGTTTCTGTGGAAAAGAGTTTTCGAAATCCAGACTGTCTGTCATTCAGGAAGTTGTGCTCAGAAATAAAATGAGACATTTGCTCATGCACTAACTTTTCAAAAATTTTCATAGGAATTGGCAAAATGGAGATAGGCCGATAATTAGTAGGATCTGTTTTATTGCCACTTTTAAAAATAGGCAAGACCCTTTTAGTCTTCCAACATTTAGGTACATAACCAGTAAATAAAGATTTGTTGAAAAGACTTGATAAATAAATACTTAAAACTGACGAACCTGCTTTTAGCAGCCGTGAACCAATTCCGTCCAAGCCTGTAGCTTTATTAAGTTTTAGTGAACTAATTATTTTTTCGACACTTTTGGTCTCAATACGAGCCCACCGAAAATCGTGTCCGCTAACAGGTGGATTAACATTAGTAGTGTCAGAAGAAAATTTAGAGGCTAGTTTGGCACCAACACTGACAAAAAATGAATTGAATGTGTTGGAAATTTCTTTTGGGTGAGAAGTTTCTGTACCATCGTTTTGGACTACTCGTTTTATCGAGGTAGTATTGCCTGACTTATCAGGAACCAGTTTTTTAGGGTTTTCCAAAGTTGTTTTGGCCGTTTTTGAAAGTCCTGCAAAACGTCATTACTCGTTTTTGAGTCAATTTTTGAGACCTATTACCTGGTTCCTTTTTTGTTTGAAAGCTTCCCAGTCTATGATGGATTTTGTTTTTGATGCTTTCCGTTTTAAGAAGTCTCTTTCTTTGATGGCTATTATTAATTCATCAGTGACCCATGCCTCAACACGGCCAGAAAATCTATGTGTTTTGAAAGGGGCATGTTTGTCAGCCACTGTTTTAACATTTTTATTCAGTTTCTCACATGCTTCATCAAGGTCATCATAATAATTATTAAAATATGACCAGTCTAAATTCCTGAGGTCCTTCAGAAAAGCCTCTTCATACCATTCTTGTGGCAATGATGACATCACATCTGGGGCGCAAACAATACTCACCTGAATTTATTATATGACTTGCAAAGAATAATGTTTTATTTTAGGAACATTTGACCACAGTGTTTGTTTTCCCCCAAAAATGCAATAATCCTATTGGTTAAAAACCTAACCACATGATTTTTTTGCCAGAAGAATATGATTATTAGAACAGGATTTATTGTATAGAGTCGATTGCCCGTGGATACATCCATGGGTTTGCCGTTGTTTATTTACCACATTTTGTTTGTCTCGCTAACTAACTCTCTGATTGGCTGAAATAGCGTGCAAAAAGCTGATATTTTTTTCCTGATTGGTTAATAACTTGCTGAGTAAAGTTATTGTTTTCTTGAAAAATAAGAATTGGTCAGTAAATTTGTTCCATAATTTTCTCCTCATATATATAAAACAAAAATTATTTTTATGAAACAAACTAACAATCAATCATAAATGTTCACAGTTCAATTATTCTTTTGTTTCAACATAGTCACTGTGACTTTAGGTTAGTGAGGTTATATCTATAGTGCGTTAAAGGAGTTTTGTGTTTAATTCGATTGTTTAACTTTAAGTAATTTGTATTGAATTAACATAAATATATTACTCTAAAATTTATTTCATTTAATTTCATTAAGGCGTGACATAAGCAAGCTTATTTCTTTTGAAATTACAGTGATTTATGTTTTCTACTAGTTATTGCACTTGTTCTCGTTTTTTAGTTCTTGTATATCTCACTCACCTAAAAGCTCGTGAAATATGCAAACGAGAACATAAAAAACTCAAAAAAATATTTCTGATAATTTTTTTGGCACTGTACGATAACTACCACCTATTGATTATTTAGCATTTAGTTTGTGGTTGCCCATACATTACACCAGTATCAAATTACAGCCAAGATTGTGTTGCTGATATTAATGCTGACAACGCAGATTTTGAAATGGAGCAGCCTAACAATGCACTGTTATGATTGGCTGCTGATTTTTTTGCCTTCCAGGTAAAGAATGGTTCTAAATCACTTTAGTTCAGGGTGGTTTTCTATGTATAAAAGATGCCCAAAATTTAGAATACACAGAGAATACACAAGTTTATCAGAACATTGAAGATATTGTTTGGGTTTGTCAGTTCAGTATGCATAATTAGTATTGAAAGTTTAGTGTTTCTTAAACCTTGTATAGTTTAGTAAGTGACATTTTGGGAGATTTTTCTACGATCAGTATATAATTTGCCTGATGAAGACTTTTAATACGGACTCATCTCAATAATGTATGTATAACTTTAGGGTCATAACAAGAGCATTAAAGTAAGGTGGAAACAATACACTCTATAATTTTTACTTTCTTCTTATATCTAAGCTTCAATATCACTTGATTTCACAGTGATGCCAATTGAGGCCACAATTTGAATAATTTATAATCAAGGTCTTTGTCACTAACAACATCAGGATTCCTTGAATGTGTATGTCATTTCTCCTGTTATATTGATCAAGAAAATCTTTTTCTTTTTCAAGTTTTATTATCTTCTCATTTTGGTCAACAATTTTTTTTCAAGCGTATTGTTTCTTATGAGTTATAGGATTTCACTCTTAATACTGTCAACTTCTAATTTTAGGGAATCATAGTTCTTTCTCATTTGGCTGTGTGGAATAGACTGATTTGAAGCAATGCAGTTCCGAATTTCCACAATTTTGCTAAATAAGTTTTCCAATGTGATGCCTGTACTTGGTTCAGCATCAGGTTGACCTTCATTATCAAACATGGCAGTTGAAGACATGGCAGATCTTGTTAATACCATTTATTTATAGCTAGGTAGATGTATTGATAGATATTACTATAATAGCTGCATTAGGTTAAGGCTATATAGCTATATAACTCTTAGTTAGAAGGTGTGGTTACCCCGGTTTTGGTGTGAATCTTGCATAGACAATTGCAGACATGCTTGATTTTGTTGCGGGAGCAACTTCTTATAATTACTGTAAGCTCTTGAAAAAAAGATTAACACTGGCTGTCAAAAAAACGAGAAAAAAGTCCCGGGTTTCAAGATCTGGGTCAGGTAGAGAACAGCAAAAACATTCTGATCACTGTGTCAGTAGCTAAATAAACAAGAATAAGATGTCTTTCCCCAAACTTATACTTAAGGTTGAATTTTATGCACAAAACAAATCTATAACCTAATTTGGGCAGGAAAATGCTCATAATTTAATTATTATTAAAACAATTTGCCAGTTGTACTTGCTCAGCAGTTGAGATTTTGCAGACATGATTGATTTTGTTGTGGGGGCAACTTTTCACAATTATGAAGCTCTTAAAACAAAAAGATAAAGGACTATCGAAGTAGTAATTTTATTTTACTGAGATTCAAGGACTGTAGAAACTTAAAAAGAATTAAGGTATATATTATGAGATACCCTTTGCCTGTGCACATGGCGGTAAACAATTTAAAACGAAAGGGACAGGAAAAATAAAGTCTTGGAAGTTTTGTTTTTTCTACACATCTATATTATGTCACATCAGCATCATACTCTTGTAATTTCACTTTATATCTGAAGCTCCCACGTCGTCACATTTTTAGGTTGTGAGCAAAATTAGAGATGAATTGCTGTGTGATGTTCGCTGGTCAAATTTATACTTTCAGCAAAGTTGAAAAAAATGCTCATTAAAAGAAGTTTGTGTAACAGCTTGGTAGATTTTTTAAGTAAAATGCAATTTAGGAAAATAGATACAGTTGATGTTTATTGTATATAATTATTCAACTTTATTTTATTGTACTTCTGGAACTTTTTGCAGGTCAGATTAAGAAATTATTCATTTAACAATTAGGCAACGCTTTTGTTGCGTGAAAAGCTGTCCATGAAAAAGGTGTCATACAGTTAAATGTTTAATGTGCTTTCGTTTACGTTGCATGACCACGCATTACTTTGATTACCAAAAAATTATTTTTTGTTAATTTTTTTGTCATTGTATATATTTTTTTATTGTGTTACTGTTCGGTAACTTCTCTCCAAATGTTTTCCAACTCTTTACTTCATGGATCCCTTCCATTTACGTTCTCCAAAAACTTATGCACTCTATTATCACCTTTCATATTTTTTTTGATAATATCATTGTGGTGCTTCTCAAGTAAAAGGTGGTGCCATTTTGTGCTAAAACCCCAAATTTGCCCCATAAATGTTTTTTTTGAGTATTTTTCTAAAAATTATCATTACTTTCTTCTTTAAATGGTTTAAAATGTTAGTAGTGATCATTATGTGCAAATTTCATTACGTCAAGTATGCAGGGGAAATTTGGTTTGTAGACAAACCTAGGACAGCCCAATATTAGCTAAAAATAGGGATTTGCATCTTTATTTACATTTGTTGCAGCTTATCTCTAGATCCGTTCCTTAGAGGTAGGTGTGCTTATTAATAATTGTTGGTATACATGTTTGTCTTGTATTTTAGATAAAAAATATATTAACAACATGGCTCATTTTGGTGTGCCTGTCCAAAACATGGTTACACGAGTATCACTGACATTTTCGTGTAAGGGATTGTTAGAACAAGATCTTACCTCAAAATCTGATCCCATTGTGCAGGTCATGATGGACTATGGTGGAAGATGGAAAGAAGTGAGTGGAAACGTTGATGGACTTTCGATGTTTGTAATAAGAACGTTGTTTGTATAGACCTTGTTGACTATAAAAACGAAAATAATTTTGTGGTTGTTGGGACGGTTTATGCAACCCCAAAAAAGTTAGAATTTGTTCACAACAAGTTTTTTTCCAGAAATAATATATAAGTGTCATAAATTTTAAAAATTTTACCAGTCCAAAATTGCTTAATAACCTGTTACATTACAAACATGAATCAATAAGAAAATTTATCAGAAAATGAAAATAAAGACCATATGCACTTGTAAGGGAATTTTTTGCTCAAAGTGGAATGCAGGACAATATTTATGCTGACTCACAATTGCCTCTCCATTTCCCATCTGCATTATGTAGACACTTTTGAAACTCACCATAGTTGCTTTGAGCAATGCACATGTAATATTCCTCTCTAACTTCACAATGCACTTGTTCGTATCTTGTGGTGACAATGTTTATAAAACAGAATCAGAATTAAATAACTTTATAAGAAAGATTTTAAAAAGTTCATCAATCACAGTTTTAATTTGCAGTAGATATTTAATACTGGTTATAGAATTTAAACTTTGATTGGTCATTTTGCAAAACAAATAAAATGTTAAATTATACATCTCACCACCTTAGATTGGACGGACTGAAAGGATAAAGAACAATTCAAATCCTGAATTTACAGAAAGCATTGAGCTTGACTATAGGTTTGAAGAAGTTCAGAAAATGAAAATTCTTGTTTATGATGTTGATAACGCTACTGAAAGTCTTGGCGATGATGATTTTCTGGGACGTTTGGAATGCAATCTTGCACATGTGAGTATACGTCTTTAAATCTGTGAATTATTAACTGCTTTAATACAATTCAAATATCACATCTCTCAAATTTATTTTAATTTTAATTTTGGAACAACGATGCCTTAATAGGATTTTTTTGCATGGTTTTATTTCTGTGAGCCCAATTTTGCGAGTGTTTTGAGTGGATATATGTTTGCAAGTCAGCGATTCACAAAAAATATGTGGATTTATATTTTGAAAATTCATCTCAAAAAGAAAATTTTAGAAACAAGATACATAGAAGAGAAATAAAACAAGCATATAAGGGCTATGTTTCGAATTATCACAGTGAGAAATGAGAAGGACGATAACATTGACATATAAAAAATTTTAGATTTGTATGTGGATTCATTTTTTCAATTCAGCAAATTCTTGAGGTTGAGTGATTTACATTTTCTTATCTAATAGCCAAGTGTGTGTGGGCTATCCAAGCATATTGACATTCAGTAAATAAGCTTATAAAACTAAATGTTTGGAAAATTTTGTGAAACTGAGTACACTTGGGTTAAGCTGTATTATGTGCAACACACTTATAATCATTATATATCATTATTCTCTGCTTAACGTCTGTTATCAATGCTAGCATGTGTTGGACAAGGTACATTAAAGACCTTCTTCCATTACAGACTGTGTTAGTTCTAAACTCAAATTTCACTACACTCTTATTACTTTTTGCCAAGGCTTTTTGATCTACCTCTGGGCTTTGTCTTAACATTTTCTTACCCACTTATGCTCCTCCATCCTCTCCAAGTGTCCCAACCAAATTAATTTTTATCTCAATACCATCTCTAATGCTCTGAATTTGTAGCCTGCTTCTAAACTCATCTGAACACACTCTCTGACTTATTACAAATTTCGAATTTCTTGATCTACCTCTGGGCATTTTCTTACCCACTTATGCTCCTCCATTCTCTCAAAATGTCCCAACCAGGTCAATTTTTTACTTGGATAACATCTCTAATGCTATGAATACTAAGCCTGCTTCTTAGTTTATTTGAACTTATTCTGTCTCTTAAACTCGTGTTAACCAATTTCCATGTGATTTATCATGTCTTGATTTTATATTTTAGATTGTTTCTGCCAGAACATATACAAGAGAATTACTATTTAGACAAGGAGTTAACGCAGGAACTATTAGCGTAAGCAGTTTTTATCTACCTTGCAATGTCACACACTGCTCCTGTTTAGTTTTATAACCTTTTTGATACTACTCAACATTTTTTTTTTAAAAAGACAAACAAGCCAAAACTAAAAAACAGAACAGGAACTTTTCAGCACAGCAATTATTCTAATTTGTTTTTGAGATATTATTAAAGAATTTATCTAGGCTTTTTTTTTTATTAAAATGTAGTTTTTATTTGGATTTAGATCACAGCTGAAGAAATTGGTTCTTCAAGTGTCGAAGTCACTTTACAATTTGAAGGACAACATTTAGATAAAAAAGTATACTTCATTTTTATTAGTAGCAACAAACTTGAAGAATTTCACTTTGTTGAGTTTGGTGGAAGCTGAAAGATAATGTTTTTGTTTTTTAGGACTTTATGTCATTGTCTGATCCTTATCTTGAAATTTTGAAAGACCGTGGTGATGGTACATTTGTTGCTGTCCATAGGACACCTGTGAGTAACGTTGTTTAATTACTGACTATCAATATTTATTTGTATCCAATGCAAATCCTCAAGTTTTAATTGTCTTGAAATTTCATACATGAGAGTTTTTTTACCATGGTTTAAAGAAACGCTGGTGAATAATACTATTAAACATATATTTGTGAACCTCTAATAAATATTTCGGCACACATGGCAGGTAAATAGCAAAAGTGGACAAAACTGGAATTGCTTGAGCTAATGTTCAAATTCAAATCCTGCTATTTTAATAGAACGTTCTATTTCTATAGCATATCGACAATACTCTTAATCCAAAGTGGAATCCATTCGCAATAAGCCTTCAGAAATTATGTGGAAATAATTATGATCTAAAGTTGAAGGTAAGAGAAAAAGTTTTTTCACTTCTTCAAATTCGTAAAAAAATCATTAGTGACGAAAAACAAGTAAATAATTGAATGAAATGTTGGTTATGTGTTTAGGCTAATAATATAAATATCATTTAATAGAAAAAGTTTATCTTAGTTTCAAGTTAGCCTACATAACAAACGCTATTGTTTAAGTTTCATAGTCTGTATGTATGTATGACTGACATTACATTATCTTTTATTATCATACCCATATTTTATCTGTTTGTCGGTGCGAAACTTTTGGATGATGAGGCCATTTTAAATGTTGACTTGGTTGTTGCTGGAGTTTTGATTTTTGCCCTTTTTTCACTGTTTTTTGTGTTTTAAGGATGCAAAGGCTACAAACATAGACCGAAGGAGCCTATGCTAGTACTAGCCAGCTGTATTTCTGCTGTTTTGTTAAGGTTTTTTATTCAGTTTTTTATAAGTGCTTGTATCCTAGCCAATGTTATTGTTCTCTTTGCTTGGCTAAGTTTGAGCACATCCAGCTCATAAGAATTTCACGTTTTTTCAACCAGGCTATATTTCTAAATAATATTAAATGCAGTTAGATATCTAAACCTTTTACTGTAATGTAAACCCGAATAGATAAATAGTTCTTTGCAATTAATTTTGTAACGCTGTAGTTAGGATGCCGGGTGTCACCTAAAATTAACTTTTTGTAAATTATTCAGCAAAATAAAAAAAGTTGAGCAACTGTTTTTGTTATGACTGGGTACAACAGGTTGTTGCCTGTTTTTATTCATCTAAAAGTTAAAAATTATTTATCGCTGTATGGGCTCCACTGGTTTTGGGAAGCACAATACACCTGTAACTAAATCCTCACCCGCATTATGCAACATGGTATACCTGCACTTAAGAAGGGCTTAATGTGGTATGTGAACAAATCCAGTCACCTAGCTAGTAAAAGATAGTACATGTAATGAACATTTGGTGGCTCTGTTTTTCATAGTTACCACATTTTTCTCTTTCTTACCATTTAGTGTATAAATTGATTTGTTTCAGATGAGATGTTTCGATTATGATAGTGATGGCGGTCATGATCTGATTGGTGAATTTTACACAACAATGAAAGAAATGACGTCACAAGACAAGGTATAAGTTTACTAATATATTTATTTATTTATTTATTTAGGTTGCTTGTTATGATCATGATGATGTTGGCAGTCATGATCTGATTGGGGAATTCTACACAACAGTCACTGAAATGTTTAAAGCAGAAACATTAAAGGCAGGGCTGTAATTCTATCTAACACTAATATTTCTACACTAATTAAGGGACTGAAGGGTGGTTTTGTGAATCAAAATGGTAGCCAATGTTTGGTTATGTAATACTAGGGGTCGTGGGTATAGGTGTCTATTAAAGTTAAGAGTTCAATGCACTATCTTGATAATTGTTTCAATTACACCAATGAAAGGAACTAAAGCATGTTTTATATAACTACTTCCTAAAATAACTTATTAATCCCTGTTTTTATTATATAACTTTATATTATTATTTATAAAATTCTGTGCAATTGCGAACTTTGGGTGCCAGGTGTTGAAATTTGGTTACCCTCTCTCACTTCTACACTCCGAAACCTTCAATAAATATATGTGCGAAGTACCATTTATTCTTTATACAAAGCGTCAGATGTATTTTCCAGGGTTATCTAATAGTTGGTGTTTGATTCTTTTTTAGCTCCAATGGGATTGTATCAATCCAAAGAAACAAAAGAAGAAGAAGAGTTACAAAAATTCTGGTTTTATCCTTCTTAATTCAATTAAGGTAAGCTGGCCACAATGAGTGATATATATTTTGAAGCCTGTATTTCATTTTCATTTCTTAGCATCTTATTTCATATCATCTGTTGTTGCATTTTTAAGGTGTGCAAAATATCTTCGTTTCTTGATTTCATCATGGGTGGCTGTCAAATCAACTTCACTGTAAGTTCATTCATTTTCTTTGTTGTTCAATAAAAAAATTATTGTGAATATGCAGGGTACTCCAATTTAAGCTAAGCTAAGTCACAGGATGGTCAAAAACAAAGATTCCTTAAAGTCAAACGGGATGAAAGAAATGTAAAATTAGTCAGATTTCTATAATAAGAAGCTGTCAAAATATGTAGAGTGACTGATAACGTACGCCACAGCTTGAGTCTTTTGGAGGTGGCATTTAATTTAAACAAGACATATGATATACGTAAACAACCTCGCGAATAAAGTTTACGAGAAGCTGCCTATCAGATTGTGATTTCTGTTACGAAGTTAGACACGACATATTTTGCTATTAGATAGGCAATAATATTTGTTACACACTATGCAGTTATTTTTCAAAATTGATTTGTGAGATCTTCTTGAACGGAAAATTCCTCGAAATTTCAATTTTCAATGGGTCAGTCTGGGGTAAAACTGACCACAAGCCCAATCTAAAATTTGCGAAATTCAGTAATTCAGTAGACCCCCCCCGCCCCAAAAAAAAAGGAAAGAAAAAAAGAATGGGGTATAAGAGAGTCACTCAGTGAGAAAAAGCAAAATAAAAAAAATAATATACGAGTAAATCTTAATTGTTCGAAAAAAGGAAATAGTTGTAGTTGAAAAAATATATTACCACAACTGTCACAAACAGCAAACTTCGTTAAAAAGAATCCTGTGTACTTATGGCGCGGAGACAAATAACAAGAACGGAATCGGAAAATTTACGTTCTTTCGGAGTGTTTCCGAAATCTTATTTCTCTATGTTGGCGTGTCATTAGCGTAGCGAAAAGAATTCCGTTCTCGTCATTATTTATAATATAATTTGCGTTTTGCTTACATCTTAACCAAATTTTGGTTAAGATGTAAATTAATAAATTGATATGGTGGAGCGTCTTCGTTTCTTTCTTACGTAATGTTGTGGAAATTTTATTTTTCGCAGACTACTTTCCAGGCATTTGGGGAGACCTTAATTCTGCCTACACTCACTTTTATAAACTTTGGTGGGAACACCTTTACTTTACCAGTTAGTTAAATAATGCTTTTGAACATTTATCTTATCTTTTTAAAAAAAATATTTTATAACAGCAAAGAAAAAAAAAAGTAAAAATAGTTACCAAGATGAGATTCGAACACACGACTACTCCCGTGTCGGTGCTCAGAGAGGAAAAAATTTCCATTCTCGTGGGACACATTTGCGTTTTAATACAAGCTCGAAAATAAAAGCGAAAAGAACTTTCAATTTTGTTTGTGTATTGCAGTAGGGCATAATGTAAAGCTGAACAAAAAGAGTTTTTCTTTAAAATATACGCAACACTTAGAATCACACTGAAATCATGGAGATTTTAAACAACTGTTTAGCTGTACAACACCTTCGTATAGAACATTTTGCTTTTCAAATTGACATCTTTTACGCAAAATTTAATTCCCACAAAAAAGGTTTTTTGCTTGAAAACATATTCGCGAAATTGGTTGATTCGCGAAATTAGTTCTGCCAAAAACTTACTTGAATGCCAAGTACTTGGTAATTCCCAGTTACAAATAATCGTATTGTAATGTTAAATTTAAAAGCTGGTGTAACAAAATAAGTTCCTTGGGCAAACCCCGAATTAAAATCAGCCAATGAGCACAAAGCCAGCGTGGTTACATCTTACCCTCTTGGATAGTAAGAGAATTAATTATATTTTTTCGGGTGAAAGAGGCCATTCACGCTCAAACCAATCAAAGAGCGCCTTTGCGACACAGCGTAATTTTTCCCACCTCAACTATTGCGATTTCCCGCTGGTAACAAAAATTATGCCGGCTATCCTGGCTAGTGTAAATTTATCTTCTTTGCTTTTATCTAAAAATTTTAACTTTAACTTAATTACGGAAAGACGCATTCGCAAGATATATGAATTCGATCGAATCGCAAAAATTTATAAATTCGCGATTTATGAAAATTTCTGCACATGGAAGTATATCAGATTTTATCTGTGATGTGACTTCTATATTGGAGAATAGATGTTAAGATTGTTATATCTTTGAACAGGTTGGCATTGATTTTACTGCGTCGAACGGTAATCCGAGCCAATCCAATTCTCTGCATTACTTAAATCCTCATGAACCGAATGAATACGTGAAAGCCTTAGTGGCTGTCGGTGAGGTTTGCCAAGACTATGACACGTGGGTTTGTTTGCTTTCTGCCGTTGAAATACATGGCTTTTTTGTTGTGCCTGTTTTCAAACATATTAGAAAGTAAAACTATGTTCAAAACTTAATATACTGTCTATATTTTATAGAGATAAAATGTTTCCTGCACTGGGTTTTGGTTGCAAGATTCCACCGCATGGCCAAGTAAAGATTAAAATTTTTGTTTGAAATATCTTCATATGTTAAACATATATCTGTAGGCTCGTTGATGTCGATTCAAAATGGCAGCATAAGTACTAGAGTGAAGAATCTTAACACAAATTCACCACCGTTTAGTAAGGGATTTCTGCATTTTTATTCTATTAGTATATATATATTTTTTTTTAACTTTTTAGCTTTCTTTCGAATTTCCACTGAATTTCAATCCCACAAATCCATATTGTCAAGGTGAGTTCTACCAGAATTCTTGTGTTACTATAGGGGAAAGAAACAACAACAACATATTAGGGAGGTTGTTAAATTATCTATTTGACATGTTAAGTGCCTTCACATTTGTTATTATTTTTCATCACATGTTGTTTTTTTTCAGGTATACCAGGTATTGTCGCTGCTTATCAAAACTGCATTCGTCAGGTACAATTATATGGACCAACAAATGTTGCACCGATTATAAACCACGTAGCGAAATTTGCATACTCAATGATTCAAAACCAAGAACATACAGCCTCAGTAAGTTTGGTAACATAATTCTTAATGCTTCATAATAGTTATACTAATTCATTTTGTGATCTTCTTTTGGGCGATTTTATTTTATTATTTTTTGTACGAGGTAATCTACATTGTCAATCTTTTTGTTGGAATTTAAAAATGGAATAATATTTTAGACTAGTCAGTAGCCCGTGTATAAATGCATGAGTTCACCCGTTCTTTATATATCTCAGATACAAAGTTTTGTTTTAATTCTTGCTGCAAATTTTTCCTTGCTATTTTTATCATTTTTTAGAATTACTTCATTCTGCTGCTGATCACCGATGGTGTCATCTCTGATATGGACGACACTGTATTAGCTATTGTCAATGCTTCGTATCTACCTATGTCTCTTATTATCGTGGGTGTGGGCGGAGCTGATTTTGCACAGATGGATTTTCTTGACTGTGATCAGGGGAAGTAAGTGAACGTCGAGAGAATTATGCTTGCTTATTGTTTGATTTAGGGTGCAGAATAAGTAAAGCAAAATTAACGTAAAAAGTTCGGCACAATTTTTTTTTAATATTCCGTTCAGACAAATGATGAACTGTGTGTGTGAATGTCTTTCCTGTGCACTATCAGAGGTTAATATTGAAAGTGATTTTTGTGCTATTAATTTGATTGAAAAATGTTTTTTTTAGATTGCGAGCCAACAACGGCAGGGAAGCGTTGCGAGATATTGTCCAATTTGTTCCATTTAGAGATTTTCGACAGGTATTTAACAACAATGCATTTCCTTCTTTATTTTTGAAAAGCGTTACCCTGATTCACCTTGTAATCCAATCCAATGAACCTTTTTTTGACATCATAGCAACTAAATGCACAATATTTACCCTGTTTGTCCAAGTAATATTATATTACTACAAAGGGTTTGTAAGGAGCGGAGACTTCTGCTCCTATTTGTGGTTGAAAAAAACGTTGTAGCACACACTAAGTGAAAAAATTTGAAGTGGCTTTTCAACGATGTATTATTATTATAATGCAATTGCCCTGTGGGGAAAAAATCAAATTTTAAATTTAAATATTCTTAAATTTGTTGATTTTTCTTAATCGTTGGATAGCAAGGAAAGACGATATTTTATACTTCTGCAGAATACCATAATAATAATAATAATAATAATAATAATAATAATAATAATAATAATAATAATAATAACTGGTTGCATTTGAATGTGTTACAATTTCATAAAATCCAAGTTTCTTATATTTAAACTGGATTTTCAAAATCCTCCAAAACGAAACAATCTAATACTTCTATTTGATTGGTTTGTACTGCTTACTTCTGTCCACAAAAAAGAGATTTTACAACTAAACAGCTTTTGATGTAATCAAAAAGTTACAGTTTTCCGGTCCGACATACTTTGAAGTAAAAATCTCGTTTAATATCGCAGTGAGATTCATAGTGTGAATAAAACCTAATTGCTAACTAACAGACCTTGTTTTAGGTACCGCCTGCAGAATTAGCGAAAGCTGTACTTGCAGAAGTGCCTAAACAAGTTACAGATTTTTACCGAATAAAGGGAATACAACCGAACACTCCTCCACCGATACCAAATATGCAAATGCCTACTGTGTCATGAACGTAACTATAAAATTATGCAGTGCAGGCGAGTGTCGTGAGTTTTATAAACATTTGAATAATTTATATTTATTGTTGCATTAATCTTCTTACTTTGATTGGTTGATGAAGAGGTAACCATAAAAAAATTCTGTGTCAGCAAAACTTTAAGCGAATTGCAACAAAAAAATGCAAAATGCTACTAAAAATGCGTTTTATTTTTTGCATTTGATGTTCTTCACATTCGATTTTCTTCACATTCGATTTTCTTCACACTCGACATCCTTCATTTTCACACCTGCTTTTTTGGTGACATCTTAGGTATCAAATTGGTTTCTAATTTTTTTTATCATATTCATGAAAACAAATTGTATATATAATAATGAAAATATGTAGAAAATGATATTTCGATGGAATTATTCGGTTTAACCTATCTCATCATATATGGAAAAGTTCGGAAACTTATGCCAAATGGTATTTCGAAAGTGAATTGTCGATCATTTTAACTGTCTTCGAATACGCAGCAGACAAATCTATCTTAGAATGGTTGTAGCAGATTATTGAGAAGTCAGTGTTTTGGTTGGCTCTCATCTAGTTAAAATTTTAAATATTCGTCCTCATATGCTTTGATTCTCGATATTTTTAATACCATATGAATGGTTAGAAATCGTATTTGGAGATCATATATGTTATTTAAAATTGGAGAAAGAGTATTTAAATTTGTGTGAAAATAAGCTAAAAGTGTATGCATCAATCTTATACTCATCATTTTTAAGAGATTGCAAAGTGTGACAAGGTGGGATTACAAAGTGCGACAAAATGGGTTATAAAGTGCGACGGGATTACAAAGTGTGACGGGATTACAAAGTGTGGCGGGATTACAAAGTGTGACGGGATTACAAAGTGTGACGAGATTACAAAGTGTGACGGATACAAAGTGTGACGGGATTACAAAGTGTGACGGGATTACAAAGTGTGACGGGATTACAAAGTGTGACGGAATTACAAATTGTGACGGGATACAAAGTGATACGAATAAGAAGTTCAGGAAATGAAAATATGTGAAACGTTTCTAAACTTATGTGTTCACATCAAACAGAACACGAATTCGTGAGAATAAAGACTTAGCTTTTAACTAAGGATTTTTGGAACGTGCTCTGTGACAATTTTATGATCCACATGATGAAAAGAAGACTAGAATCAAAGACAATTAAAGAGTGCGTACAACATCTTGCAAAAGGAAATATGACTAAAGACAGCGATCTATCCAACTTCTTCAGAAATAGCTTCCTTTTCTAAAGTTGTTGTTTTCGACTTGACCATTTTTTGCTCTATGTATATTTTTTCCATTAAAACTTCGTAAACCAAAATATTTAGGTAATAGATCAAGAAAGATCAAGCGGTGTTGCTTTGATGTTCCCAATTCGCTTGTTATTTGCATAAAAAATACCAAAAAGTTTTGATACTAATTCTTATCTAATTCGTACGAATAACATGCGAAGAACATAACATGCGAATAAAGGAAACTGTTCACACCAAAAAATGTAATTCTTACTGCATGCGAATAACAAAGTACGTTATGTGCATTGGTGTGAACCTGGCTTAAAACATAAGTTGAGCGAATATTTCTCTTATAAATCCCATTATTGATTAATTTTTCTCTCTCGATAAATAATACAAATTTTAATATTAAAACATTTTTATCACCAACAAATCCAAACAGAACAAAATATTTAGTAGAACTTTCTGAGCGCGATTTAGATAGATGATTTTTTCATTCCTAATGTAATGAGCAAAATCTTGGAATGATCTTGGCATAGCCGACTTAGTACCACTCCAAAATTCCTTTAACTTTTATTCATTCAACATATTTGGTGGAGATATTTTAAATCTTCAGTGTTCGTCATAAAATTTGCGTAAATGCGAAAGTTAAATTTAGCAGGTGAAGAAAAACATTACCTGAGCCGCCCTGGAGCGGAAATACCGTGTTACATCTACTTTGTCTGTTCGGCATTTTATACGGTGATTATAATTAGAATTTTGCGTGCGCGCTTTGTTCAGTTGCAAGAAAGAAGGCGTAGTGAAAGGTTGCAAGGTCTTTCTGTAAATCAAAGTCTATAAGTTTGTATATTGACGTCATAACAAAGCATTCTATGTTGGGATTTGTACGCGATATAACAGTGAGTTATTTATCATTTTTACTATTATTTAGCACGAATATTTTGTACTGATTTACGTTTTTCACCTATTTTTCTTACTGTTTAGCTACTGTTTTGTTTTTTTCTACCTTACCACACACCCTCGTCCCCAGGTTTTTTTTGTCTTTTTGATACCACACTCCTTGTTTTATGACCTGTATCAGAAGCTCTTCCAGTTGTTCGCTTGATAATGTTCTATTGTATCCTGTTGAAGAATAAAGTCAGATAAAAAACAACGTTAGAAATTGAAAATTTTTGAAAAAATGTTTTTTTTAAAAAATATACAAAATTATATTGTTTTCTTCACCTTTTATAGAAAATAAAATTTATATGTCAAGTTGATTTAAATGATCCTTCCTCACGACAATTTTTCTTTGTATTATAGTTTTATTAAAAGTTAATCTTCAAATGAAAAAAAGATACAGCTTAGTAATACCTTTTTTAAAAGAAACGCTGCGCCGCCTTCTAATAAACCCCGAACTCAGGATTAAATTCTCACTGTGTTTACTCAACAAACCACGGTAAAAAGAAACAATTTTTATGTGTTCCTGTAAACCTTCTGTTGGATTTAAGCTATCTTTTCTCAATTGTTCCATCATTAATTCATGCTTCGAACTTTTCTTTACTTCCTTGGGAAAAATCAATTGCGCGCGTGGGATTATTTTACACATAACAAAAAAACGATGAACCAATAATTTTAGTGGCCTCTTTTATCTTACCGCTTGAAAAGAAATTCTCGTGCAGCAGGTGTATTAAAATATATCACCCGTCCTTCAAATAGCTATCCTCTCTCTTTCAATAAACGCCCCTTTCCAATAAGCGCTCTGTCCTTGCAATAAGCACCCTGTATGTCCAATAAGCACCCTGTCCATCCAGCAATTAAATGGACAGGGTGCTTAATGGAAGGAAATGACACTGTCCTTCCAATAAGCACCCTGTCCTTCCAATATGCGTCCTGTCCTTCCAATATGCACCCTGTCCTTCCAATATGCGTCCTGTCTTTCAAGTTAACACTCTGCCCTTCCAATTAGCATCCAGTAGTTCCAATAGACCTGTTCTTTCAACAAGGACACTGTCCTTGAAATAGACAACCTGTCCTTCCAGTTAACTCCCTCTCCTTCCCATTAGCACCCTGTTCTCCTAATAAGCACCCTGTCCTTCCAATAAAAACAATAAAAATTTTGCAGTAGTTTTGGCCTAAATCAGTATTTAGATGTTAATAAATCCGATTTTTGTAAATCTACTGATTGCGTGTAAAATCTTGTTCTTTGAAACATGAGTTGAAATACACGAGTTAGTGTAATAACTTTGCAAGTTAGTGCAATAATTCTTCAGTTTAGAATATAAAACATAAATAGCAGATGCACGCTGATCATATTGAGTGTCAGTAGATTTGGGTACAAGTGGGTTAAGTGTGAGTTTTTGAAACTGAAAATAAAGAAAATGTGAGTCTTAGTCCGGTGTTGTATTCTTGTGAGTCTTAGTCCGGTGTTGTATTCTTGTGAGTCTTAGTCCGGTGTTGTATTCTTGTGAGTCTAAGTTCGGTGTTGTATTCTTGTGAGTCTTAGTCCGGTGTTGTATTCTTGTGAGTCTTAGTCCGGTGTTGTATTCTTGTGAGTCTTAGTCCGGTGTTGTATTCTTGTGAGTCTCAGTCCGGTGTTGTATTCTTGTGAGTCTTAGTCCGGTGTTGTATTCTTGTGAGTCTCTATGGAAGCCCCTGTGCACATTAATATAGTTATCTCGAGTTAACTAGTGTTATCCATGGATAACGTTATTAATGTGCTCAAGGGACACGTATATGTGCACAATAATGGCGTTATCCTGAGATAGCACCAGTTATCTCGAGATAACTAACTATCTCGGGATAGCGTGCCAAATGTGCTCAAGAAAGAGCACAATAATAATCTATCCGCGAATAACGATCGTTATCTTCAGATAGCTCTGCCCGCGTGTATTCAAATTACGAATTTATCAAACCACGAGGTAGACCACGAGGTTAAACGAATTATACAAGAGTCGGCAGTAGTATCTGTCATGGATTCCTGGACAGCTAGCAGTTATCTTGAGCCTATCGTCTACTATTCAAACACTGCGGACCCTAGAGAGACAGCACGAAGACTTATTAATTCTTTCGATGAAATATCGACTGATATGTAAGTAGCTATAGCTAACTAACAAATAACACTGTACAGGGTAGAGCAAGCTAGTTAGTGAAGACCTTTTATAGCTATGTAGCTAGCTATATAGTAGCCACTATTTTACCTATATTTTTAAAAAGGAGTAAAGGAGCTCACATGATTCAGAAAAATGGGGTTTTCTTCAGGTGCATTTGCACACACATCAATTCAGACTTACCGAAACTTACTTTTCAAAGCAGGTCAAGGAAAATAGTAATCTAATTGGGTCCAAAACTCAGTAAAACTTGTTGATCCTGTCTAAACCCAGTAATAAATAGGCTATACTTAGATATTAGCTAGCCCAGCTAGCTACTCTGGAATATCCTGACTGAATTTTTATTTATATATTGCTAGCCTGGCTTTTAGTAGCAAAGGTTAAGACATAAATAGGTTAGGATATAAATAATTGTTTGCGAAGGTGCCAGTGACAAATAACTTTGTCACGCTTGGCAGACTTATCCGCCACGGCCAGAACCCTCTTCGCAAAAAAAATGTGTAAAGCATGACAAAAGTTATTTGACAAAAAATAAACAAAAATGGTTTGGGTGTAAACTTTAAAGACCTTAGTGTAATATTTTATGTAAAGATGCGTGTTATTGACATGATTTATCAGATGAAATAGGTTTTCGTCACAGATAAATAGTCTTGCATAGGTTTTCAGTTTCAATTCTGCTTGCAAAATGCAAAGACAACTCACTAACAAGTCATGTGCACCACAAGTTGCTTACTGCTTTTAGCAGAACAGATACAAGTTTTTTAAAGAAGGACTAACGATTAACAAGTTTTGCTTAAATTGTTCATTAGAGTGTGAATATAAACTGTGTAAATATTTTTTTATGTATCAACATTGGTCCTCAAGATTTTTAAGGCCAAATGGTCTGCCATGCAAGTAAAATAAAAACAATAAAAATTATTGTTTGTAGAACAAGTGCACTCGCATCTTTTAAAAAAGATACATTCAATATTTGTTTGTTTAATTTTTTTTTGAAAGATCAAATGGTTACACAACACAATGTGAAGATATTTTATGTAGAGGTTGAAACGCTAATCAAAATAATTTATAGGATCAAATGTTTTCGACGAACGACTAAGGATATAAGGGTTTAAAAATTATTTTTTTAAACAATTTGTATACCTGTTACCTTCATCACACTTCATCTTACCTTCATATGGATCTTGAAACGCTGATCAAGAAAATGTATAGGATCATGTATCTTTGACAAACAGTTGCAGAGATATTGGGGTTTAAAGGTTTTTTGATGACGTCATCAACCCGTCTATTCCGAAACGGATTCGGAGACCCAGGTTTGGGAAACTTACCCAAATTGGTCCCAGGTCCCTAGTTACCCACGCGGTGAAAAATTTGGCCGATTTATTTCAGCAAATCAAATTGAGTCGTTTTCATCACGTGATGTAAACAAAGTAAACCCGCTAGCAAAATGGACATAATTTTTTCGGCGACTTCAAAGAGAATTTCGGCAACATCAAAGGAAAATGACGATATCAACTTTGCCTGTCACAGAGACACGGAACTGTTACTTTGGATACCAACATATCCAATTCCACATTAAATTCTATATCATCATCAAGAAATTCCCCTTCTAACTTCTCATAAGATCCTGGAGATCAACTTTAGCAACAGAATCGCCCTTCGCAGCGGCCATTTTTAAAAATCTGTGCCCCATGGGGCCGTCGAATTCAAAAGTTGCAGTGCCGATTCAATATCAATACAAACGGCCCGGGATTCTAGACTATCTGTTTTTCTTATGACTATGGTTCTAATAAACATGTAAGATAAAAAGTTAGTAAAAACTTTTCTTTTGGCAACATTTATCTAAATATAAAATATGCAAAATTACATAAAAAGTAAACTATTATGGTTTAAATAGTTATGTGAACGTTTCACAAATATTTGGAAAGTTTCCTCAAATAAATATTTTTTAATATTGAAAAAAAAAAATTTATATATAAAAAAACAATAAAATAATAGTAATTACAAATGTAAACTCTTCTTTATTGAAGAAATTTCTCTAAACTCATTCAAAAAATTTACTGTAAAACATCTGATTTGGTATGGTTTAAATTGATGAATACTTTTGCTGATATGAACTAAGCCTGCCATCAAAAATATATAACCTTTGTGTCCTGAAGTTCCTGCAAAAATGAGTCGGTGGGTCGGATTTTCAGATCAGAGCAAGTAAATTCGTTCCCAGGACCAAAAACAGTGTAGCGCCACTCAAATTTGTTTCCGGGTTTTTCCTGACTTGCAGACTCAGGTTTTTATTACCGCAAGCGAGTCAGTCGGAGGACGCAAACGTAACACATTTTTGATGACAGCCTAAAAACTAAAAACCATCTGTGATTAGAAAGTGACGCATGTGCTGACAAGAGCGAAAACCTCAATATCCCTGGTTGCTCTGGTTTCGGGGCATCCGATGGCTGGATCTGGAATCCAATGCCTCACCACAGGATCCCTGGTGTGTAGGTCGAGCCTACTAACCAGGGGCAGACAAAAACCTAAAAACGTTTTTTAAACTGTCCATGGCCTCTCAAAGGCGTATGCGCCAACAAAGTCAGCACACTCGTAGCTAGCTTTGTTTTGCTATTAGCATTTCTTGCCTACCCTCTCCCCAGGGGCTAGTGGCTAAACAGGCTAAGGCTAAATGGCTAACGCCTAGAATTATTTTTTGTAAAACACTAAGAGCCCAGGGACAATCAGGTTCAGATGTTTTGACCAGGCCAGGCTAGGCCTAGCTATTAGCTAGCTAGCTAGCTAACTTTTTAAAGTTAATAAGCTTGGAGTGACCTCTTTAGTTCTGTACAAAATTACCTCCTTTAATCACACGATGACCTATTTTTTCTTGTTTGGCGCTTCTTCTACAGTGCAAATTATATCGTAATTACACTGTGCCGAGTGCAATTATTTCTTAATTGCACTCTAGAATCTTAACTGCACTCTTTAAGGAGCGCCGATAATTTAAATATTTATTTTCTCGCGTGTTATGGTAAGTCAAAAAAAGATATCTTTACAATGAATCGAACTAATTATAAATCAGGTAATAAAAAAATCAAAACATTGAAATTGACATCCTGTGCTACTCTTACAAAAATAGTTCATTGTGTGATTGGAAATAATCGAACTCGAGCTTTTTAAATTTATCCTCGTCCTATCAACGGACTCGGAAAATTAAAAGCAAAAAAAAATACTCGTTCGATTATTTCCTAATTGCACTCGTAAACGTGCATATACTAATTATTTGTGTTTAAAAATTATTTTCTGACAGTATGGGCAGTGCAATGCAAAATTGGAAGAGTTATACTTACTACTACTGACTCTATGATATGAAGGGCGCTAGGCTATTCAATCACGCTAGCAGCCAGGTTACCATCATTAAAGCTCACCTATATGGATGTATCATAGCCTTATATGGATATATACATTACTCTAGTTATATCATAATTTTGCTTATTTATTTTAAAGATGATGCAGCTTCTTGTTGTTACTTAAAACGCGTTTAAGTTCGAGAAATACGCGTGTAGCTTTATAAACTGGAGATAACACACGTTATACAGAAATTTTCTCTTCTTGAGGACATTTGGCACGCTATCCCGAGATAGTTAGTTATCTCGAGATAACTTGTGCTATCTCAGGATAACGCCATTATTGTGCACATATACGTGTCCCTTGAGCACATTAATAACGTTATCCATGGATAACACTAGTTAACTCGAGATAACTATATTAATGTGCACAGGGGCTTCCATAAGTCTCAGTTCGGTGTTGTATTCTTTAATTGTACACATGTTTGTGTGTACTAATTTATGTGGATTTATAAATTTTTGTGATTATTTTAACAATATTCATTCATTTTTGTTTTTCATGAAGAAAATGCCAAGAGAGCTCAAGATTTTGCGTTGCTTTTGAAATTTCTTACTTTTAACCACCCGCAAAAATACACACAAGTTGAATTTTAAAATAGAATTCTTGCGAAAAATTGATATAAAACTGCCATTAATGTTATCTACCCGTAACATTATTATTATTATTATTGTTATTATTACTATTATTTGCCCAGAACATCCTTTTCAGTTCCTAATGTGCTGTTATCAAAGAGGGTCCTGCGAAGGGGGTCCTAGTGCATTTAAAACTCCCATTTGTGCTACGACCGTGCAAGCACAGCAATCGCTCAACTAGACAACCACCTAAGATATCAATCACATTCTCATGCTGAAAACGGTAAGCAGGAAAGATTGATTCACACTTTCATAGTCTTTGGCAGGAACCCGCCAGGGATTGAACCCATGACCTTCCGTGCTGGAGATTAACGCTCTACCACAAGGCCACCAGTCGGCGCAGTCACTTGTGGAGCTTATGCACTAGCTGGCAAAATTATTGTAGTTATTGTAATTAATTATGGTACTAATGTAGGTGAATTCGATTCACAGTTGCCGGAATTGCCAAAACATGACACGCCTATTCCCCAAGGATACTCTCACCTCACATGTGTTATCCATACTGTGTGTGTATGTAGAGAATTTCGTTAGTTTGTATGTTAGCACCAAGTAGCACTACCGCAAGTGTTTTTTTACCAATTTGTAAGATTTTTATAAATTTTAACTCGCAAACCGTGTTGTAAAAAGCAACTTGTAACTCGTGAAGGTAAAACTCGTCATTACTACTCCAGAACGTGCAACAATTTCATTTTTTATTAATACAAGTTGGTTTTCGCTGCGTGATTTATTTTTGTGTTACAGACACACGAAATAGCGATCTACAAATTTAAAACAGTTTCAATTTTTTGCGATTTTTTGCCAACAATTTCCAGGTATCGAAAAAGTTGCAATAGCTACGCATGCTTAGAACACAAAACTTGTTTTAAAACACGATCACCGGAGGAGATTTAATGAATGGAATTAGGCTTTAAGAAACTAGATATGAAAAACGTGATCGACAATTTGTGGATGCGTTCTATTTTTTAAATAAAATATGAATCTCTCATTTAGAGGTCTCCTTGAACTTTTCCGTTCCACAAACATTTTTCATGAAATCATAACTAATTAATAAACAGATTCGCTCATTTTCTTTTTTTAAAAAAAATTACATTTCGACAAAAATTTAATGCATTAATTGTTATTACTTATTATTGACTTTATTAAAGGGTTATTTTCGTCTGAATTATGACTCGATGCTGTAAACTCACTGTCAGTTAAGCTGGTCTTCTTTAACAAGCAGTTATTTGGGACATCAAGGTGCAAAGCGCCATCGTTGACATCTAGAACAATGCTTTCTTGTGTTGTATTCAACACCACATCAGGGTATTCAGTGACAGGACTTAATATTTCTATGTGAGATCTGGGACTGTTAATTGAACAAGTACGTCTGCTTAACGAAGACATATCTAGATAGCTTTTGCGGTGATTTTTTGATTTTAGTTGATGTTCTAAATACAATATTCCAAGCATTCGTTTAATCCCATGTTTAAAATCTCGATGCAGTATACCATATATGAACGGATTTAAAATACTGTTAATCACGGGAAGCATTTCACCAAATATGGTATAGATAACCAAACTGGTACTCTCCGTTACCTTTAATAGGTGCCCAAGTGTCACTAGAATAACGGGTAACCAACAAACTATGAATGTACCGTAAACAACAAGGACAACTTTCGTTGCGCGAAGTTCAAGTTTACGATTCGTAAAAAACTTTGCCTGTTGTGACCGGTTGTTGTTTCTATCACTCCCATGCGTGACGCGGCGACTGTCCATGGTTTTCGCATGCGACAAAGCGATGCGAAGTATTTTGGCATACACAACGAGCATGATCAAACTCGGTAGAAAGAAGACGACAGAGTACTGAGTTATGTAGTACATTTTTCTATGCTTTGGAAAACATTTATTTTCGTTGATAATTATATTGTCGAAATTACCTGTTTCTGAGTTGTAATTTATCATAATGCCCCAAATAGCTGAAGATATCCATATCAAAACAATTATAATTTTTGAGCGGGCTGGTGTAAGAATTTCTTTGTAATCATATGGTCTGGTTATAGCTAAATATCGATCAATCGTGATCGCGAATAAGTTGGTGATGGAGGCCACAAAAAATGTGACGTCAGTTGTGAAGTACATCTTGCAAACTTCGAGCGGAGCACAGAAATCGTGATTGTTGAGGGCGAAGTGGATTTTCACAGGGATAATGAAAATTACCGCTAGCAAGTCACTCAAAGCAAGCGATGTGACGAAGTAGTTGGTTACGCTCCTTCGCAACACAGCTGATTGACAAAATGTGACGCAAACCAGAACGTTACCTACAAGGCCGATGATTAACGCAATGATCCAAAACACAATGTAGGCATTGTACCAGTCCTTGGTTTTACCGCCACATGATGGCGTTGCCGTGTAGCAATCATCAGCAGTGGTGTTTTTTTGAAATTCTTCCATGTAAAATTTTAGGACTAGTGACAAGTAGTCTTCCCCATCGATGTCAGTGCTAAGGTGTTGACGACAGTTTTGTGTCGCATTGTAAAAATGATGAACATGGATTAAGTCTTCGCTACTTCGCAGAGCTTTTTCAACACAACATTCAAATGTTTTATTATAAACAACTTGGAACGGCATTTTGTTCATCCACTTTGTTAATTGTCTAAATTCATAATAAATAAATATAAAAATAAAAATGAAATAAATATGAAAAACAATAACATACTACATAACATGACAATAACTACTATAAATAAAAGCGTTATTAAACTGTACAACAGAAAGAAAATGTTTTCTTCGCCAGAGTGAACAGACATAAAATATATATAAATAATGTTCACGTCTTCAGTTATCTTAGTAAGTGAAACCAGGTATCTAGGTTACAAAAGGTTTCACTTAAAGCATACTCTTCAGTAGAATGAAGAGCACATCCAGCCTCATCAAAGATTTAAATGCTCTGGTAACAAATCACGAGTACGCCTGCTTCATAAGAAAATACTTTTTTAATCGAAATTGTTCAATATTATTCTCAACTACTAAAATAGGCTTAAATCAGCTGTTTGTATTCAACATAGTAAATTTATCCTTAGCTCAATTTTGCACAAATAAATGCTTGTAAATAGTGTCCACTTATTTTTCGAGGCTGAACATAATTAATATTTTATGGTAGAAGTTTAGTCGAAAAAGATGTTATGTGGTACGATACACCTGCACCGAGTTTTTAACAACCACTTTCTTTGTACGTTGTAATATGCAATAACATCGAAACTCCTTACTTCTCTTGCTTAGCTGCTATAAAAATGCGTTATAATGATAATACTGAATGAGCATCTAGCTATCTCACAATATAGCAGAATAGCTTTCAATCAAAATGAACAGCTGCTAACCATGTTCTGTCTGAACGAATAGACTGTGACCGTCGACGAGTTGTCATTTCAATAATTGTCATCTCTTTGCTTCATTTTGTTCAATATTTTATTAAACATAGATATATGCATATATAGTATATATAAAGAAATAGACAAGTTTTGTGACGTATTAGCATAACAAATGTTTTTTGAGTAAAAATATATTTAGCTAATTTTTTCGTCAGCTCCGAAACAATATAACAACAAAACATAAACAACAGAAAGTGGAATTTGTAAAGACAGTAATTGTAGCTGTAAGGATAGTCTTGTAATATTTTGTAAGGTTGATGTCAAGTTTGGTTACAGGTGGAAAGCATACTGTTTGTGAATGACGTTTCAGCAAACACAAAAACTCAGAAAACAAAACAAAAAATAACAGAAAAAATAATAATAAGAAGAAAGAATAATAATAATAATTAAAAAAAACATTACATCAGAAATAACATCTTTTATACCAATTAAAACAACCTTTATTTTGTATTAACTGTTTGAATACGTGTACTCTATTTTATGAGAATACATGACTGAGTTTGTCAAAACTACGAAGAGAGTAACAAAATTTCCTTCTCCCAGACATCACTTGGAAAGTTGTTTTGATTCAGCTGCAATAAAAGCAATTAGGGGACTAAAAAATTGCGAGAAAGTTTTATAAATACATGAAAAATCTCTCACACTTGATGAAGTTTAAACTCGAGTATTCCTTTAAAATAAATTCTTAAATTTTAATAATATAAAATCCAAAAAATCTATATTTTTATGAAACAAATGTTTTTTAATATTTCTCTTCTAAAAGATTAGCCACCTACCTCTCACAAATCGTCACGATTTTCCTCACGAAAAATAATAAATTTTTTTTTTTAATTTATTCACATCTTCATAATTTTTTATTCACGTAAAAAACTCACAATGTAAAAAATCAATTTTTAATCAATATGTGTTTGAACTGACACTTTGTTTACCATTCACCCAACTCTTTCCTACACATCTGATCAAATTATTTTTAGACAAATTTATTCTATATGTAAATACCAAACCTGAATAGATTTTACTCAGATAGGTCAGTCGCAGTCAAAAATCAAAGAGGACGTATTAATTAAACTCTCATATTGAAACTCACTACCTTGGTAACTGCTCAAAATAAACTAATCTTACCATAAATAACTCCTCATTTATTTGCGGTTCATCGCTTCAATCGTATATAGCAGCTAGCTCGACATGATATCGGTGGTGATCAACTTTCCTTTTGAACTGAAAGGCGGTGCTGAAAATATTCAAAATTAAAAAACAATTTAAATGCGGGTATTGTGAAGTCAATAGAAGTTTCAAAAACATAAAGAGCGAAATAACGGAAAAGAGAAAGTAAAAAGATCGTTATATTTAATGCTTAAAATTTCATCCTTTGGATGAATATTTTATATGCAACATCTTTTTAAAGGGAACATAGCGAGTCACGTGTTTCGTATCAACCTCGTTCCCTTAAACAGTATCTTGGGACCCACGTAAGCGTGATTTTCTGTTTACTGCACAAATACAGTATTTTTATTTACACGAATTTATTTCGCTGTCAGCCAATCCCGCCAAATTGTCTTTCCAACAACAAAGTTTGACCCGTTAGAAAGTTATTTATCTCCTCCCATTCTCTCCGTCTTTTTATGAAATTTAAAATTTTTCGGATTTCTCGCAAATAAATGTTCACGCAGCCAAATGCGCAAAAATGGGTCCATTTCTCTCAATACTTACCATCGCTGAAAATTAAAGAGATTAGGAAAATTTTAAGATTCGTTTTGAAAGCAATGCGGACAGACAGCTCTTGTAGCAAGGTGGACATCAGGTGATATTACGTCAAAATTTTCTCGTGTGTTCAAAGGAATTCTCCTTCATATAGCTGAAATCACTCAGCCTCCCAATTTGTATAATCTTCTTTTGTTGTACCGCTTTCGCGTATTCTTTTGCATCATTAATTAGCTAAGTTGATTAATTTTTGCGAATTTCCCAAATTTTATCCACATTCGCAAAAATTAGTCTGCACGAAAATTCCCGGAAATGTCAATTTCTAGTTGTTAAAAATAATGATCAGCATTTGTGACACGAACGACCTTATTTCATTAAATAGGCCTGGAATAATTCTTTACAAGAAACCTTTAAATGGTTCATTCGCGAACAAAAAATCTTCGAGAAATATCTCGAAATGACAGATTCGCAAAAACTATAGCCTGGTTCCCACTGGTGACATAAGCATATGCATACACGTATTTTTTTTTATAATAAACCAGTGAAAGGGCTTAGTACTCGATATTTCTAAGTTTTTTTATGTTTTCAGTACTGAAAGTTTCTTATTGGGTTTCTAATTTTTGCGTTCGATTCTATTTCGAATTAATTTAAATTAAGATTCGATCGTTCGAAATGACAATTATCGCGTTAAAGGAACAGAAAAATTCGTGATTCGCCCCACCAGTCTGTTATTTCTAATGTTGTTGTCCAATAAGCATGAAACTTAATACATGTGTTGCCCAGACCTTGAGTAACAACTTGTTTAGAAAAATTAATCATTTTTTCGGAAATGGGTAAAAATTAGTTTAAATTTAAGATTTGTAAAATATAAACAAAAATAATGTAATACTAAGACGTCCCCTAAAGCTTATAAAAACAATTCTGAAAAAATCCACTTAACAAAACAACAAAAATCGCAACTTGAAAAATTTACCTTACCCGAAAGCTAGTAATCTTGGCCTGTTAAGAAAGCGATTCCTTCTTGTTTTTACTCGCCTCCAATTTATTATTCTAAAATGGGGTTAGAAAATAATTTTCAATATATAAAAGGCGTGCACTTTTTAATTCATTGGCGAGTGTAAAGCTGAAACCAGACGACGATTCCGAAGCAGATGTTAACATTTGCGGAGCATAGAAAACACGTTTTCGTAGATACAGGTTCTTTTGCATAACTTAGAATCAGCTAAAAAATAATTTTTGCGATAAATCAAAAAAATCTTAAATCCAAAGACAATTATCTCCAAATCGTTAAATATTAACGTTTGGTCCAAATTAGTATCTAAATAAGAAAATGCTCTAATTTGACAAAAATTGACACATGAGGATCACAAGTCTCCGTCGAACATAATGTTAACTCTGACAGCAAAGTTTTTATAACATTTTTACATATAGTACTTCAGATGGTGTGGAGTTAGATGCTCCTCTTGTAATCACAAAGCTTGCATGTTCGAGTTTGCCTTTGTAGTCATCTACTGACCACTTCCGGTGCTAAAAAACACGGTATTGATTGGAGAAGAAAAGCTGATTAGTCCTTAGGATTGTATCTTAAGGACAATACTTACTCACTTCACCAATATTGTCATTCTTGTTCCTAGAGAGTTCTCTAAGATAAAATTTGAAAGTACATTTGACTCTCTCTAATCCGAATCTCTATTATCCGAATAAAAAGTTATCCCCCTTGAGATTCGGATTAGAGAGAGTCAACTGTAGTACAAAAATTCTTTCACATTTATTTTAAAAAGCTCTGCAGACGAGAATCAATGAGTAGTATATATATTGCCACGCTAAATGTAGGCGAAACTATAAATCGCCCACATAAATTCTGAGGGCATATTTTTTTATATTT
Source organism: Hydractinia echinata (assembly GCA_030067915.1). Taxonomy (NCBI): domain Eukaryota; kingdom Metazoa; phylum Cnidaria; class Hydrozoa; order Anthoathecata; family Hydractiniidae; genus Hydractinia; species Hydractinia echinata. The sequence continues at coordinate 871,307 of JASGCC010000073.1, read as the reverse complement.
TTCAATTTTTTCAGAAGAAGATAAGAAAGAATAGACAACAAAAACGAAAAACAAAATTGAATTTCCTCCTCGATATTTCAATATTGTTAAGAATTTCTTTTCGCATTGAATGTTGTTTCAATATACGAGAAAAGGAGGAACAAAATGTCGCCAACCAGCAGTTTGTTTTCGTAATTAATAATTCATGTTTTGAAGCTTATCGTCTTTCTTGTCACTTTCTTAGTAGCTAGATATTAGGCACGTACAGTGGAATCTGATCTCTATCTCGACTACTCTCCATCTCGAACTTCTCTCTATCTCGAACTAAAGTCTCGGTCCCTTTGTGGTCCGCCTAAGGTATTTTCCCTTCTTTATCTCGAACTTTCACTATCTCGAACAAATTTTTTGGTCCCTTGCGAGTTCGAGATAGAGAGATTCCACTGTATTATTAAACATCGCAAAATATCGAAATTCAAAAAATATAGGATTCCACAGTAGCTTTTCAAAGTTTAAAACTCCCATTGCTTATTCATTCTTTTCGGGAACGAGGTCTCAGAACCTTTTTACACATCCAAACGCCCCGGTAACCCGAGATAAGGACCCATTCCCTGAACATTCTAAACCAAATTCTTTTTAAAAATCTTCGTAACATTTAACAGTTTGCATGCCTACCTGGTGAGAAGACCCTTTACTCATATGTGCTTGATAAGAAAGAACTGAAATATAAACGAACGGATATAGAAGTTGAATTCTGTTTTGAAGTTGAAAGGCTCAAATGGGAGGGGAGTGTAAATGTGTTCAAATAAAAATTGCACCAAGCACCTGTCAAAAACCTTTTAATTATGCGTTAAAGTCACACAAAGAGAAATATAACTTTGTCAAAAGGAATGTCTTATAAGGCCACTGAAAAAAAGGAAAGTAATTTTAAGAACAAAGACCATATGATTCTTTTTTAGGCAGAGATTGACATTTGAAGAGCATAAACGTTAAGCCTGATATTGTCTTTTCCATAGGAATACCGAATTATCACCCCCCCCCCCCCCCCCAAACCTACCTAAGTGCTAGTTTTTGAATTTTCAGCACCCTCACGTTTATACATAAAAAGCTGTTATATTCCAAAATCTCTAGTTCCCGCGGTTTTTCCGCGGTTTATACTCACTCACTATCCTTTAACGTCATTTTATACGTGAGACGAAAACATATATCTATTACAACTATATTTACAAATGACGTCATAAGTGACTCAGCCATTTTGAAGTCACTATATAACATCTTTTTATGATCAGAGTAAGACCTTGGACGTGCTTTTACAACACTTCTCGCGGTCAGTTCATAATACCCATAGTGTGCAACGCTCGATTTATAAAAGCTCGGGAAAAGCGCGTTTTGGCGATTTGGCAGTACATGAAACGCGGGAAACAACATTTTTGTGCGTCTTGCAACTTTGTTAACATAGTAAACCTAAACACATCAACACCTAAGGCTGCAATGACGATGTCATTATTCTCTACACGAATTTTATAGGGTCGGACCATAAGTCACCTGAGTAGAGTTGTCCCAGCCTTCAAAGCTTACTTTCCCTGCTTCTCGAAAATTTTAGAGAGAATCATGTACAACTTGGTTTATTCTTTTCTGACCAATAGCAATATTTCGTATAATAATCAATTTGGTTTTCAAGCCGGTCATTCAACTGATCACGCAATCATTCAGTTGAGTCAAAAGATATTTCAAGCCTTTGATGAGAATAACTTTACAATTGGGGTCTTTATTGATCTCAGCGATACAGTCAACCATGCGATTCTATTAGAAAAACTAAAATATTATGGCATAAGATATACATGTCTTGCATGGTTTAAGAACTACTTCTTCAAAAGCAAATTATTTATATCTTATGACGAAGGAAATACTAAATACAGATTAATAACAGTTGATGTAAACGCAGAGATTATAACATATGATGACAAGTCCAATTATTTAAAATAATTTGTACAAATTTTCGGTGGCTTCGGCACACCATGATTACGTATAAATTATATTTTCTAGAAGTTCATATAGATTTACACAAAAAATATAAATTGTTAACAGTAAGAAATTATACGCTAGAATAATTCTAAAGGTAGTGATGTAATAGTTCTATTGAGAGAAGGTTTGTCTCGGTTGATGAGCAAGCTCTCACGGGTTCACGGGTTTATCAGGAGTTTATAAGTGAGATGTGATATTCCCAAGTGCTATCACTCTCACGACTAACCAAAACATCTAAAAAAGGAAGTCAGTTGTTTTGCTCAACCTCTTTTGTGAAACGAATATTAGGATGGAGAGAGTTAATATACGTAACGAACTAGTTCCTAGTAAAAAAATAGTCACCACGGTTCCTATGAGGGTATTATTTATTACGTTACCGTTTCTTGGCAGTCACTCTTTGCAGGTTCGAACTCGTAACTTGTAATTTTACTAGTATAGGTAGTGAGAGTAATGATTTTAAATTAACTCTGAAGGAGAGCAACATGTGGAGTACTTCAAGGGTCAATTTTAGGCCCAATGTTGTTTCTTATTTATATCAATGATATATTAACAGCATCTTTTGCTGATGATACAAATTTATTCTTTACTCATAAAGATATAAACTTCCTTTTTGAAACTACTAACACCGAATTGACTAAATTAGCTGATTTGTTTAAAGCGAAATCTCAAAACTAGATATAAATTTTTTCATAAACTAGTAAAAAAGAATTAGTTCTTGATCGTGTAAACATAAAAAAAAGAATGTTTGATGAAATTTCTTGGAGTTCTCCTGGACGAAAATTTAATTTGGAGAGAACATATTAAATTAGTTGAAAACATGTAGAACCTTTATTTGTAATTTTGAAATAGTTTTATGTAATTTTCTGGCAAAAGAAAAAAATTATATAGTAGGTATATAGCTACCAAAAAACAAAAAAGGCATTAGGGTGTTTTGCTATGATGAACAACCAGGTCTTGGATTATGAAAGCCCCCTTTTTGTTTTAAAAGCTATTTACATGAAATCCAAACTAGACTCCAATTGGTTTGAGTAACTTTGGTACACAGTGCGTTTCATAGGACTGTTTATATATATGCGAGGTTTTTTCATTTTGGACGAAATGAAACTCACTTTGTTCAAATAGACAAAATTGAAATTTCAAACCTGTGTGAGATTTCCATGTAAACAAATCACCCCGGAATGAAGAGCGGCTTTTGAACAGTGCGCATGCCTGAAGCGACACAAACACAAAAGATTTGGCTCTTACATGCCACCACAAAGTTAAATTTGATCCGAAGTGAAACATCATGCAAGCAGACACACTTTTCTCTGTGATGTGGAATTTTACTCCGCCTTTTGTAAACAGTCTCATGTAAACAGTTTTTAAGTTTCTTGAGAAATTCTTGAACTTGTGCAAAGTATTCACAAAATATTTTTCCAAGATTTGTTAGAAAAAGTATATATTTACTACGTTTTAAAAATCTTGTACCCCCCAATTTTTTTTACTTTTTACGTCATAAAAAGCTTGCCAAATTTAAAAAGCTTTTGTCCCGATGATTTTTGTCTTATCAGCCGATAGTTGTTAACCCCACCTCTTCTGATACTAACTCTGAAATATGTAAAAGGTTGTGAAATTAATTTACAAATACCATCATTCCCCACAACTTGCCAAACTTTGATCATCTGTTTGTATAGTATAAAAAAGTTAAAAGCAGGTTTCATCAAACAAGGTTGGTTAAATCTGTGGTACGTGATCAATACAAAAGCAGGATTGCTTCCTAATTTTTGTCAGTTGATGTTAATCGATTTGACCATTTTTGTAGTGGAAACAATGCCATTAGACCACGCGCTATTAAACTTGGTTTTTCACGAAATGGAACTGAGAAACATGACTAAATGTCTACATGTTTACTGCAATTAAATTAATTGGATTTTTTCTCTCAATATTCAAAACAGAGGATACACAATTGATTTTGTTGAATTGGACTTATCAAGTTCGACGAATTTGATTGTGTCTTCCCTACTTTTTCAAATATCGGTAGCTTAATTAGTAGAGCGTTCCACTCATGTCCAAGAGATTGTGGGTCCGATACCCACATAAGGCCATCGTCTAGTTGGGCAGAAATTTTAGAGAGATTTTTGTACCACAAATGGGAGCTTTAGACACTCTAGAACAGCCTTTGTGGTCCCTCCTGGAAACAATTGACATTCTCGAAATTCGTGAGGTTAGTTACAACTTGATAAATCTGATTTATCGAATTCGAGATTTCAAAAGTAGGACATGTGTAACTTCTTGGATTTGTCAAAAGAAACGTAGACCAATCAGTTTCTTCAAAATGAATCGAAAAATTGCAGCTAATCACACTCTCCAAATTAAAATTCAAGTTTGGGGAATTAAATCAAAAAAGGGTGAGACGCAATCAAATTTGTCAAATTGAGTAATTCGAATTTGACAAAAAGTCACTAATTGAATAGGAACAAGAGGTTAACTGAGTCTGATAGACAGATATCAGTTGCCATTGTTTTCATTTTGTTCTTGTTTTTGGCCAATCCCAGTTATACACAACACTTTCGAAAAACATTTTTGTAATGGTTTCTTTCAAATGAGTTTGTGAATATTGATGTTACATAGAACCTATACATAATACACTGTTGTAAATTGTAAAACTGAGTCTGATAGACAGATATCAGTTGCCATTGTTTTCATTTTGTTCTTGTTTTTGGCCAATCCCAGTTATACACAACACTTTCGAAAATCATTTTTGTAATGGTTTCTTTCAAATGAGTTTGTGAATATTGATGTTACATAGAAACTATACATAATACCCTGTTGTAAATTGTAAGACTGAGTCTGATAGACTGATATCAGTTGCCATTGTTCTCATTTTGTTCTTGCCTTTAGTAATCCCAGCCTGTAAAATTGTTCTGACAATAAAAAGTGTAGGGGTGCAAACAGATTGTCATCATTGAAATTTCGTTCTAGAAGCAGAAAGTCTGAAATGTAAATGAAAGGGATAAATGTCTCATGCCGTGCCGTCTTTTCTATTATTTCTTTCCATTGCTATTTTGATGAGTTATATCCATTTTCCAATTTATTTTTTGAATTTAGAAAGTATTTTATAGGTTGTCGTTAAATTTAAAAGTTATTCATAATTTTCCCATACTGCATTCATTTGTAGATATATTAATATCCAGAACACTGTCGCGTGTTTTGTCAAATTATAAGATAGTTTGGATAAACATTTACCTTTTGCGGTTGATATCAACTGCAATAACTGAAATGTTTAGTTTTTAATGGACATCATTTTAAATTCGAAAGAAATTTTGAAGCTGAGGTAAATCAAAATTTCTATGTATACAGAAGTACTCTGTCATCGAGAAACAGGCCTGGCAAAACAAATACTGGATTCTTAAGTGGGAGAAATAAGTAATTTTACACGCAAGCTAGAGATTTTGTGGACTAATGTTAGCATAGACCTGATGTTACCATAGACCTATGCTGACATTATGCAGTGTTAGCATAGCATGATGTTAGCATGATGTTTGTGTGATGTTTGTGTGGTGTTAGCATGATGTTTGTGTGATGTTTGTGTGATGTTTGTGTGGTGTTTGTGTGGTGTTTGTGTGGTGTTTGTGTGATGTTTGTGTGATGTTTGTGTGATGTTTGTGTGATGTTTGTGTGATGTTTGTGTGATGTTTGTGTGATGTTTGTGTGATGTTTGTGTGATGTTTGTGTGGTGTTTGTGTGATGTTTGTGTGGTGTTTGTGTGATGTTTGTGTGATGTTTGTGTGATGTTTGTGTGATGTTTGTGTGATGTTTGCGTGGTGTTTGCGTGATGTTAGCGTGATGTTAGCGAGATGTTAATGTATTGTTAGCATGATGTTTGAGGGAAGGAAAATTACAAAGTACATCACAATGATAAACTCGACCAGTTAAGTCTTAGATTTAAAGTCTAGAGGTTTTGCTCTTCTAAAGAATGTGCTCCCAAAAAGACACAATTCTTAAGGTACAAGGGTTTCGACCCATATTCCTGAACCAAGGTACCCCAAAATGTCAAGCTGGGTCACCTCAAAAGAGGTCTGCGAACAGTCTTCAGCAGGAACTACACATTTCTTCTATCCGTAAAACTTTTCATCTGTCCTACTCAGTACAATCTTGTGTGACTGGGTAATAATTGAAGTTGTCACTCTCCAAAGATAAGACCAGTACAGTCAAACCCCCTTACTGGCATAATTTTTTTTGTTTTTTGTTTTCATTTTTACTGGGGTAATAAGTGGAGTCGTCACTCTCCAAAGACAAGACTAAAAAGAAAAGCAATTAAAATAGTCAACCCCCTTGCTGACATAAACCGTAATTTATGGTGTTGATGGCTGCACTTTACCTAAGCTCTTGAAGAAAAAGGATGTAAGGTTGTACACCATTTAGCAAGCTTTTTTTTCAAGGGACCACTGCTCTGTCGTTGCAATGAAACCACTTACCATACACTTGATTATAAGCGACGGTCCTATATATAGTATATATAGACCGTTGTCTTTTCCAAATTTCCAAAGTGGTTGATTACAGCCCTTAAGTGTAGTGCTTGCGACAAGAGACTTCATTTGCTATAGTGACAGGTAAAGAAAGGGTGCCCGGGTAAGATGTAACAGGAGAACAAACCTTAGACACAAGACCTTTGTTATAGGCAAAACTCTTTAACTGCAAAATCAAAAGTGGACTGCACTCTGCCACTTCGTTTTCCACTGTTGCAGTTTGGTGACTATTGCAGTACTAACAGGCGTACGAGTTAACACCTGACAATTCTTCGCTCTTCAAAAAATTATCTACTGACGATTGTAAAGTCGATTTTAGGTCGTGCAGTGATTTGTTAAGCACTGTGGCCTCGAAGTGTTCTTAAAGCTAGTGGTCGTACATGCTTTATTTTGTGATCTAGATGGTTTCTTTGAAACGATTGGTGTCAATCGAGCTATGTCATGTGGATCTCTACCGGGATGAATCTAAGTTAAAGAATCTCTAGATAGCCAGATGTAAAAAGATGATCTCATAGAAGATTCAGTGAGAGATTTCAGATTGGAATGCACAGACATGTTAGAAAGGCCAAGGCCATGGAGGCAAACTCTAACTGTTTCGGAACAAAAGCCCCTGGCTCCTACTTCAACAGCAAAGAAATGGACAGACCAATTGTTAGATTTAATGACGGAACAAAAGGTATGAGTATTTATCAACTTTAACTCCATGCCAAGTCTTCATGTCCTCTTCACATGGGCAAGTTAATTCTAGGAGAATTACAGTTTTGGTCGTCAGAAATTAAAAGTATGTCCGGACAAAGTTAAGTTATTGCATTGTTTTTTCTGCATTGTAAACGAGATGTTGCATTCTCGTCCCCAGAACTCTTTGATATAAACCTTCGCTTCCTTCTCCTATAAATCTTGTTAAGTGGGGAAGTCAAAAGGACAAAAGTTGCACGCTATGTAAAATACCTTCTTGTAACGTGTCTGACATTTTATGCGTCTGTAAATTAGCCCTTTCACAAGGTAGATACACATATCGCCACGATGCTGTTTTGCGTGTGTTTGTGACAGCCCTTGAGAAGTTCTTATCTAATTATGAGCCAGTAAAACCATCTAGATGTCACAAAATATCCTTTGTTCCGGCTGGTAATCGTCTTCCCACCAAAAAAACCTTCAAAAATTCAAAGAATACTTCGGCTTCTGATTGGAGAGTACTGTCAGCCTTAGCTAATCAACGTTATGTGATATATCGACAAAATTTACAGATATTTATTAATACTTGATAGATTACATTTTTGGAAAAATAAAAATTAAATTTACTTCAAAACGCTCTGTGAAATAAATTGTGACATTTTTTAAGTCCTGTCAGATCGCTCATGTGATCGTTAGTAAAAACCAGTTTTATCAATCTAGTCAAACCGTTGATCTGGATCAGCTCGCGTTATATTCTTAGCCTTAATACTCTTTATTAGAGAATAAATAAAAAATTCGTTTTCGTATCCTAACTATACAATTACATTAACGTTTAACTTTCGATACCAAGCGGATTCAGCGAATTAAAACTTTAAAAATTCTTAAAAGAATTGGCACTCTGCGCAGAAATCATTTACTTTTAGCTAGCTAGCTAGATATAAAATATTATTCCCACCTGATTAGTCTCTGTGATCAATTACACAATTAACAAAAATAGTATTAAGTTCTGTTTCACATTAACTAAACCTTTCTGGAATTCCCAGAATTACCATCAAGCAAACTAGAAAAATGGAAGTGTGTCTGATTCATATTGAAAGCGAGCCTATTGCCTTTAAGAGATCAAAGGTTATTACTTTTCCTAGCAGTTCCCACTAAAAAGTGTTTCTCGTCGCTTTTTCCTAATAGAATCAATTTTGACAGCAGGAGAACGGAGTGGGGATAGGTGCTTATTGCTTTATTTGATAATATTACAAAGCCGAAATTATAAAAATGCAAAAAAGAAGAAACGAATGATGTTATGGAAAAATATCTACCAATAAAAAAGGTTTCGCCCTATTTGTGCTGTTCAACTTTTTTCCCATAACTCTTTATGTGTTTATTGTTACACCTTGAGATTTTGTTATACTTTTGCTAACTTTTATTTTTCTTTAATTTTTCTGAATTTTTTTTTTGTGGAAAATATGTCAAAGCGATGCCATGACAGATATTTTTGTCATGGCATCGTCAAATGTTGCAGAAAATTATCTTTGGAAACAATTCTTTATATTGTTTTTATAAGCTTTAGGGGAATTATTAATATACACTGCTATATAATTTTTTGTTTGTCACATTAGTGCGACTGAATACAAAGCAATGATGCAAATATATTACAAATCTCGAATTTACAAAACGTGCATGTTAGTAAGAAACGGCTTTTAAATTTTAAAAGGAACAAAAAGATAATTTGTTTTTACTTCCGCAGTGAACAAAAAGGATACTTTGTTTTTACTTCCGCAGTGAACAAAAAGGATACTTTGTTTTTACTTCCGCAGTGAACAAAAAGGATACTTTGTTTTTACTTCCGCAGTGAACAAAAAGGATACTTTGTTTTTACTTCCGCAGTGAACAAAAAGGATACTTTGTTTTTACTTCCGCAGTGAACAAAAAGGATACTTTGTTTTTACTTCCGCAGTGAACAAAAAGGATACTTTGTTTTTACTTCCGCAGTGAACAAAAAGGATACTTTGTTTTTACTTCCGCAGTGAACAAAAAGGATACTTTGTTTTTACTTCCGCAGTGTTCTCTTACAATGAAAATTTAAAAAGAATTTGGGCGATGAGAAATATTTAAAAATTCTGATATTCATTGCCTTCTCGTTGCTGATCATCGCCGGTGACGAGCCTAAAAATGTTATTGCTTTTTTGTTTCCACCGAAGTGAGGAGTACTTTTTGTAGCGATGATAAAAGGTGACAAGTTCACCCCCATGGTAAACAGGCTTTATGGTTATGGTTGTGCGTTGACATCACACTCTGGCTACCTGAAACCCCTCCTTTCATACGAGGCCGTAAAAATTTAAACACTGTTTTCAAATTGGTTAAAAAAAAGAAGGAAACTCACATTAATTTTTTAAAAACTGACAATTTCCGAGTCCCAAGTATCCGGCGTACCACCAATTTTGTGGCTCTAAGCTCCGCACACTAGATCTTCCACCAGACAAACTTAGATATTCCGTCCTGCGCGGCGCTTGCAGAAGTCAAAAATCATATCAGACTAAACCTCTGGCAAAATTAAAGTAAACAAGAAAACCTGTCGGTTTGAACACACAATCCAATCTTTTCTCGGTTTGAACACACAATCCAATCTTTTCTCGCTTTGAACACACAATCCAATCTTTTCTCGGTTTGAACACACAATCCAATCTTTTCTCGCTTTGAACACACAATCCAATCTTTTCTCGCTTTGAACACACAATCCAATCTTTTCTCGGTTTGAACACACAATCCAATCTTTTCTCGGTTTGAACACACAATCCAATCTTGTCTCGGTTTGAACACACAATCCAATCTTTTCTCGGTTTGAACACACAATCCAATCTTTTCTCGGCTAGGAGGACCTCCTCGAATGGGTCGAGCACCACGATGTAAATTGCTAGCACTCTGGGTTTCTATGGCTAATAGATCAACCAAAATATGGTCATGAAAATCTGTCGATGCAAGAAAAAGAACTTGTACAGGAATATGAAATATACTTCATTAGATAAACAATTATTAATACACTATAATAAATACAACATTTTTTCTCATTATAACTGTATGTTATATTAAAAATAAATGAGCAGCAAAAAGTTCTGTTCATTCCATGCATTCTTGCATTGAGCATTATGGCCTAAACTTTAGAAATTTGTGTGGTGAAAAGGTATATATTGTAAAATAATCAAAAAGCTTATGAAACGACAGAAGTTAACTTCTATATTTATAATTATAAAGGTCACACCCGTTCAACATCACTGTATAAGAACTACTCAAGCATTATTTTAATGGATTTATAGGTATATAAGAAAATATAAACAACAGATCACCAGATTAATAAAATCCAGTTAAAAAAGTTAAAAAGAAATCTACAGTCATATTGGCGAAACTTGCATTTCAAAACAAGAGAATAGTTAAAATCAATTTCAGTGTTATAATAAAAAAAATAATCTATAAGTAAGGAATTTACGCCACATGATCCTACTTTTACAAAAAAAAATTTCCTAGTCGGTTGAGAGAAAACACGGACGTTTCACGGTCAAACTCTCACTAAAGAAGCTTTGATTAAACAAGAACTACAAGTAATCTGAATTAAAGTAAAGCTAAACTAGCAAGAACTCGCCTAAAACTACGCAATATGACAGGTTTGAAGTTAGGAAACAAAGTATCTGTGAAAAATTCAGTCCCTATTTTTGAAGAGGTGACCAGGTGAACGGCGTATTTTCCCTCAAATCATATTAGCTACCCTGAAAAATACAGACTTGTAATTGGTTTAAAAAGTATCACGTGACATTTTCTGACCAGGAAAATGCCCGAGCAAGCGCAAAAAAGCAGATGTAAAACCAAAACTTATTTATAGCTATATACAATGTAAAATTATAGCTATATTTACACATGTATGGTTTCAATACTTCAAAATTTAGCTAAATAAATTAGCAGGTTTCTCTGGTGTTATTTCAACTTCACATCGTATTTCCAAATGTATCAAGAGGCAATCAATACACGTCGCAACATTTTTCTTCTTGTATATAAACAAACGACCCGCTGAAGGATTACGTAATGTTTTTATGTTAAAATCCAGTGAAATACACATCCCGCATGGATATCAAAGGGATGCCGGAACAATAGCAATTTGAATAGAATTTTAATGCACACTAAGATGAGTTCAATCTGCGTCTCTATTTCTACCTCTATGATTAAAACAAGGTTTTGTAAACATTCTGGGTACAGGGAATGTAATACACTTTATTCAACATATATATAACAGATTTAATTGTGGAAACCAAAAAACACAAACTTGACTAGAAGCTCTAAAGCAGCTAGCTAGCTAATAAACTCTTAGGAAAAAATATTGGAGTGTGCAAAAATAATTTCATAATGTTTGCCATGCAACGACAGCGACAAGAATGTCGAAGGAGGATCTGGGACTTTATTGTAATGTTGCCCACACACACCTATTTGATATGTAGTAAGGAAACTGCTAACTAAGCAGGTGCTGCTAATTAGGCAATTCTCTAATTTAAGAGTAAGACAAAGCAATATTTAGGTTAAATATAACATTTTTTAAAGATCTCAGTTCATCCCCTTTTGATTGGCAAGCACTAAATCTATCATTTTACCTTCCTAAATATAAGGCTAGGCTCTGTAGTAGCTATGTACCCAATTTAGAAAAGGCATGGGAGAGATTTGTTCTTTTTTCACTTATTTAAGCGATTTTCTGTAGTAGGTGATTCGAGCCACGTACGCTTTAAAAATGGTGAAAAACAAATAATGTAATTTACCAAATTAGGATTCCATGATTTTGGATTTGTTAGCTTAATTAGGCATTCGTCATCCAAATTAGGCTAGATCATTCTGCTAATTAGGAGTATAGTACATCTAATTAGCAGTGTTCGCTTAAAATTAGTTTTCTCTTCTAACTGATATCAGTGGGTTCAACCAACCAGAGGCTCTCCATGTGTTCTGTGTTTGTGTACTGATTGTTTTTATTTTGCATTAGGATTTACATTATAGCCAGCTATAGCTGGTTAATTCAGAAAGTCACCAACATCTAGCTAGCTAGCCTATAGCTAGCTGGCTACAGCAGAGCTAAGAAGGCTAGTGGATATAGTTCACAAACACTAGCTAGTTAGCTACTAATCAAAAAATATAAAAACATTTCACTCGTTTAACAAAATATATGTCCACAATATTTATAGCTCTGCGGAAAAATATAAGTAGAGTATATTCGACGATTCGGTTTGACGTCATAACAATTTTTTTGGAGGTGAAAAGTTTCCGTATTTTAGGTGAAGAGAGTGCAGAGCTAGACACATTTTGGAGTTTTAAGAACAATGTTAGGAAGTTTGAGCAAAGATAATTTTTTGGAGCAAAATCTAGATAGCTAAGCATCATTTCCAGACAGATTTTTATTGTGGTTACCTTTCGTTAGCTAATTATTCTTCCATTTCCACATTTTTTAGCATTCTTCCCCCTACGAACTAGGTTTGTTTTCACCCTGCGAAATTTTAAAAATGGCGGATGTAGCTTAAATGTGATTCGTCAATTAAGCAAAATGTCAATCATCACTACGGCAACAAAGCTGAACCGAATCGCCGAATTCTCACCTGTCTTGTCTTTTCAACTTTCTTCAAGTTTTTTTGTCGATCTCGAATAAATCCTGGCCTCGTAGTAAACGATGCATAGCCAGTCAATGCAAATAAAAAAGTTTTGGGGAAGTTAGTTCAGGGGAATAAAAACTAAGCCTAAACTTCACGTATGAACGCATCAGAGCAAACACACATTCCTGCGGATTGTGTGAATAATACTAGACCTGGGGCGAATATTATTGTTTCTTAAAATAAATGTTTTCAAAGAAATAAACACAGCTTTACGTATTTTCCCCAACACAATTACATCTAATACCGCTATTAATTGGTTATATGTATTGTTTCTATCACATTAGGTGCGTCTTTGTTAAAAGCTTAATGAATGGACACAATAATTATGCTAGAACAGCTATCTCATAAAATAAGCATGTAAGATATTTATGATTAAGTATGTGATTGCTTTTTGTGTGGTAAACATAAAAAGTAATAAGTGTGTGCTGATCACAAGATGGTTGGTTTAATATGGAAGTACATATTTTTGTTATTTTTTTTTAACATGACAATACTTTTTACAGAAGTCGCACCATCATTAGCTGTGGAAATTTCAAATTTTGCGAAACATATAAGAGCAGAAGAAACGCAGGTATGTATCACAAATTATTCATCTGCTGTCCATTAAGCTGCTAATGATTTATATTATCATGTAAAATAATTCACATAAATTTTATAATATCTAAAAACTCGTTTGGAGTTCCAGTGTGCTTTGCTTGTAGAAAATATCTTGAACATAGAAATTTAGTTTAGATTTTCTACTCTGAAGACCACGTTTCAATTAAAATCACTTTAATTAAAAGAGAAAAACAGAGCTGTTTGTAATTGATGTTTTAATTATTTGTGAGGCGTAGAAAGATAAATGTTAACCACATTATCAATAATATTAAAATTCGTTTGGAGCTGTAATAAAACAGTGAGAATAAATAGAAGTAAAAAGGAAATATATAAAAACAAAGCACCGCATGAATTAGCATAATAGCTACAGCTTATTGCGTTTGAAATTATTACGGTAATGGTTTTAAGAATATTTTGCGATTATATATGATCAAAGCAAAAAATGACTCAGCTGTTTTTTTATTGGGGAATGTTAACAACTTTCTTGATTAAACAATGCGTGTTACTCACGACAACAGTAATTCCCCTCAAGAAAAAGCAAAATGGCAGATACAGGCGAGCGAACCACGAGGACTATAGCCTTCTGTATCAACATGTAACTTCCTAAAGTAACTTAAAGTATGCTAAACATGAAATTATGTCAGGACTTTTGAATTTTTCCCCTAAACTTTAGTTTATCATAAACATATTCCATACGCAATACGTTGAAAACACGGAGCGATTTCAGTTTCCCTTGTGATTGCTAATTAAGTAAGGCACTGCAATTAATTTTGTTCATACTGTTTTGTCTTGTGTGTGTTTACAGCATGTTGCTATTTTTAAATTCCAACTATCGTCTCAGATTACGTGACTATGTCTATTATTTTATTGAGGGAATTCCGCTCCTAATCTTCATTGCTATATATTATCTTTAAGAAAATAAATCGTAGTATGAAACTTACAGAGCGACATTAATTTGTTTTTTTTATAAAAGGCTTCCTAGAATATCGCAATTAGCGCGTAAGTGTTTATTATTGTGTTTTAATAGAATGGGAAATACCTTAAAAACATATGAAAGCAGCTGACTCATTGCTTGTATTTTGACCCAGCACATGCGATCATTACTTGCAGGAAATAACAATCTCGTTGTTTTTTCTTTTACACGTTCGCTTGTTTTAAGTTAGCTTTCCTACTTTCACGTACTTGTTGAATAATGTAACAGTTTTTATAGTTATGCATAGCGAGTCAAATACTGAATCACAAACAATGTTTTTATTAATACTACCGCTTTTCTGTCCGTCTCCGCGCTATTTTATAGTTGCGCAAATACTCTATATAAAAGAAAAGAGGCGGATTTATCCATAGTCTTCTGATTAGTTGCTATAATAAACCCGCAAAATAAATAATTAGCTGAGGAACGAATTCCCGTGGATTCCACTCGAATTCCCATTTTTATGGAATTCGAGTGTTTCAGATTTATAAAAAAGTTGAATATACAATAAACAGGAATTTCGTTCCTAGGTCAAAAACAAACGAAGCTAATAAAAAAGTAATAGGATAGTCATATGAAGTTATATGAATTATATTTATAGTTATATGAAGTTATTTGAATTATATTTATAGTTATATGAAGTTATATGAATTATATTTATAGTTATATGAAGTTATTTGAATTATATTATAGTTATATGAAGTTATATGAATTATATTTTATAGTTATATGAAGTTATTTTGAATTATGGATTATAGTCATATGAAGTTATATGAAATTATATTATAGTTATATGAAGTTATTTGAATAATTTATAGTTATATGAAGTTTTTGAATTATATTTATATTATAATGAAGTTATTTGACTTATATTTATAGTTTATATGAAGTTATATGATTATATTTCATAGTTAATATGAGTTATATGAAATTATATTTATAGTTTATATGAAGTTATATGAATTATATTTATAGTTATATGAAGTTATTTGAATTATATTTATAGTTATATGAAGTTATATGAATTATATTTATAGTTATATGAAGTTATTTGAATTATATTTATAGTTATATGAAGTTATTTGAATTATATTTATAGTTATATGAATTATATTTATAGTTATATGAAGTTATTTGAATTATATTTATAGTTATATGAAGTTATATGAATTATATTTATAGTTATCATATACTTTGAGTTTTTCTTGCAACTTGATTGGCTAATTTGCACGAAATATCTGCTGTATTTTGTTTTTCAACCGAGAAACGAGTGCAATTTTTACTTATACAGAGTGCAAAAAGCTTATATTCTTCCTTTGATTGGCTGATGTAGCGTGCAAAAAGCTTATATTGTTTCCTTGATTGGTTGAAAATTCGTAGGAAAAGCCTATTATGTTCTTAAAAACGAAAACTTGTCGGTGAATTTATTTTCACAAATATACATTTTATGATTCGAACATTTTCTTTTGTTTCAACAGTCATTAAATAGTCATTAATCATAGAGCACGCGCTCTCCACCGGGGATGCAAAACAATTGAATTATATCAGTCAACTCGAAAGAATAATATAATAGCAGGACGATGGAGTTCTGTGTTATTTCGCTTCACAATGATAATTTATTCTTTTAAAAATCCATAGTTTTTATTTCCATTCAAATTCTTTCAAGCGTGACATGAACATAATTTGTTATAATGATCTAAATCGCACGTGACTTCATAAATTCAAATAATTTATAACTTCATAAATATAAATGAAATAAATTACCTTGCAGTGATTTTATTGGCCCCCATAACAATGCTTGTTAATATCGTGAACATAATTAAGCAGTGTGCAACCGACTATGTTAAATTAACATGATATAAGACCGATATATGATAAACAAGTTATCGCACATGCTCTCGAAAAATATCGGCTGATATTTTTTTCGTTTTTTATGTTCTCGTATATTTCACTCGCCTAAAGGCTCGTGAAATATGTAACAAGAACATAAAAACACTCAAAAAATATTGCCGATATTTTTCTCGGCACTGTGCGATAACTAGTACTTATATGAAGTTATTTGAATTATATTAAATCACAAAACGTACATTTATAGGATTACGTAACGTCTGTTTTCGAAAAAACGTAAATAAAGGTTGCGATAAATGTTTTTACCAGAATGTGTTACGCTTTTTTAAGAATTTGACACATAATCGGAACCGGACACCAGAATGCTATTCTTTTTTTCATATGTATAGCCTGACATTGTTCTTATTTTGTTCTATTTGGTGACAACAAAGTACAAGTTTCTCAAAATCGTAAAATTCATTCTGATCAAATTCCTGCCTTGAAATATGTATTTTACCATTAGTAAGTAGTAGTACTAACCATCTGTTGGCGACGATAAAATCTTCCTCCCCCTAGTCAGATACAACTGCAGGAGCAGCTGTGGTAGATCGGTAGATCGGTGTCTTAACGTTTTAACACACGAACTGTAACATGGAATCTTTTCGCTGCACCAGCATCTTTCAACCTAAAAGAAAAGGCCTCACTGCTGCAAATACACGACAACAAATTATTTCTCCCAGGCAGCAAGATTTAATATTTTTATGTTAACATCTTTTAACTCCCTCCATCAGTCAAAACGACTTAACAATCAACTTCTAAGCTTTCTTTTCGAGCTGGCAAATTCGTTACTTTTCGTTAAATAGCATATATTTTACAACTTTGTTTAAACATTAGTTACCTTTCGCAAGTCACGAAGCCATACTTTAACATGTTTCACTTTTCAAAATTGGAAATATTATTTCGGTTTGTCTGTTCAGTGCTTATACTTTAATTGAATTTTATCATTTCTTTTTTTGATAGTTTAATCAAGAAGGCTGTTTAAAAGGCGACATTTCGGGAGTTCTCTCATCATTGGACGAAGTGAAATGATGTTAAACATCAATTTTCTCTCACGAATTGTTTCCATGTTTCGGTGTGTCCCCATGTTAAAAGAAACAAACTAATAATTTGAAAACGCACCTTGCGTATATAGTCAGACACATTTTGTCTTATTCAACAAAATTCATTAAAAGTCCAAAACAAACAAACCGTAATTTCTAATACATGTTCAACCATTTGTTGGAAGGGCATAAAATTATAAATTAACTTGTTCAGCGTTTCAAGCTCTGCACAATACCTTATTCGTACTAATTTTCGCGCATTCGCGAAAAAAATTGAGCGAAAATTTACAGCGGTGAGAAAATATAATTCTACTGTTTACATCAAGAAACGCGTCTATAGGTTATTGAAAATCCAGAATTTTTTTATATTTATCACATTAATATTATTGTACTTCTCCTCGTTATGTGTTGGGCCATTAAAATTAAGCGAAAATTAATGCATGCGTAAAAAAGCTTTTGAGCAAAATTTAATACGCGCAAAATAGATATTTTTGGCCGATCTAAAGTACATACGCGCAAATATCAGTAAAAATAAGGTATCAACGTTACCAACATTGATCTCTATTCATGCTTTTTCTTCATATTCCGTACAATGTGTTTGTCTTTTCTTTCCTTCTTTTTTTCTTTCTTTTCTCTTCTTCTTCTTTTTCTAGAAGAAGTATTACAGATACTTTCATGATATTTCGTGGTTGAAAACATCTCATCTGTTCTTGCTGCATCAGCTACAAGGACATGCCACACAAAACAAATTTTTGTGCGATTGCAACAAAAAATGTTTTTTGGATTTTTTTTTCGTGTCCCCAAACTCAATAGACTTATGAGATACGACCAGCTACCGGTATTACGCATATATTTACGTATTACTTAATCAAACGAAATTTGACTATTCACAACTATTTGCGTTTTATAGAGTGTTTCGCCATTTTCGGCAATATTGGATAATCGGAAAATGAACATAGATGTTGTTTCTGACTTTCTGTATTTTTAGGCACGTTTTAATCATCTAGAAAAGTTTGAGGAAGATGTTAATGCAGACAATTATTTAAATGATGTAAGTATACCTGCATTGTTACAAGAACAACTAGAAAATATGTTTCACCTTAACCTTCTTCTTTAATTAATTAATTCTATACTGATATAAGCATGTTTCAATTCTGAAATCACATACTTTATGCTATTGTATAGAAATAAACAATTTAACGTGAACAAAAAAACCCTGCAAACATCATGTGACGACGTACCGCGCCGCGAGGAACTTCGTTTTCAGTGTGATTTTAGCTTTAGTGTATGAAAACCTTTTTTTAGCAATTTTTAGGACTAACGTGTTTCTTTCTGATAAGAAATAACTCTGACTTTCTATATGACTTTAATATTTTTAATGAAACTAACTGTTCCTATTCCATTAATGCAACAGAATTATCACTGATACATTTTATCATAGTTATCAAACAATCTGGAAACAAAAATTCGAAAAGCATCAGAAAAACTTTCTGTTTTAAAAAGAAAGATCGTTGAAAGATATGATAAACAGAATTTACAATTACGAAAACCAAAAACATGTTGTAAAAGTAACACGGTAAGTGTTTATTTAGTGATGATGCTTCACCCTGCTACACCCTGCTTTTTAGTTGAATGTTCAGGTTAGAACTGAACAAAAGAAATGGGTATATGCTATATCCAAAACCATAACTGGACTGTTGATCGTTAGGGTGCAGAACTATGCAAAATTTCAAATGCTTCTTGTTTATTTAAGCGTTTTGTTTTATCATAACTTGTGTTAGTGATATTATTTTAATTTTTCATGATCAGACAATATTCATTAGATGTACAAATTGCGAGGTGGCTTCAAAAAGTATCACATTTAGATTTTTTTTCACTTTTAGAATCAATATGAATCGTTTTGCGATATGATTCCGTCCAAAACACCGTCATGTGAAAAGGAAGAGTATTTACTTCCTGACACAATGATTTCAGATTTTAAAGATGCTTATGAAGAAGGGGTAATCAAAAAGGTTTATTATGGGGATGAAAAGAATGGACATTACGTACAGTATCCCTCTCCAAAAAATAAACCAACATTGTGTCGATGCTCAACATACGACCCACGAGTAAGGTAGAGAAATTTATAACACGTAACCATATATCAATGCTAATCTAGTCAGACAAAAGTTTATACCATCTTTGAGCGTACTAATCTTAAACAAAATGGCCACCTAACTTTAAGAATTATTTAACATGCGTGCCAAAATTTCTAGATGATTAAATAAGAACATACAAAGTGTCAACGTCTAAACAAGCGAATCAAAAGACTGTCTTCGCCGTATAAAACGTACGAATATTATTAGGGACACAAACCTTTGCGAAAGTCTATGCCTAAATTTATCAGTCAAATCTATTAAGAATACTGTCATAGCCAGACACATATTCAGTATATTCATTATTTTTCAAAACTTCTGAGTTTTTTTACATTACATTTTTTTATTGAATATAAAGCAAATTAAATTGTCTATAAGATAATAAAAATATGAAATTTAATTTTTTTTTCAGGTAGCTATAAATGTACATTTCTGTTTTTCACTAGTCCGAAACTCCCCTCCACAATGGAGAATCTCGACAAAACTCTTGACACATACTCGCTGCAAATTTCTTTGCCACTTTTATGCAGATTTTGATTATTTAATAAAAGAGACAATGAAGCAAGCAAAAAATAATTTTTTCACGAATTTAAATAAAGAACAACGACGCGCTTATTTGAAAAAATGTCGCAAAGCATTGTTGCTATAATAATAATGAATTCTTTGAGAAATATTACGCAATAAAAATTTAAAACGGAGGGAAGTTTCGGACGTTTTAGTGAAAAACAAGAATGTATATTTATGGTTACCTGGAAAAAAAAAAATTCATATTTATATTATTTTATAGACAATTTAATTTGCTTTTATATTTAATAAATAATTTTTTCAAAAAAACCAGCATTTTTGAGAAATAATGAATAATACTAACATGTGTCTGAACCAATACAGTATCTTTACTCCACAAAGTGGGGAGAATTGGGTAAATTAAAAATGTTTGTTAAGAAGACAGGAAAAGGAGTTTCAAGCGTGTTGTATATTATATATACTTTGCAAGAATTGATTCCCTATTCTAGTTGAGCTACCATGACACGGAAATAAAATTGATTAGTTTGCAACCAGAAAAAAATGTTTTATTGTTATCGCATGAAATTCCTTTCTTTTATTTTTATGCATTATACAACTTCCCGCAAAATGAACAATTTCAGAATTTTGTACTCAAAACAATCTTTTACATTATTTTGAACATGTGAAATGTTTTAAAGCAGGTCGTATGTACATGACAGTGCTTTATTTGTCACTAAACTTCGTGTTACTTAATTTGCAGGCCTTGGTACGCTGGTACAGTCACTCCAAAGGAGGGTAAAGATGTCGTGATTGCTGTTGATTTCAGTAAAAATGGCGAAAGAGTAGCACAATTATTGAAAGATGTTACAATTATGTTGCTGCAAACAATAAATGCTAAAGATAACGTAAAAAAAATTATTCATTCTTTTTGACTAATTTTCATGTACAAGGCCAAAAAATAAAAATGTAATATTGTTTTACTTGCTGTAACTGTTTACTTGCAACAGGTCGTGCTGTTACCATTCAAAAATTCAAGAGCTTCCACAATACGAGACATTGTATGTTCAACGAAATTAGTACCTGCCACACCAGCAATCCTGTATCGACTGAAAACATTCTTGCAAACTGAAAACAAGTTAGAGGGTGATAATGAATTCGTGGCGATGTTCAAAGACTCATTTTCAAGATTTTCAGAACCAAGAAGAAGTAAGATTAAGGCTGATTTTTGACAGAATATAAAAAGTGTAACGAAGGATACAACCATTCAAATTGTGGAATATTTATTGATCTGTTTCCTTTTTTAAAAAAAGGGGGTCGTTTTTTGTCCGTTAACGCGTCTCTTTTATTAAATAACCTAAATCAAAATCAAGATTTTAAATTTATACTATAAATTCTTAAAAAAATAAGTTTTTAAAATATATTCATCTTATTTACTTTATAGAAAAAGTAATTTTGTTTGTAACCGCAACCACCGACCCGAAAAACGGTAACGACGTCATCCGGCGTACTATTATTAAAGAAAACCAACGCTACAACCACGAAGTTCTAATACACATCTATTCGATCACAGGTGTGCTCATTTTTACTTGAATAGGATTGAAATACTTTAACACTCTCACACGAAATGAATTTTTGCTATCCGAGGATGCTTTGTTTCACGAAGATACCTGCTAAAAATAATAATTCTTTATGTGTATATGCAATGCAATTACTGTATTAGCAACATTTCGTAGTTTAACAGCTGTATCTGGTTTCACATCAAAAATTTGTTGTTTTAGAATCAGAAATAATTTCTGATCGTCAAGTTAAACTCACGAAATTCGCTGAGCAAGACTGTCAAAATTTGCTGTATAAAAACTGCAATGGCTCCTTTGCTAAGGTAATAAATTTTTTCTTGTTTGTTCTTCATACAGTTTGCTAATGAACACAAGTAAAATTTATTTAGATGTAATAGAAAGGCAGCAAAAGTAAACCTTGAACAATCTATAATACACGTGATTTAAGACAGACTTTTGCCTTAGCAAGCTTTAGAATATATGGTGGCCTTATGGAAACGGAAAGACAAACTAAAATGCTTAAAATTGTATCTATTGGTTTTCACCCCACCCCTTTAAAAGTCTTCGCCTACAAATACTATTTTATGAAAAATTAGAAATAAACATTATGCGAAAAACTAAAATATGTTGCTTTGTTATTGTAACCGTGATAATTTTCTTCTTTTTGGCTTGTCTGACGTTAAATTTGCTTCATTTCCGAACTGAGTCCTTTTCAGAATTAACCTCTTTCCTGTTTTTCTTATCTTTAGTATCCCGGAAAACATGTAAATTTTAACACAAAGGTCGAGCGAGATGATCTACGATCTCATGTTGGAAGTTTGTATAGCTCGTTGGTTGATGCTGGAAAAGATTCCAGTGAGATGAAATTTACTTTACCCTACTTCGATTATTTTGGAGCAGGTACGCACACTTACCATTTCGTTTCAAGTAGTCTGTATTGTAGTCTGTATTGTTTCATATAGTCAATTCGTTAATCGGTAAATCTCAACATTTTTTTTTTTTTACCAAAATAAATAAGCAAAATTATTCTCGTTTACAAAAACTTCTTTTTCTTATTAAAATAACTATTTATTATTCGATTGAGTGGAAGCGAGCTTCGCTTAGAAAATGAGCCACAAAGCTCGCTTCCACTCCAATCGAATAATAAAAACTTATATTAGTCAGAAAATTAAGTTTTTGTTAACGAGAATAATTTTGCCGATTTATTTTGGTAGAGACGTTATAAACAAATATGTTTACGAAATTCTTGTTTCTTCAACTCTATTGTACCAATTGCCATAAATATTTAAGGCCATATTTTCAGGAAAATATTACCATCACCATAAAGCGATTGTCTTTTATAGGAAAACTTGTGGACGCATGTTTGCCAATGTACTCGACACTTAATAAGAAAAGTCTGTTTGGTGTTGTATGTGTTTCGTTTGGAAGCTCGGAACTACTAAATGTTCGACTTATTAACTTTAAAGAATCAGTCAACACTTACGCATTCTTAATAGACGACCAAGGTAGGCTGAAGACAATTTTAACTCCCTTATTAGGAAGTATATTTTTGGCATCATAATGATAACAAAAACAAAAAAACAAGTTCTATAAAACTAAGAAACTGCACAAGCAGTTAAGCAGGATAGTTCAAGCAATGTAATGTTAAGATAATACTGATATAAGGATTTTTTGCTTTTTAGTGAAGTATCAGCTTTCGTTCTTTGACATATCAATTTCTATTCCCTCATATTGCCATGATTATAGCATGTATCTCGTAAAAAGTTAATGTAAAATAAAAGTTTGTTTTTGTTCTGCAAAAATATAAATATGTAAAAGCAATACCGCTTATCGACAATAAATTATTTCAAAACACCGATAAAATAAAATTGCTTTTTAAATTTTAAAGGAACGACATATATTCATCCGAAGTACGAGGAACCAATCCTACATAATGAGACAGCTTATCTTATACACATTCAACGTCTTGAAACATCAAAAAACTTTCAATCAATGTTCAGTTCAATGGTTAGGTAAGATAAATTGATCTTAATTGATCCCAAGAAAGCTTTTGTTTTAATTTCCTTTAAACTCATCTTTTGGATTAGCTATGAAATAAGGAAAGAGGAGCAAAGATTTTGTTTTCATGAAATCAGTTCTAAAATTTAAATCTATTTAGTAAGAAACTTGAAACTCTCTGCTTTACAAAACAATAACTCATTGTTACTCCCACTTCTCGTTGATAAGGGCGATTGTCAAAAATATTTCCTTTCTTATATTTACGAACTGTCAAGGAAAAAAGAGAATGACACGACTTTAAACACAGCTTTTTTATGATGTTCATACGGACTACATTTTTTGTACTTGATAGAGGCGATAATGGTAAAGACACTGTCATGGTAAATGTGTCCGTACCTCGTGGAGATGTTGATGGCGGTGCAAAGCAAATTGAAAAAGAATATGCGTATACATGGAAAAAGGTAAGAACCAAATACTTGTTCTCGCATATGTCATAATTTGCTTCAAATGTCAGCCATTGCCGATGTTTTCCCTACGTTTAGTTTTTCATGCCACCCCTCCAACCCTTCCGCTTCTTAGAATAAAAAAAAGAAAAGAAAGCAGAACAAAGAGAAAATAAAAGTAATAGAATAAACTAATAAGGTGAGATGAATGGTAAAGTGGTAATGAAAAACCACAGATAACGTAACGTTTCATTTTATAGATAAGAAATTCGCTGTTCTCATTGGCTGTTGTTGTATCCAGAGATTACAAAAGTCAAGCAGAACTGAGCACAGTAACACCAGCCACAAATCAGAATTCTTTATATCATCGGTTTAGTCTAAACATAGAAGATGTGTGCAAACACTCGAATGGCATTGCTACTATGAGTATAATTCTTTCGTACTTAAAAAACACAATAGAAAATATCCCTTTTTAATAGCCAAAGCATAACATCCGTAATTTAGCTATTTAACATTCGAACATACTACTAAAGAGTTAGTAAAAAATGGTGGTTAGCCATGTTAAAACGTACCTGATAACCAGCAAACATTTAAAAGTAGCCATTTTAAAGTTCAGTATCGTCCTTCTCCTAGCTGGCATATTGTTGGCATAATTTGTGAGAATGTTTATATACCATTTAAATTTTGTACTCAACAGTTTATGATAGTTAAAACCTATAAGTTGAAAGTAGATTTATTTACTTCTGACAGAAAGCTAACAGTTCCAGCTCCCTTACTTTTTTTAAACATAATATCATTTCAATGTATCATCCCTATAAAGCATTATTCACAAAAGTTTTTTATCTAACATTATAGAATCGTCATCAATACATCTTTCATCAGACATATTCATCTTTCCGGACACATATCATAAAATTGAAACGAAGCAAATCATAGCGGAATTAATGCATTATTTTGATGGTGGCAGTTTCTCTAATAACCTAACATATTTTATTCAGGTAGGAAAGCAAGTGGTCTTCTCTGTATGATACTATACTTTCGACCTATTAACTCCATTTACTATTGATTTTGCAATCAACTAACCGTTTACTTTTGTTACAGAGAAAAACTGCAGCGTCTCTCCGAAACTACGTTGCAGCCACCAATCATCTGGATGTGCTTTGGAAGAACATATCTTACCTAGTTACATATGATATTTACTGGAGGTGCGTGAGCTTTTGTTTCCATCAATGCTAAAATTATTATAGATCATTTTTCTCATCTGAGGCAGTTTAGAGTGGATGAGCTTTTACCGCTCATAAGTATAGGGAAAAGTAACTCGTATGTAAATGTTTCTAACTTTTCTTGTTATTGTGGCGAAAATGAAAAAAACGGTTTTTTTGAGAACTTAGGATATTTTATAATAAACTAGTCGTTACCCTGCGGGTCCGCCGGCCCTTAAATATTCGCCCGTC
The DNA here is from genome assembly GCA_030067915.1 of Hydractinia echinata. Classification (NCBI taxonomy): domain Eukaryota; kingdom Metazoa; phylum Cnidaria; class Hydrozoa; order Anthoathecata; family Hydractiniidae; genus Hydractinia; species Hydractinia echinata. The sequence continues at coordinate 845,873 of JASGCC010000073.1, read as the reverse complement.
GTGTATATTTCCTGCATCAGTATTTCCGCATGAAGGTTTCGTGTATTTTGCCCGCCTGTTAACAGGAAGTACTGAAATTACTCAGGGGTTTAAAAAAGAGCTGCGGGGCACCCATTTTAAACAGTCAGGCAAAATACTAATGATAAATGATAAACGATATCATAAACCATAAATAGTCGTAAATCACAAATCGCAAATCATCATAAATCATAAACTTTAAATAATAAATTTTATTTTCTTTAAATTAAACCGGGGGTTAGAATTATCATTAAGCCCTGCTTTCCGTTAGGGTGACTTAGCCCAAGTCCAACTACTGATTTTCCATAAAAAAATTATGAATCGATTGTTTAAAATGGAAAAAATGATATTCTCTTTCTCGTTTGCCACGAGAGATACGCTTCCCTAAACATTGTTAAAAAAAATTATTTTGCAGATACATTGGTTTACGAAATGGAATGTTCCGAAGTTTTCCTGGTCACTTTAGTCGCCCGAATTATGATCCAAGAATCCGACCATGGTATGTTATAGTAACGTTTTGCTTACCACAAGTTAAATTTATTTTCCATTTTACATTCATCTGGTGAAATTATCTTTAGGTATATCCTTGCAGCTGACTCAGATGAAGAGTTGGTAATAACAGCACCATACGAAGACTTCACATCAAAAGAAATTATAGCTACACTGGCTAAACGTATATACATGTATGTCATAAAAGAAATATTATGAAATTAACAGTAAAACTCAGGAAACTTTACAAACTTTTGAGCTAACTCAGCTAACTATTTTATTCAAAATGTTGGAAAACAGTTAATAAACGCCTTAGCAAGCTTTTTCCTTTTTAGTATTGGGGGAGGAGGGGTTCCCATTTCATCGGTTTTTTTTTCGATAGCTTTTGGTCTACAAACCTGGACATAATATTTGGGACTTTTTCCGTCTTATAGCTCTTACACGAATTGAGAAAACAGCATTACTTGGCTAGTGCTCTGTAGCTGGGAGATAAAGATTTCGGCTTTATTTTTTCTTGTTGTAAAATGACTTTTTCGATCCTATTAGCTACTGTTTATAGTCACAAAATTATTCCTTCTCTGAATCCCAATGATGTGGAAGAAATTACCCCCTTCCCTTAAATACGAAACCGATGATAAATAGAGTTAAAAAGGGGAAATACAATGCATCTGTCGTCCTAATCTCTCTAGAAGAAGTCTTAATATGGGGTTGAAAATATTAATGTTGTGTTATAACATAATTTCTTAGCTGTGTTGATAAAGTTCTATTTATCTTAGGAATTCTTCCGAACGAAAGGAGATAGCCGGAGTAATGGGTATCGATTTAAGGCTATCATGGTTACGGGGCAAAGTTATTGAAGAGAATGGCTGTAATTACCTTTCAACGTATGAATAATCTTTATATGTTTTACCTTTCACCTCGCTCGTTAACGGATGTAACAAACTCATCATATGGACTCATAATAATCTGCAGTAAAATTGATGACGTCAGACTAAAATTGCTGATGTCAACAATTTTCATCAGTAGAACTGAATTCATTCAAAAGTTACTTGCGAAGTTTCATCAATACCCGCAGTATTATTAATACATGAATTTTTATTGATAATTGCACTAACATAGGTTTAGGTTTTGAAATCCACGTGACTTATATCCGTGAAATTTTACAGTACTAGTCGTTAGCCCGTGGAAAAATCCACGGGTTCGCCGGTCCTTTTTATACTGCATTGCGTGCGTCTCGCTACTTGCGCAGCTAAGCTACCATTTTGCGTGACAGACAGACAGACAGACGTATACGGGTAATTTAATATAGATTATTATAAAACTATTATTTCTAGGAGATCATGTATGATAATGGATAAAGGCGGTTTTCTAGTTTACCATCCAGAGTTCTTAAAAAAAGGAAAAGAAAAATCGGCTTTAGAAGAATCTCATATAACACAAAAGGTAAGAGCAGTGGGTACAATTGCTTCATCTGATAGTAATAATAATAATAATAATAATAAATATTTAAAGTGGCTAGCCCAGAAAATCACAAAAACCTATAGTTAGTGGATTGTTTCCACTGTGGGGGCCACTAGAACAAAAAAGAAACAAAAAATGATAAACCTTAGACTGCCTCAGCTCAATCAAACATAGTAACATTTATAATCTGTGAAAATTGAAAAGAAAAAGAATAAAAAACAAAAATTAAAAAGTTAAAAAGTGATCTCCATTAGAATTTGCCAAATACAGTAGAGATGGAAGTCTTAAACGAAAGCAGACTTCCATCACAGGTCACTTGGTCTGGAAGATTATTCCACACTTTTGCAGCTCTAAATGGGAAGGCTTTTTTGCCAAATTCCGTGTTGACCAAGGGAAGTGTGAACCTGTTTTTTGAAGCTCCTCTTGTTTGATGATTATGACAGTTTTTTGTCAAAAGGAATTTTGAGCGCATGTAATCAGGAGCAATGTGATTCATGGCTTTGAAAACTAATATGGCATCGTTTTTGATGAGTAAATTATTCATTGAATATTCCCTCTCTCTCCCAAGAAAGGTACGGACACATTTTAATCGTTTTTCTAGTTTTCCCAATCTACCTTGGGTGGCACAAGCCCATGCCGAGGAGCAGTAGTTGAAATATGACATGACAAGTGCATTAATTAAAAGGTTTTTTTGTGTGAGGTGTTAAACAGGATGCAATGGTTCTAATTTTAGAATATTTAATTAGTATTTTTCTATTTATGTCATTAATGTGCTCTTCCCATTGCGTTTTTTGATCAAATGTTACCCCAAGATATTTAACTTTTTCGCTCCTCTTCAAAGGAATACCCATATAGTTGATAGTTTTGTTCTCAACTTTTTTTAACTGGCTGTGGTTGCCGAAAAAGATTGTTTCAGTTTTGTCCGTATTAATAGTCATTTTGTTATTATTCAGCCAGAGGTCGACTTGCGAAAGTTCTAACTCGACCTGGGAGACAAGGGTATCCAAGTTTTTATGAGACGAAATAATTATTGTATCATCTGCATATAGATGGTGGTAGTTTGAATTGATGACAGATTTTAAGTCATTAATATACAAAACAAAGAGAAGGGGCCCCAACACAGATCCCTGTGGCACCCCAAAAGCGTCTTCATGAAGCAGATCTGATCCTGTGTCGTTTACAAGAGTCAGCTGCATTCGGCCCGTTAAGTAGGACTCGAACCAGTCAAAGGCAGCATCTCTGATGCCAAAACACCATAGTTTTTTTAACAAAATTTTATGATCAACAGTGTCAAAAGCTTTTTTAAGGTCAATGTGCACAGCACAAACAAAGCTATGTTGGTCGAGCTCAGTAAGAATAAAATCAGAGACATCGACTACTGCAGTTTCTGTGGAAAAGAGTTTTCGAAATCCGGACTGTCTGTCATTCAGGAAGTTGATTTGATTGCGTCAGGTAGTCATCAACACACTCTTCCTGCAATTTTTATGTACTGTCCCTCTGAGAGTTTTAAATTATGCTCGGAAAGCCGTTGCATGTTGGGTCTTCTCTAGAAAGAAATGACTTTATAGGCAAAAAAATGACAACATTAAAAATATATTTGTATGACGCAAAGGAAGTGTCACTCGCTACGTCCCTCACAACTTCAATAAACAGTTATACATATAGAAGATACAGCTTTTCGTCTCAGAAACTTAATGTTAATTCTCCAAAATAGTAGGAGAAAGGCTACCGCAAGAACTAAGATGTAAAACGTAGTTTTTAATTGAATTAGCTTAGTGAAAACACAATTTCCATTTTCACTTGCTTCTCAAACTTCTCATCAGGACTTTTTACGTCCATGATATTCTGACGGGACAGCTCCGTAATAGCCCTGGTACAGGCTGATGTAAATCACCCTTATTTTGTTTGATTTTTAATCGTGAAGTGGCGAGCAAAAAGTACGAATTGATGTTTCTTGGCGAAGTAGTTGGAGAACTAAATAAAGGGTGTTTGTAGAAGTGTGTATTGTTGTTCAAGCATTTTTGCACTCGTTGCATTAAAATAAACCATTATAAAAAATATTTTAAGAAGTTAGTGTAAAGCTTTAATGCTTAACAGCGACAGAATACCTACCAGATACAAGGTTTTTGTTTTCAAACCCATAACCACTTTCTCTTAATGATGGCTATACAAGTTGTATATATTATTGCTAACTGCTATTATGATTATATATCGCTATAGTATTAGGATTCTTAGCTACTGTTTTTTAAGAGTTATGTCTCCTAATTGATTTTTTTGAGCTGCTAGACTTCCGAGCATGAATTATAAAAGATGTAGCTAGCCACAAAATATTAAGCGTATACAAAAGTTTCAAGGATAAGTTAAGGACACTTGCTATACCCGGTATGTAGAATGCTGGCGGATGATTTTTGTTTTAAAATTTGCATAAACTTGTGAGTAGTTTATGTGATTAGCCTCACTATATTCAAAGGATATACCTTGTCAATTGTTTTTAGAAAGAAATTTAAAAAGGCGGTTCTCAAATGCTTAAACCTCCCATTGGAGCTACAGAAGCCTTTACAATTTTTACCCAGCTAGAAGATGGCCTAATGTAGAGATCGAATCCACAACCAATTGGGAATGAGTTTAACGCTTCACTGACGGAGCTACCGATCCCCAAACCACAAATGGCCAATTAAGACCCTTCTTTCAGATAAGCTTTTTTATAACAAACCAGTGAAAAATCCTAGTACTCGATGTTTCGTAATTCTTTTTGGTTTTCAGTACTGAAAGTTTCTTATTGGGTTTCTAATTTTGCCGTTCGATTCGATTTCAAATTAATTCAAATTGAGATTCGATCGTTCGAAATGACAAATATCGCGTTCAAAAAACAGCAGAAGGCTTTTAAAGAGTTTGTAATAACATAAGTAATAGTATAAGTTTCTTAATTTTTAAGGCTAAAAATTTCAGTTTCTTAATTATTTTAATGTTTTAGCATCTAGGAACCACTTTTAAAACCGTATTTAACATTTAAAATGTTAGGAACCCAACTTAGCAACAGAGTTGATCAAAAAGAGATATTTGACAAAGAAATATTGTCTCGGATATCACAAATTGAAACCTACCGATGAAATACCTGAAGCCCACACACAAATGTTTTATCAGGTGAGATTTAGAGGAAGTTTTAGTATAGGATTTCAAAATAAACTTCTTAGAAAATCTATAAGCAGAATTTGTAGGGAGCCAGTTGCAGGTTTGTCACATTTATTCATAAACCCGGGGCTGTGTTAATATTACTGGTAACTTTGATGTATCACAATGATTTTTTTTTGTTTTAGTTTGTTGGTATGGAGGGAACAATAAAATCTAACGAACCTTCTTGTCTAACGTACGAGATAACTTCAATCAATTCTACTAATCTCTATCTAGTCAAGCTGGAAGATGCTTGCAGTCGAAAGGAGAATTGTCATTGTAAAAATGGACCAGCTAAAAGGGTAGGTCTAGACACAAATAAAAAAATTGCAATTTGATTTATCTATCTATCTGTCTTTTTATTTATTTATTCTTATTACTATTATTGTTATTGTTATTGTTTTTTGAATACTCTGTTTACACACAATTGTTTCTTAGCATCTATTTTTATGTTTTCAAGTGAAAATAAAAGTTAAGTATCAAGTGGCACTAAATATCTGTACCGCATTGTTATTCTATTGAATAACAATGTACAATCTTTTTTAGGATGGTACTAAAATATGTCGCGAAAATTACTGGAACAGAGTAGAAAAGGATTGTGAATGTCCTTGCTACTATTTTTATCCGTGTACAAGTAAACTTGAGAAAAGGTACATCAAATCTTATTCTATTAGTACTCGATTGATACGAAAGAGCAATGATTCGATTCGATCACGATTTTATTCGTATTTCTTGCAATAGTATTTCCACGTATTTGTCAATTACTTTTTTTATTTTTTGCTTGCATTGAATGAGCATAAGAAAAAAACGATATGATTAAATTCAAAGTAAGTAATTAAAACAAAAGGAAACAAAACAGAAAAATTTTAACGTTCGTTCGACTTTTTAAAGTCAAAACATAATTGCGCCTTGAATAAGGAGAATAACACTTGCTCTCTGAGGTTTCATTGTGGAATTTACGCTATCTACATGCAATCCAAAGGATTTCCAAAAATAAAAAGGCGATTTATAGGATCTGAAGAAAGACTTGAAACCGACAAGAAATAAAGTATTCTTGTGGCAATGCACAGAACGCTGCAGTATTGTTTCAATGACATATGAAAAATATTTTTGTTGTTTTTAGCAATGACATGATGCTCTGCCAGTCGCCAAATTTTCGACCGTTTGTTGACTTTTCTGACCTGAATCAGTGGCAACAAAAGTCAGATAAATTAGAGAGATGTATTGATCCAAAGTGTAATAACAGCAGGTTGATTTATATTTCTTAGACTCATTAACAAGTGGTTATACCAGCTTTTTGCTGAGAATGCTGGATTTTTATATTTTTTCATTCTTTAAGTGGTGAATTTGTGGTTTGTTTTGTTTATAAATTGTGCAATCGCTGCCATTTTTTTACGTTTCAACCTCTTCTTTATTTTTATATTTATTATAGGACGACGGAGGATTGCAAACGAAGTGGTTGTGTCATTTGTGAGAGAGACAAGGATGAGGTAAATTTAAAAAAGTGGTATTGTTCCGCGGAACATTTGTGCCCGGGAGGCACAGAGAAAGGGAATGAAATTACGAACAAAGAAACAAATGGAGATAACTCAAACACGAGCTGGTACATCTCAAGTGGTGTGTTGGGAGCCTTGTTTCTTATTGCAATCGCAACATTTGTTTTTAAAATAACAAGAAGAAAAAAGGAAGAACATGTTGATGATTTTGTTGAAATTCATGAAAATAACAATATAGATCCCAATGACACACATGCGGTGTGACTGATGATGATTTAAATCATGCTGGTGAAAAATAAAGTAATGAATTAAAATAATTGTATTTTAACCTGATATATAAAATGAAATTATTGTTCCATAAAGCACTAAATTTTTTAAAAAAGTGGACGCATGGATAGGCAAAATTGCTTTTAAATTTATTGCAATTTTGTGTAAAAAAAAACAAGTTGTATATATTATATGTTTAATGTATTTAATGTATTAACACTAAATTTTTATTACCGTCATCTATATATTCTCATGACACTAATTTTGACTGGAGCATCAGCATTTATATTTAAATGTCTAGTGGAACCAAAATAAGAGTCTTAAACACCTTCCGAAGCGTTTCTTTAAAAGCTGAAATTCCAAAGATTATTCCCAACTTTTAGTAAAAAAAAAGGAAACTCAACTGTCTTCTTTGTTCGTATATACAAACATACGCTAGATGGAAAAAAAAGTAAACGAGCTGACTTGAAGCACGTGTTTTCCATAAAAACTTTATATAAATACAAAATTATAATAATAAAAGAATTCCCACAAGTGCATATGTTACATATTTTTCCCTGCCATTGTGTGGTCTGACCTCAAAAAACTCTTATGCACGTGATCTACTTGGGAGGCGTAACGCTTGTACCATCCTTGTTTTACGGCGTAGTTGTCACAACAGATGGCACTTGATATAACCATCCAGTTTCAATCCATCTTCCAAAGGAACCCTGTCTACTTACTCCTAACGCCTCTTTCGATCCTAATGCGAGGCGTATAGTGTACGTTATCGCCCACAGAATCTCACAGACTGCCTACGACTTCCTTTTCATATCCCTTTAAGCTTATTATTATAAGTTTTGCACCATCTTAAAAATGGCCGAATCTTCAGGTTTGCACTGAAGACAGCTTCTGACAGGCTTCGCTATCGGGTGAATCTTTGGAATCGAGCTTGCGTAAGCTGTCGCACCTGTTTCTTTGCTTCGTTCACTATTCGTTGCTGCTTGCGTGAGCGATGGCGCGAATTTACATCAACCAACACCTACAGCAAAATACACAGACTGTGAAGTACTATGCGCAGTAGAGGTTGTGATAGACGACCCTGCAGTGTCCCTCTCCCGACATTACCGCTGCGAGAAATTTACCCAATGCACAGTAGACAGGAACAAATCTGTGATAAAGTTGATTTGATTGCGTCAGGTAGTCATCAACACACTCTTCCTGCAATTTTTATGTACTGTCCCTCTGAGAGTTTTAAATTATGCTCGGAAAGCCGTTGCATGTTGGGTCTTCTCTAGAAAGAAATGACTTTATAGGCAAAAAAATGACAACATTAAAAATATATTTGTATGACGCAAAGGAAGTGTCACTCGCTACGTCCCTCACAACTTCAATAAACAGTTATACATATAGAAGATACAGCTTTTCGTCTCAGAAACTTAATGTTAATTCTCCAAAATAGTAGGAGAAAGGCTACCGCAAGAACTAAGATGTAAAACGTAGTTTTTAATTGAATTAGCTTAGTGAAAACACAATTTCCATTTTCACTTGCTTCTCAAATTTCTCATCAGGACTTTTTACGTCCATGATATTCTGACGGGACAGCTCCGTAATAGCCCTGGTACAGGTTGATGTAAATCACCCTTATTTTGTTTGATTTTTAATCGTGAAGTGGCGAGCAAAAAGTACGAATTGATGTTTCTTGGCGAAGTAGTTGGAGAACTAAATAAAGGGTGTTTGTAGAAGTGTGTATTGTTGTTCAAGCATTCTTGCACTCGTTGCATTAAAATAAACCATTATAAAAAATATTTTAAGAAGTTAGTGTAAAGCTTTAATGCTTAACAGCGACAGAATACCTACCAGATACAAGGTTTCTGTTTTCAAACCCATAACCACTTTTTCTTAATGATGGCTATACAAGTTGTATATATTATTGCTAACTGCTATTATGATTATATATCGCTATAGTATTAGGATTCTTAGCTACTGTTTTTTAAGAGTTATGTCTCCTAATTGATTTTTTTGAGCTGCTAGACTTTCGAGCATGAATTATAAAAGATGTAGCTAGCCACAAAATATTAAGCGTATACAAAAGTTTCAAGGATAAGTTAAGGACACTTGCTATACCCGGTATTTAGAATGCTGGCGGATGATTTTTGTTTTAAAATTTGCATAAATTTGTGAGTAATTTATGTGATTAGCCTCACTATATTCGAAGGATATACCTTGTCAATTGTTTTTAGAAAGAAATTTAAAAAGGCGGTTCTCAAATGCTTAAACCTCCCATTGGAGCTACAGAAGCCTTTACAATTTTTACCCAGCTAGAAGATGGCCTAATGTAGAGATCGAATCCACAACCAATTGGGAATGAGTTTAACGCTTCACTGACGGAGCTACCGATCCCCAAACCACAAATGGCCAATTAAGACCCTTCTTTCAGATAAGCTTTTTTATAACAAACCAGTGAAAATCCTAGTACTCATGTTTCGTAATTCTTTTTGGTTTTCAGTACTGAAAGTTTCTTATTGGGTTTCTAATTTTGCCGTTCGATTCGATTTCAAATTAATTCAAATTGAGATTCGATCGTTCGAAATGACAAATATCGCGTTCAAAAAACAGCAGAAGGCTTTTAAAGAGTTTGTAATAACATAAGTAATAGTATAAGTTTCTTAATTTTTAAGGCTAAAAATTTCAGTTTCTTAATTATTTTAATGTTTTAGCATCTAGGAACCACTTTTAAAACCGTATTTAACATTTAAAATGTTAGGAACCCAACTTAGCAACAGAGTTGATCAAAAAGAGATATTTGACAAAGAAATATTGTCTCGGATATCACAAATTGAAACCTACCGATGAAATACCTGAAGCCCACACACAAATGTTTTATCAGGTGAGATTTAGAGGAAGTTTTAGTATAGGATTTCAAAATAAACTTCTTAGAAAATCTATAAGCAGAATTTGTAGGGAGCCAGTTGCAGGTTTGTCACATTTATTCATAAACCCGGGGCTGTGTTAATATTACTGGTAACTTTGATGTATCACAATGATTTTTTTTTGTTTTAGTTTGTTGGTATGGAGGGAACAATAAAACCTAACGAACCTTCTTGTCTAACGTACGAGATAACTTCAATCAATTCTACTAATCTCTATCTAGTCAAGCTGGAAGATGCTTGCAGTCGAAAGGAGAATTGTCATTGTAAAAATGGACCAGCTAAAAGGGTAGGTCTAGACACAAATAAAAAAATTGCAATTTGATTTATCTATCTATCTGTCTTTTTATTTATTTATTCTTATTACTATTATTGTTATTGTTATTGTTTTTTGAATACTCTGTTTACACACAATTGTTTCTTAGCATCTATTTTTATGTTTTCAAGTGAAAATAAAAGTTAAGTATCAAGTGGCACTAAATATCTGTACCGCATTGTTATTCTATTGAGAAACAATGTACAATCTTTTTTAGGATGGTACTAAAATATGTCGCGAAAATTACTGGAACAGAGTAGAAAAGGATTGTGAATGTCCTTGCTACTATTTTTATCCGTGTACAAGTAAACTTGAGAAAAGGTACATCAAATCTTATTCTATTAGTACTCGATTGATACGAAAGAGCAATGATTCGATTCGATCACGATTTTATTCGTATTTCTTGCAATAGTATTTCCACGTATTTGTCAATTACTTTTTTTATTTTTTGCTTGCATTGAATGAGCATAAGAAAAAAACGATATGATTAAATTCAAAGTAAGTAATTAAAACAAAAGGAAACAAAACAGAAAAATTTTAACGTTCGTTCGACTTTTTAAAATCAAAACATAATTGCGCCTTGAATAAGGAGAATAACACTTGCTCTCTGAGGTTTCATTGTGGAATTTACGCTATCTACATGCAATCCAAAGGATTTCCAAAAATAAAAAGGCGATTTATAGGATCTGAAGAAAGACTTGAAACCGACAAGAAATAAAGTATTCTTGTGGCAATGCACAGAACGCTGCAGTATTGTTTCAATGACATATGAAAAATATTTTTGTTGTTTTTAGCAATGACATGATGCTCTGCCAGTCGCCAAATTTTCGACCGTTTGTTGACTTTTCTGACCTGAATCAGTGGCAACAAAAGTCAGATAAATTAGAGAGATGTATTGATCCAAAGTGTAATAACAGCAGGTTGATTTATATTTCTTAGACTCATTAACAAGTGGTTATACCAGCTTTTTGCTGAGAATGCTGGATTTTTATATTTTTTCATTCTTTAAGTGGTGAATTTGTGGTTTGTTTTGTTTATAAATTGTGCAATCGCTGCCATTTTTTTACGTTTCAACCTCTTCTTTATTTTTATATTTATTATAGGACGACGGAGGATTGCAAACGAAGTGGTTGTGTCATTTGTGAGAGAGACAAGGATGAGGTAAATTTAAAAAAGTGGTATTGTTCCGCGGAACATTTGTGCCCGGGAGGCACAGAGAAAGGGAATGAAATTACGAACAAAGAAACAAATGGAGATAACTCAAACACGAGCTGGTACATCTCAAGTGGTGTGTTGGGAGCCTTGTTTCTTATTGCAATCGCAACATTTGTTTTTAAAATAACAAGAAGAAAAAAGGAAGAACATGTTGATGATTTTGTTGAAATTCATGAAAATAACAATATAGATCCCAATGACACACATGCGGTGTGACTGATGATGATTTAAATCATGCTGGTGAAAAATAAAGTAATGAATTAAAATAATTGTATTTTAACCTGATATATAAAATGAAATTATTGTTCCATAAAGCACTAAATTTTTTAAAAAAGTGGACGCATGGATAGGCAAAATTGCTTTTAAATTTATTGCATTTTTGTGTAAAAAAAAACAAGTTGTATATATTATATGTTTAATGTATTTAATGTATTAACACTAAATTTTTATTACCGTCATCTATATATTCTCATGACACTAATTTTGACTGGAGCATCAGCATTTATATTTAAATGTCTAGTGGAACCAAAATAAGAGTCTTAAACACCTTCCGAAGCGTTTCTTTAAAAGCTGAAATTCCAAAGATTATTCCCAACTTTTAGTAAAAAAAAAGGAAACTCAACTGTCTTCTTTGTTCGTATATACAAACATACGCTAGATGGAAAAAAAAGTAAACGAGCTGACTTGAAGCACGTGTTTTCCATAAAAACTTTATATAAATACAAAATTATAATAAAAAAAGAATTCCCACTAGTGCATATGTTACATATTTTTCCCTGCCATTGTGTGGTCTGACCTCATAAAACTCTTATGCACGTGATCTACTTGGGAGGCGTAACGCTTGTACCATCCTTGTTTTACGGCGTAGTTGTCACAACAGATGGCACTTGATATAACCATCCAGTTTCAATCCATCTTCCAAAGGAACCCTGTCTACTTACTCCTAACGCCTCTTTCGATCCTAATGCGAGGCGTATAGTGTACGTTATCGCCCACAGAATCTCACAGACTGCCTACGACTTCCTTTTCATATCCCTTTAAGCTTATTATTATAAGTTTTGCACCATCTTAAAAATGGCCGAATCTTCAGGTTTGCACTGAAGACAGCTTCTGACAGGCTTCGCTATCGGGTGAATCTTTGGAATCGAGCTTGCGTAAGCTGTCGCACCTGTTTCTTTGCTTCGTTCACTATTCGTTGCTGCTTGCGTGAGCGATGGCGCGAATTTACATCAACCAACACCTACAGCAAAATACACAGACTGTGAAGTACTATGCGCAGTAGAGGTTGTGATAGACGACCCTGCAGTGTCCCTCTCCCGACATTACCGCTGCGAGAAATTTACCCAATGCACAGTAGACAGGAACAAATCTGTGATAAAGTTGATTTGATTGCGTCAGGTAGTCATCAACACACTCTTCCTGCAATTTTTATGTACTGTCCCTCTGAGAGTTTTAAATTATGCTCGGAAAGCCGTTGCATGTTGGGTCTTCTCTAGAAAGAAATGACTTTATAGGCAAAAAAATGACAACATTAAAAATATATTTGTATGACGCAAAGGAAGTGTCACTCGCTACGTCCCTCACAACTTCAATAAACAGTTATACATATAGAAGATACAGCTTTTCGTCTCAGAAACTTAATGTTAATTCTCCAAAATAGTAGGAGAAAGGCTACCGCAAGAACTAAGATGTAAAACGTAGTTTTTAATTGAATTAGCTTAGTGAAAACACAATTTCCATTTTCACTTGCTTCTCAAATTTCTCATCAGGACTTTTTACGTCCATGATATTCTGACGGGACAGCTCCGTAATAGCCCTGGTACAGGTTGATGTAAATCACCCTTATTTTGTTTGATTTTTAATCGTGAAGTGGCGAGCAAAAAGTACGAATTGATGTTTCTTGGCGAAGTAGTTGGAGAACTAAATAAAGGGTGTTTGTAGAAGTGTGTATTGTTGTTCAAGCATTCTTGCACTCGTTGCATTAAAATAAACCATTATAAAAAATATTTTAAGAAGTTAGTGTAAAGCTTTAATGCTTAACAGCGACAGAATACCTACCAGATACAAGGTTTCTGTTTTCAAACCCATAACCACTTTTTCTTAATGATGGCTATACAAGTTGTATATATTATTGCTAACTGCTATTATGATTATATATCGCTATAGTATTAGGATTCTTAGCTACTGTTTTTTAAGAGTTATGTCTCCTAATTGATTTTTTTGAGCTGCTAGACTTTCGAGCATGAATTATAAAAGATGTAGCTAGCCACAAAATATTAAGCGTATACAAAAGTTTCAAGGATAAGTTAAGGACACTTGCTATACCCGGTATTTAGAATGCTGGCGGATGATTTTTGTTTTAAAATTTGCATAAATTTGTGAGTAATTTATGTGATTAGCCTCACTATATTCGAAGGATATACCTTGTCAATTGTTTTTAGAAAGAAATTTAAAAAGGCGGTTCTCAAATGCTTAAACCTCCCATTGGAGCTACAGAAGCCTTTACAATTTTTACCCAGCTAGAAGATGGCCTAATGTAGAGATCGAATCCACAACCAATTGGGAATGAGTTTAACGCTTCACTGACGGAGCTACCGATCCCCAAACCACAAATGGCCAATTAAGACCCTTCTTTCAGATAAGCTTTTTTATAACAAACCAGTGAAAAATCCTAGTACTCATGTTTCGTAATTCTTTTTGGTTTTCAGTACTGAAAGTTTCTTATTGGGTTTCTAATTTTGCCGTTCGATTCGATTTCAAATTAATTCAAATTGAGATTCGATCGTTCGAAATGACAAATATCGCGTTCAAAAAACAGCAGAAGGCTTTTAAAGAGTTTGTAATAACATAAGTAATAGTATAAGTTTCTTAATTTTTAAGGCTAAAAATTTCAGTTTCTTAATTATTTTAATGTTTTAGCATCTAGGAACCACTTTTAAAAACCGTATTTAACATTTAAAATGTTAGGAACCCAACTTAGCAACAGAGTTGATCAAAAAGAGATATTTGACAAAGAAATATTGTCTCGGATATCACAAATTGAAACCTACCGATGAAATACCTGAAGCCCACACACAAATGTTTTATCAGGTGAGATTTAGAGGAAGTTTTAGTATAGGATTTCAAAATAAACTTCTTAGAAAATCTATAAGCAGAATTTGTAGGGAGCCAGTTGCAGGTTTGTCACATTTATTCATAAACCCGGGGCTGTGTTAATATTACTGGTAACTTTGATGTATCACAATGATTTTTTTTTGTTTTAGTTTGTTGGTATGGAGGGAACAATAAAACCTAACGAACCTTCTTGTCTAACGTACGAGATAACTTCAATCAATTCTACTAATCTCTATCTAGTCAAGCTGGAAGATGCTTGCAGTCGAAAGGAGAATTGTCATTGTAAAAATGGACCAGCTAAAAGGGTAGGTCTAGACACAAATAAAAAAATTGCAATTTGATTTATCTATCTATCTGTCTTTTTATTTATTTATTCTTATTACTATTATTGTTATTGTTATTGTTTTTTGAATACTCTGTTTACACACAATTGTTTCTTAGCATCTATTTTTATGTTTTCAAGTGAAAATAAAAGTTAAGTATCAAGTGGCACTAAATATCTGTACCGCATTGTTATTCTATTGAGAAACAATGTACAATCTTTTTTAGGATGGTACTAAAATATGTCGCGAAAATTACTGGAACAGAGTAGAAAAGGATTGTGAATGTCCTTGCTACTATTTTTATCCGTGTACAAGTAAACTTGAGAAAAGGTACATCAAATCTTATTCTATTAGTACTCGATTGATACGAAAGAGCAATGATTCGATTCGATCACGATTTTATTCGTATTTCTTGCAATAGTATTTCCACGTATTTGTCAATTACTTTTTTTATTTTTGCTTGCATTGAATGAGCATAAGAAAAAAACGATATGATTAAATTCAAAGTAAGTAATTAAAACAAAAGGAAACAAAACAGAAAAATTTTAACGTTCGTTCGACTTTTTAAAATCAAAACATAATTGCGCCTTGAATAAGGAGAATAACACTTGCTCTCTGAGGTTTCATTGTGGAATTTACGCTATCTACATGCAATCCAAAGGATTTCCAAAAATAAAAAGGCGATTTATAGGATCTGAAGAAAGACTTGAAACCGACAAGAAATAAAGTATTCTTGTGGCAATGCACAGAACGCTGCAGTATTGTTTCAATGACATATGAAAAATATTTTTGTTGTTTTTAGCAATGACATGATGCTCTGCCAGTCGCCAAATTTTCGACCGTTTGTTGACTTTTCTGACCTGAATCAGTGGCAACAAAAGTCAGATAAATTAGAGAGATGTATTGATCCAAAGTGTAATAACAGCAGGTTGATTTATATTTCTTAGACTCATTAACAAGTGGTTATACCAGCTTTTTGCTGAGAATGCTGGATTTTTATATTTTTTCATTCTTTAAGTGGTGAATTTGTGGTTTGTTTTGTTTATAAATTGTGCAATCGCTGCCATTTTTTTACGTTTCAACCTCTTCTTTATTTTTATATTTATTATAGGACGACGGAGGATTGCAAACGAAGTGGTTGTGTCATTTGTGAGAGAGACAAGGATGAGGTAAATTTAAAAAAGTGGTATTGTTCCGCGGAACATTTGTGCCCGGGAGGCACAGAGAAAGGGAATGAAATTACGAACAAAGAAACAAATGGAGATAACTCAAACACGAGCTGGTACATCTCAAGTGGTGTGTTGGGAGCCTTGTTTCTTATTGCAATCGCAACATTTGTTTTTAAAATAACAAGAAGAAAAAAGGAAGAACATGTTGATGATTTTGTTGAAATTCATGAAAATAACAATATAGATCCCAATGACACACATGCGGTGTGACTGATGATGATTTAAATCATGCTGGTGAAAAATAAAGTAATGAATTAAAATAATTGTATTTTAACCTGATATATAAAATGAAATTATTGTTCCATAAAGCACTAAATTTTTTAAAAAAGTGGACGCATGGATAGGCAAAATTGCTTTTAAATTTATTGCATTTTTGTGTAAAAAAAACAAGTTGTATATATTATATGTTTAATGTATTTAATGTATTAACACTAAATTTTTATTACCGTCATCTATATATTCTCATGACACTAATTTTGACTGGAGCATCAGCATTTATATTTAAATGTCTAGTGGAACCAAAATAAGAGTCTTAAACACCTTCCGAAGCGTTTCTTTAAAAGCTGAAATTCCAAAGATTATTCCCAACTTTTAGTAAAAAAAAAGGAAACTCAACTGTCTTCTTTGTTCGTATATACAAACATACGCTAGATGGAAAAAAAAGTAAACGAGCTGACTTGAAGCACGTGTTTTCCATAAAAACTTTATATAAATACAAAATTATAATAAAAAAAGAATTCCCACTAGTGCATATGTTACATATTTTTCCCTGCCATTGTGTGGTCTGACCTCATAAAACTCTTATGCACGTGATCTACTTGGGAGGCGTAACGCTTGTACCATCCTTGTTTTACGGCGTAGTTGTCACAACAGATGGCACTTGATATAACCATCCAGTTTCAATCCATCTTCCAAAGGAACCCTGTCTACTTACTCCTAACGCCTCTTTCGATCCTAATGCGAGGCGTATAGTGTACGTTATCGCCCACAGAATCTCACAGACTGCCTACGACTTCCTTTTCATATCCCTTTAAGCTTATTATTATAAGTTTTGCACCATCTTAAAAATGGCCGAATCTTCAGGTTTGCACTGAAGACAGCTTCTGACAGGCTTCGCTATCGGGTGAATCTTTGGAATCGAGCTTGCGTAAGCTGTCGCACCTGTTTCTTTGCTTCGTTCACTATTCGTTGCTGCTTGCGTGAGCGATGGCGCGAATTTACATCAACCAACACCTACAGCAAAATACACAGACTGTGAAGTACTATGCGCAGTAGAGGTTGTGATAGACGACCCTGCAGTGTCCCTCTCCCGACATTACCGCTGCGAGAAATTTACCCAATGCACAGTAGACAGGAACAAATCTGTGATAAAGTTGATTTGATTGCGTCAGGTAGTCATCAACATACTCTTCCTGCAATTTTTATGTACTGTCCCTCTGAGAGTTTTAAATTATGCTCGGAAAGCCGTTGCATGTTGGGTCTTCTCTAGAAAGAAATGACTTTATAGGCAAAAAAATGACAACATTAAAAATATATTTGTATGACGCAAAGGAAGTGTCACTCGCTACGTCCCTCACAACTTCAATAAACAGTTATACATATAGAAGATACAGCTTTTCGTCTCAGAAACTTAATGTTAATTCTCCAAAATAGTAGGAGAAAGGCTACCGCAAGAACTAAGATGTAAAACGTAGTTTTTAATTGAATTAGCTTAGTGAAAACACAATTTCCATTTTCACTTGCTTCTCAAATTTCTCATCAGGACTTTTTACGTCCATGATATTCTGACGGGACAGCTCCGTAATAGCCCTGGTACAGGCTGATGTAAATCACCCTTATTTTGTTTGATTTTTAATCGTGAAGTGGCGAGCAAAAAGTACGAATTGATGTTTCTTGGCGAAGTAGTTGGAGAACTAAATAAAGGGTGTTTGTAGAAGTGTGTATTGTTGTTCAAGCATTTTTGCACTCGTTGCATTAAAATAAACCATTATAAAAAATATTTTAAGAAGTTAGTGTAAAGCTTTAATGCTTAACAGCGACAGAATACCTACCAGATACAAGGTTTTTGTTTTCAAACCCATAACCACTTTTTCTTAATGATGGCTATACAAGTTGTATATATTATTGCTAACTGCTATTATGATTATATATCGCTATAGTATTAGGATTCTTAGCTACTGTTTTTTAAGAGTTATGTCTCCTAATTGATTTTTTTGAGCTGCTAGACTTCCGAGCATGAATTATAAAAGATGTAGCTAGCCACAAAATATTAAGCGTATACAAAAGTTTCAAGGATAAGTTAAGGACACTTGCTATACCCGGTATGTAGAATGCTGGCGGATGATTTTTGTTTTAAAATTTGCATAAACTTGTGAGTAGTTTATGTGATTAGCCTCACTATATTCAAAGGATATACCTTGTCAATTGTTTTTAGAAAGAAATTTAAAAAGGCGGTTCTCAAATGCTTAAACCTCCCATTGGAGCTACAGAAGCCTTTACAATTTTTACCCAGCTAGAAGATGGCCTAATGTAGAGATCGAATCCACAACCAATTGGGAATGAGTTTAACGCTTCACTGACGGAGCTACCGATCCCCAAACCACAAATGGCCAATTAAGACCCTTCTTTCAGATAAGCTTTTTTATAACAAACCAGTGAAAAATCCTAGTACTCATGTTTCGTAATTCTTTTTGGTTTTCAGTACTGAAAGTTTCTTATTGGGTTTCTAATTTTGCCGTTCGATTCGATTTCAAATTAATTCAAATTGAGATTCGATCGTTCGAAATGACAAATATCGCGTTCAAAAAACAGCAGAAGGCTTTTAAAGAGTTTGTAATAACATAAGTAATAGTATAAGTTTCTTAATTTTTAAGGCTAAAAATTTCAGTTTCTTAATTATTTTAATGTTTTAGCATCTAGGAACCACTTTTAAAACCGTATTTAACATTTAAAATGTTAGGAACCCAACTTAGCAACAGAGTTGATCAAAAAGAGATATTTGACAAAGAAATATTGTCTCGGATATCACAAATTGAAACCTACCGATGAAATACCTGAAGCCCACACACAAATGTTTTATCAGGTGAGATTTAGAGGAAGTTTTAGTATAGGATTTCAAAATAAACTTCTTAGAAAATCTATAAGCAGAATTTGTAGGGAGCCAGTTGCAGGTTTGTCACATTTATTCATAAACCCGGGGCTGTGTTAATATTACTGGTAACTTTGATGTATCACAATGATTTTTTTTTGTTTTAGTTTGTTGGTATGGAGGGAACAATAAAACCTAACGAACCTTCTTGTCTAACGTACGAGATAACTTCAATCAATTCTACTAATCTCTATCTAGTCAAGCTGGAAGATGCTTGCAGTCGAAAGGAGAATTGTCATTGTAAAAATGGACCAGCTAAAAGGGTAGGTCTAGACACAAATAAAAAAATTGCAATTTGATTTATCTATCTATCTGTCTTTTTATTTATTTATTCTTATTACTATTATTGTTATTGTTATTGTTTTTTGAATACTCTGTTTACACACAATTGTTTCTTAGCATCTATTTTTATGTTTTCAAGTGAAAATAAAAGTTAAGTATCAAGTGGCACTAAATATCTGTACCGCATTGTTATTCTATTGAGAAACAATGTACAATCTTTTTTAGGATGGTACTAAAATATGTCGCGAAAATTACTGGAACAGAGTAGAAAAGGATTGTGAATGTCCTTGCTACTATTTTTATCCGTGTACAAGTAAACTTGAGAAAAGGTACATCAAATCTTATTCTATTAGTACTCGATTGATACGAAAGAGCAATGATTCGATTCGATCACGATTTTATTCGTATTTCTTGCAATAGTATTTCCACGTATTTGTCAATTACTTTTTTTATTTTTTGCTTGCATTGAATGAGCATAAGAAAAAAACGATATGATTAAATTCAAAGTAAGTAATTAAAACAAAAGGAAACAAAACAGAAAAATTTTAACGTTCGTTCGACTTTTTAAAATCAAAACATAATTGCGCCTTGAATAAGGAGAATAACACTTGCTCTCTGAGGTTTCATTGTGGAATTTACGCTATCTACATGCAATCCAAAGGATTTCCAAAAATAAAAAGGCGATTTATAGGATCTGAAGAAAGACTTGAAACCGACAAGAAATAAAGTATTCTTGTGGCAATGCACAGAACGCTGCAGTATTGTTTCAATGACATATGAAAAATATTTTTGTTGTTTTTAGCAATGACATGATGCTCTGCCAGTCGCCAAATTTTCGACCGTTTGTTGACTTTTCTGACCTGAATCAGTGGCAACAAAAGTCAGATAAATTAGAGAGATGTATTGATCCAAAGTGTAATAACAGCAGGTTGATTTATATTTCTTAGACTCATTAACAAGTGGTTATACCAGCTTTTTGCTGAGAATGCTGGATTTTTATATTTTTTCATTCTTTAAGTGGTGAATTTGTGGTTTGTTTTGTTTATAAATTGTGCAATCGCTGCCATTTTTTTACGTTTCAACCTCTTCTTTATTTTTATATTTATTATAGGACGACGGAGGATTGCAAACGAAGTGGTTGTGTCATTTGTGAGAGAGACAAGGATGAGGTAAATTTAAAAAAGTGGTATTGTTCCGCGGAACATTTGTGCCCGGGAGGCACAGAGAAAGGGAATGAAATTACGAACAAAGAAACAAATGGAGATAACTCAAACACGAGCTGGTACATCTCAAGTGGTGTGTTGGGAGCCTTGTTTCTTATTGCAATCGCAACATTTGTTTTTAAAATAACAAGAAGAAAAAAGGAAGAACATGTTGATGATTTTGTTGAAATTCATGAAAATAACAATATAGATCCCAATGACACACATGAGGTGTGACTGATGATGATTTAAATCATGCTGGTGAAAAATAAAGTAATGAATTAAAGTAATTGTATTTTAACCTGATATATAAAATGAAATTATTGTTCCATAAAGCACTAAATTTTTTAAAAAAGTGGACGCATGGATAGGCAAAATTGCTTTTAAATTTATTGCATTTTTGTGTAAAAAAAAACAAGTTGTATATATTATATGTTTAATGTATTTAATGTATTAACACTAAATTTTTATTACCGTCATCTATATATTCTCATGACACTAATTTTGACTGGAGCATCAGCATTTATATTTAAATGTCTAGTGGAACCAAAATAAGAGTCTTAAACACCTTCCGAAGCGTTTCTTTAAAAGCTGAAATTCCAAAGATTATTCCCAACTTTTAGTAAAAAAAAAGGAAACTCAACTGTCTTCCTTGTTCGTATATACAAACATACGCTAGATGGAAAAAAAAGTAAACGAGCTGACTTGAAGCACGTGTTTTCCATAAAAACTTTATATAAATACAAAATTATAATAACAAAAGAATTCCCACAAGTGCATATGTTACATATTTTTCCCTGCCATTGTGTGGTCTGACCTCATAAAACTCTTATGCACGTGATCTACTTGGGAGGCGTAACGCTTGTACCATCCTTGTTTTACGGCGTAGTTGTCACAACAGATGGCACTTGATATAACCATCCAGTTTCAATCCATCTTCCAAAGGAACCCTGTCTACTTACTCCTAACGCCTCTTTCGATCCTAATGCAAGGCGTATAGTGTACGTTATCGCCCACAGAATCTCACAGACTGCCTACGACTTCCTTTTCATATCCCTTTAAGCTTATTATTATAAGTTTTGCACCATCTTAAAAATGGCCGAATCTTCAGGTTTGCACTGAAGACAGCTTCTGACAGGCTTCGCTATCGGGTGAATCTTTGGAATCGAGCTTGCGTAAGCTGTCGCACCTGTTTCTTTGCTTCGTTCACTATTCGTTGCTGCTTGCGTGAGCGATGGCGCGAATTTACATCAACCAACACCTACAGCAAAATACACAGACTGTGAAGTACTATGCGCAGTAGAGGTTGTGATAGACGACCCTGCAGTGTCCCTCTCCCGACATTACCGCAGCGAGAAATTTACCCAATGCACAGTAGACAGGAACAAATCTGTGATAAAGTTTCTGGTAATAGAGTCTCTGTATGGAGTTCCTGTATATATTTGCCAGTACTTTACTAAAGTCTAGATTGCTTTAGCTGTCTTCTCTCCATTCTCGTGTTGCTTTTTTTTGCGCGAAGTCATTGTAACTCTTGTCTATAGCCTTATCCGGCGCCTTATCTATAAAACCTTCTGTGCATTTTCTTGGTAAGAGGTGTCCTTTGCATTTTTGTATCGCATCCTTTAAAGCTTGTCGCTTATCAACCATCTTTTCACGATTTTAGAAGGCTTCTGTTGGAGTATCTACTTCGTTGATAACTTACGCAATGGTTGACATGTTTCTTATAATCCTTGAGTATCTAAAACAGCATAGCAATATCGCAGAACCTAAAGCAAGCTACGTAAACACAAGCACTGTACGGGATATTGTCAGAATTACGCACATTGTTATTTATGTGTACTTCACTGACGAAGCATACTGGACTATTCGCAGATACATCTACGCCCATGCAATTTGCTAACAATTCAGAATGCAGTTCTTTTATGTAAACTAATGTTTTAACTTTGATATCTGTTATCATGTCCTCACTGTTCTCTTCCTCAAAAGTAACTTCAGAAAAACTGAACGAAGTACACTTTGATCCCAATGTAGAAATTGTTGATTTTAATGTAAGTTGCTTGTACACAAATGTACCTTTTGATAAAGCAATTAGAGACTGTGACTCATCTCCATATGATCATCATTCAAAGCATAATAATTCCTTATCATAACGAAATTATACGAGATTATACGAGATTATACGAGATACCCTGGGATATCGCATACGGGTAATGTTGTCTCCTCTGTCCGTGCTGGTATATGTTCGGTTTCCTTGAATTTTTTTAATATCGAGGCACCTGGTGCATCAGTTCGTTCTTTGTTCATCATGTTCTATCCTGAAATTCCACATTTGGTACATTTCTGGGTTTCCATTTTCTGTCATTTTGTATCATCTCACAGAATATATAGACCCCTTACATCTGTAAGGTTCCTGTGTAAATCTATTCGTCTACAACACAACGTTTTTCGTAGAACGCCGATAGCCCTAGTTTGGATTGCTGAAAGGTAATGATTCCCTGGTCATGTACACGGAGACCTGTGTTTGTCCAGTATCTAGGTGTCCTTTCAAAGCGTTGATAAACCGGTGGCAAGTCATAGCCTTCTACTTCTTTGACATGCCTTTGCACAAAAACTTTGTGCCTTCTTTCCCTTCTATGAAATAGCACTTGCATTCTGATTTAAACAGATCACCTGTACGACTTAAATCAGCCAGTTTTCACTTTTTCTGTCCTTAACCTCTTGGAGATCAGGGCGTACTACATCTCAAAGCTCTTCTTCCAAAACCGCGAAGTTCGTAGAGTCTCTTTCGATGTGGATATACTCAAAGTCTCTATGATCCTAATACTTATCGAAAGATTTATAATAGAACTACAACATGCGCGACTTAGCGAGTTAGTACACGGCATTTCCACTTTGGTAGGCTATATCAATACTTACCGGGTGCTTACCTTCAATGTTGTCGTATGCATGGCCTATGTCCTCAAGATCTTTGAGGTACGGGGATCTCATAGCATGATCAACCTTCCTTGCATGCCTTGCGACATTCTCAATCATTTTACCCTAAAACGAGTTTCCCTTACTCTTTGCCAGTTAACTACCTTAAAACAGTTGTACACAGCAGGATCTTTTTCTGCCTTTCACTTACGTGTGCCAGGAATACGTTTCTTTTCTCTTGCTTTCAGATACTCGTGCATTCGCTTAGGGATTTTTTCGTCAGCTCTTTCCTTTACCAGAAAGAGCAGTGCTATGTAATGTGTTATAGTACTCTTCGGTTACCTCGATGCTGACCTGTTCCAACCAGAATGTTGAGTTGTTGGTGCGGGAATCTTAATCAGATTCTCTTAATATAACGGGGTACTAGGTACAGCATGGTGGTGTCTAGCCCCAGGACTTTTTAGTAAGTTTTTGGTTTCTTAGTGATGTGAGATCTTATACCAGTAACCCCTGTACACCATTGCATCTCAGTCGTGATGTCGGCAAAGTACGATAGCAGGCCAACCAATCATGCCTCTTTGCAAACACTTGTAAGCCTACTCACACTCTTGCATGTTTTTTGAAACAAGTATTAGGTGCTATGAACTCTCTATCTTAGGGTTCCGTATTAGCGCTTTATTCAACACAAAACGCATCAAGACACCCGGGATACTTACCGCAACCTTCAAAATGTCTACATCGTCATCATAGTACTGAATGCTTGTCTCGAAACAACGGTCATAATTTGAGTAGGGAATTTTTCCTTCTCTACTCAATATGCATGCGCATGCGCGGTATGGGTCACATAATGGTTTTGCTGATGTCATTAATTTTACTCATTTGATGTATTCTACATCACAGGTTTTCACGGGGTGCCAAGGAGCGTTTTAAGACCGGGATTTGAGAAGCGTTTAGTGTAACTGTGCTTTGAGTGACTCTTATTATCCAATGGATTCGTTAATACAAAACAACATGTTAATGTCGTCGTTATGTTTTTTATAGTTATTTTATCGTTTATTGATTATCGTTTGTCACATATGTATGTCCGTTGCCGGGTACTACCGTATTGCTATTGGGTTAGGGATAAAATACAGACCAGATTTAAAGAAAATATCGATCCAGCGAAATGACGTCATTTCTTATCCCAATGACGTCATTATATTATTTTCCTTACCTCGAACACCATATTGTACAAATTTGCTAAGTTTAATGACATGAACAACAATACTTCTGGAGAAACGCATCTTGTTACTTTCATAGTTAAAATAAGAAACGTTTATACAAATATGACGTCATTTTCGATCCCAATGACGTCATTGGAATTTATTTATTTCTATCTATTAAGTCTACCAAAAATTCAATTTTATTTCAAAATTGGGAAAACGGCCAATTTTAGACATGTGTGACGTCATTCTGATCCCAATGACATCATCAATTAATTTCTTTACTTGGAATTTGTTTGTATTAAGACTTTCTACAAGTATGCCAAGCTTTATCACCTAAGCATAAGTAGTTATATATTTATGGCTCGCAGGCAACAAAGATATGCGGAGGGGTATTTTTTGGTTTCAAAATTTTTGACCAAAGGTGGTAGCTGCCCCGGCTATCCCTGGTTTGGTCAAATGGGCTTTGATTTTCTCGCTAGCATAGCTCCCCAATAAATGCATCCGCACAAAAGGAATGATTGATACATCTCTACTTTTTATATTTTCAAGCTGTTGTCGTATCTAGAATGTAAAAACATGTGCTTGGTACTCCCTACTTTACACTAAATGATTGAACTGTGATTTCATTAATGAGTTCTTACCTTCATGCCCTGTGGAAGATGGTTTGATGTAAACAAACGTATAGTGTACACAATGTGTGTGTTGGGACACGGACATCTGTGGCAGATATAAATTACAATAAATTATATAGTTCGTGCAATTGCTACAAAAGAAGTGACAGAAAACACAATAATTGATGCAGCCATGGAATTAAGGAATAGTTTCTGAAGATGATGGTGTGACGGATATTAAGGAATAGCACTCGGTTTCTGAAGATGATGGTGTGACGGATATTAAGGAATAGCACTCGGTTTCTGAAGATGATGGTGTGACGGATATTAAGGAATAGCACTCGGTTTCTGAAGATGATGGTGTGACGGATATTAAGGAATAGCACTCGGTTTCTGAAGATGATGGTGTGACGGATATTAAGGAATAGCACTCGGTTTCTGAAGATGATGGTGTGACGGGTATTAAGGAATAGCACTCGGTTTCTGAAGATGATGGTGTGACGGGTATTAAGGAATAGCACTCGGTTTCTGAAGATGATGGTGTGACGGATATTAAGGAATAGCACTCGGTTTCTGAAGATGATGGTGTGACGGGTATTAAGGAATAGCACTCGGTTTCTGAAGATGATGGTGTGACGGGTATTAAGGAATAGCACTCGGTTTCTGAAGATGATGGTGTGACGGATATTAAGGAATAGCACTCGGTTTCTGAAGATGATGGTGTGACGGATATTAAGGAATAGCACTCGGTTTCTGAAGATGATGGTGTGACGGATATTAAGGAATAGCACTCGGTTTCTGAAGATGATGGTGTGACGGATATTAAGGAATAGCACTCGGTTTCTGAAGATGATGGTGTGACGGATATTAAGGAATAGCACTCGGTTTCTGAAGATGATGGTGTGACGGATATTAAGGAATAGCACTCGGTTTCTGAAGATGATGGTGTGACGTATATTAAGGAATAGCACTCGGTTTCTGAAGATGATGGTGTGACGGGTATTAAGGAATAGCACTCGGTTTCTGAAGATGATGGTGTGACGGGTATTAAGGAATAGCACTCGGTTTCTGAAGATGATGGTGTGACGGGTATTAAGGAATAGCACTCGGTTTCTGAAGATGATGGTGTGACGGATATTAAGGAATAGCACTCGGTTTCTGAAGATGATGGTGTGACGGATATTAAGGAATAGCACTCGGTTTCTGAAGATGATGGTGTGACGGATATTAAGGAATAGCACTCGGTTTCTGAAGATGATGGTGTGACGGATATTAAGGAATAGCACTCGGTTTCTGAAGATGATGGTGTGACGGATATTGGCATTTCTTGTGATGGTTCTTGGCAACGCTACGGTTTCTCATCTTTAAACGCAGTTGTGATCGTCATTTCCATCGACAGTGGGAAAATTTTAGATGTGGAAGCAATTAGTCGGAATTGTAAAGCATGATATCTCAAGAAAAAATCAAACCAAAATAATCCATTGCCATTGCTAACTGAAGAAATAAGCACCATTGCAAATTTAATTTCACTGCGGGAGGAAT
The DNA here is from genome assembly GCA_030067915.1 of Hydractinia echinata. Taxonomy (NCBI): domain Eukaryota; kingdom Metazoa; phylum Cnidaria; class Hydrozoa; order Anthoathecata; family Hydractiniidae; genus Hydractinia; species Hydractinia echinata. Next base: position 818,962 of record JASGCC010000073.1, on the reverse strand, counting down.
TGAGGCAGAACAATCGATAGAAACATGAAAATTTCGTTAAGTGAATTATTGAGGTGATGGTGACAGCAAAAACTTTTCAATACAGACACCTATCAAGGAATTGAGGTAAACAAGATCATTACCAAAAAAGAGTTGGAACCCGTTCACGTCAATTGAAAAAAGAAAGAAAAAGGATTGGGCAGAAAGAGCCGATTAACAATATATGGTGTCTTCGTCTTTACTTATGAATCTTTACTTTATCTTTACTCGTAACTTTGTTCAGTAAGTTCAATAGTAGAAAATAATAAAATTGCTCGTCGCATGTTATTCAACATTTTTGCTACTTTGATCCTCAACTTTTTCTTGCTTAATTATTTTGTGCGTACTGGCATGTGGCCATCACAATGAAGAGGAAGATATTCCTTTGTTTTTAAATTTAGTCACCCATCAAGCAAATATCGGGGGGTTCACACTAGAATAAAGCATGCTTAGTATAAAATTAAAGCATGCTTTGACTAAAGCAAGTTGCCGGTAACATCAAAGGGGGAGTTGTAAACAAAATTTAAAACGAAACTTACAATCATACATAACAAATGTTCATTTACATGTGAGTGAAGCAGATGTACGAATGGATGCGAGGAAGAAAATTTTGTTGTTGATAACACTCAAAACGTTTTTACGTCGAAAGTATGCTGCAAGGAAAATGTGTTGAACCATAGTCATAAGAAAAAGAGATAGTCTGGTGAATCGCGCGGCTCTATTGTTTATGTTTTTGTTAGCAGAATATACCTCGTACCCAGTGCTTTGACTGCACGCTCGTGTTGAAAAATGGCGCATTTAAGTGGTTAGTTACTGTAAACATAGGATTAACAAACATTTAAACAGAATTATTTTCAACATGTCTGGCGAAAATTGCTCTATATATGGTTGCACAGTTTCACAAAGGGCTAAATATAAAGGTCTATCTATTTTTAAAGTTCCTGCTGGTGAGAATCAATTTGACAAGTCGTGGAGAGAAAAGTTAGTTGATGTTGTGATAAGAGATAGGGAAGTTGATCATGCTCTAAGGGATAGAATTCAAAGAAAGAAAATATATATTTGTGAAAAGCACTTCAGCGAAGATCAAATGAATCGTAACCACTCTAGCAGAACCACACTTGTTCCCGGTGCTATCCCCACAATAAACCTTCCTATCAAAAGTTTTCCTTCATCCTCCACATCTTCTAAGCCTCGTCAATCAGCACAATCAATTTTGCAGAAAAAAATGAACCAGTGGAAAATGTCATTACTGATCGGTACAAGTCATTTACAGATTTTATTTCTAAAACTCAGTTATTGAAATTAGTCAGTTGGAGTTTTACCTATACAAGTGATTGTGCTTCTTTTGCCTGTCATGATGCTATCCACTCAGTTCCAAAGTATGAGATATATGTTGATAATAATCTTGTTTTTACTGTTCGTGTTTTATTATGGTCTGTTCCTGCTAAACACGACATTTATTCTCAATCACTAAAACTTATTATAATCACATATTTAACAAGATTAATTATGGATTTGAAATTATGCCCAGGTTTGACAGACCACTTTGCTGGTAGCTGTCTTGAGCACTGTGTTCCAAAAGTACTTAACATCAAGGATAGCACTAGTGCACCTCTTCATCAAAGCAAATGGTATCGATCTCCAAATTGCATAGTTCTTATTCCACCTTCTTCTGAAAAATGCTTGGAATGTGTTAGGTCGGAGTCAAAAGAAAGCCTAAGTTTGAAAAGGAAAAGGGACAATTTAATTTCACCTGCCAAACTTAAAGCACCAATTTCCATGACTTCTCCAGACCGAATCATAAAAACCCCCTTCAAAATCACCGGTTGGAAAATAAAGAATTAAAGGAAGAGTTAAAGAAAATGCAAGATGAAATTTCCACTTGTGCAGTTCCAGTCCAAAAAAGTCTTGGTGATGATTTCATAAAAATTATGTCAACAACTAATCGCAAGATACCACCATTCATGAAATTTTTTTGGGAAGAGCAGCAGAAATATTTATCATCATCGAAAACTGGTGTTCGCTATCATCCTATGATCATTCGTTACTGCTTGGGTTTAGCTGCAAAATCCCCCGCCTTTTATGATGAGATTCGTGTTGACGATAAGAAAGACAGTGGTTTCTTGGTACTCCCTAGTAGACTTCGTTTAAGGGACTATAAGAACTATATTCGTCCAAAGCAAGGTTTTAACAAAGACGTTATCCAGGAATTGTGTAATATGGTCTCCAAATTCCAACCACATGAGAAATATGCAATCTTATTAATGGATGAAATGAAAATTCCTTGGTGATATTGATCTAAATTATGTTGCGTTGAAAAAGGTTGATGAAATTGCATCTCATGTCTTAGTTTTTCTTGTGAGAAGCATTGTAAATCCTTTAAAATTTTCATTTGCAAATTTTGCTACTACCAATGTCACATCAATTCAATTGTTTCCTCTCTTTTGGAAAGCGGTTGGCATACTGGAGGAAAAATGTGGCATAAAAGTTGTTGGTGTCACAAGTGATGGAGCATCTCCAAACCGACGAATGTACCATATGCACCTAAACATGACCCGTGTAGCTGACATTAATGCAGGAGTGGACGTAACATACCGCACTTTGAATGTTATGGCGGATGAGGAACACTTAAATTAAAACAGCCCGCAATTGCCTGAGTAATTCTCTTGCAGGAAGATGTACCAGAAGTATGTGGAATGTTATATCGCCTGGAACCATATTTCAAAGTTATTCCTTGATGACTTAGACTGTGGATTACATCTTGTTCCTAAAATAACAAATGACCACATCAAGCTCACACCATATTCAGTCATGAATGTACGTCTGGCAGCACAAGTGTTAAGCGAATCTGTCTTTAACGCTCTTCAATTGTATGGACCACCAGAAGCTAATGCAACTGCCAAATATTGTAATATGTTCGACCAATTTTTTGACTGTCTTAACGTCAAGAATACCAAAGAAGCAGCAATTAAACGTAAACCATTTCTTAAACCGTACACATCTGTTGATGATGAAAGATTCTTATGGTTGACCGAAACATTTCTAGGATATTTCAAAACATGGAAGGATTCAATTGCTGATAGGCCTGGTAATTTCACAGATAATTCTAGAGCAAATATGTTTATTTCACGGCAAACCTACCAAGGAATCAAAATCACTGTCCATTCTACTGTTGAATTAATCCAGTATTTAATTAATAATGGAGTTCCATATGTACTGACAGAAAGATTTTGTCAAGATCCCCTTGAAAACTACTTTGGTCGTCAACTAATAAATCTTCATCAATAACAGCCAAGATTGCATCAAAATCATCTTCACCAAAGAAATCCTCCCCAAGGGCAGACATTATTGATAATTCCGTGCAGTCTTAAACCGGCCACCCCGATTTAAGAAACATATCTGCTTGTGAACAATAGGAACACATTATGGACGGCCCGGAATTACCAGACTATCTCTTTTTCTTATGACTATGGTTGAACAAGCATTCGGACTACTAAAAGTTCGTTGGAGATGTTTATTAAGCGGTTGGATAACGAAACCGAAAATATTTTGAACGTGATAATTGCTTGCTGTGTCTTGCATAATATATGTCAAATGATTTACTCGATCCTTGATTTTCGCCCAAACTGAGTTATGTTTCGTTGTTTCCAAATCATTAAAATTTTCTTTCCACATATCGACTAACGTTCTTGTTTGTATTTCTGTCCAACGTTCTCTCTTCCTTTTACTAGTAGTAGTCTTATTGGAATCGTTATCACTCGATGCGATTGACGACGATGATGCAGAGTTTTGCATATATTGAGAATTTGAAGATACTGCGTGACGACTGTACATCTCATTTTGAAACAACCATTCGGTAAATATGGGTACATAATCTACGTACGCTTGGTATCCTCCGTGAATATTTTGATTTCCACTCATGCTCATGTTGTTGTTTTTCTCACAACGAATGAACTTTTGCTTTCATAATATCCACTCACTTTCCTCAGAATCCTCGCTCATTTTTAATACTCAAATATTTGTGCATAATGTTTATTCTATTGTTTCATGCAGCTAAAGCAAAAATAAAGAGTGCCCGGAAGCACTCTTTATTTTTGCTTTATTTAAAGCATGTTTAAAGCAAGTAAACATAATTTAAAAGGCATTTTAATATAGCAAAAATGGGTTCACATTATTAAGCATGCTTTAAATCGTGCTTTAAATTTATAGCATGCTTTCAAAATTCTAGTGTGAACCGCCCCCTGTGTAAAATTAATTCACTATTTACAAAGATGTAAAACTGGTATTTATAACAGACTGGTGTATTTTGTGGCTCTACTGTATTGTCGTTCTGCAAAGTTTTTAAGTGAAATTTAACCGTTTTTTTATGTCATTTTTTTATTATTTTACGAATTTTTTATCAAAACATTCTTAAGGCTGAAATACACGGTAAGTTTAAACGGACCGTTTAAATGTAAGATAAAAAAACTTACCGTGTAAACAGGAAAGATGTACAACTTTTTTTGGTTTTATAAGTTTTTTTAAAAGTTGGACATGTTTAACTTTTGCTAAGTTTTTTCTATTGAAATTAACAGAATGATTAGTGAGCTATTGTTTAAACTAAAGATTTGAGCATATTTTTTCGGTTTCTAATCACAACCAGTGCTAGTCCGCTTTTTTTCTTCTACCATTATCCCTTCTGCTGCTATAGCAATAACCGCAATGAAAAGTATACATGTTCCTTATTTGGTATTTATTGTGAAAATTTTTTTTTTTTAAAAACTTATACATTTTAACTTAACGTGTAGACAGGTGTATTACCTGCAACTAAACTTATAAGTTTTTTCTTACAACTAAACGGTCCGTTTAAACTTACCGTGTATTTTATACTTTTGTCTTTGTTTAGGAATTTTTTCTTATCATGATAGCTGTCACATGAAAAATTGAACAAAAGTGAGTCTGTATGGTAATCTTAACTTGCTTTTGTGCTTAACTTGAGACTCATCAAAATTGCCCTGAAGTGCCTTCGTAAAACCACATTTGTACGTCACAGACAGATAGAATTGAGAAAAAAGTTCTTTGTTTACATTTAAGAGAGCTTTGTTTTGTTTGATAACATTCGAAATTATTTTTTAAATTAAAATATTTTCTGCTAAACATTTGTTTTTTCTCCTCACTACCCGGACCTCAGAAAAATTTGTGCGTCATATCTTACACATGTAAAAGACGTTGGAGACGTTGTAAATCACGTTGGAGATATTTTTTGTGCTAATGATAATTGTTATTTTTCGTCAACATGCAATGTTGTCAGGTGAGTAGAATTTGCTTCGAAATCAGACTAATAACAGTGACTAATAACAGTGTTTCACTGAGGTTACTATCCTGTAAAAATATTCAGACAGAACTTAGTAATAACTATTTACTGATATATTTCAGCAATTTAAAAGATGTTTTTATATGTTATAAATGTAAAAAAGAGAGTCGATAATAACAAAAATAAAATTTAAAATTAAGTAAACACACTGCCAATGTAAAAAAATTTACAGTGAAAAGGTTTATTACATGTACAGTATAATAAAAAAGAAAAAAAAACACGTTTGAAACATCTTTGTCATGGAGGAAATGTAAAATCTTCTTAATTTTTAACTTGTACTAAAAAGCCTCGGTTTAAGCAGAGGTCAATTAGCACAAAATCAAAAAACCTGTTTTAACAGGTTTCAGGTAAGGATTTCAATAATCACATTCATATTTTGTTTAAAAAAATTGTGAAAAGCAGCGGTACATCAAAGAATTATTTCGGGAAGTGTGTATTGGTTTGAATATTTTACTCCTAAGAGCAAACTCTTACCTTATCCGAAATATCAGAACGCACCAGTTGTAGCTAATGTGTATATGTGTGCATGAGTTTAATCTTTAAATATTATAAAGAGCATAATATGTTCGATAATGGCTGGAAAAGATCTCTTCATTGTAAGAATCATATAACAAAATTTTGTTTACCATTTCGTACATTCAATCTCTTGACACGCACATCGACGTATAATGGAAATATTTCGTGAAACATCAGACATCTTTCCATTTATTTTGCAACGAAGCTTTATTGTTTTGTGTTTCGATTTGATCGGGACACAGGCTTTACAATTTTTGAAGTTTTGCTTCATTTGCGGTATATATATGGAATTGCATGATCCAAAACAGAATTTATTTGTAATAAGTACTGGTTCGCAATTTACCGATAGAAGTTGCTGCTCGAATGCTTTCAAAATGCATTTTTCGGTCTGATTATACCTGAACTTTGATCTTTTCCCCAAAAGTTGTGTTTCAGAGGATTTTAGTTTATCGAAGGGTTTTTGGCATTGACAAGTAATAAGCATAATCACTATAAACAATAAGTCCAAATTCTTCATTGTCAACCAACAACAAATAATACCGAGTTTGGTAAAGCTGGATATTTCGTTGTCTCCAATGCCTCCAAGTTAAATGTTTCTTGAAAGTAAATGATATAGCAATTTAAATACAAATAGAACAGATTTGACTAAATTTTTTTAAATCACAAAATAAACACATATCCTCATTTTAGCATTACTATGATGTCCAGCACGATAAATCAAAAGACAGCCGTGTCATTACCTTTATTAGGTACAGTTTATCAATTTGTACCTGTTAGTAGAACTCCATTTAACAATACTTCACATTGAAATTTAGGTATGTTATTAATACTAAGCACACTCCCAAACAACATAACATCAAAACTTAATAAACAAATAATGTGACGTGTTATCCTTTAAATTAAAAAAACAATATTACAAGGCTGCAAAAATAAATACCTCCTTGTCTTCTGGCTACAACTCTCAAGCAACTCTTCAAACCAGTCTCCAACCTCACACTACGCTAGGCTGCGATCACTACCCTTTTGATAAAAGAAAAACTTTATGGTCAAGCCTAAGTTTTGCTCGCCAAAGCCAAAACAGAACGACAAAGACAGGTAAAAAGAAGAAATAATTTTTTACCTTTCAAGTATTAAATAAGCAAATGTAATTATTAACAACGAGTCTCGTTTTCTATACGTATGTTGATTAAGTCGGGAAGCTTTGATTAAGTTATTATTACCCACAAAATTCGTCAAGAAAATAACAGTTAATTGCAGTAACTGAGTTGCCCAAGCAATCAAGATTAACTTTTTTTGCAATAGTTAGGTTAAATAACTCAACATTACATGTTTTGTGGCGTTCCTCAAAATGAGGTGATTAGGAACATACCACGAGTTTACTTTAAAAACACCAAAACTGCATGTCTGGCAATGCGTTAGAAGTAATATTTAAATTGAACCTCTTTTAACCTTTGTATCAAATATCCCGGGTAAAGAGGGAACGAGTGATGAATATAACCATCTTAAGTAACGTTTGAATTGCTTAAGCTATGTTGAATAAAAATGGCAGATATAAGCTATAGCTTGAAAGAACTTGATCGGTGGAGATGAAAATTTACTTTTTGTCTTCTATGACGTCATCATTTTCTTAGAAGACTTATTTTCGTTGATGAGCAATACGAATTTAACTGAATCCTATGTTATTACCTTTACAATATTACTTCCTGGTACAATACAGATACTGGAATCATATTGAACAACACAGTTGTTACTACAACTCTATCAATTTTTAGCCCTGTTGAGACAGTATGTTAGAAGTTATAATGAATACTTGATCCATGCCCACTCTCCTGTATAAGCAGTTTTAAATCATTTGGCGTTATAGCAAACAACTATGTCACTGGCAATATTGTAAAATTATTGTAGCAGCTAGTGTAAAAGTCTGCCGAATTATATACAAGAAGAATATAATTTTGTTTCGATAATCCTTAAGTGCGAAAAAAAAAATACACATCTTTTAAAATTGATCCAATAGGAACCTACTAACCTAATGATTTGATTTTAAAAAAAATGTCACCTTTTAAGTCGCAATCTATTGTACATCTTGGTTACATCTGTACAATATCTTGTACAATAATATACAATTTTGTACAATTGATTGTGTACAATATGTTGTTGCAGTGGAAACTACCCTCATAAAATTATTAATTATTAATAATAAAAAATGACATACCTATAATGACAATAGCATTACCTCGCAACTCTGTCAATTTATTTAAAATTCCACATTATTTTCGAATAACCTTCTTAAGTTCTTCCACTTAAAACCTTCAAAGTGGTTTTAACAGGTCCCTACTTAAACAATTAAGCAATCTGACATAACTTAAAATGATATAGTATTTCTGACACAATTAGATCAACTCTTAAGTGGTTCACGCTTAAGTGACTATCCTTGAGAGAACTAGCGGTTTTCCTAAAATAAAATTTCAGTTCGAGCACGACAACATGCTACAAAAAGTAAATACCTATCAGAGAGATTTTTCTCCGTTTTCCGTCCTTTCTCAGGAATTTTAAGTTGGCGTAACGAATTTAAATGTTTTTAATGTTTATTCTCCATCACACACCATTGTTGGCAAAACGAGCATTTCACAATCGAAAAATATTGCGTAATAAGTAAACTTCAAATATGTGCTAATGCGAGTAGGCAATGAGTTTTAAGTGCTAAATACTTATTTTAAAAGCGAAAAATAAAAAGTAAAAGTAAAAAAAAAGACTTCAGCATTAAAAACAATAAAATAGTAAAAAAATGTTGAACTTTGGTTGAACAATCAGTAGGGCACACAACATACTTGTCAAGAGTCAAATAAACAGTTAAATGATTTTTCTGCAAAAACACGTAACTGAATTTGCATTTTTTTGGAAATGTTTATAATAATATGAAGTATCTCCGTCTGTCTGTAAAAGGCCAAGTGGATTATATTTTTCACAATTTTCTTTACAAACGTCAATAATACATCCCTTATAAAAATGTTCTATATTTTATAAACGTTTTGTTTACGATTTTTATTGGCTAGAACAAATCATGTGATCAAATAAAGTGATTTCATTAGTTGATTTCATTACTTTTATGGTCTAATTCCGAATTTATAGCGAAAAGTTACTTTGCGTACTTCTCTGTTGTACTTTTTCGCCTTTTTGCTGTGATATAAATTCTTAACAATTTATTTTAAAAAAAGCACACACTATTTGAGAGCTCAGTATGCACAGAATATTAATATTTTTGTTTTTCTCCGTATTCATAAATGCTCGAATTTTTAGTCTAAAACGTAAAGGTGTATCAAGCCAAAAAAAATTAAACCAGATTTAAAATAAATTTTATTAAAAAAAAAAAAATAAGAAATAATAAAAAAAAATGTTGAGCATCTATACAATTATAGAGGATCGAAACTCATAGGAATTAGCCAATCAGGAACAAGTTGTTAATTACGGTAATTACCATTTTTCGCACCTAGATGGAAACAAAAAATTGAGCAAGGCAACAGTGAAACATCAGATGTAATTTGAAAAATACATTTATTTTTACAATAATCTTGAAAAGGTGGACAAAGATATTATTTTGTGTTGCCAAGAGAGAAAATATATGACAGAAATTAAGTAGCATTTCTGTGGCTCTTTCAATCAAGTAATAATTCAGCTGAGACATTTGGTTTACAACCTCATTCATATTGACACTATTACCATACCTAATGGAAAAATGATGGTTCCAAAACAAACGCCGGGCTATTGTTTTTTTATTATTTGTAGAGTTTCGGATGCTTTACAAGGCTAAACAAATTTTGTTAGTGAGAAAACACTCTTCTTATCTGCAGGCAATGGTTGCTTGCAGTAGGTCGTAAAAGACTGTATTTATTAATTTTTAAACCGCTACTTGTGTATGTAAATAAGCAACTTGGAACTTGGCCATTTTATCAATTTCATCAAAACTTGTCTCACGTTTTTTTGTACGTTGTTTTTAGAATCCAACATGTATGGGCTGGTCCTACCTTCATTATGGTTTATCATCAGAAAAAGCCCTGTAAAGTGTAAACACAAATCAAAATTTTCAATTAAGATTTCGCTGAAGAAAGTTCTTTAAAAAAAATCCTTAAAGCTTCACAAGATTTTTCTAGAGAAAAACGCAAGTATCACCTACGTTTGAGCATTGTTCAAAGGGTTATTTAATTTCCTGCTTCGAGGGCAGAGAAGTACCGGTTAAAACCTTGTGATTGACATATTTTTGCTTTTCTTAATTTTCTTTTTCTTTTCTATTATTTCTGTCTGACTGACTATTTCCTGACAATTAATAATTTTTTTCTCTCTCTTTTATAAATATAAACAGAATACTTTGCCCAGTAGCTGTACTGTGACATGTTGGTCAGTAGAACGAGAGTGATACTGTCGCTAAAAATCGCCATATCAAATTTGTCAATACACCGGTAGAGGAAAAATCGGACGAACGCAGACGAAACCAAACACACATTTCTACCGAATTAGAAGAATTAAAATTCGTGAAATTTGATTATATAAGTCTGATTTTTACTGGTGACATAAGCAACATACGCAGTGCAGTACATGAATACATGTAGTGAGTTTAGCATAAGGAGAACGCGTTGCCACCTATAACATAAACATAACATTCAGCAAGGAAAGGAGAGAGGACAATTGGATTTTTTTTCTCAAATAAAGTAAAATAAGGACAAAGTGGTCAGGGAAATATTCAAAAATCGGTCAAATGTTCCCTAAGTTTATGAATTCTGCTTAACTAATCGCGAATCTCATTTACAGACTGTTTTTTAGTGTTTCTCAAAAAATCATTTACTGATTAATTTACGCGTGGTTAATTTTTCATAGATACACGCTGTACACGCGGTGCACGTGGATGTATCTAGAATCATTTAACGATTTGCTATATATTCTTGAACGTTTTGTGAAAAAAAGAAGATCATGCTAACGCTTAAGCTTTTCTCTACAGGACTTTTTAAAAGAAACCACTTTATAAGAAACTAACTAGCCTTTCGTAAAATTAAGAACTTGTTAATTGTTGTAAAAAAACAGAAAATTTTTAAGTAAAAAACTTTTTCACACACGCTCTTATCGATCAATAACCGTAGTGACAACTACAGTTGGCTCTTACTATCTCAAATGATTCTCTGTTTCGAACTAATTTTCGGTTCCTAGCGGCGAATTAAAGTTGCTATTTCGTTTCGCTCTTTACTAGTCTCGGTAGTAATAACCTTAAACAATCTTTGATAAAAAGGACCTCTCCCTCTGATTCTTTTGAACTTAAGAACAGTAGCAAATTCGATGCATTGAAAGCATGCAGAAAAAAGTTGTTTCTCATTGTGTTTTAAATTCCGGCAAGTAAAAACGGTAATAAAAAAGAAGTCCATTTTAGTTCTAACTGCTTAGAAACTTTAGAACTATAAATAAATAACAGCTTTGATTCAAAAATATTTAAAAAATGTCAGAAAATTAGGAAAACACTAACTTTGAATATTAACCTTCTTACCAACACTTCTACTACACGTTGAAATTAAAATTAATCAGTCATGACTGCGAGTTCAAGACCCATTTAAAGAAATCAGAAGTACAATAACTCACAGAAAAAGACATTAACACTCTTAAACCTTCCCATGATATCTTTCTGAATCAATTTCACAATTTCAGAGTGCTAACTACCACTGTTTCATCATCACAATATAAGCCATAACTGTTTTACCCTCACAATTTTTAACTGCTAACCGCTACTGTTTTACCCTCACAATTTTAAACTACTAACTGCAATAGTTTTACCCTCACAATTTTAAACTCCTAACTCTACAGTTTTACCCTTACAATTTTAAACCACTAACTGCTACTGTTTTACCTTCACAATTTTAAACTGCTAACTGCTACTGTTTTACCCTCAGGATTTTAAACTCCTAACTGCTGCAGTTTTACTCTCACAATTTTAAACTGCTAACTGCTACTGTTTTACCCTCACAATTCTAAACTACAACTGCTGCAGTTTTACCCTCACAATTTTAAACTCCTAACTGCTGCAGTTTTACCCTTACAATTTTAAACTGCTAACTACTACTGTTTTACCCTCACAATTTTAAACTGCTAACTGCTACTGTTTTACCCTCACAATTTTAAATTGCTAACTGCTACTATTTTACCCTAACAATTTTAGACTACTAACTGCTACTGTTTTACCCACACAATTTTAAATTGCTAACTGCTGCTGTTTTACCCTTACAATTTTAAACTCATAACTGCTGCAGTTTTACCCTTACAATTTTAAACTGCTAACTACTACTGTTTTACCCTCACAATTTTAAACTGCTAACTACTACTGTTTTACCCTCACAATTTTAAACTGCTAACTGCTACTGTTTTACCCTCACAATTTTAAATTGCTAACTGCTGCTGTTTTACCATTACAATTTTAAACTCCTAACTGCTGCAGTTTTACCCTTACAATTTTAAACTGCTAACTACTACTGTTTTACCCTCACGATTTTAAACTGCTAACTACTACTGTTTTACCCTCACAATTTTAAACTGCTAACTGCTACTGTTTTACCCTCACAATTTTAAATTGCTAACTGCTGCTGTTTTACCCTCACAATTTTAAACTCCTAACTGCTGCAGTTTTACCCTTACAATTTTGAACTGCTAACTACTACTGTTTTAACCTCACAATTTTAAATTGCTAACTGCTACAGTTTTACCCTCACAATTTTAAATTGCTAACTGCTACTATTTTACCCTAACAATTTTAGACTACTAACTGCTACTGTTTTACCCTCACAATTTTAAATTGCTAACTGCTGCTGTTTTACCCTAACAATTATAAATTGCTAACTGCTACTATTTTACCCTCACAATTTTAGACTACTAACTGCTACTGTTTTACCCTAATAAAGAGCAATTAAGAATGACAAACAGGAGTATTAACAAAAAAATAAAGTTAATAAATTCAGATTGATGAAAGTAATATTGGATTTTAACATTTTTGGCATCAGACCAAATCTTTTGTTTTCAAGTGGTGTGCAAATAATTAAATTAAGTAAAGTCACAACTCATTTAAATGGTCCAAACATTTTGTGGCACCGTTACCTACCTTCGCCGTGTTTTGATTACGTGACTCTTATTAACAAAACGCGTGCCATATTAGAAATGTCATTATAAACCGCATAAAGTTACATTACGTTCTGATCAGGTTTTGATAGCTGTTGACGAAGAGAGGACTGATGTTTTTTTTTTAAAAGGTCATATGTGTCACATATATAGAATCCTAAATTTTCATGAGGTAGAGTTACAAAGAAACTCGTTTAAATTACATCTGCTTTTTAAATATATCATATGAGTATAGTACTTTTTTGGACTAGCCGACGAATCTATTCGGCAGACTGTATTCGAAAAGCTGTCAAATTAAAAACATGCTATACAACCTTTCTACTCATTTTAACTTCTTTCTATTTTTTTTAAAAAAAATTAATCGTGAAATATTGAAAAATTAAATCCTTTCACCAGCAGAGAACTGCTATCGAGACACAAATACTTTTGTATTGCTACACTCATGTAAGATTAACGAAAAAGTCTTTCAAAAGTTTAAATTATTGCATTTTACAGAAAGTTTTGGATGTTTTTTTTTACTTGCATTTTTAAGATTAAAAGTATCGTTTAAGAGTGTCAATAGAAGCTAATTCTCCATTTTCCAATCGATGATCTTAGAAAGAACTGTATCTAAATCGAAGAAGAAGGCGAGTTGTAAGAAAGACAACCCTTCTTGATCTGGGGTGGAATTCCGCTTCGCGTTTCAGATTTTTTAATAAACCTTTTTGCTACGTCTTATAGCTATTATACTTCCTGAGTGTTAGTATTTATTCATTGGACACGCACCTGTAGAATCTTTAGATCCCATACCTCCCACAGCCTTAGATAATAGCTATTACTCGAAACTACCCCTTAAATAATTCTTATCAAATCCTTATGAATATTAAAATTTAATAACTTCCGTTAGTATTATCCTTAGAACTTTAAACTTACAACATAACTTTATTTCGTCACGGGAAATGATTTCAATTTTTTTGGCATGTGATTAATCCGATGTCCCAAGTTTTTTGGATTTAACCCGAAAGTCTGAAAAATCGAATTTTGGCTTTATTTTTATCATTTTTCTATAGAAATATGTAAAAATCGGAAGAGCTGTTACAAAACTTTTTTAGGCAACAGAATACTGGAAACAGCATGTTTTAATGCGTTCTAGAAGTCAGGTAATTATAATTTTAGCTGAAAGTGGTATTTTGGCAATTTCTAGCTTTCAATGATGTCACTAAAAAAGTGCTGAAAAAAGCAAAAATTTATTGCTATAATTTTTTCCTTTTTATGACAGTTGATAACTGTGCCAAGGTTCATTCCAGTGTCGAGAAATCCTAACTAAAGTTATGAATAAGACAGAATCCCCAGAATGAGGAGAAAGATAGTTTAGCTAAACTACTGTACGTTGTCTAAGTAAACTTTTTTGTAATTAATATTTTAGTATTTTCTAAATTTTTCTAAATTTAATATTTCTAAAGAATTGTTTTTACTCTCGATACAAAATTCTAGGACTAGCTGTAAAAATGAAATAAAAATCATTCCTATCGTTCTAAAAACGAACTGTTTCAGTACGAACAGAAAACATTATTTAAATGCCGAAAAGTGCGTCCTAACAATTTAAATGACTATGGCTGGCTGCAGGGCTAAAATTAGAGCGATAACTATTCTTGAATTCCATTGACTCTTTAAAAGCGATAGAAGCGATTAGTTCTCTGATGGACACAAGACATACAACGTGATATTTTATACTAAGTAATTATTATTACAACTACATAAAGTTTAGTAGCCATCGAGGTATTCGAATGAAAAGGGTAATTTGTTCAAAAAATTAGGCACTATGTAAGAAATTTTACCTTTAGCTGAATGTCTTCTTTCAAGGATGCTTAATGACTGTAACACAAACTATATCTTCATTTTTGATGTCATACCTTGGTTCCAGACCAAATTTGTGGTTGTTTAAGGAGGGATGATTATTTTTTAATTGTTGCATTGTGGAACAAAATAAGTACACTTTATTAAATTCTTTATCCGTTTAGTAAGCCTGCCTAACTATTAACTGATTTATCTTTACTAATTCGATATACTTATGACGTCACCTTGCTATTTTAAGATAATATAAGCCACCCATATGGGCTTACCACAACTGAGTACAATATTTGTTTTAAAGATAAAACATTGTCAAAAGTTTCCCGGTTATGTTATTATAGGCGGAATATTTCTTATGCTATGTTAAATGTTAATACCTTATTCTCTGCATATAAGCCCACTCTGTTTAAATGCCAACGAGCTTATACCTGTGTTTAGGCCTACTGGATCTTTATCTGGGAGAATTTTTCAATTTAGGAATAAAAACAAGGAGAAATGTATTAAGTCAAACATTTTTTTCTTTTTACCAATATCTTTTACTACATGTTCAGCCTTCTTGAGATAAGTTTCTTCTCCTTCAACAACATCTTTACACGGAATCTCTAAACCATTCCCTTTATTGTTTTGTTTTTACAGTGTGTTGTCAATGAAAACTCAAGATTTGACCAACATGTGAGTAAAGTCTAATTTTATCTGAAAAGAGTTCATCTAGTTATGAACATAACATAGTTTTTTTTCATGAAAATTTTAATATACTTAGAATAAATAAAGTTACCTCTTTACATAGAATGTTATGTATTTTTGTCGAGGGAAATCCCCGCCCTTATTTTAAGTTTTCACGCACGTTTTGTTAAGTAAATCCCCTTATAAAATACCAAAAATAAATTGTCGTTTCTTTTATTGCTTGAATTTTGAAAAGCTGTCTATATCTTTAGAAAGCATTGGAAATGTAACTGCCTGATAATTGTTATATACCTATCAGCATTAACGACTTTAATTAGACCGCTAATGCAATTTCTCAAGCGACTGACGTGAAAGAAGCGTTAGTTGTGGTGGTGGTGACATCAATTGAAAGAGCAAAAAAAACTTTCGTCATAAAATAAATTTTGTATCTAGTTTAATGAAAAAAAAAAAATATTCTTTCAATACATAGCAATTTATATTCACTTCTACACAGTGGAAATCAAGATATAAAACGAAGATCACTGTTGAGGTACAAAAATAATTTTCCTTTTTTTTTATGTGAGAATTTTTAAGAAGTATTTTAATACATATATGTGTTTTAAGTTTGTTTCTAATTTTTGGACAATATTTTGCACTCACCTAGTTAATCAACAACAAAACATTTTATGTGCAAAATCACAATTGATTTAAAAAAAACATCACCTGTGAAGTCTCCAAAAAATATTTATTGGGGATCGCCACTGGTTCTCGCTTACATCAATGTAAAATATTTCATTTATTATCGATCTTCCTTTAAAACTTAATGTTATTTGCTGCTATAGTTGATCAGAGTTTTTAATTTTTTTTCAATAGACATTTATTTCAAGCATCCATACGTTTACAATTACAATAAAAAAAGTTAACAAAAACCATAGACTATAGTTAGAAGCAGGCAAAAATCATACAACTTGATCTTGGGCTGTGAAAAAGTATTCGGATAAATAAACGGATATAAACGACTAGAGCATAAAGAATAAAATCACGAAAGAAAAATAAAACGATGTCGCACAAACGTGCTTATATTAGTGCACCCAATAGGTGTAATACTCTCTTTAAAGATACGGTTTGTTGCAGCTTCAGTTTAAATAAAAACACAGGAAATAGCTCGTTGTTACCCTGCACAGCTGTAAAAAGTTAACCTCAAGTGTCACAGGTTATTCAACACTGTTCTCATCAATAAACTTTTGACTTTTGTTAAAGTTTATATCATAGTAAAAGGTGTAGCTACCTGACTACATTTAAAACAGAAAATTTAAAAATTCTGTTGCAGCCAACTGTATTTGCTTACTTTAGTGTTCGCTAGCCAGAGCTAGCTAACACCAGCCACAACCTTCAAAGAATAGCGATAAATAAGGCCAGCTAGGTATCTGACTTTAGGATCCTACTTCAAAATCTTCGTTCGTAGCCAAAACCTTAAAATTGGTTTGTTTAAGATTTATATATGGCTAGAATACGTGACAATATATTCAACTTAACATATAGAAAACAAATATTACAAAAATAAAAAGCTTTTAGAAAATAAAAAGTTTAAAAAGTGTCTACAAACCCCTACTCAACACAAACGCACCACTTCCAAACCAAAATGGCCAATGTTTTCTTATCCGGGCAGTAGAAGTCTAACCTGCCTAATTAACAATTCCCGCGGAAAAAGCGCTTTCTGATTGGTTTATACATATATTTAAGACTGCTGATTGGTTAATTAAATCGAGGCTAAAAGCAGGAAATAAAACCGGATTGTTTACGTAAATATTTATTTGGTGTTGGTTGAGAATGATTCGGGAGATACATGTGACGCAGGTCGAAAATTTAGCTGAGGGGCAACCCTTTTTTTCTCCTTTTTTATTTTGTTAACATGCATACATGTACAAAAAACATTAGAAGTTTGATGATACTATAATCATTAAAAGATAAAGAGCCGCTATATGTCTTTTTGATTTTCGTAAACACGTTTTGAAACCATGGTAGAATTATGTAAAATAATGAATCTATTTGAACTAGTAACATAGGGACAAGAATTTTTTAACTATAAAATATAAACAAACAGCCTTTTCTGATCAAATTTCGAAAATGGACACTTGAGTGAAAAAGTTTTTTTAAAGACCCCTTAATGCTATGTTGCATGGCTATAACACTTACTGAGTTTCAACATTTATCTATTAGACACTTGCATGCCAATTTTTTAGGTCCCATACCTCTCCGAAACATGATATTGGCTATTACTTAAAACTACCCTTAAAAACCTCTATAATAACTTTTGTTAGAATCATCCTTTGAACTTGAGACTTACAACACAACTTTGTTTCATAAAGTAGAATCCTTCTGTTTTATTTCTACACGTAATTAATCCATTTTCCCGATTTTTCGGGTTTTACAATTTTTTGCAATTTTTTATGTGAACTATGTAAAAACCGGAAAATATGTTACATAAATTTTATTTAGCTTTTCAGAAATTTCAAATAGAATGTAAAAATTCGCTCCAGAACTCAAGTATACTGCCATTTTGTTCCTTTTGTGATGTACTAAAAGTGTGCAAGTTTGATTCAATTTGGACAAGCCTATAAAAAGTTATGAAGGGGGCAGTCATAATATGTTCGAAAACCCCCGGACCAAATAGGGTTAAGAAATTACTAAATAGTGATTTGAATTTAATGGTTTATTTATGTCATTAAAATGACCCCACATGTCAAAAGAGAAAAATTTTTTTGACATTCTAGAAAGTGAATTTTAAAACATTTTATCTAGGTACCTCGTACACAACGATGATTGTTCTTTCTACTGCAACGTAATATGATCCCTCCCCTTTTATACCTGTGTCAACAGCCGTGAAACATTGGTAACGTTTGAGCAGCTGCGAGCATGAAATTTTGAATTCAAACTATTTTCTAACCTTTCACGGTTTTCGATGGTTACTTTTTAAACTCATTAAAACAAAAGTAAGTGTTCAACTTTATAAAAATTAAACTCATATATTTTTATTGACTTTGAACTGACCGTTTCTTTTCTCAGTTTTATTTAATACTTGACCTGGCAAACATTTGTTTAAATGTTTGCCAGGTCGAGTGTTATAAATTTGGACTTAAAAAATCACTTTGGATCACTATTTTTGTAAATTTTCAAACTGATGGTATAAGGGGAAATTTTTTTGCTTGTTCTCTTTTGTCTTGATATCCCAAATAAATTTCATGGTCAGTTTTTCAATGCTACTCTGGTTAGTGATCGAAAATACACTATTTAATCTTAAACTACTTTATCTAAAAACCTTTTTAAAATTTATCTCACATCCAATTAAAAAAATTAACTATTCAAATGATTGAATTGGATTTACGCATTGTTTTCATTTTATTTGATTGGACAAGCTTGATATTTTTGTTGATATATAAAAAATACGTTATGTTCGCATCCTTTAACCAACCCATTTATGGTATTAACAACCTGGGTTGGTAAGTCAGAAAAAAAACGGCTTCCATCATGTCGTAAGAATAGAAAAGTCCTGAGAAGCTTAAAAACAAATTTACATTTGTCGATCGATTGATGGTGGCCTGGAAAAACTACATTAAGACTCAAAAATAAATTTCTGCTGCATTTTTTTGTGATATTTTAACAATGTAAACGATGAAGAAGAGGTACAACTAGATACGACAATTTATAATTTTTTGTTTGCGTACAAAATATGTAGGTAGCTAGCCAGGGGCGGTTCTAGGACTTTTTTTGACTGGTCTTAAAAAGCCTCGAAGAGGCTTCACCGTCCGCCAGGGCGGTAATTTTACAACTGGGGGTTTGAGGGGCGTTGTGAGCCCCCCAACGGGTCCAGCCCCCCAACGCCCTTTAACGCCCTTAAACGGCTAAAATAGCTTAAAATCATCTCTCGGACTCATCTTTTTTTAGTTTTTTAGCTGATGAAGATTATATTTTGGAATGTTTTTTGTACAACTTAAGTAACTTAAATGTTTTTTTTACAAATTTTGGTGTCATGCCTTATTAATTTTAGGGAATTTATATACGGGGACATTTAAACAACAGATAATAATATACAAGATTTATTCCTTTTTTTATCAAGACTGTTACACTTTTAATCGTCGTTCAGGATATCTAACATTTTAAGTCTTTTTGGATATTTTATTGCCAGCATATCGATTACGTCATCTAAATTTATTTTCATCTCGTTGTGGATATTTAGCAACACCAAGCCATTAAATCGATCCTGAACAAAAGTTTAAAAATTATAATTAAATGCACTTAATGTGGTGTTTCACAATTAAAACAGATAACTCAATAAATTAAGATACACGACACGATTAAAAATGTCACATTCTCCTTAATACGCAACGTTATATTGTAGAAACATACCTGGGTCATTGAGATTCTTGAATATGTCTTTACTCGTCGTAGCATTGATATAGATCTCTCACAAGAACTTGTCGTTACTGGCACTACGGCAAGAATATGTAAAATCTTGAAGATATTTGGGTACAACATAAAAATATGTGCAGTAATGCATTATTAATTATATCTAAGAAATAAAGCTGAATGTTTACTTGCAATGTATAGAACTTTCTCTTTTAAAAACACAAGCAATAAATTACTTCTTACCTCTTAAACCTTTGCCATTTAAATTCATTGTTGCTGACGTTTTGTCTTTTTTCATGGTGGTAAGAGGTATATACAAAGTGATTTGGCTCAAATAACCCAAATGGCATTTTTCTCACCTCACCCATTCTTGACTACATAATGGTTATTCATTCGCTCGTATATTCTGTACTTGTTCTTGGGGTAATCAACCCATTATTAAAACTTCCATGGATGTCATCTATATCATGAGGGTATGCGGTTTTAATATTTTTCCAAATAATTATTGCAAGAGCAAGAAGAGCAGAACTTTTAATTTTAGGATTATAAATGGCTTCCTTGATGACACATGACTTCCTGTCTAAGTTTTTATTTCCTGTAAATTCATCAGCAACATCATGAGGAAATATTGATACAAAAAGTCCTCTTTCATTACGAGGAAAGTTCTCCATAATCTTTTTGTCAACATTATGTGAAGCATAGAAGTTTGAATGTAAACGCAGCTCAATCGAAACGGCAGCTCGAAGCAAAGGCTCTCATTTCCAACAATTAATATTGAAACAGAATTGTATAAACAATTGCCGTTTCCAGTAGATCTAAATAAAAATGTTTTTTCTATTATTTATAGACGATAGTTAGCTACAAAGTTTTCTGCAAAAACAAAATGTTAAAATGAAAAAATAAAACAAACAAATAAACTATATATAATAACAAGGCTACTATTGATTAGACGCATTTATCGAAGATAAAAGATAAAAGTTCAAATATAAACAAAACACACTGTTTATAAAAATCTGCAGAAAATTTTACTTGCTGGTATTTGAACTTATCATGTGAGTAGCTAGGCAGCTAGTAACTATTTCTGTATTTAAAATTTATAATTAAAAAATACACAAGCAAACAAATAAAATTTCTTACCTTAAACATCTACAAATAGACTCTGTTGGAAATTTTACCAAGGGAGCATTCAGTAGTGTCTGCGAGATTCAGTCCAACTTTTTCTTTCCAACTCTTGCATCCAAA
Organism: Hydractinia echinata; assembly: GCA_030067915.1. Lineage (NCBI taxonomy): Eukaryota > Metazoa > Cnidaria > Hydrozoa > Anthoathecata > Hydractiniidae > Hydractinia > Hydractinia echinata. The sequence continues at coordinate 797,790 of JASGCC010000073.1, read as the reverse complement.
TATGATACTTCTCCAACACATGTCGAAATATGGTGCTTTAAGGCCGGTTTCCATACAACTGCATTTTGCGCCCAGTCGTATAAAGCGCCGTGACTTTTGATCTACGCATGCGCATTATCAGAATAATGCCACTGACCTCGCACTTTTAAATGCGCTGGGGCGATTTAAAAAAAGTTGAACAGGCTCTACTTTTTGCGAGCTACATTTTGCGCTTCAGCTTAACAGCCAATCAAAAGGTAGAAATCTACATGAATTACGAAAGAATTTTTTATTAGATCATTTCAAGATGGCTAGCAACATCTCGTTTCTGTGTTAAATTTTTGTCAAAGCCAAATGAATGTAGAGAATCAGAATATATATCAATCAAGTGAAGTAGATGAAAAACAAAATAACATTAATGAGTCTGTGGAGGCACAAAGAAACAACGTTGTAAACAAACTTAAAAAGACTACTCGTGATCTGACAACATTAAATCTTTAAGCAAAACGTTGTATAGTCCTTTGATTCTTCTTTCTATGGAAAGTCGTCTCATCCACATGTTTTTCTTACGTATTTTACAACGTTGTTTATTTCTACGTCATAAAAATATTGCTAGGACTACTCTCAAATTTTGCAGCAACAAATATCGTCTGTTTACATCAGCCATGTTTTGCAAAAAACACGTGAGCAAAAATCGCTTAATGGAAATGGTTCGGTATATGTGATAAAAGTCGCGGCGCATTTTACGACTGGGCGCAAAATGCAGCTGTATGGAAACCGGCCTTAACTTTACATCTCGCTCCAAATCTTCTAAGACATAAATCAAGTAAAAAAACACTGACCTGTTTCACAGCGGTCGTAAAAGAGAAAGTTTGCAGATCACTCACCTGAATATATGTCCTGGATCGTCATGCCGTATAATTTTCATTTTACACCAGTTGGCTACACCAGAGAAATACACCAGGATATTTTTTGCCCAGAAGAATGCGCAGCTTACACCAGTTGAACTGGTGTAAATACTGAAGCCGGTACCGATTAGGATATCAAAAAATTCACAGGATGAAACAGCCGCATTCGGCTAAATTGACTCAAAAACAGGACCACAAAACCCAAACGGCGGGGGGCGGGACCCCGAATATCAGTTTTATACGCGACGGACGCTGGCGGCCGTTATTCTAGTTCAGTTTAATAATGGGCGTAAAAATCAGAGAGCAAAAGGCTCACAGAGATACACCTTAATTTTTTGAGCAGAATTTTCGCTGGTGTATTTACACCAGTACACCATAGCTAAATCCGCCCCTGCTAGCCCTGGCTAGTTAAAAAAAGGTTATAGCACACACCAACCTCGTTCCCAGGGCAATTTTTAGCTTTTTTGATATCCGAGACGGCGCGAAGAAATGACCCTGGGCCAGGCTGGTTAAAATCAGCACGATTCGTGCTGATTTTTAATTTATTCAAAGTTTGGTCATTTTGTTAAGAATTGCATGCGGACCGCCGAGAACACTGTATTGCTATAATTTATGCAAAACAATCTTGGATCGAAATCATGGATAGAGTTTTATTTTTAATCAGAAACAAGTTAGCTAAAGTGTTTTGAGTTTTTGCTTCGAGAAAATATGATTGCAGTGTTGCCTTCGCTTTTTTTTGACTACATACAAATTTTAAATATATATTTATTTTAAAGTTTTCAGCCATCTATAGCTAGCTAGCTAGCAAAGGCCCAAGACGTACTTTTGTAGCTAGCTACAAAGGTTGTGCAAACCAAGGTAGTTATGATTTTTAGCTATCTTTATTTTATATTATAGTTAAAAGTGAAAGTACTTTTAGCTAGCTATAGCTAGCTACCAAGCCACAGAATTACCAGAGGGTTTTGTGATTAGAATTTACACTGAAGATGCCTAGCTATAGCTAGTTAAGTTTTTAGTATTTGTTTAGGAACATGCAGTCTTTCTAATTCCATTTTTGTCTTGCGGGCCTCTTATTGCTGACGTAAACCTCTATAAACCTAAGTTGAGGCTTTATCACACCGGCATTATGGTGGCGTGTAGCTATATATTATACTAGTATTGAGTCATCAAACGTCATCAATGTAACCATGTGTCAGATACAGATCAGATATATACGTTTAGACGTATATAATAACTGGCTCCTTGTGTCTGTTATTGTTGTAACGTGCATATACACCTAAATAAAATCGTATTGTCAAAAATTTTTTACCTAACTTGTTAGGTCAAAATTTATAATTGTCTTTAAATAAAATCTTATTAAATGCCTAAATTCTGAAATTCGGAAAGTATAGCTATTACAGAATCATTTTTTATGCTAATCCCATCAGACCAGCCTAAAAGCATCTCCTATCAAGTTTTAACTCAATATCTTTCTTTTTCATCTTTCTTTTTCATCATATTGCACTTATGGTTTTTCACGAAACGGGTCCCTGGAAACTCATTTACAACTAAATGGCCACTACGGTCAAACCAATTGACTTTTTTCAATAATTTTATGTTTGTTGCTTTACTAAGAGATTAAAAGTCATAAAACATAGGATGTTACATTTCATGCAGTCAGAGAACATTGTTATTTAATCTGTAATCGATTTTTATTTAATCTGTAACCGATTGTTATTTGTAACCGATTAATTAAGACAATACAGACTAATTAGAAGGTACGTACAGATTAATTAAGTGTATAACTATTTGGTTAATTAAATAGTATGAACTTCTTAATCCAGTTTTTTAACCTTTTTCAACCAAATCAACAGCATATGATTTTATTTTTTTGTTTATGTGTTCTGCCTCCTTTAGAAAGAATATTAGCTAGAGTGTAAAAGAAGGTCTGTTCGGGAGAAATAGGATTAGTTATGTATACACCTTGTGTTGTATTTGAGCTAGCTAGATAGCTGCTAAACATGTCTTCAAGCAAACCTACATTGTGTTTTTTACTACACCCTGTGCACAAAAGCTAGCATTAGCTAGCTTTCTAGCTCTAGCCTAGTAGCTACCTCCTCAACTGCACTGCAAAAAAACAACAGAAGCTTACTTTAACAGTCTCTAAAAGTACAATTAAAAGCTATTTAATTTTGTTTGCACGTTAAGCTATACTAACAATGCCAAATATTTTATTTTTCACAAAAATAAATTCAGTCTAGCAGAGCATAAACATTCCAGCGTCCCTTTCGCACATAAACTTAGACACCATTATTGTTTTTCTGTTTTCAATTTTTTACGCATAAATTAATTTATCTTCATAATTAACGGAAACTTGAGAAACCAATCAGATAGCAGAACTGACCAGTGTGGCCCAGGGTCATTTCTTCTCGCCGTCCGAGATTGTCAGAAAGAGAAAAATGGGCCTGGGGTCGAGGTTGAGCACACACGGATAAAAACTTTTGAAGATGTTCCTTAATGATGCGTGTACAATTCGTAACCTAAAAGGGATACTCAGTTTTTTTGGAAATGAAAACAAACGGGATCTTCTTTCCCAATTTTCCTTTTTTGCTTTAATACAATAAATCAATTTTAACTCAATTTTTCGTTTTCAAAACAAAAAACGAAAAGGAAACTCCAATTTTTAGCAAAATAATTTGTAAACGTTTTTTTCTACAATCCCAAGGCTTACTTTGGGTCATTTGGAGCTAAAAATCCTAAAATTCGAATTCATTTTGCAAATTTTTATTTTCAATTAAAAATTGAAATTTAAAAGTCAAGTATGATTTTTCATTTTTTTTTAATTAAAAATTGAATTTTTAATTTCTATTTTTTATTAATGGATGCCTAAAAGAATAACAAATCATGAGAAATCATGTGATGTGATATTTCTGATCTATCAGACGGATAGACGTGAAGTGCGAATTTTGTTGATTAAAAGCAGAGACAGACACTCATCGAATTTTTCCAAAAGAAATCTTTCCCTATTTTTTTTAAAAAACTTTAAAAAGATATGCAGTATTTTACAACCGCAATATAATATTTTCTAGGGGAGAAAGTAGTCTTTTTTTCATACTCTACTACGTCACATTCGTAGGGTTAACACACCTTTCCCGAATTTATATTCTGTAAAATGTCGCGTGCATGAAAACAAATCTTGGTAACCAACATATTCGTTATAAACATGGAAGAAGACAATGTTTTAAGAGATATTTTGCTAAACAATTTAATAGCAAAAACGAGCAAAAATGACCAGATTTTTAAAGACGTTAGAAAGGTTACTGTTGTTCTCATGACGGACAGAAAAACAGTAATATAGTCAGTTTGACAAGATGAACTTTTTAGCGTGTTTTTCTGTGGATAATTTACCATTAGCAACAAGAAAAACCGTGAAATATGCAATACATTTTCTCAGTTTTGTTTTTAAATTCTTAAAATTTTTTAGTCGTAGCTTGCTGGTAAACTTTGTGTTTTTAGAAAAAACGAAAGACCTGTAATTAGTTAGCTATATCGTCGTTGTTGTTGGTTAGTTTATTCGCTCGTTTATGCAAAAATGTAGTTTTAAATTCATCTCGCATAATAAATTTCATATTTTTGCGTTCTCAAGTCATTTTATTCGTTTAATTTCAATATGCTTTCATAAGTCATATTGTACTATACTGTACTCAGCATATTTTTTGCTTTGTCAGAATTGTTTTAAAATACTTTTCTAAGAGAGATGTAAAGCAAGCGTGAAGAAAGAAATTCGAGACATTGAAGTACGTCTTAACAAAGTGAATAGTACAGTAATTTCAGCTGTATGTACTTGCTCTGTAGAACAAAGTTGATATTGTAGCTAATCACATATTGTACTATTACTTCAGCTTGCAGACTACTCATTGAATGTAATAAACAGTAGAACACTCATGCACCAGGAAGACCAGGCTAATATCGACCGACTGATAGCCTTGTGGTAGATCGTTCGCTTCCAGTGCGGGAGGTCTTGGGTTCAAACCCCGGCCGAGTCATGCCAGAGACTATAAGAGTGTGAATCTATCCTTTCTGCTTAGCGTTCAGCATGAGAATAGGATTGATATCTTAGGCGGTTGTCTAGTTGAGCGATTGCTGTGCCTGCACGACTTTCGTAGCTCAAATGGGAGCTTTAAATGCGCTAGGACCCCCTTCGCAGGACCCTCGTTGATAGCAGTACCAATAGGAACTGAAGAGGCTATCCTGGGTAAATAATTTCAATAATAATAATAATAATCTTAAAAGGGACGATTATTTGTTGAACTCACAGCTTAATGAGCCTTACATTCAGGAACTGATAATGGAGCAAATAACAAAATCCATGAGTCATTTATGTGACCACAAAAATTCTGATGTGTATATATGTTTTTTTGTAAGCATAACATTTTTCAACATTCATAAGGGAAATTTTTAAACATTGCGCAGCTTGGGCCAATCCTTGTGTATTCCTATTGTAGATATTCAGACACTCTCTTCTTTTTCACACTACATATGAAATCGACTCGATATGAATCCTTACAGAAGAATAGTTTTACTTTTTTTTACTTTTCAGTTGAAGACGCTCTCCTAAAAATGCAGGCATGTTAATGAAACTCGAATTTCTTCGGTTGCTTGCTACCTTTCCTGCTTTCCTGCTTAGCCATCGCAAAATATAGTATTCTTCTTTTTAAGACAAATTTGTTTTTAAATTTTTTTTTTAATTACAAGGTCATATAAAACACAAAAACATCGTATCCTACTCCCTAGCTGAATTTTTTATGTTTACAAAGTTTATTAAGAAGTGTCTCGTTTTTTCAATAATTAAATTCGAGAGAGTTGCAAACGTGATATGCGCTTTTGACATGAGTTCAACGCAGGTTTTTTAAAATCCCTCACCCCCAAAAATATTGACGTAAAGGCGGCGTTGTCGGAATTTTCATTGCATTGAAATAGCCTTTTGTTTTCGATGTATTCTTAATCTCGTTCCCAGCGTAGCTCTGGGAGAAAATTATATTATTATCAACCAGTCAGACAACAATACCTTTGTTGTCTGTTTGATAATAATATAATTTTTAGAATATATTTTTTATTCTAAGATTTGTGTAAACTAAGTAATATAACTGGATGTTTCGAAAAAAATTTCTAATTAAAATTATGGAATGTTAAATCTATGCAGTGATTAAAAAGCAATTTACTGTGGTTTACAAATATTTTAATCTGTCTACACACCACCAAGGTAGCAATTATACGTAATGACCTGGCATTTTACTGACTAATTAAAATTAAAATGATTAAAAGTACTGGGAAAGAAAAGCAAACAAAATGCAGTAGGAAACTGCACATGAAAAGTTAAGCTACTGTTATATTTCAGGCTCGCAAGCTTGTTGTTTTCTTTTGTCTTTCTTCAGATTTAATCGTGTAAACCGCTTTTTTTTTGCAGAGGTTTTACTTATGAAGCTGCTAATGCAGAAGGAAGGCGTGAATAAAGAACATAACATAAACATAAATGGCCACAGCAAATTAGAACAAAAGTCACGTGGCTTTAGGTCTGTTGAACTCTCTTTTAAAAGCGTGTGTTGTATAAGCTACTGCTTGGCAAGCGCTGCTTTTTGGAAATCAAAATATCTTTACAAGTTATTTTGTAATGAGTTTCTAGAAAGGACACTTTTTTGGGAAATAACAGTTTGAATATTTAAGGATACATGAAACATACCTTTGGAATTATAATTCATAGAATATTTGTTTTGAATAGAAAATATACAAATTTAACAGGAAAATGATGAAAAAGGCGAAATATTTTTGAAAAAATTAAATTTCTTTACAAAGTTTAAATCTGGATATTTCGTCTTTTTGAAAATTCAGTCAATGTGAGTTTGACAGTATATTATCAATACAATACAATTGCATAAATATTGCTATTTATACATAAAATTGTATTGTACTACAATACAATTTTTAAAACAGTTTTCCGATATAACAACAGTATTGTATTGTAAGGGTAAGGTTAGCCACAAAAAAAATATTAACAGATAATGAACATATTTATTTAAATTTTACCTATAGATGGTAGAAACAACAGATACACACGAAGCGTAGTTTTGATGCAATTCTGTTATTTATGCGGGCACAAAATAAAACAAACTGGCAAAAAGTAACCATTAAAAAGCCATGTTAACGAAATTAAAAGAATCTTTTAACAAAACTGTGAGGTAGTAAGGATATATCACATATCGATTCTTTTTATGTTTTTATCAACAACATTGAATGCGAAAATAAGGGATTTGTCCAATAAATTCTAGTTTGGTGAGGCTTGTAATTTGGCTGCAACAGAGACGTGATTCTGGAAGGCCGGTTCACTAGTAAAGGCCCTGATATAAACAATAATTTTTGGATGTGTTTAGCGATTGGCCAGGCCTAACTACGGTCAAAATGCAACTGCAAATGTGTACCTTCTGTACCCCCTCCCTGTCTAACGGCGGACGTCATTTGTTAACCATCCCTAAGTCGTCTATAATTATTTGTATATAAATTTGAGCCTATGATTAAAGATAAACGGAGCCACTGGTATTAAGAACAGACAATTCAGAGTCTGTACATTAGCCAAAGTCCAACATTAGCACAAGTCTAGTAAAATATTTTGTGAACATTCCCCGGAAAGAAATATTTGCTAAAAATTGCATATTCCTTTAAGGCTTAGACATTTGACGCTTGACAGTGAGCAATTATATTTGGCTGCGCTCGTACAGTTAGCTCCCGGTAACTCGAACCTCGATTAACTCGAACATTCTTTAACTTGACCCATTTACTCGAGAAATAGAAATCAAACACTAGATAAATGGCAGATTTTAATTTAATTTAATTTTTTATTAAGTCCTGATTGTTGTCTCTCAAGGAAAATCCAATTTACAAGGGACATGTATTTTTATCGCCAAGATTGTACATTTTCCCGTTAACTGTTGCCCCACCTCTTGAAAAATAGCTTTAAATCGAACTATACATTTTCATTTTAGACTATATTCGACTTAACGGGAGCTTTGTATAACTCGAACATTCGTTAGTCGAACTATTTTCCTCAGTCCCTTAGATGTTCGAAATACCCGGAGTTAACTGTAGTTTCGAAATCAAACTTGATTCGAAATTTTCGTCACGAACATAGCGCTAAGTTTGTCTCCATTTATGATAGTGCTAACGGATTGACTTCATGTTATTAGCGTTTCGTTTGATTACGTGCGGGAATCATGTTTATTATTATTAAAAACAAATTAGCGGGAATATTTGTCAGCTTATTATCTTAGGAGATTATCAATTTCATGTTGGTTTTTTGACAACAAAGTGCATATTGTTGACTACAGTTGCCAGGATTATGGCTGCAGACGATAAAAAATAGACAGCGGGTCTTTGTTACTAAAAAATTAAATTAAAACCTCTTCTGGGTCAATTCTAGCATACAAAGCCTTGCCATACAAGTCTTGCCATACAAATCTTGCCATACAAGTCTTGCCATACAAATCTTGCCATACAAGTCTTAACATACAAATCTTACCATACAAGTCTTGCCATACAAGTCGTAAATTCGTCCGTCGCTACTCAAACTACCATCTTTAGCACATAAATGGAAAATCGGGTATTAAAATATAGACTAGTCGTTGACACGTTGATAAAAACCCACTGGTTTGCCCGTCCTTTATATACTGCATTTTGTGTGTCTCGCTACTGTGGTACCATTTTGCGCAGAGGCTGATAAAATACGGGCATTATTATAGGGAATAGTCGTTAACCCGTGGCAAAATTCACGGGAATTCGCCTATCGAAGCAAAGTCTGTAAAAATATATTAAATTTGTTATTTGTAGCTTGCAGGGTTCGTGCGTGGTTTAGTATGATCCTTCTTTTGCCGACAGACGAAGTACGGGTATTATTATAAAATAGTAGGATAAAAAGGTGACTTTTTTAAGATTAGAATTTTAAGATAAAATTGTTACAAAAAAGGATAATTGATTAATATCCTTTTTTATTTCAAACAGTGCTTGCTTCGAAAAAATAATTGTTCCGTACTAATTTTCCCAAAAATTAGTCTGTAACAAGAAACTATATATATGATTCTGTCAAATCACCAGCCAGGTGTTTACTCCAGACAATGTGGTACTTTAAAACGCTGTCTTTTTGTTTTAAAAAGTTTACATATTTATCTTTCCGAAGATAATAATATTAGTGTTTGTTATATCAGATAATCCTCGGTAATCCTGAATGGAGAAGCATTCATCATTGAAAAGATTAAATGATTTAACTAAGATTTTTTTTTAAAATAACTATAGATTCGTTGACACAGTCTTGAATTGAATGCTAATGTACTAAAAGCTAGGATTGTCATTGTCTAAATATCTTTCGTAACCGTTTTGAAAATATTATATATTTTAATAACTAACAAGAGTAACGGAAGATTGTGGAAGAAGATAAGATTTTATTGTTATTTGCCTGTACACTCAACTTCTTGACATCCGCATGTGTGTACCACCGTAATAAGTCTCTTCTTGAAGGTTACCTTTCCATTATCACGACATTTAAGGGTGATATTACTGTACTTCGAAGCTGTAGGTACGCATGCTTTGCAACTTTTAAAATTTACGACTGTTTGTGGTATAAATAGAGAATTACATGCACCTAAGCAATACTTATTTGTTATAAAGACTGGTTTACAACCGTCTATAAGTATAGGTTGACTGAAGCTTCCAGACATGCAACTTTCATTTCCTTTACTTTCTGTTAATTTTGATTTTGGTAGCAGGTATTCACTTGAAGTTGACTTCAAAGCTTTCAACGAATCCTCATCACTCTTTAAACGCTCAAACATGATGAGTATGATAAAGATATAAAAATACGAAGTCATCTTTCTAAATAAAACAAACAACTAAATTGACTTTTTGACCTACACGACCACAAAAGATGAAAATGATTTTCTTGCTTGATTTTACTTTAACTACCTATCTCCAATTACTATGATTGTGATGAGACTGCTACGTGTTTAAGTGTACGTATGTTCAAACTATTTTTTATACAACGATCCATAAAGATGCTTATGCTTGTGATTGCATTGTTCTACTTATAGTAACCAGACCGACTCAATATTCTAAAGGAATCAAATTAATGTAAACTTTTTGTAAACTTTTGTTTTTTCGTTGATATGGTTATTAATTGTATTTGGAGCATTAAGATACCTAACCGTTGGGAACGGAAATGTGTTTTTTTATTTAAAAGAAGAGAATTTCAGAAATTCGGTTTCCCTATTCGATTAAGTAATTATAAAAATAATGGAGACCGGAAAAACCAGCTATACAACTATTTGAAAAAAGAGTCACTGGAGTGAGAAACAAAGTGTTAAGGGGTTGTTTATTCTTTTAGAAAAGCAAGTTAAAAGGATGTCATCTATCTCATCTTCCAATTGCATGTGAGAGTACATACAACAGTAGATAACAGTTCTTGGCCTAATTTTTAATCTCAAATTACTCGATACAATACGTAAACTTGAAACATTTTTGTTGTTAACATTAAGCGCCATAATAAGCTGCCGTACTTGAAGTAACTTTTAAGTAGAAACGTTGCTAATTGTAAATCTTATAAATGTCATTTCAGTGAGTAAATATAATCTTGAAATAACAACTTATAATTTATTGTCTAGACAGGTCTCAAACTTTATATTTATATCTACTTGCTGGTCACGAATTAGTCAAAATTCTTAGGTTATTTTCCACTAAATCCAGTAATTCCAATAATTGAAAAGACAATATCGGGTTTTCGCAAATATTTTTTCTTGTTTACTTCTCCGCGAATTACGTTTTTAACGAATTTGTGTTTGCTCGCCAAAAAAGCTTTCTACCTACCTCTCTTACCCTAGTATTCACTTTAATCTAATTAATCGAATCCATTCATGACAACTAAGTTAGAAAATCTTATTATTTGTAGGTGTGGTGAAGCAACTTTATTGTCTAAAGATTTCTTAAAAGTATTAAAGTAAGTTACTATCTTTTTGTGTGCCTCCTGTGTGGGCATTATCTATAATTAGCAGATTTCTTGTGAATCTAACTTCGTTTTTATCTTAATTCCAAAATTACAGAGTCCGTATTGCTTTCAAATACTTTCCAGTAGCGTGATTATATTAGGATATGCAATTACTTGGCTAATGGGAGATTTCGTTTTGATATTGCGTGAAAGTAAATGTAGCTAAACACAGTTTAGCTCATGTTAATTGCAGTTCCCAATACTTGATAGTTGCTATGCAGATGCATCATTAAGAGTACACAAGGTTGTCTTGCTCACCCAAGGCATCTTTGTCTCGATTAACCAAATCAAAGCTATGTGTCATAACTTGAAGCAACTTTCTTGTTGTTGATACTTTAGAGCAGGGGACTAAAGGTTTGGGTATAATCTGTCCATATTAGGTGGTTCTAAGTTAGCCAATCAACAATCCAGGGGCCCCCTATAAATAGGAGAGAGTTACTCTGATTTAGTTTCTCACCAGTAGTTGCAATAACTTGCTTAATTGAAGTAATTTTGAATTCCTTGAATTGGCGCAGTTTGGCTTAGTACGACCAACAAGGTTTTAGTCCAGTGGTGGAAGCAATTGGCAACTTTACTCAATTATGTCAATGTGTTAAATATAACTGGTGGGGGTGCTGGGCTGCCCTGGGCAGCCACAAAGTGTAGAGATGTGCGTGTACCCCTGGAAGAGTATGGTGAATTAAGTACAGGTGCGAGGAGATGAACAACGGTGCTCCACGCGAGCAGGACAGATGACTGGGGAAATAACAGCAGGGGGATGCGGCGCTGACAGTCAGAGGTGGGGCACCAAGAGGTTAATAACAGGTGTGAAATGCATAAGAAGCTAGAGCTCATAAAGAGTAGGTTCTTGTGAGGTATGATAGAGGAAATGGAATCACAGGAGAAGAGCTCCGGATGTGATTGAGAGATTAGTTAAGCCAGAAAACACTACTAGGAGAAGAGCTCCGGATGTAGTGGAGAAGAGCGAATCGATTGGGAACACGCACGTGAGCTTGAGACAATATCTTCTCTCCAATCTAGCATCCTCACCCGATTCCGCCAAATTATCCTCAGTTTATTCTTACAAAATTGAAATAAATTTTCTACTCCAAGTTTGTGTTTTTATTGGGAACTACAGCAATTAATAGTTTGTTTTGACGTGCAAGGAAAGACAACACGAGGGACGGTATAAGTTTAAAATGCTATACTAAATAGCCTTAAGAAGGTAATTAATACCGCTAAAAAAGATTTTAAAGACATTATTGCTTTATTGCAATAATTAACTATGTTTCTGTGCAGAATTTATTAGAAAATAGCTACTTAGCTAGATCCAAAAATGTGACGGAAAAGCAACGTTAGTGCTTATAGAATAAAGATAATTTCAGATGCTTTTTTGTAGCCACTTTAATTAATCAGAAAAATATCAAAAGCTTAAAAGGGGAACAAATCTAAATCATCTTCTAAGACATTATTATATTCAGACTCTGACAAACATATGATGACATACATATGATGACGTCCTCTTGAACCTGCTGGCCTTATGCAGTTTTTATATAAACGCCTGAGCAAAACGGAGCTTTCAAAAATGATATTTTAAAATATTTTTTACGCTGATTGTCAATAACATAGACTCGAAGGCGCAACCGTAGTACGTAACTAATTTTGTTTGCAAAGATGGCAGAACGGACAAAAAATTATGTCGGTAGATTTTCATTAATTTGGAAGAAAAAAGTATTTATCGAATAAAAATGCGAGCCTAACATTAAACTAGACCTAATAGCTACAGCATACGTCGAAGATAGAAACATCAGGAGCATAACGTTACAGTGAAAGCCAATATATACATTAGGAACAGAGCGAACATATAACAACGTCACTGCTAAGATATAGAAGCATTATTTATAGCCGTATTCTGTCTTCTGTTCTCAAGAAAGATGTGTGCTACGAGTACACGAAATAATGTGTAATTTAAAGACGGGCGACCCGTGTATTTTTCCACGGGTTAACGACTAACATGCGAACAAATTTAACATTATAACCAGTTGATATCAACCGATTATAATTAATATCTATTTTCAACCAATTTATACGAGAAAGCTGCAGCGCTGATTGGCTACGAAGCCTTACTGACGGGTTGTATACAGCACGGTATAACTTTTAACCTGGTAGCAACCAAAATGGTTACTATAAATGTACACAAATAACATTGCCGGAGGATCGTTAAAACACACATGCAGAGTCAAAAATCCAAACAATCACAAAATCAGAAACCTCAAATTGCTCTGTTAGAAAAACAGCAAGAAATGGTAATAATTCTAAATCCATGCACGCATAAATAACTGTGTTTTTAATATACACGTTCATCAGCACAATGAGAAACAAGCAAAATGGCGCAACCTTGAGCCCAGGGCCTGTAGCGTTTTTTAATATGAGGATGAAACACCCTCTCTATCAAAAAACGATACAGGCCCTGGGGTCGAGGTTGCAAAATAGCGTCGAATTTGTGTGAGAGACTCTTCTTCTGACGATAATAAACTTTGGTTAAAAAAAGATAAAAAAATTCTTTATATGGATATTCGAATGTTTTGTTCTGTCTTTTACATGTATTGGAAAAATGAAACAATGAAATCGAAATCGAACGTTTTCTTTTTTTAACAAACTTGGTTTTTACAACCTTGTCACAAGTAAATCTTTAGAAAATAATCCTGGTTTCTACAAATCCAAACAAAATATCAGTTTATAAATACAATATAAACTATTTTATCCATCTCTTCCAAAAATATTACCCGTGGTCAGCGTATCGATCTCGCACACTCGCTGTACATTTTTGGCCTCAGGTAATATTTCTCCATATAGATAGACAAAACAGTTTATACTTTTTAAGAGCAAACACGTTAAAAGGTATAAACCAACCTCCTTCTGGCTTTCTCATAAACAACAGAAAATTAGATTTTTCGTGTGTAAGATATAATTATTTTGCTAGACTTGAAGACAAAAACAACACAAATCCAATTAACTGTAGCCTAGTTAACTAAGCTTTCTTCATCGAGTTGATAAAATGAGTTTCTCTCAAACTAAAGCTTAGACGCGAACGAATGACTCAGCGGAAACCCCGAGTTTAAAAATTGGACAATGTGACTAATCGACATGGACCACGTGAGCAAAGAACAATAGAATTAGCCAATCAAAAAGAGCGCGGCCAGATTTTGGCCGCAGAAAAATCGTTTGAGACCCAGCGTAATTTTTCCCACCTTAACTACTCCGATTTCCCGGTGGTAAGAAAAATTACGCTGGGTCTCCTGGCTAAATTGACTGATGAGTAAAAGTTAAAGGGTGCGTCTGCAAGACATTGCTGTCATCTTTTAATTAGCCTGGAAAAACAATTTGTAATAAGCACGGCAAAACTTGTTTCTATATCGTTTGACAAAATACTTGTGGCGCTCAGTGACAAAAAAGCAGAGATCGCCGCCACAAGCAGTTATAAAGCAATTCGAACTATTCACAGTCCCCGGAATATAGTCTATTGCTGGCATTCACCTTGAAAGCTGTTTAGTTACATAGTTAAATGCAAAAGTGGCGTTTTTGCTGTCTAGGCTGGGTTTGAGTCAATAGACGAAAATTGTTCACATATGTTCTTCTACTTCTTATTCGTACAGTATTTTAGCGTTACGTCGTTATTATTAAGCCGCAATCACATGAACGTAATTTTTTACGTAAGCTCTTACGAAATATTTTACGTAACAAATGTCAGCTTACGAATACTTTTGTTCACATGTACGAATACTTTTGTTCACATGTACGAATACTTTTGTTCACATGTACGAATACTTTTGTTCACATGTACGAATACTTTTGTTCACATAAACGGAAAATGTTACGTAAAATGTTACGTAAAGTCAAAAGAAATGTTTCATTCATTTTGACTGGCAAAGTTATTTTCAAATATGGCGGCATTCAACAAGCACCACATGTTGGCAACTGTTCTTATTATTTTAAGAAGAAGGCTCTTTCCATGCATTTTCCTTTATGTCTTTTCGATGAAAATCTGCATGACTCTTGTCATACAATACTCCATACTTGTACACAATCGTGGACAGTTCTTCGTCGTTGCACGCCATTTTGATGTTTGTCATTTTATCAAACCAAACATGTTGAACAACTAATTTCGAATGTTTTCTAGTTCGAAATGCTGTTCGAACGCGATTGCATAATTCTTTTCCTTCTTTTTTTCCTTCTTTTTGCTTACGTACAGTTTCTTACGTGCAAAAAGTTTTGCACACAAGGAAATCCACGTAAGCGCTTACGGAATTCCGGAAGGGTTTACGTAATTTTCGTAAGACATGTCACATGTACGTAAATTTTTTACGTAACGTAAGAGAATGAATCAACACAATCTTCTTACGTAAAAAATTACGTTCATGTGAATGCGGCTTTACTGAGACTATAATGAACTAGCTCCGAAAAAAAAAATCGTTTCCACGTCGTAAATAACTAACAACTTATGGTAACCAATCTACAAAAAATGTTAATAATAATTACTTGCCTGTTTGTAGCTTAGTGTCGTTGATTATGAAGTGATTACTGACATATAACCCTGGGTGATATTATACTTTCATTCCGTACGATAGACAAAGCATTGCGACTGAGAAATTTTATCAGTTCAATAACAATTAACTTGTTTATTTAAGAGACGCACCCAGCAACGTGATAAATTTGATAAACTTTCTTTTCAGATTACCGTTTGAATTATCATGCGCAGTAATCTTTATTCTTGTGTGCAGATTCTATTCTATACACTGCCTTAATCCCGAAAACCGCTCCTTTTCTATAAATGCCTTTACAAATGTATGGTAGAACGAAAAACTATTTCATATGGCTTGATAAATCGCTCTTTAATTTTTCCTTTGCCGGCGATGTCGTTTCGTTGTTTTGTCTATATTAACAATACTCTTATTTTGTCTGTTTGCCGGTACGAAATCTATAATGGTTAGAAAAAAGTCGGAAAGACGGGAGTATTCTTAAGTGAAAAACGGGTCTGTATTCTCACGTTTTTTTCCTGTTAATCATAGTCACAATAAAAAGAATTGTCTGGGTAATCGCCATTCCGGGCCTTAATGAAAAGGTACTTCAAAAAGCCGGGGCGGCCGATATATAAGGGCACCAATTTTGTAAACATAGCTACGAAAAGGAAGATTTGACACTTATTAAAATATCTTTGTGTGATTAGCATTATTTTAACCTTAAAGACAAAAAAGCTCTCCCAATCCAGTTTTTGAAAGTATAGCTAGCTGCGAGAGGTGTACTTAGTTAATTCATAGCATATGTTACATTTTGATGTCATGCAACAACGTCATAGAAACAGCTATGTTTATAGCTACAAATTTAAAAAAAAAGATTATTATGGCCCTTCTGATGAGGAAGTTCTTGCAATCTCATAGGTAATCAATAGTCACCTAGCCAAAAAACTTTGTACACATGTAGTGCTGGTGATTGAAAGCAGTAAATTTTACAGGTACTATGGTTGTTGTGTGATCAATAAAAGTTAATCAATATCCTGCAAAACTAAGTTAATTTCATTAAAAAAAGAGCCTGGAAATTTGTCTAGGAATTTGCTTACTTTTTTAGAAATCTTGATTGGTTCTTTTGATTTTGGACTAAGTTCTGGACATAGAATGGGACCATATACAGCACAAGATAACGCCAGACCACGGACAATAATATTTAAATTACTGAATTACAAAGATAAACTCCTAGTATTAAAAAATGCTAACAGATTAAAGGACACGAACATCTACATTAATGAGACTGATCACAAGAGAATTCAAGGAGACAAATACAGGTGAAAACTAACTCACTTTTTTATTTTTTATATTAACATAGTATAACAACTTAACATAAAAATGGATGATAACGCATCTTTTTTCGATGTATTTAACTCTAACTTAACATTGAACGACATGACTGATCCAGACTTGAATTATTTTAAAAATCTAAAAATTGAAACTACTAATTTTTCTCCGATTGAAGCAAAAACTCATCTTGCAAAATGTAAAAACAAATTTTCATTGCTTAACATTAACACAAGAAGTATAAGCAAAAACTTCGAAAATCTGAAAACAATGTTATGCAACCTAAAATTTAATTTCAAAATCATTTGTGTAACAGAAACCTGGCTCAAGGAACACATGGTAACGAATTCAAATTTTAACATTCCGGGTTATAAGTCAATACATCAACCACGTTCAGGAAATAGTGTTCTATTAATTATAAATTAAGAAGTAACTTGAGTATAAATACTGACGAATGTGAATCATTAACCGTTGAACTTATAAACCAAAACACCAGAAATATAATTGTAACTGTTATGTATAGAAAACCTGCTGGAATCTGCAAAGAATTTAAACGACACTTTAAATCACACCTCCCTAAACTAGATCACTTAAATAAGCACATTTACATTGCCGGAGATCTAAATTTAAACATTCTTGAATATACATCAAATAATGAAGTAAAAACCTTTGTAGATACGCTCCTTCAACATAATCTTATTCCAACAATAACCAAACCTACGAGCGTGACTTTGACATCTGCTACCATAATATTGATAACATAATCACAAATAATTTTCATAACAACGAATATCAAACTGGAGTGATTGAAACTGATGTATCTGATCATTGCCCGACTTTCTTACTATCTGATGAGTCTCTCCCTAACAAGTTATCTGCCCCGACAATTTTTAAACGAAAGATCAATGAATGTTCCATGGAAAAGTTTCGACAATCTCTTTTAGAAGCAAACTGGGAGCTGGTAAGTGAAACTGAAAATTTAAATGGCGCGTACGATGTTTTTTTGCGCATCTTTATTAATCTTTATCAGAAATCATTTCTTAAAAAAAAAGTAAGTATAAAGAAAAGCACTTTAGAAAACCCATGGATTACTAAAGGTCTCATTAAATCATCTAAAAAGAAGCAGCGACTATATGAAGCGTTTTTGAAAAAAAGAACTTAAACACCAATGAAAACAAATACAAGAACTATAAAAATATTTTTGAAAAACTTAAAAAGCGAGCAAAAAAGAATTATTATGCAGATCAAATAGCGAAATCAATAGGGAATACTAAGAAAACCTGGAGCGTTATTAAAAAAATAATTGGAAAAACCAAAGACAACATTGAGAAATTCCCAAAACAACTTATAATTGAAAATGAACTTACACTCCAAAAAGATAAAATTGCTAACAAATTCAACGATTTTTTTATCAATGTTGGACCAAAACTAGCTGCTAAAATTCCATCTTCCACAAAAACACACAGCTCTTACTTAGATACTTGCGATACTCTAATGAGTGAATCTGAACTTACCATAAAAGAAATGCGAAGTGCTTTTTCATCATTACAACCAAACAAAAGTCCAGGGCTTCACGATATTAGTGTAAATATTGTAAAAAGATGTTATGATATTATTGAACCATCTCTATTCTATATCTTTAGTCTTTCCTTAAAGTATGGACAGTTTCCAGACCAATTAAAAAATGCTAGAGTGACACTAATATTTAAATCTGGAGAAAACTTCGATGTCACTAATTATAGACCTATTTCCGTATTGCCATGTTTCTCGAAAGTTCTTGAAATTACGACCATCTAGTACAAAATAATATTTTATATAACAAACAATTTGGTTTCCAAAAGCACCATTCGACGGACCATGCAGTCATAGAATTGGTAAGTGAATTATCGGAATCCTTTAATCAAAGGTTGTTTACACTAGGGATATTCATTGATCTCTCAAAGGCTTTTGATACTGTAAATCATAACATTATTTTATCCAAACTAAAATCTTACGGTGTGCAAAATAACAATTTGAAATGGTTTACAAATTAATTGACTAACCGAAAACAATGCATAGCATACCACGATAAATTGACGCTCTTTCAACTAATAAAGTGTGGTGTTCCACAAGGATCCATTCTTGGACCCTTACTGTTTTTAATCTACATAAACGACTTACACAATTCCTCTAAAATGTTGAGATTTATTCTATTTGTTGACGATACTAATCTTTTTTACTCCCATACTAACATTGTCGATTTATTTAAAACAGCTAACCAAGAACTTGCGCATATAAACGAATGGTTTAAAGCAAATAAACTCTCACTTAATATAGGTAAAACTAAATATGTGTTATTCTATAACCGTTACAAAACTGATGATATTCCACTCAAACTACCATCTCTTAAAATTAATAACGTAAACATAAACATTAAAATTTCTTGGCGTACTTTTAGACGAATCATTAACATGGAATAAATATATAAGAACCCTTGAAAATAAAATCTCTAAAAATTTAGGGATATTATATAAGGCCAAACGATACTTAAATTTCCATAGCTTAAAAAACCTTTATTTTTCTTTTATACACAGCTACTTAACGTATTGTAATATATCCTGGGCAAGTAACAATGTAAATAAATTAAAAAAGTTGTGTAATAAACAAAAACATGCTTGTCGCATAATTTTTGGTTTAGACAGATATGCACCAACACAACAATTATTTCTTCAAATTGGGGCTTTGAACATTTATCAATTAAATATGCATCAAGTTTTACTTTTCATGTACAAGATGAAACAAAACATAACACCAAAATTGTTTACTAACCAATTTAGTTCAATACAACATAAATATGATACTAGATTTTCAAAAAATAGTTATCAAGTGCCAAAGATTTTATTAAAATCTTGCACGTTTTCAATTAGACATAGGGGACCATACCTATGGAATAAATTTTTATCTGATGATATTAAAACAAACTCAACTCTTAATATTTTCAAGAAAAATGTAAAAACAAAATTATTAACGACTGATCTTATAGACATTTGTAAATATTTTTAGATGCACACTCTCACATAGACCTTTGTAAATTCAACTAATCTTTTTATGGAATATATATAGTTAGAGTATTGCTTTATTATATTAAGTATTATTTTAACTCTCTCTTTCTTTTTACTTAACAACGGGGCTAAGTGATAAGGCAATTTGTGCCTTCTTTTTGCTCCGGCCATTTTTGTATATATTACAAGAAATTTTAACCTGTAACATTTATATAACGGCTAAATATACCTATAACCTAAAAAAAAACAACCTAAGTTCTACTTATGCATGACATCATGAATAAGCTCTGAGTAAAGTGTTGTATATAGCAGTTTTGCAAAGGTATAATAAGTTTTTTTGTATCTTCTTTGTCTTCAGTTTCGTGTTTCCAACATTTTACATAAATTTGGAAAAAACGTTTCTGTGGTATGATCTATCATTTTGCATATATTTATGCCTTACAAAGAATATCAGATTTCTTCACACTCACGACAAGATTTCGGGAAATGTCCGAAAATTAATCTGCAAAAAGGTTTCTTGCCTCAATTTAACTAAACTACAGGCTGTCCAGGACGTAGTAACTTTTGGCCAAAACATTGGTTTTCACCAAATCTACTGAATAATTCTCAAAAGTAAGTTTAGCAATTTTTTTTAAAAACTATTAAAAAATCACAAAAATATTTGAAATTCTTAAAGACGACAAGTAAAAAGATGTTCAAGAAACGCATTTAATTGATTTTCATACTTTGTACAGATGTTGTATATATTATACCTTGGCTTTAAAATTAGTACATGGCGGTAAACTTATCAAAATTTCTTGAAATAATTCCAAACCGATTAGCCCCAGTGATGTCGACAGTATAAAAACTATACTTCTTGTTAACCCTATTCGGTCCGGGGTTTTTCGAACATACTATGACCGGGGGGGCGGAATCCGCCCCCCCCCCCCCTCAATAACTTTTCATAGGGTTGTTCAAATTGAATCAAACTTGGCACATTTATAGTACGTCATAAAAGGAACAAAATGGCAGCAATAAATTTTTGCTTGCGTCAGCACATTTTCTGTGACGCCATCAGAAGCTTGACATTTGTTAAAAATGCCACTATCTGCTTAAAATTTAATTACTTTTGTTCCAGAGCGAATTTTTGCATTCTGTTTGAAGTTTCAGAAAGCTAAATAAAAGTTATTTAACATATTTTCTGGTTTTTACGTGGATCGCATAACAAATTGCCAAAAATTGCCCGAAAATCCGTTTTTTTTCGATTTTCGGGTAAAATCCGACAAAATCGGGAAATCGGATTAATCACGTGTCCAAATTATGCAAAATGATTCTTCTTAATAAAACAAGGTTGTGTTGCAGGTTTCAAGTTCTAAGGATAATCCTAACAGGAGTTATTAAATTTTCCCCATTATAAGGATTTCATAGAGATTTTTAGGGGTAGTTTCGAGTAACGGCCAATATTAAAGCCTCTGAAAGGTATGGGACCTAGAAATTTGGCATGCAGGTGTCTAATAGATAAATATTGAAACTCAGTAAGTTTCATAGCCATATAACATAGCAATAAGGAGTTATTAAAAAAAAACCGTCACGGGTGGCGGAATCCGCCCCACCCCGGACCGAATAGGGTTAAAGATATTACTTATAACTCTCCTATCACTTTTGTAAAAATTGAGATAATGACTTAAAACTTAATAGGGTATGGTTTTAGAAATCTTCGATGGAATGAATTGTTTTAACCTATCATTATAGTTCCTGAGTTGCTGAATAATAAGCGGAGATGGTGTAGTGGTAGCGCATTCGACTTGTAATCATAAGGTTTCAGGTTCGAGTCCCCACTCCGGCGCACTTTAAATGCAGTGTTGTCAGCCCATTTGGTGCCATCTACTGACCGCTAACCGGCTTGTGTGGCAGGCAAGCAAGTTAGAGCAATGCTATACGTATCTCTGGCGGTAATGTAACATAGTTACAGTCGGAGGGGAGGAAGAGCCAACCGTTAGGATGGAATCCCCAAGGACGTTAAAACTTCCCGTTACTTACTTACTTACTTACTGAATTTAGGGGACTCAAATAAGCCAATTTTTGACAGCATGTCAATTTTCACAAAGATACAAGTGCAGGAACCATTAAAATCAATTCTCTTGATTGAAATAGGTCAGATAGAGTCTAAATAAAACATTTTTTAGGTTGCAGACCAAATTTTTTATCCAGTCTAGAGAAAGTGGGTGCGCTAAAGCGCGGTGACAGAGTATTCATAGGGGGGTAAAGTCTATTGAAAGCACCAAAATACTTTTAAAAGATATGGACTTCGGTGAATGTACACATTTTTGACAAAATTACCCATGCAAATGTCTACTTCCTTAAGGGTAAGCTTGGTGTCAGGGCGGAACATGATCTTAAACCACAATGCAATTTTGCCATGTTTTACATCGAGTTTTTTATGTTGGGAGTCACATTCGCCATAAAATTGTACATATACACAATAATTTTACAAACATGCAGTTTTACACACATGCAGTTTTTTTACATCAAAGGTTTACATGAATGGCGTTCAGTGAACATTTCGAGATCGAAATTAAAATTCATTTTAACCGATATGAAATAGACATCAAAAGGACTTCCCAAAATTTGCAAAAGATTTCATTTAGCATCAACACGGAACCCCATGTAAACAACTTCTCAAATAAAAGCATTTTTTTTGCTGATTAAATATAAAAGTTTGCTCCTTAGCATGAAACCTAACAATTTTAAAATCTAGGGGGGGGCGTCCTAGAAGGTTCGTTTGAAATGTTGACTTTTTTAAGTTTTAATTTTTGTTCTTGAATTTTTCATTATTTGTTCTTTAAATTTGAAGGATAGTTGAATTCGTGTATTCTAGACTATAACTTAAATATTTAATCACGCCTATTAGCCATGTATAAATCTTAAACTTTTTTTTTCTATAGTTTATGTCTTAGTTTATGTTTGAATTCGTTAAGTGATGTAATAGTTTTCATGTCGTTACCAAGAAATGTATTCCACAATTTAGGTCCTCTGCTAGTTATAGAGAACTTTGTGATTGTATAATTAATCCTAGGTTGAAAAAAACTGTTAATTGAAAATCTGGATGGATATTTATGTTGTATCTGCTGAAACATATTATTAAATACTCTTGGTAACATATTGTTTTCAAGCTTAAACATAAAAATAAGAGTTTGATAAATGTTTAGTTGGTATACATTCAGTACATTGAGCTTTTTTAATAACTCTCTCGAGTGAGTGAACCTGTCCACATTTAAAATAATTCTGATTGCATGTTTTTGTTTATTTTGTAATTTTGTCAATTTTGTAGCGTTGGTGCTGCACCACGCAATATTTGCATAATTTAGATAGCAATGAATGAAAGAAGAATATATGTTTTTTAAACAATTCTGATCTAGAACAAATTTTGCTTTAAATAGGATGCCAATATTCTTTGCGACCTTTTCTTCTAAAATATTTGTATGTTCTCTCCAAGTAAGATTTTCATCAAGAATAACTCCTAAAAATTTCATGGATTGTGCTCTTTTTATACTTATATTATTAATAGATAAATTAGGAAATTTCAATGGTATATCATCTTTTTTATTTTGCCTGTGAAAAAGTGTGTACTTTGTTTGCCTTAAACCATTCTGCCAGCTTAGAGAGTTCATTATTGACTGTGCGAAATAATGTTTTTATATCTTTATGTGCATAAAACAGATTTGTATCATCTGCAAATAAAATTGAATGTAAAATATTCGAAGCTTTGTTTAAATCATTTACATATATAAGGAATAAGAGTGGTCCTAATATGGAACCTTGTGGAACTCCACAGATGATTGTTTTGTAATTTGTACTTCCACCGTCAAAGGAAATGTACTGTTTTCTATTGGATAAATAACTTTCAAACCACCGAATGTTCGAGTTGTTGATACGATAGTTTTTGAGTTTTTCTAGTAGAATTTTGTGATCTACGGTGTCAAATGCTTTGCTTAGATCTATAAAAATTC
The DNA here is from genome assembly GCA_030067915.1 of Hydractinia echinata. NCBI lineage: Eukaryota > Metazoa > Cnidaria > Hydrozoa > Anthoathecata > Hydractiniidae > Hydractinia > Hydractinia echinata. The sequence goes on along the minus strand of JASGCC010000073.1, from coordinate 773,985 downwards.
CTAGCATGTACTTGTTTTCGTCAAACGCTTTTGATATTTCATTAACAAGTTTAACTATTGCATGATCAGTAGAATGACCTGCTTGAAAGCCAAATTGATTGTCGTATAAAATATTGCTAGCAGTTAAAAAAGAGTAAAATCTATTGTACATTATGCGTTCTAGTATTTTTGAGAAACATGGAAGAACTGATATTGGTCTATAATTAGATACACCAGTCATTTCGCCTGTTTTATATACTGGGAGAACTCTTGCAATTTTAAGTTTTTCAGGAAAATATCCTTGCAGCAGGGAAAGGTTAAATATATGCATTAGTGGAATTTTTATAGCATTTTTTGATTGCTTAACAACGTTACTATTGACGTCATCAAAACCTGGACTTTTATTTGATTGTAGTGAGTCGATCGCTTTGAATAATTCATTTTCACTTAGTTCGTTATTTTCCATTTGTGTGTTATTAACAGTGAGAAAGGATTTAAAACTCAAATTGCTAGGTTCAATCTGAGATGCCAGATTTGAACCCACTTTTACAAAAAAATCATTAAGCTCCTCAGCTATTAGACACTTATTCTCGATTTTATTTCCATCAATATTCAACCTTTTTGGAAGTTTTTCTTTGCTTAATTTTGTTTTACCTATTACTTCATTGACTATACTCCAAGTTTTCTTCGCATCGTTTTTATGTTTATTTATCAGTCCACTATAGTAAAATTTCTTGGAGCGCCTCTTAATAATTTCAAACAAATGTTTATAATCTTTATATTTTTTTTCATTCTCAAGAGTTCTGCTTTTCAAAAACTTTTCATACAAGCGCCGTTTCTTTTTAGATGATTTTAAGAAACCTTTGGTTAACCAAGGGTTTGTTAAACACACACACCAATTTTAAGATTTTGGCTAAAATCGTGTCGGGAGCTCTACAGTTGGTTCTTTTTTAATATGCTAACATATAATATAGCAATAAATAAATAACTCTATTTCACAGCTAAGTACTATATATCTTCCTAGCAACATTTGTTTTACAGAATTTACCAACAACAATATTTTTGGTCCCTTTCCCACAACATACTACCAGCTTCCAACGACAAAGTTTGTTGTGATGAGATGGTGCCAGATTTTACATTCTAAAATTTTATTTTTTATAAGAAATAAGAATATATACAACAAAAATAGTGCTTTTTAAGTCTTCTTAATAAAAGTGCAAATTGTTTTTAGGTTGCGGAATTTATGGAAAATTTGGTAATTTGGAACTTATCGTATAAGGATTGACATACAGCATTTCCTGTTCATTGGAGCTAGCGGTTTATGTCTGAAGAAATGGCTAGCTACATTTTTAGCTTTTTTCTGTACATTTATATTTAGACTACTTTCTGTATGTATTTATATGGCTATATAAAATCACCAACTACTTTCAGATATTTTCCATATATAATTCCATTTTTTTTGCACTTAAAAATGTTTTAATAATTCGAGTCCATGCGTTTGGTTGTTCTTCTCAGCCATTTTTAATTTTTTATTCGTTTACCCGCCATACAACTTGTGGGTAATATCACGGTGGCCTCAGAGAGATTAAGAAGGCCTGGTGGCGAGGTTGGGTATTAATTATACTTCTTAAATTAAAATCAAGTAAACAGCCCATCAAATGATGCTGTTTTCTCATAGCAGGAAACTCGCAAAAATTATCTAACAAGTTTCTGAAGATAACCAGAAATTCAAAAATTACTCTACTGACGTCACTTCCTTTGGTCTTTCACATGTGGTCTGTATTATACGTTAAGTACGCATTTATCTCCTTGGCAATTATCTGCCTGGAAATGAAAACAAACGAATACAACAACCAAAATACCATACAATATATTCAAAGTTTGAGCAGGTTTGAGTAAGTCAATGTCCGAAATATGCATTACCTTCCGCCAAACTCTCTAAATAGATAAATTTAAGAAGCAATAAAACCCTTTCATATGTTGATATTAATGGAGTAACAGTCTTTCCGTAAAGACGTAGCAGGTTCGATTAAAATAAAAAAGCAAGGTCTTTAGCCTTAAGTTGCTTTTTTCGTATAATGAAATTGTCTGTATTGAATATTTTTCACAAATAGACTTCTCTACTAATAGTATTACCCGTTCAAACGCATGTATCATGTACACCAATTTAAAAACTCATGTTTTGACTTACAATCCAGTAAGAGTATTTTAGCTGTATAAGTGGGCTGGCAAACAGGTTTCATTTTAAACAAACTATTGGGAACAATTAAAGTAACGACATGTCATTAGTTTGGAAACGCACTGTTAAAAATCATCAACCTTTTAAAAATATTCCATATATATATATCAAAACATTGAAACATTAAAAACATATTAAATTACATTTATTGGAGTGTTATTTGTTGCTATGCGTGTGATCTGTGAATTTTACCACAATGTTTATTTTTCCGATCAACAAGGAATGATATGGTTGCTAAAGACTTATAAATGCGACGGAGATGACAAGTGAAGTTAATGACAACATTTTTAGGATTGCTAGTTCAATGAATTAATTAGTTGTTGCTAACAGACCACTAATTGTTTTTATCTAATGTTGTTATTTTCAACTACCAATCTATAACTTATTGATTTAAATAATCCACTTTGTAATACCATTTACTCTCTCTCGATTTGTCTGAAAGAAAAGCCAGTGATAAAAGTTATAATTCTGACACAAATACACGAATTGTGTTTTCGTGAAATAAAGGATAAAAAGCTACTAAATAGCTTTCAATAACATACTTAATGCTATTTTTCGTTCCTTGCACGATAAGAATTGTTGCTGATCTCTTTCAGCACGCTAAAGTTTGTTTGTTCTTTCCGAAATTTATCTCAGCACTAAGTTATTTTTGAGATCTGTCGAGTTGTAGAGTTTTAATTTAGTCGTCAAAACTTATGGCTTTCAAAAGCATTTTTTTGTTGTTTATAGTAAGATGGCAGAAGTTTCATGGGGTGAATTTATTTATTTATTTCACAGTGTCAAACAGTAGTGGTAACGATCCCTGTGTTAAGCTGAAGATTACTATTAAAATGAACTGTTCAGGTAGAACTTCTCATGTGTTCACAATCTTAAGCTGTTGCAAGTAACTTTATAGACGACCTTTGAGTGTCGAGGCCAGTCTCTCTCTAAAAAAATTAAAGTAACTGGTAAACTTCTATGGTTGCCTTTAAATTCTGTACTTTTACGTCATAGAGGTATAGGGACTAGCTATCGTTTCTGCCATTATGCAAATAGTCCTGGGGCGAGTTTAGTTTAGACTGGTTAGAAGCAATTTATGATTAATATAACATTTCTGATTAGTCAAAGAAAATACTAGGTGGCATTTTTTTGTCATGATGGGTGTGGTCTCTGCGGCATGCCATCGTTTTTACAGTCAGCAAAAAAAAGAAAGTCAAATTTTTGTGTGTGTTTTTTTTCATTCAGTAGAGCATAAGAACTATATATACAAAACTCAACTGTTTCATAAATACAGGGGTTTCAATATATCGAAAGTTAGAATTTAATTCGTATTAAATGATAGTGCTACTATTTTTTAAATTTATGAATTCGCAATGCAGTATGGAAAAATATTTTGTAGTAAACCTGGTTCTATTTACGTTGGCTGTGAGATCTCAAGTGGCAAAATCTGTTTTGACTTACCTCCATTTGTTACAACAAAGGAAAATCTACAAGATCAAATACAGTCAAATGAAATCCAACCCAGATATCTCGAACCTACAAGAGACAACGAAAATCTTCCGAATTATCCAGGACATCTTATGTCTTAAAGTTTGGCAAAACTACAAATAGTCTGATAGTTTGTCTACTAAATGTTGTTTTTAAGTCAAACAAAATTATGTACAGCTAACCTTCGTAATGATAATTAGCCTTGAAGTCCACTTAAAAAGAGAAAAAAAAGATTTTTTGAACAGAAATTAAACATATTTTGCCAATATCGTTTCATAGGAACTTTGCTCCAAAGGATTTAGAAAACACTTCAATTGCCTGGGGCTTCCTTATGACATAATTTTTGTGAAGAAAAAAATATTGCAGGCTTATGGAGAGTTCGAAAAACCGTTCATGTTATCCGGTGTTTGAGTTATTGTGTTTCATATTATGAATAACAATAGTGGGTATAGGTGAACACATTTGAACACTTGACATCGCTTTGGTCCGAATTGATTCAGTGCTATAAGGCTTTTTGACATGTCATCAACGAAGACGCTTTTTTAAAGCAGCGGATGTTGAGGATTGTTTTTGCTCGACGGGGTAAAGACTGGCTGTTCCCTGTGTTTTTATTTTAACCGAGAGTAAGAAGGACCAACTGCATTCTTAGTAACGAATAGTAATTGAACGATAATCGATAAAAAACAACTGGGGGATTTGGAGGGGCACTGTTAGACCCCAAAAGGGTCTAGGGCAGCATATTTACACCAGTACACCATAGCTAAATCCGCCCTTAGAGTTTAACTTTAGGTGAGAGGTAGCCCACACTTCCAACCTTCATTATGGGTTGTTAATGCACAATTTTTGTGTGGCGATAATAAGGAAGAATATATGCCTTTGTGGATAGCATAATTAAATGCGAGCTTCCTGATAAAGAAAGCAATCTAGGTCTTCACAAACTTGTCTCAAAATCTCAAAGACATTCCTATTCCAAATCATGCCGTAAATATAAAAACAAGGACTGTCGATACTCTTTCGGTAAACTTTTACTGATCATACAATTGTCTCTAAACCTTTACCTGATAACATTTCTAGAAAGAAAGGAAAACAAAGGTAAAAAACTAGACTAGAGGTAAAGACTACATATATTAACATTTGAATATAAGATTCAATAATTGTCTTCATCCGGCCAAACCGAATTACAATCCACCAAAAAAGTTTAGACATTATAAAGAAGCATATGAAAACGCACTTAGCATTTTACCTAATAGTGGATTTCAATTCACTTCGGAAGGCTTCCAGATTCTTGTTTTATTAAAAAATATTGTATCGAAGGCTTGATGGCATGGCAAGCAAAATAGACATTCAGCCTGTTCTTGTTTATTACAAAGCAGTGTCTTACACGTGCGTGTTTTTTGTCTACAGCTAAAAGAAAAATCTTCAGAAGCGGTGAAAAGGCCACATCACAAGCACTAGAAACTAGTGCTTCGTTATTTAAACAAATGAAATCAATTGCAAATGCGGATCGAAGTCATTACAATTTGTCAGTTTAAGAAGCAGTTGCTATTATAATGCCAGAAATATGGTTACAAAAAAAATTCTTGCAAACTGTAAAATTTCTTAGAAAAAGAGTACAAAGGGTATGTAGTAGTGAGGAAGAAGAAACTTTAAGTTTGCCACCGGATAGTAGGGATATTTTGAAAAGAAAAATGTTAAGTCGATACATAGATAGACCAAATCCAGAACTTAAAAAAGGCAGATACCCTATGTTGGAATAAATGTGTTATGCTTAATTCTTGTTTCTGACATGCTAAAAGAACATAATTTCCACCGTGCATGGAAGTTAGAAAAGGATAATATTCTCATTCCAGCGCCCACTGGTATTGCTGCCATTAATGCAGAGGAAAATACAATACATTCAACCTTAGGTATACCAGCTGATAGAAGTTTTAGTAAAAATATTTCCAAGTTGGGAGATAAAAAGAGATGCGTGCTGCGAAACAAATTTTTATAGCTAAACATTACTGTAATAGACAAAATCTCATTGGTTTTCAAACAAGTTGCTCTTACTGTTCAGAAAACATTCCATTTTCAGGAATGTCTGTTATAGCATGTAATCCAATCTAAGCAAGGCTAGTTTATGCAGACCACAAAGATGTACTGTTAAATCTGTCGCATTGCTGGATATATCTTAAGATTACTGAACTGACAGAAGTTATGAGGCAGCGTGGTAACCAATGTTTGGTTGAACAATATTAGCCTGGTGATCAATGTTTGGTTGAACAATATTAGACTGGGAAACTTAGAGACGCAACACGAAGATTTACTAAATTCTAAATTTATTTCTCAAAATGACCCAAACTACTCGAAAAATGTGATTCATATATTTGCTGAAAACCAACCAGCATTTGAGCATAACAAAAAAAAGTTAAACAGCGAAGCTTGGATGAAATAAATATCAAAGCCGTACTAGAAGATATTTCCGTGCAATCTTTTTAACCGTACTCAATTGGAATTGTTATTCCAATTAATAGAACAAATCAATAAATTTAAGTTGTCCGTTGTTTGAGTTACCCGGGGTTAACTGTAGTTTTCGACTTCTATATTGTTTGTCTCTTCGATTTACATTTTTTTAGCAAAGGTTTGGAGTTATCAAGGGGACCAAAAAATAGGTCAAGTTATCGAATGTTCGAGTTATCCGAGGTTCGAGTTAACTGGAGTTTTTCATAAGGAAGTATTAGGGAAAGTTCAAGGGACTCAAGAATGGTTTTAGATAGTGAAAGTTATCGTTACCAGGAGTTAGCTGTAGTTTTCTACTTCTATATAGATGTGCATATTTTACATGGCTAGCCTCACAAGTATCGAGGGATATACCCTGTCCATTAGTTTCAGGAGGGGCCATGGCTTATAGATGGGGAGTCCTAGCTTAGATGGAGTATTTAAAGCTCATTCTGATCTACGCAGACACAACTCCCTGCAACATCCAATGGTACACAGAGTGCGACCATCTCTCAGATTTCCCTCGCTGGAGTTAACACGGGGCTATAGTAACATTCACTAGTCCATATTGAATCGCCGCTAAGGGAAATTGAACCCCGGTCTCCCGTACAAAGTACAGGAGTTATAACCAGTATACTACCAGGGGCGGATACAGGATTTTTTTCTCCTTAGGCGGATTTGCGAAGTGAAGCAAAAATTGCGCGTGTTTAATCAGATGGGGGTCTTGGGAGGCGCTGTTAACCCCCCAAGTGGGGTCTGGGGCGAAGTCCTTTAGCTTATTTACCTATTTCAGCACTCCAAAATGCAACAGACAGGGCCTTTACAAGTCCATTTCTTACATGTTATTTTAAAAAAAAACAATCATAAAATAATGTTTTCAGAAGAATTAAGGCTAAAATTAGCTAGCCAGCAAAACTTCTTCTTTCTTCCACATCCAGAAATTTTTTTGCAAGTTATGGGTGAATATAATAGCTTTTGAGGCTATAAATGTTCGGAAACTAGATTCAGTAAAAAAGACATATATAATTCTTGTAATTCGGTAATTCAAAACAGTATATATTACTAATAAAAATCTTTCACATTTAATCTATTCAAAACATTTAATAACATGAAAAAGGAGGCCTGAAAGAAAAATAAGCAAATGCATATGTAAATAGGCTTTATTTGTATTACAGGCCTCAAAAGATTTGTTTTTATCGTACACGATAAATCGGGCTCGGTATTCAAGTAATGGTACACGATCGTGTACGATCGGAATCGGGTACGCCAACGAGAAAATACGTGGAATCTGGCGCCGTGATCGTGTACGTGTAAACTTGTTCACGAAGACCTATTTTTATATATTATATGCACAAAACATTTTTTCTATCGTCGTAAAGCATTGCTTTTCTGTGAATTATCAACATCTCGAGGACCAAGTGATTTGTTATGTTTTTTTCTCTGTAAGTGAAAATGTCAGATATACAAATTTAAAAATTCTTACAAATTTCACGTGCACGACTTTTCGGGCCCCATCTTTGATGTCGCGTACACGATCGGTGCCCGATGCCGATCGTGCACGCAATTGTAAAAATTACTGATTAAGAATCTTGGTGTAGTCAAAATACATTTAGCTACTTTCACTTTTTAGCCAAGATGTAATAAACAGCTTGATAGCTAGCTAGGCTAGATAGCCACAAACTCAAACATAAAAATAAATAATTTTGGCCAGGATAAAAAGCTGTTATACCAAACTGATTAAAAAATTAAAAATTAAAGCAATAATTTAGGCTAGCTAGCTAGCTAGCTTGAGCTGGACTTAGCATGTTCCCTCAAAATCTACGTTTGTAGCCAAAATCTTGAAATCGGTTTGTTTAAGATTTATACATGGCTAGAAAGCGTGACAACATTTTTATCCTAACATGCAAAACATATAAAAAGCACAATGCAAAGCTTTTAGAAAAGAAGAAGGTCAAGAAACGACCTATAAACTTTCAAAATGGCCACCATTACATTAGATCGTCCACCAAGCATGCCGTCATCGCTAAAACTTGTACTCGCTGAAAGGATTGGGAAAAAGCTCGCGAGCAGCGTTTCAAAACAAAACGTAGCCGAATTTAGAAACTGGGTACCCCATTAAAAAGTACAATACGACACCACTTTTTTTTTTCTTTAAACATCGTTGTTAAGATAGTATGTATGTATGTCTAAAAAATTAAGGCGTACGACACAAAAAAAATGTTTTGCTATTGTCCTTTTTCAAAAAAGGTTGCATTATTTTGATAACAAGCATCTCGCATAGTGGAACTCAGCCGCCGTCATGTTTGATCATCCACTAAAACTACCTTATCGGCCTTTTTTACGCCGGCGCTAATTCCGCCACACAAGAAATTTGGTGCAACGCCCACCACCTTGCTTAAGTTAACGCCACTTACGGTCGGAATAAGAGGGTCGATAAGGTTCTTTTTACGAGCGCGGGAATTGAAGATTCCCTTTTCTATTGTGTAAGAGAGGTCATGCGTAAAAATAAGTAGAATTGATTTTCACTTTCTTATGTGGCAGGTCATTTAAATAAACAAAATTGCGCGTGCGCATGAATATAGTTTGAGCTTTAGAATCTTAGAAATGAGTTTGTGATGAAAAAATCAAGTAACGTCCTTGAACTGTCTTTTTCTCCATGTTTTAATACTGGACTAGCACCTTTGTGTTGCAAACACAACAAATCTTTCTTCGAGGGTGCAACCATCCAGCATTTTTGGCACGCACACGTCAAGGGCTCACATTTTGCATGTGTCGCAATCAGCCCCGTTGATCATGCGACTTCTACTTGAGTCACCTTCACTGTTGTAAGTAGGCGCAATTCTATCTGCAACATCAGTCGTTTCGCTGCTAGCTTTAACTTTCTTTTGAAATGCTATAAAATTGATCGAACTTTACGCTTTTCTCATCATTTTTTTTCCCAATGGACTAACCAGACTTTTTTGTGTAACGCCTAAAGGCGTATAGACGATAAGTGGGGCAAGTTTGGTAAGGACGTCTCCCCTATATTTTCTATTTTACCACTAAACATTGTTTCATTTTTTTCTGAAAGTGAAAAAATACAGTTTTTGCATCGGTTGGTCTCTTGTTGATAAATGCCCTTTTCAAATAATTAAAGCATTGCCTTATAGAGAGACAGTAATTGAATAACAACCTGTCATTAATTCAGTTTGTAATGAAATAGTATTTTTGCTTCTCATTATCCAAATATTCTCTTTTTCAGATCAGCTGTTATCGACCATCAACATTTTTAAAAAATATTGAGCAATAGAGTAAAGTTTTGAACGCCAAAATACTAAAACATTCAAATGCTAATTGCTGAACGAATGAAATATTGAACTACTTAGTTCATACCTTGTTCAGGAATTATTATATTCAAATTATCAATTTTATATAACAAGGTTTTTATCATGGAATTTCCAGAATTTTCTAGAGTAATTTCGAAGAATCTGTAATTTTAATGTTTTATTTATTCAGTTGTATTGTCTATAAACTTTTTTTCTATAAGAATCAGAAAATTTGACTAAGTGCTCTTAGTCAGTTACTTAATCAGTTACTAAAATTATAAATACATTGGCCGGAACAAGTAGAAGACGTGGACCGTCTTATCATCAAGCCCCGTTGGTTGAGCTTTTTACAGCTTATAATGTGTTAAAAACTTAAAAATGGTAAATTAAACTAGGATAAAACAATTAAAAAAATTGAGTTACATCATTGTCAGTTTTGAGCATGAGACTCTTTGATAGCTTTTTAAATTGTTCTAAACTAATATTCATTTTAAAATTATTGTCTAAAATTCTGTTCCACAATAGTGGTCCTCTATTTTTTATGGAATACCAACTCACTTTCAGAGTAGTTTTTGGTATAACAAAGTTATCTTTCGAGTACCTTGCGTCATACTTATGTTGAATAAGGGAAAATTTGTCAACAAATGCTAACGGGCATGAAGCGGATTTTATTTTAAACATAAAAACTAATACTTGATGGATGTTAAGTTTGTAGATATTTAAAACTCCGAGTTTCTTAAATAAAGGGTCAAAGGGTGTGTATCTATTTGCACCGAGCACTATGCGACAAGCATGTTTCTGTTTATTGTGAAGTTTGTTCAATTTAGACTGGTTTGTGCTTGCCCAAACAATGTTACAATACGTTATATAACTATGTACAAAGGAAAAATATAAGCTTTTTAAAGAGGTAAAATTTAAAAAGGGTTTAGCTTTAAAAATTAAACCGATATTTTTCGAAATTTTACTTTCAACAGTTTGGATATGTTGTTTCCATGTTAGATTTTCATCTAACAAAATACCTAAAAAATTCATGGATGCCTTTTAATATTTATGTCATTTAAAATTAAATTAGGTAACTTAAGAGGTATGTCGTCGACTTTAGAAGGTTTGTGAAATAGAGTATATTTTGTTTTATCTACATTTAACGAAAGTTTATTGCTTTTGAACCATTCTTCTAAATGCTTTAATTTACTGTTTACTATTTCAAAAAGAGTGCTGATATCCCTACAGCCTTGCCATTGTTCTTATTTTGCTAATATTGTTCAACAATTTTCAGCCTTATTGTTGTTATTAAGTTTATTTATTTATTAAGTTAGCTATGATAATCGAGAATTGAATTTTAAAATTTTAGAATTTTCAATGATTTTGTTCCACCCATATTATTCGGTTTTAATTTCCACTTCGAAGTTCAGTACTTTCTCAGATTATAGCTAATGGTGGGAATCTTTAAGCCGCAGGGCTTCTTGTTTATTTTTGAAATGAGATGCCTATTTTTTGCAATCGGCGTTTTTGCAATCGGCGACGGCACCTTTCTAAAATAAAAAGAAGAAGAAAGAAAGCTTGCCTTAAAAGAAATGATTTGTAATGTGTACGGTGTTTTATGTAATATATATGTTCAACACTTTGATATAAAAAACTTTCTTGAAATGCGAGTCCTTTGTTTAATTCCGATTAGTGGAGTTGGCTGTACTTTTGTTGACTTTATAGAGATATTAAACGAAACTAGACATTACCCCATGAAAGAATTTTTTGGGTCCGCCGGTCTTCAGATTTTCGCCCATCTTAAGAGATAGGGAAATGTTACTTCTAGCACAGTCGCGCACGCACACGCACACACCTCACAGACGTCCACGGTCAAACACAACAAATCCGGTACCATCCAACACAGGTCCCATATTATGCTGCAAATGAGTAAAAAAATTTCTAGCACAAATTCCTAAAATTCCCCCGCACATTTGATGACGTCATCAAAAATCAACGCATGCGCAATAAATCTCAATGCTATCATACTCAAATGGAGTAAAGTCCCTGCCATGCGGTGTTGAGTGTAATTGTAATCTTCGGACTTTGTTAAAATCTGTATATATAAATGAGTTGTTTCAAAACACAGGACATGGCGACAAGGCTGTTGAGGAGAAGGCCTATAGGCTCGAGCATGTGCCGGATCAATTCAAGACGAAGGACATGTGCAACAAGGCTGTTGAAAAGGATCCCTATACACTCATGCATGTACCAGATCAATTCAAGACGAAGGACATGTGCAACAAAGCTGTTGAGGAGGATCCCCAAGCACTAGGGCATGTCCCCAACAAGCTCAAGGCGCAAGGCATGTGCAACAAAGCCGTTGAAAAGAATCCCTGGGCGTTCATATACATCCCCGACCGGTTCAAGACGCGGGGCATGTGCAGAAGGGTCGTTGAAAAGGATCCCGACATGCTCGAGTATGTCCCCGACCAGTTCAAGACACAGGACATGTGCAACGGGGCTATTGAGGAGGATGAAGAGATGTTACAGCATGTGCCGGATCGATTCAAAACGCGGGGCATGTGCAATAAGGCCGTTGAAAAGTATTCCCATCTGTTCAGGCATGTGCCGGAACGGTTCAGGACGCGGGACATGTGAAATTCATAAGTTATTTTACAATCCCTCGGGGTTATAGGATGAAATCAAAATACTACTAATATAAATGTGCGTTAACTGTCAGAGAAAATTTGATATTTTTGGAATCGTCGTCATCATGACCTTCACGACCGGCATCGGTCTCTCCCTACCACTAATGGCCCTAACCCTGGTACAAGAAGCAGAGAAGAAGGAGAAGGAACGAAGAATTCAATATCTATGGGATCGCTTTAATGCCCGAGAAATAAATGAATGAACAATGTAAGGACTGTGAACGTATGCTGGATGAATATGATAGGTGTAGATGCGGGCGCAGGCTTGAAGTAAATGCTAAACTTTTATGCTGGTACTGTTATCAGGAATATATCATATATAACGGGGGTGGATGTGTATGTACGATGACATGCAATTCTCTGAGGTCGTTCGAAATACAATAAAACAAGATGCTACAATTTTGAAAATGAGCCTGTCAGCCCTAAAAATTTCTACAACTTTGCGACTACCTTTACAGACATCAATGATATCAACGTGGACTGCCTGACAGTGTCAGATCCAATACCAGCCAATGGAGGTAAGGATCAGCGGTACGTCATAGGGTACCATACAATAGCCGTCGTGGTAGCCCTGAGAATAAAAACACCTAAAATCTGGTCCCCGAATGGAGTGACTCGGTATAATGCCAGTGCAGTACCATCGATGAGTCTTGATTTCGAGGAGTACCCTGATTGGGTTGCGAAGTATCGCCAAATATGGAACAAAATTGAAGAGTTGATCTCCGAGCAATTGACGACGGAGCCGGTCAAAAAGGACCGTTACGTGAATGCCAAGCTCAAATACTACAAGGATGCGATCACCACTAAATTCCACGGCATGCCAGTACCCCATGATGAGCCATGCCAGGCCAGTGCAATCATGGCTATTTCATCAGTGTATGTGCAGGGCAAAAGCCACTACCCCCAAGTACATATTACGGAATGTCGATATATGGACTTCAAAAAAGAATGGCTGCTGAATGAGGATTAAAAAACCATATATTTCATAGGCCATATAGTGCCTATAAAATATAAAAAATTAAGGCTTATACTCAGGTGGGGATTCTAGGTAGTGCTTACATACTGTACAGACCTGACGTTTTTTAAAATTTCATCCCGTACCTCTTGCCTCCCTTCCTCTCTGCCTTTTGCAACTAGCTGAGCACGCTCCTGTTCATTAATGGCATTAACGATCTGCCTAACACGTTGACGTATCTGTTCCTTTAACAGCATATACTTCTTATATTCCTGTGCTATGAGGGTGAACTCATAGTTGCTGATGACTCCATTCTCAATTGCTTTTGAGATAAGATCAATAATGCAATTCAGCTTCGTCTCTGTGAGTAACCTTATAGTCTCATGTTTTTTGGATTTCACACCCAAACTCTTCCCGGCGTTCCGCATGCCGGCTTGCCCTATCCCCATTGCTATGCTAATACCTCCCATTGCAATAGCCAATGGTACCCCTAGGCCGGAGGCCATAGCTCCTAACCAAGCCCTGACGTTATAACGCTGATACCTAACAGACCATGGTCCGTATACCTCACCCAGGTCCCATGCATCTTGAACTTCTTTGCGAGTCTGTTCCTCTCCTTGATCTCATCCCGCAGGTACTTTTCAATATCCCCGATCTTCCCAAGCCTATTCTTTCGAGCATCAGGCCCTGTATGTATCGACGGATTCACACATTTCTGTGGCATCTCGGCAAACTATACCCTAGTTTGCCGAGTGCACCTGCACAAAGTGCCTATACTTTTGGCTTTCCTCGTGTATATCGGTACTGTGTGCAGGTGCACTCGGCAAACTAGGATATAGTTTGCTGATATCGCTCATCTTTATTCTATCAATAGCTGCATGGTTATCCCGGTGAACGAAACGTTTTTGTCGTGGTGGAATTTGTCTGTCAGCATAAACTCCAAACGATCTGTGGACCCCTTCAAAGGCATGTAAATTGGGGTATCAAAACTTAGACTTTTTGCCATCCAGCAGGGCATCACATTCGTCCAGCTGAGGGCAAACGAGTCGTAGCCGAATGTAGACGTCGGTCTTATAGAAGGCATCATAATCACCCTTCATATAGTATTTTTTACTAGGATCGTAGGGTAGGCCCAGGAGCTCCTGCAGTTGTCGATGAATTACCACCGTGTACCCGTCAGTGACACGGAGCCTACAGAGTCCATTTTTCAAGACAAACAGTTTGATCCTGTCCTGTGCCTGACTGTTCACGATAGCCGCCAGGTCCTCGATCCTGTATAGGCCGTTCATAATTTCGATCCTAATTTCTCTCTGATCGGGCCCCATCTTACGTATGACGAGCTCATTATCGCTGTAAAGGTTCAGCCATACGGGCCTGATGCTTATCGATTTCAAGGAAATTCTAGTGTCCTGTCCCAGTTAGTCCTCAAATATGGTAGGTTTATGGATGTCAGTGATGTTGTTGTTTCATCTTTGTTTTAAACAAAGATGAACATATATTCATACAACCCTGGGGCAAAGTACAATTCCAACAGGGGAGAATGGCCACTTAGTGAAACCAACTTGGAGCATCAGGCCCTGTATGTATCGACGGATTCACACATTTCTGTGGCATTCCCTGAGTTTACCAAATACCCCATCAAGGTTACAACAATCTACCTGAACGACCCTGTCATTCAGGGCTGGACAAGAGGACAAGCCCTGGACTACTGGAATATTCAGGTGAACTTTGCAACCCATTGCGCAAGCACTGCACTAGGTATATCCGCCAAGCACCTAACAAGCTCCGTACCACTTGTAAACTCCATCTTCAAATTCCATGTATACTATCATATACGTCGTATTTTAGCAAGAATGAAGGTACCAATGCCTTATAACGATGGGTTTTCCAGGTACAAAAGTCCCTATTCAACCTCTGGGTATGCGCAGGTATGTCGAGAATATGGTGCGGACCCTAACGGTCTATACAAGACCAAATCAGTATCGGCATCATTGACTAACGGAAGATGGTGGCCACAGGTTGATGGTGATTGGGCCAAATTCCTCATCCCAACAAGTCAGGGCTTGACATCGGAAGGTCTGACCAAGCTGAGTGAGAGTATTCGCGTCTACGTGGTCTTGTTGCTTGGATCGCAGGCAGGTGCCAAAGCATCCTTACTCGGGTCTGGTGCGGATAACTATACAGCAAGGCAGATTTTGATGCAGAAATTTGAGGCCATGGTACAGCGTCAAGAGAACGTAGGGCATGATATTACAGAATTCCAGAAGGTACTGCAATATGCCAGAACTCCGGTAAATTTCGCCGTCATGCCCAGCGTATACATGCTGCCCTCCGACATGAACTTGCGGATAGGTAATATTGTGGGGTATAACAACAACATCCTAATAGCACCTGCCAATGTCAATGTCGGTGCCCATGTTGATGTGAATAACAAACCTATTGCGAGGCATACTATCAAAACACCTATACATACTACGCCCCCTAGGCATACTATCAAGCCACACATGCATACTACACCCCCCAAGCATATTGCCAAACACTTATACATGCCACACCCCTTAGGCATGCCGAGCATACCATCAGACATGTGGCAGATATCAAACTACCCCCCAAACATGTTACGCCTCCTATACATCCTCCCGAACAACCCCCACAAAACCAGCACGAGGATAAGAAGACCGCATTAATCACGACAGGGGTAGGAATCATTATTGCCTACACATGGCTTAAAAAATAGTTCATATTACACCTTTCCAACGTTGACCACGACAAATCCAACGGCAGCAGCGATTGCCATGTACAGATGCCTGGCTGTTTATTCAACAACGGTTGCCGCTACCCTCAAAAAGAATGAGACTATGGTACCCATAATCCCAGGTAATGCAGCACCTGCTTTACCTGCTAGGTATTTCAGGAACTTTCCGAGCCTTTCAAGCTGCTTCTCTACAAACCCCTTCCCTGCAGCACTTCCTCCTGCGGCACCCGCTGCGGCACCCCCTCCCGTAGCTGCAAGTACGATGGTGCTTATCAGTAGACCAATAGCAGAGACGATGCTGGCTATAGTGATCCCCTGTTCCTTGAACAAGATTTTAAGCTTCTCGAGCAAAGACGTGTCATCAATTTTCATTAACGTTTCCTTGATGGTCCCCAGCTGGCCGTAAATTTTGGAGGACAGTAAACCATGTGCATCTAGCGCAGCCTCTTTTTTATCATTCAATGTTTCAATCTTATCCTCAAGCTCCTTGATTTCCCCCTCGAGTTTTTTCACCCTGCCCTCATTTGCCCCGGCTTTCTGTACCTCGAGTTCTTTCACCTTGCCCTTTGCATTATTGATCTCGCTATCGTATGTGATCATCTTAGCCTTCAATAGTTTAATGCTTCCGTTTATAGTCTGTAGTTCAAGGTTAAGCCCATTTCTTTCACGTTCTTCTTCATCAGTGCCGCCAAATAAAGTTTCCTCTATAAAGCTATCCGCGGCATCCACAAATTCCTCCATCGATTCTATAGATTGCATCGAAATGGCATCACCCCTGTCCTTCCCCACAATGTCATCAATCTCTTGCCCAAGTGCCTGGGCCGCTGCCCTACCCTTGTTGGGTGTAGTGGAATAGTCTGGGAAGCCCATAGCCCGCACGAGGTCCACCTTCAAATTTGAAACTATAGCTCCGGATGATCTAAGCCCAGCACCTTTTTCCTTGTAAATAAGCTCTGTAATATCATGTCCCTTGAAATAAAGACGTTCCCCCTCCACCCTAAAATCATCGTAGGGTATCATAATAAGCTTCCCCAGCAGCCTCGTATCCTTACTTAAATGAGCGTATAGACTCTTAACTTTTGATTTTACTATTTTTTTCCTCTGCTCCTCAAGCATAGACCCCGAAGCACCCTGTTGTTCTCCTTGGATTGAAGACCCCGGCGTTGATGGAAGTTGCTGCGTTGATGGAAGTTTTGGCGTAGTATCAGGCCTATCATCTTTCCCACCCTTCTCATCCGGAAGATCGTGATCAAATACTGGATTAGTTGGCATTTTATTAGAAGATTTCCCCTATAATAAACATGAGTGCATTTGGAATCATATTAGACCCCTACGCAGAAACGAAACAGCTCCTTGCTATCAAGGGGAAACGGCAGCGCGTCAAGGTGAGTCACGTACCCAGTACAATCAACCAGAATGAGGACTTATACGTAGACATTCCCAACATGGGGCAGAATGATGTCATTTTTCCAGGGAGCCTGAGGCTCCTATTTGATCTGGTGCTGACGGGCACAAACACAAAACGTACGATCGTGTCGAATATCGGCAAAAGCCTGGTTAAAAATCTGCGAGTTACCTTGAATGGCAATGAGGTACAAAATATAAGCGACTACAATATCCTGGCAGTGTACTGGGACTTGTGGCTGCCCAAATTCGATCTGGAAAACAACCTCATTTTGGAAGGCATCAACCCCAACGATGGTACAATCAGGGCCCTGCAGGTCAAGGCTACCGAGTACGTCGGTACGATGAGGAGAAAGCCATCGCTGCGGCGTATAGCAACACTTTCTGCATCCCATTGGGTAAAATGTTTGAGTTAACGAGGGACTTGCCGTACTATCAAGCGGGATTATACGACAGATTGCAGTTTGTCCTACATTTCGCGTCGTACGGTGACGTGATCAAGGATGTGGGTACGGCAGCCGTGGGAAGTACGGAAGCCAAGGCAGCCGACGCCACCTATAAAATAACCAATATTTCATTGGAGTTTGACAAGGTCAACCATGAGGGTCTCGCGAGTGCCATGATGTCGCAGTATAGTAGTCTCGCGCTACCCTATGAACGAATTCTTAGAAGCAAGGTAGTAACTATGAAAAAATCGGATACCAATTATAACCTTCAGATCGATACCCCTGCCAAGAGTCTAAAAGGTGTCTTGCTACTGTTTGTAGACCCTGCAACGGTGAAGCCCTATGCCGGAAAGAATGAGGTCTTTTACAACCCTAAAATTGAGAAGATCTCGATCACCGTGGAGGGTGAGCCCAATGAGCTATTCTCACACGCGATGCTCGGCAAAGATCATTTTAAGGGGGTTGCAAACCTCCTCGGGAGCCACGACTCAGAGGTAACGATTGGACAATTTTCAATGAACGATACGCCATATTTATCGATTTCCGGACCTACCCTGATCATACTCTTCACGGCAGTGGAAGGCCCCTACAACGCCTAAGTGACGGCATTACGTTGCACATGACTAAGAAAGTTGACGGAACCGGGGATATTCGATGCTATATATACCTGCTTCAAGATGCCCAGCTAAACATCTTCGATGGTAGGTTTCATTCTGTGGTGTATTAAGTAAATAATGGCAACAATTGCGGTGATCGTGGCAGGCGCGGCAATAAACGCCCTGGCATTCAGTGGGATAAATTATTTATTCAGCAAATTATCGGGGCATGGCGAGGCGGAGCGGAAGAGGCATGACGAGGCTATGGAAAAGCTCAATGATGCCCAGGCGAAATGGATACGGGATAGGCAAGCCAAGCTCAATTGGTTCTGCAAGCAAAGGGAACTGCAAATAAGGGCCGGTAAGAGTCTGAGAGAATTGGATGACGATATGTACCAATACTACATTGCTTCAGAAAAGAAGGCCCCACAATTGAAAGATTTTTTTACACGCCTTCAAAGGAGCAACAGGATGGGGAATTAACGTTCGTCCTTGGCTCCCTATCTCTGCTAGGGTTTATAGCCTACAGGTATTTGTAAGAACGTTTTTGATATATAATAAAAACATGTCAAAAGCATCACATAGTGTTACCGATGAGGCGGCTGAAAAACTAAGTCAGATATACTATACCCCAGAACATATCTGGATCGGACGGAAAGCTATCAAGCTGCTTGCGAAGGTGAGCGGTCTCCCGAAAAAGCTGGTAACCCATTGGCTATCCAGGCAACTCTTGTGGCTCCGACATATTCGGGGTCCAAAGCGTATTGATTACCCTCATTTCACCATTACAACACCCAATGAAATGCATCAGTTTGATTTACTCTACATGCCACATGACAAGCTATATGGAAGCACCTACAAATACATTCTGACGGGCATTGACGTGGCCTCAAGGTACAAGGTAGCCAGACCTCTAAGAACGAAAAAAGCCAGCGAGGTCGCAGATATGTTGAATGAAAATCTATAAGGCAGGACCTTTACGATACCCCAAAACCTTCGTAGTATTTCCCATCTCGATACCTGAAATTTTCCAGACAGGTAGGGCAATAACCTGTCACTGATTCTGCCTTTGTGCAGCATCGTAGTACGGGTATGCTGATATCGTAATCCTTTTGCATTTTTTGTACATAGGCTTCCATCTTTTTTATATTTCGATACCTTTTAACATACAGCCAAACTGGTCAAAAAGGTAGGGGTTGGGAACCCACCACTAAATGAGGCTTTTTCGACTTACCTATAATTTTTACTACCCGCAAGAGTAGTAAAAATTGTGTTTTGGTTGGGTGTACTCAGACTGAGTACACCTTGGATACCACCTATTCTGTAATGTATCGATTACCTTTTGACATGTTTTCACTCGCCCACATAGGTTGCGTATTGGTGTAGTGCAGCCTTTTCGACACCTCAGCAAGCGATGGGGCATCCTCATTTTCTCGATATTTAATTGGTTTTTTATGATCAATGTGCCACTCTCCATAATTATCCCAGGCCATGCCTTCAACAAACTGGGCCTCAATATGAGCCTGCAGGGTAGCGATATCGCAACCTAGGTAGTCCTGAGAGCTGAGCTCCTTGTTTCCCCTTAGAGCCTTGTAGGTTCGGCTGCGTACAACATCAGCGATATGTCCGGCGGGGTTACATACAGGGCAGCGCAGTCTCCGTTTTTGATGGTGGCAGAGGCTTCCACCTCCACAGTCTTTACAATAGGACCTCCGCCTACCATGTTTGCTGCAGATGCCACCACCTCCGCACTCTTTGCACTGTGATCTTGTCCTACCATGCTTGCAAATCTGGCCGCCCTTGCACTCTTTGCAGTAAGCCTCCATCCTTTCATGCTCACAAATCTCACTTCCCTTGCATTCCTTACAGTGAGATCTTCGCCTCC
The DNA here is from genome assembly GCA_030067915.1 of Hydractinia echinata. Classification (NCBI taxonomy): domain Eukaryota; kingdom Metazoa; phylum Cnidaria; class Hydrozoa; order Anthoathecata; family Hydractiniidae; genus Hydractinia; species Hydractinia echinata. Next base: position 753,804 of record JASGCC010000073.1, on the reverse strand, counting down.
TATTGTGGCAAATCTGACTCCCGCCACACTCCTTCCATGGGGGCATATTGTAAGTTTCTGTGACGACTCCTTGGCTGCGTTCAGGCATTTGATGCACATTTTTGTCAGTTGACCATTCCCCTTGATCCTGAAACTGTGTATGGATAAAAAGTGTTTGCATCTTGAACATTTCCTGGCCTCCTCCATCTTTTTGATATTCCAATACCTTATAACATACAGCCAAAAGGGTCAAAAATGTTAATTTTAATACTCTTTTAAGTATTAAAATTAGCGTCTGCTTACGACATATCAATGTCAAACATCCCTTCAAATAGATCCCGCGTATCATCGTCAGGCAACGTGAAGTGATTTATGTAATAATTCCCGATGCCCAGGGTATCGTCTCTGAATCGGCACCAGGCATGTATGGCATTCGGATCATCGCATTCCGGTTTCCTTACGGTCACCTCAGGGTACATTGTCTTTAAGGTGCTTATTCTTGTGCTGAGTTGCTTACGCTGGCATCGGATCATATAGTGTCTATGCATGCCTTTTTTTCCATGCTCGTGAGGATCGTTTTTATCAACCACACATAGCACGGTATCATATTGATATCGGTGTGGAACATGTCTTTCTTTAAGTCTCGCATTTTCCTTAGTCTGTACCTCTAGCTCGTACCCCAGCTCCACAAGTTGTTCATCCCTAGAGTCAAATCATCCCCTAGTATAGCGACGGCAATATCCCTGTCCTCGATGGCCTGACGCTGCTTCTCAAGCTCGTCCTGTAGTTTTTTCACACCCGCCCGAGCAAGCCATTTGATTAGCCCTACAGCCTTTGTTTTTCGGGAACGACGGATGATTTCCAATGCTTGATCCAATGTGACAAATACATCATGCGGATTTTTCCTTCTTCCAAGGCCTAGGGTGGCACCCTCCCCCTTCAGGCCCGCAATTTCTTGCCTTGTTATAGTTTCCCCGGCCAAATATTGAAAACTGCGCGCTATGTTGGCAATACCTAAAAAACGGCCAATATCAGCACGTTTGAACATAGGTTGATTCTGATTGTTGGACAGTGTCTCGATGACTCCTGCGTTGAACGAAAGCTGTGACGACATCTTTCTATATACCAATGCTTGGCCAGAGGTTTTCATTCTAGAATCCTCCAAGTCCTAGGGTGTTCCAACCTCACATACAAGCAGGCATGCTTTGATTTTTTCAGTTCAGCCTTGATATCATCCCAGTCCGAAATCATGTTGGTTTCCTCGTCTATCATCTTCATGTCACCCTTCTCATGTGGGTACCAGGCAAACAAGGCTTTCTTCTGCCCCCTCAAATTTTTGGACAAAGCAGTATAACTCTGCGTCAATAGCCACAAACTATGCTTCCTATGCCTACCTGAAATGGCAAGCTCAAACAACGGCTGCCTTTTCTTGTCGAGACTCTCGTCAGATATCATATCGTCGACTATGAAGAGACTCTCCTCGCCTGCCAGCAGCGATGACAATCGCGCTATCCATTCAAACAACTGGTCCTTAGGGTCTATCAGGAACACATAAGGGTCCATCCATAGCGAGGCCCTTTCTAGATAGGTGGTATTCCACCGTATGGTAGTGCAAAGAATCACTATGTTGGAATAGTGTTTTTTATACTCATTTTCCAGAAGGTCCAGGACACGCTGCGTTTTTCCACATGACGTTGGGCCGGTGAAAATTGCTGTGTGAGGTTCCTTCACAACGTTCATTTACTACTAATAATATAGCCACTTCTGATCGCATACCGTAAATACACCGGCACAGTCACGGCATATCATCATACCCCCATGCTTATTTTCCAGGAGGCCATGACATGCAGTGCATAGCTTGGTATTTCGAGCCTGGTATTCGAGGGGTAGATGAAAAAATTTTAATTTGCCCACAAGGCAACGGAGTACCTTGCGATACATTTTTACAAGTAGTTCTTTTTCATGGCTGACATCGGTTAGCACCCCAACGAGTTTGGCGTATCTGGGTATGATGCCGTATGTCAATAAAGTATACAAAAGTAGATAATTCTCATCCTGCTGAATATCTCTAATTTCGCTATCGGTGGCAAGAATGTCTACCTTTTGTTCAATAATAGGGTCCCTGTTGCTATGTCGCCTACGCCTCGCTTTATCCAGGCATTCTATGCAGCTTTTTGTCCTACCATTACCCCTAATCTTGAACATGTCCAGCGTTAAGACCTTTTTGCATTTGGAACAACATTTTTTACTTTCCATTTACTATCCAGAGACTCGCCTTGTGCAATGCCCTGGCAACATCAGCAACCGTTGGAGACCTACGTGTTTCTATATATCTAAACGAAATCTTGTGATGAATATGCAAAAACTCATAGTCTTCCCAGGTCATTCCCCCAGAAAACTGGCCCTCAATGTGACCTCTACAGATAGTCATTAGCTCATACAGAGGCTGGTTGCCGGGGCGGCACTTTGTACGACGTCGTGATGCCTTGCTAATATTGAGGCATTTAATGCACTGGCGAAGCATTTGACCATTGCGTTTTCTAAAATTGTCTAATGGGAGATCATGTTTACATTTTGTACATTTTTTACCCTCCTCCATGTTGATTTCTATCTCTCGTAGAGAGATAGAAATTTTACTAGGCGCTCTATTTTGGTTTAGGGACTATGGATGCGGGTAACCACCCTTTTTTCACGGCCATCTCTCGACTTGCCCTACCTGCAGAAAAGTACGCCGTCATCTTAAGGACGTCATTCATGTCCATTTTTGCAGATGGGCGTGAAATACCCAGGATTTTCTTACCTCCAAGGGCATATGCAAAGGTGAAAGATAGATCCACGACGGTTTCATACAACATGTCTAAAATCTCCTTTTCTTTGGGTGATACGTTGCTTGCTGACATTTATTTAGTGTAATTTTTTGAAAAAATTCTATAACATTTTGAACATAGAGCTATGAGGCTGGGCTTTGCCCTGTTTCCCCTGCTGAGGCTCCGGATTGGTCGCTGGCTTGTTAGATTCTCCATCATTTTCACCTCTACCAAACTTATACCAGACGCCTACTCCTATCGCGAGCACGGCAAGCGTACCTACGCCATAAAGGTATACATTGTCCATCAAATGTACGGAACTGGCCCCGGAAGAGGTTTTGACTGCAGGCTCTACAGTACCCTCTTGTTGCTTCATTTCCTCCTTTCTTTTCTTCATCAGTGCTGCCAACTTGTGACCCTGGGCTACACGCCCTGGATGCTTTATTTGTTTTGTAATGACACTCTCTTCTTGTTTTTGTTCTTCTCCACTCATTTTATTATAGTACTGTCCGGGGCTCTTCCTTGGTCTCCTCCTCCTCCTCCTCCTCCTGTTTCTTTTTACCCATATGCCGAGTCGTATGGTCCGCTACGAGGAGTAGGGCTAAACACCTCCCAATGGTGCAGTATACAAGGATACCTAGATCTGTCATACTCTCCCTGATAATAGGATCTTCTTCGATATCTCGACGTAATTCATCAACACTGTCGATATCCACTATATTTCCAATCATGCTAGCATAGAGGCCGATAACATGGGTAGACAGTGCCCTGGCCGTCTTTTCCCCCTTTTCGCTGAAGGTAGTCAGTATGTACTTTATCGATGGCCTCATCAGGGGCCTTGTCGACAAAGCCCTCTGTGCATTTTTTCGGAAGTAGGTGCCATTTACCTTTCCTCAGGGCCTCCTTCAGGGCCTGACGTTTATCGATGGGTTTCTCTATCTGTTCATATTCTGCAGAGGCTGTGTCGAATACTTGTGCGATATCAGACATCCTGCTTATTATACGGTGGTATCGAAAAAAAACATAAGCAATCAGAGCATAGGGTAGCAGTATAGCTATATACAAACACACCTCCATTTTATTCCCCTTCGGGCACCAGGCGGTAATGGCCTCTAGCAAGCGTTGTAATTTGATCGGGTTGCACTATCCTTTTGTCGTCTGCCCTGTTTAGTGCTAGCTTCGATACCTCCTGGGTGTATACCTTATGGTTCTTATTTTGGATTAAGACTTGGCTCTTGTATATATGTTGATATATACAAGAGCCAAGTCTTAACCCTCTTCCAGACACTGCTGATAGTCATCAAAAGTGATAGATTTTTTGGTCACACATCTTTTGACGCCCTTGGCTTTCCTGTCACCCCCTCTTTTGTAAGACTTTTATAGGCGTATGCCTTGGCCCTCAGGGTGATGAACTCGGTCATAATTTTACCACCTAATTCGTCCTTCATAAGACCCACGACCTTCTTGTTTTTCCCTCTAGGGAGAGGCCTTTTATCGTCCTCGCTATACGTGTCAAATCGTGTTTCGACGTCGTCTTTTTTATCCTTGTAAAAATCATGCGTCTTGATATGATATACGAAGCTGTCCGTATCCATGTAGCATAGCTGTAATTTAGAACCATATTTGGGCTGCATATAGTCATAATGGAACTCATACATCACCATTTTTGACATATCTAATATGGCCTGTCCAATGTATACCGGCTTATTCATCTTAACTTCGGTCTTGCCCATCTCTACACCTAGTAGATGCTTGCTAAACCGGCTTACGCCTTTAAAATTCGGCCTCATCACAAGCTTCGTGTACTTCTCCTCATTGGTGACCAGCTGGATGTTGCGATGATTTCTAATATTCTCCATCGTCTTCCCGAAAACACTCAAATTCATAAGCTTATAAAAGTCCTTCTCAAACTCGTTTTTGGCATCAGTTCTCAGCCTAGTGTTGTGATCTATGTACCCCTTCAGCCATGCCTTCTGGTTGAACCTGATCACTCTACGCACTTTCTTGAGCTCAAGACCGTGTTTTATAGCCTCATTTAATGCCCTGATGTGTACCACATATCTTTGCTTGTCCTCCAAATTCGGTACCAATTTCTCGACCTTGTGGACCGTCGTGCGTTCGGGTAGGAACGGCAACTCGTTATGTTTGTCGTGCAGCCTTGAGGGATAGTCTATATCTACCTCTAAAATGTACCCATGCTTATTGTCCCTAACGAGCTTCCCGATTCGCCTTTCGGTAAAGGCCTCGACGCCGGAGATCCAGTTCAAGCCATCTGTTGGAAGGTCTTGACGCATCGCATATCCGTATAAGTTGTTGGCATCCAAATACTGTAGGTAGGATGATTCAACCTTTGGATCGTACTGGTCTCTCATGTATTTGTTGTTTGCTTTGGCATAACGGTGTACCGTCTGCACTATACCTCCACGGATACCCTTTTTGAACATCAATAGCATGTCGGGGTCCGTAAGGAGCTCTAGCCTTATACCCGTAAATTTCAGTGCTGCCTTCCATGCCAAGCCAGATGCGCTGTAGAAGTGTGCAGGGTCAAGCTTGTAGTTCGTCAAGCACACATCCCGAAACGTTTCAAAAACGTCGGCCAATAGCAGGACGTCCGTGCTTAGGTACACATCCTGGTAGTCTCCCATGGTGACGTTATCACCCCCCGGGGTAATGACATTCCATACCTTTTTAGCGTATTGATAATCTTCGTTACTGATACCCTTCATGTTTAGCTTGCTGTAAAATGCCTCCTTGGGGGGTAGCTCCAAATCTTCAAATTTTTGCCATCCATCCATATACTCATAGGGGTACACGCCTTTTCTGCGCATGAGTTAAAACGTGTCATCCTGATTGAAAAACCAACGGAGAGTTTTACACTGTTCATCGTCAAGGTTGCTTGCCAATTTGGCCAGGCTTGAGGGCATTAATCGGCAGCTGTCGATGAATCTAATCTCGATCTTCTTGTACGTCTCGCCATCGCCCATACCTGCAAGTGGTACCTTGATTTTCACATTGAAACTGATATATTTTTCAGTATTCTCAGCGATGCATCCAATGTCCTGGGTGTCATACTTTTCACCCAGTTCTCGGATAAATAGATGCGCGTCATACCCGCTGAGGTTGTGGAATATGATGGGAATATGGCTGGGTATCTTATACTTCAAGTTACAGCTGTTATGCGCGGCACCTCTATAAAACCCTGTATAGTGACAATGTTCCCTGACTTTGCGGTTATTCTCGCAGTCATCAAACGGCTTTAGGCAGATATGGCAGTGCGTGGCCTCGTTGTGCTCCCTTTCCAGGATCTCTGTTAAAGGTAGCATGTCCTGCTGCGGGTAGGTATAGTATAGTCTTTTGACCTCGTCCTCAAGATGGTTGACGAAGCGGGTGACGCAGTCCTCTCCCCTGTAGACTGTTAGGGGGTCGGTACATCCCCATAGGCGAACGTGCTATACGTGCACCAGCCAGACGGTACATGCTTGCTCAGCTTTTTTATCTTGGTCTCCATGGCATCTTCTTCTACCGGTATCAATAAGCTTTCAAAATCGGCATAGATAGCAAAGGGTACCTTAAAATGCATCTGGCCATCCCTATGGTATAGCCATTTTTCGGCCTCTGTTGGCATTGTGATCTTGACCGCCCCGTGGTCTTTGCAATACCTATAATACTTATCCCTCGATTCAACTGTGGGAAAGCCCTGTAGGCAGTTTAGGCAGAAGTGCATTGGATTCCTATTTTTCGAGATCTCCTTGCCCAGTAGCCGTGATAGGCTTTTGACGGCCGTATAATGACTCTTTTTATCATCGGCGATAAGCAATAGGGTCACCACTTTGGTACGTCCGTTGTGCACCGATCGACGTAGGATGTTGATCCTCTTTCCCGTTACATATAGGACATATACCGCAATGTCAGGGTTATTCGCCTCAAATTTGTATATGCTCTTGGTGCTGGTCGGAAACTCTATACCCTCCCAGTTATAAAGGTCTATGTAGGGTTTCATCCGAGATATTCGATTCGGGTTCCTTTCAATCTCCTCATGATGTAAGGATGCTATTATACTCCATTTAAAGCACTCCTCATCCTCATTTTTTGGATTAATAATTGCCTTCTTTGAGGCTATCCATTTAGGTAGTTCGATGTACGATGAACCTCTTGTTAGCCTCAATTTGTGGAAGTCTACATCGAGATGCAGGATTTTACTGATCGCAAAGCCACTCTGGGGCAATGCCGGATTTTCCACATGTGTTTTAACCCGGGCAAACATCGTATCCAATATGTCATCTACGTTGCTACCCTGGAAGACTGAGGCCATATTACTATTGAAGGCCTTCTTCACCTCAATATACTCATCGTTGGCCCCCTCCATATTTGATGGCTTTTTCCACATTATCCATAGGGACAGCTGTATTTTTGCTGAGCCCATATCTTCTACCTGCTCCTCAATCAGGGCCTTCACGTTGGGTCTTACCATCCCTATATACCCATCGACGTCGGCCCAGCATGCTTATGTTCCTGGGGCGTAAAATCTTGCTCTGGCTGCTGATCATATAGATTTTGGATATCTTCAAGATAGTCTTCCTCGGCCTCTTTTTCCACCTCGTCATGGAGCGTAGGTCTTATGTTGGCTGCCCCGTTATAGAGCTTCATCACCTTACGCTTAAAGGTTGCATAGGTCCTTTTAACCCCCTCCCTTATAGGTTTGGGGACAGCATCAACTAGCCAGTTGTACCATCCCCGCATCTTAGTTTTCACGATAGAACGATTTTTCGACATCTCTTGCTTTTCAAAAATATCCATAGCCTCCCGTGTTGGTAGTATAGTCATGGGCCTGACCGGTTTTTGTTGTACGGCCCTTCTGGGTGGTCTCTCTGGTACAATCTCCAGTAAGGAAATCAATGCGGCCTTGCGTAGCCTGTAATAGCCGGTTAACCCACGGCCTTTCGCGATATAACGTAATTCTTTTACAGTGTATGTATTCATTCCTTTTATTGTAAGATTTTTTATTTTGTCAGGGGATTTCATGATGCTCAATTAACACATCTTACTGCGCATGCGTTGATTTTTGATGATTATTAGTATCACTAGTCGATTAGGCCCGTGGAAAAATCCACTTAGGCAGAAAAACAATTGAAAAGTTCTGTCATTTGAATTTTGATGACATCAGCAAATGTTTCAGTATATTGAATACTGCCTTTTACCAAAAAAAATAATCTGAAAATGCATAAAAAGAAATTAAGTCATAATTTAACAAAAACGTTCTTAAAATCTAGTAACACAAAATATCAAATGTCAAATCGCATGAAATCCTCCCAACAAAACTTCAGACAAAATATAAAAAAAAAAAAAACGTTGTGCAAGGTGTAAAATCTAGTTGGTAGAAAGTGACAACATTGACAGTCACAACCCAGACAATAATAATAATGTCAGAAATAACACATCTCAAATATGTATACATCTTATTATGTGATTATGTTGAAAACTTTCAATATTTTAATCCGAAGTGTCGAAAAGAAAGGCTTGCAACAGTAAGCACAGATCTATGAAAATAAGTTGTTTACGCATTTTAAACATTGTCTTTTCCCTAAATGCTTAATACAACAATACAACCTGAACAATATCAAAAAGCCAAACTTAAACAAACACAAAACACTAAAAAACAAAATGTTAAACTTTGAAAAATCACTTATTCGGCTGCATACCATCCTCTCGCGCAAAAATATGCACAAAACAATTTTTTTGTCTAATGATCCATACTGACTTTACCAAACATTTTAAACTGAAATGTCGAAAAAGCAATGAGCAAGGAGTAAATTTATTATTTTGAAAACATTGAAAAGTTTACAATAAATGTAGAACACAAAGGTTTCTGAGGAGCAAATCAAAATATGAACAAAAATCAGTTCAATTGGCATGTTCTATATATTGTCTTCACCCATAAAATCTTCCACAAAAAGGATATGAAACCCATCAAATTCAACTCGGAAAAAGCAGTCATTTCAGTGCATACAAAAATACAACTTGGAAAGTGTAGAATATCAAATTATTTTTTTAGTATATATACTTGCATACGGTCCTCCCTCACAACAGTTACACAGTCTGAACATTCAGTAATTTTTTATCATCACCAAATATTTATTCCCGCAATATTTTGTGAAGTTCTTAATAAAAACAAAAACGTGAAACCGTGGACTTTTCTTCCAGCAAAACTGACATTACTTACAGTTAGTTTAAAGTTTAAAAAAAGTTTATAACACAAAATATAAAAAAAATCAACTTACACAACAGCTCACAGTCTAATTGTACAAAAATTTGTTCTTTTAGTGTTTTGCATGTGCTCTTTTTCCACAAAAGTTTACACAGAATTTAAAAAACAGCAGTTGGCAACACAAACAATATAAACGGCAACCATACTATTCTCTGCTGAGAAATTTTAACCACAAATGTCAAAAACCCAGGTAAATTTCCCCAATTTTTTTTAAAAAAACTGCGATTTGGAGCACATCAAATTTAAATAGAGAAGGATCAGTCATTTCGTTATGTTGTACAGAGTCCTCGCCGGTAAGAATTTATACAAAATATAGAAAACACAGCTTGCAATGTGTAAAATCTAATTCTTCTTCTGTGTATGGTCCTTCCTCACAAAATAACATAAATATATAAAAAAAAGTTTCAGTTATAACATCTAAAACAACAAAAATCAGTTCTATCAGTATATGTCATGCCATTGTCTTACACAAAATGTTCACCTTAAAGTTTCACAAGGCACAGCCTGTAAATTAAAAACAACTAAGATCAGGTATTTTGGTCTATTTCATACCATCCTGTCCCAAAGAATTTATATAAAATGTGAAAATTGAGTGGTAAAACAGAAATTTGCAAAATTCCAATTTTTTTATATGCATATTGTATATGCCTTCTGCAACAATAAGTGAATCCAAAACGTCAAAAAGAAGAAAACAATAGCTTACAATGAGTATAAAACCAAAATCAACAAAGTAGCTAACTCTTTTGATGTATATATTGAATATGGCCATATTCACAAAAGTTTACACTAAATGTAAAAAACAGTTGTGTTTAGTAATTCTACGTCAACAAACGTCAGTTCTTTTAGCATGCTGATTTATGTCTTTGCCCACAAACTCTTACATGAATATGTCAAAACCATAAATTGGAAGAAATTAAATTTACATTTTAAAAATAAGTATTTCTGTACTTTATTTTTAGAAATCTTTGCAGGAAAAGAACTTCGCAAGTCAAAAAGAGAATCAGGAAAATGTTTAAAATTTTCAGGGTTAATAACGTTTGATGGATTTTGTGGGAATTTTACATTTTGTATATATAATGTCAGTTGAATTTCTCATTTTAATATAAAAACTGGAATGGCTTGCAAGGTGTAAAGTAAAATTCTACAAAAATTAATTAAGCATGTAACCGATGTATATAAGTTTAGTTACACAAAATGTGAAAAATACATTATTTGCATACACAAAATGTGAAAAATACATTGTTTGCTTAAAAACAGTCCTTAAACTCTTCTTAAATATTATGTAATACTGTTTTAAAAGTTGTTGTGGCTTGTTAATTTAAGCTTAAAATGTCAAGTGAAATAAAGTTACAGTCACATTCTTAGCAAAGACCACTAAGATAACACTACGGTAGCTAGCTTACATGTAAAAAGCAACATAAAACTGAAGCTAACATAAGCTAGCTACAGCAGCTAATAGCTGGTCAGTTGAACATAAACTGGAGACTTAGCTAGGTATAAAGAACATGGCTACATATTTATAAAGTCCAAGCTATAGCTAGCTATTAGGTTGTTGTTGGTGTGGTTGGCTTTATCATGCTAGCTAACAAACATGTCTCGCATCAATAATATAATCAAAACTAAAAAAAAACATAAACAAACCTTTAAAACCTTGCTATACTTCATTTACATACCATACCCTTTTTCAAATGTTTTTGTAGATTTATTTTGAAGGCAAGAGAAGACAAATGCTTAAAAAGGACAGCCATCTTTTTTTGTAAACACAATTTCCGTTACTTTGTGCTAGAACTTCATTTAACAAACCACAGAAAACTCGCGGCTTTTCACGACAAAGAAGACATATATTTTACGGCAACATCAAAGATTTTTTTCGGCGACATCAAAGGAAAATGAAGATATACACTTTGCCTGTTACAGACACACAAACAGACACACTCTCCGTATTATTATAAGAGATTACCCCTGTGCTAGAATTTTACTCCTATTTGTATGATTTCATGACGTCATCAAATGTGCGGGGGAATTTTAGAAATTTGTGCTAGAAATGTTTTTACTCATTTGCAGCATAATATGGGACCTGTGTTTGATGGTACCGGATTTGTTGTGTTTGACCGTGGACGTCTGTGAGGTGTGTGCGTGTGCGTGCGCGACTGTGCTAGAAGTAACATTTCCCTATCTCTTCTTAACTTACTTGCATCGTTATTTTGCGCAGTTTTGTCCGCTTGTTAGCACGAAATAATAAAGTTACTTCGCAATGGTCCGATATAAAGCTGTGGCGCACCTATTTTTCGCCGAGACTGACAACGGAAAATAATATATGACCCAGCGTTGAACGCCAGGTTGCGTGCGAAAACACAGTATTTGGTTCACGCTGCACATCTATATTATTTTTTGAAAAAGTATTTTCCCGCAACAGCGGTTCAAATAAAAACACAGGAAACACTTCTTTTTAGCCTAGCAGAAACCATCATCCAACATTTTCCATTTTGCAGAATAAGTTCTCGTGAAAATCTCAAAATTGAACTGCAACTTGAGAAAAAGGTAACACGGTCACCTGTACTTCCTGTGTTGTGGAAGTTGTCGTAAAACCAAAATTGCATTGAAACTTTGATTTTAATAAAAACACAGACTTCCACACCATTTTATCGCTAAATTTTTGAAAATTAGTTGCAAGCAAAATTTATCCCGCTGTAAAAGTATCACAGGCTACCGATTCTGCTATTGCATTGTGTGTAACTGTCATTGTATCAATAAACGTTATATTTTTACTGGAGTTTACAACACTGTTAAAGGTCTGTACATTTAACACAAGCAACACTCTGCTAGCTAAACATCGAAAAAATTTGTTGCAGCTAACCATAGCTATGTGGTTACGTTCACTTTTTAGCCGGTAGCCAAAATAACCCAAACTGTACCTTAGTAAAATAAATTGGTGAATATAGCACAAAAGATAATACTCTTGGCTAAGAATAGAAGCACTCAATATTCCTTGCCAACAGAACAGCCTAAATACTTCTAGCTGGCTAAGCCGGCGCTTCTTACGATGTATACGTTTGTCCCGAAATCTCGAAAGTTGTTTGTTCAATATTTATATATGGCTAGAAATGGTGAGAATATATATATATCTTAACATGTAAGAACATATGAGAAACAAATATTACAAAAATATAAAAAGCGAAACGTATATACAACATAGTTGGATATGATAATGTTACACTACATTTTGCTATTAATTTTTTTCAGTTCAAAGTTTTCCTAATTCTAGTAAATATTGGAAAAACAATTGGAATTTTGGCAAGGAAAAAAACTTTTACCAATTTTGGTATTATGAAAGATATTGCACTGATTAAATTTCTTTTGTAACAATAAATTTTGGTGAAAATAGTAAAAAATCATGGGTTTGTGCAACCTCGTTACCAGGGTATTTTCACTTTTTGATGAATTGGACAGCAGCTTTGTTGGCCGCTACGTAATAATGGCTCAGAGGCTAAGAGACCCTGGGGACAAGGATGACAGGTAAGCTTCTACAAGACCAGGTTGTTATACCCAGAAAAGTCGATTCGTCAAAAGTCAACAAAAAGATAGAAATTCCTTTCACCCACCGATTCGTTCCAACATGTTTTAACATATGATCGATTGATATGAAGTCATATCGATGTCAAAATCGTATAGTCGTTCGTCGTTCAATTAGTTGTTTATCAACTCGGTTGTATACTCGTTCATTGTTCAATAAGTCGATCATTGAGTCGATTAAATACACTTTTTTTTATAAGAACAATTTTATAAGAAGAGGCTGAGAATTTTAAAATAAGAACAATGGCAGGCTGAAATTTTCCTGACTTTCTCTTTCTTCTGAAAAACACACAACACATTGTTGCGATTTTGCAACACTTGTATATACTTAGTTTTAAGTAGTTAAACTCACACATAAAAAAACATAGTTGTAGAGTACACTTCTATTGCTGTAGATGGGACAAAATTACAAAATATATGTAGTAATAGATGAAAATATATACAAAGCATGAAGTAAAGGTAGCACACATCGTAAACAAAATATATTCAGCATAGGCCACAACGTAAAATATGTGAAAACATAGAGATAGGTAGGACTGCCGCAGGAAGGGAGGAGGAATAAAAACTGCTAGAACTAAAAAGGAAAACTGCGAGGCAACTGCAGCATCAATACTACACTTTTTTTATAAGAACAATTTTATAAGAACAATGAGGCTGAAAATTGTTGAAAAATAAGAACAAAATAAAAAAAATGGCAAGGCAAACACAACAAACATGGAGAAATATCTTTCAAGTTATAAATTTTCACAGAATCAATTGTTGCGATTTTACGAAGCTTAGATTTTAGGTTGCAAAAACTTCTAAAGGCCGAGATACATTTGAAATTTTTATTTCGAAACTGTCTGAAATTTTTATTTCAGAAATATTTCGAAATACGGGTTCCATTGTTTCGAAATTAATATAAAGTCTTTCAGCATTATTTTAAACATGAATCGAAAGGATCAAAAAAAGGATCAAACAGGATCAAACTCCATCGTGTCTGCTTCGTATTCACTCATTTTTATGTTTTCTGCTGTTTATCGCCAAAAAAAATGCACAAAAGCTTCTCATAAACGTCAGAAAAATGCGCACCTGTTGTCGGCAGCTTTGAACTTATTTCGAAATATAGAAAATTATACAAATCGATTTGCAGAATTTTCTTGCTCTGAAATACCTGTGAAAGTTTTGCAGCATGTCTCGAAATTAATTTCAGAGCAATTCGAAATACTTTCGAAAGCTTTCGAAATGTTTCAAAATATTTCGAAATATTTCTGAAATAAAAATTTCAGACAGTTTCGAAATAAAAATTTCAAATGTATCTCGGCCTTAAAGAATGAAAATGGTCAAAATTTAAGAACAGAACAAGAATACTTTCAGGCTGAACGAGTGAAAAAATACACAATATCTTGTTTTTCACATGAAACAAGATATCATTAGACTGGCTTAAATCAACAGCTTTCATAACTACATCATTTATTTTCTTCTCTGGAACATGTGGAAACATTTCTTGAACTTGCTTTAGTTTTGGCTTGTCATTTGTATTCTGAATGCTGTTCTTGACATTTCTGCTGTTCTATATCTATCTTCCGACAACATTTTGGAAGAACAACTTAGCAAATATTCTGCTATATTAGTTAAAGGGATTTTTCTGTCACACATTACACAGACTGATGTAGGATGTGACAGCTCTTCACTACTCTTTGAAGATGTACCTGGGATTTCAACATTTCGTAACAGCGAGGTTCAAAGTGGTGTTACATAAATACCGTAATGCACACTAAACATAATTGATGAAGATGATATAGATGAAGAAATCGACATACTTAACTGTTGAATATTTATTGTTGTATCATATTTTTTGTTTGTATTTCGTTTATTTGACTAACTACAAATATAATAACAATTTGCAATTTTAACATTTTTTAATAACCGCCCCCCTCTTATAAACGCCCCCCTCGATTAAACGCCCCCCCTAAATATCAAAATATTTAATAAACGCCCCTGGCGTTTAATCGATGCATTACGGTAGTGACATTAGGTGAAACTTTTTATCTCAAAAAATGGAATGGAGTAGCCTTCAGGTCCGGGTAACAACTTCTGCAGTGGCCTACTATAATTTCCACCAACAGAACACCGCCAGAGCATTATCGCACCATTTTGATCTTTCAGAGCAGAAAATTCTTGCTCAAGACGTTGATCAAATATTCATGGTTGCCTTCTTTGTTACAAAACTAGATCTTTCTGTAACCAAGATTGACCGATTCCAACTGCTCATTGTATCCAGCAGACCCAGTGGTGGTATCAGCCGGTTTACCAAGGCAATAACATTTTTGAGTCCAAGGACGGTAGTAAGGGCTATTAGCATCAACAACACTGAGGCGTATTCCTCCACGACCACGGCTGGGTAAAGTTGACTGTCTAAGCTGCCGTGCACCTAAAAATAAAAATAGGAAACAAATTCAGAATATATGTATACAGTATTTTAGCATGCACTTTAACGAAAGTTAAAAATTGTTTTTAGCTAACTAGAGCTAGCAAAAAGAAGCTTGTATATGATGTGTACCTGGACGAATTCCATGCAGTCCAGGGAATAAGTTTCGGAATGCCGTAGAGGGAGCATTGTTGACAGGAGGTACGCTTTCATCTTCTTGGTTACCACTTTCTGGAGAAACTGCAGCTGCTTGTCATAATAAAGATATGGTTTGCTCTGAAGGATTGTTTTTCGCCGAAGCCTTTGATATATATATTTTTTTAAACGTGTCCAACAATTTCTTGCAAGTATGATCCCTTGTTGTCTGGAGCAAACTCACAACGGCAATATACTCTTGAGGCCCGAATAGACGGGCCTTCCAGGTCCTTAATTTTCCACTACCCCCTGTTTATTATCCCTTACCCATCCATACATTCGGGGCCTAAGAGTACTCGATTCATCGAAAGGTTTTTAAACCTTCTTGGCCTGGAGATACCAACTTTCTAAAAGCGGACACCTAAATAGCAGGCAGATTTGTTCGCATCAATGGCGCCCGCTAATTAGAGAGACTACTGTATAAAATAAAAATGGTAAATATTAGCATATGTTGAGAGAATTTAGTTACGATCAGAAGACTGTATTTTCTCAAATTCTTATCTGAATAATATACCACCAACTGTTTTACAACAAGTAATAAATACATTAGCAGTAGCTGCGTTCCCTTAGTTGATCTTACTTATAAAGCGCCAGGCCACACAGAATATGAAATAAATATAGTAAATATAAAATAAAATAAATTAATATTTTCTATTCTATTCATTAATAAAGAAGATCTGGAAACGAGGTTGGATGACATGCCTTTCAGGTGCTCGTTCGTTTTGTTAAAAAAAAATAATCGGTTTAACATGTTGATGAAGATCTTGAAAGAAGACTTGACATTGCCTTTTACATTTTTTAACGGTTGACGTCACAAAAACAGTCGCTTCTTGTAAACAAAAATAATTGTCAAAAAGAACAGAAGAACAGTAGACCTGAGAGATTTGATCAAACCACAACCAAGGTAAACAATGTAATTCAAATCTGAATGCTACAATTTTTCCTTAGTGATTTAGGACAGTGCCGGATTTAGAAGAATTCTTCAAGGAGGACTACATTCGAGGAACAGATATAAAATCTAAATGATTATGTCAAAGCCCTACCTTGCTTTGAAATCTCATTTTAAAATTTAAATAAAATTTCTTTTTCACGATCCAAATCAACTAAACTAACCAATCATTGAGTATACTGATTCAGACGGTGTTGTTTCGCTTTACGACATAAGTGTCGTGATTGTTTTAACAAGCTTGATCGGAAAATCCAGAACATAGTTCTGCTTATCTGATCTCAGAAACGGATCTTCGGGACAGTGTAAACAGATACAGTAAGGTCAAAATGGGCTTTTAAAAAGGTGCCGGATTCAAATGCATAGATTTATGCACTAATTTGTTGAGTAAGTTTACTAAATGGTATACCAACCAATCAATTCTAAAGCGCCTTAGCATTTGAAGCGCTAAATTCCCATCTCAATGTTAGAGCAGAAATGGGGTATACAGACTTGAGTCCCAAGTACCTTAAGAAATACATGGATTTCTGCTAACATGAAAAACTTGTTAATTTTTAGATAAAGGATGGACACTCGAAGCAACTGTACACCTGATTTTGATCAATACGGCGCGTTATTCAGTGACAACACAAGAGTATTCCCAAATATTCAAGATAGTTTCCCTTACAATAAATTGTGTAATACCAAAACAAATACTAGTAGAAGTGATGTTCGTGTTTGTGAAGAACAGTCAGAAGTGTCAAAGAATTCACCAAAAGAGAGGATTGAAATGCTTGAGGCAAATCAAGAGAACCGTGTTAGAAATCAACAAAATATACAAGAGGTATCGCGAGCAATGAAAGAATATATTCAAGATGCTGAGAGTAAAGAACAAGATTTAAAAATGAAAATAAAACATTCGGAAACTAAAAATAAGCAAAGCCACGAAAAACTTAGAGAACTTGAAAAGACTATCAAACAAGAACGAGAAACAAATAAAATTAACGTTTCACAGTTGGAGCAGAATCTGAAAGGGAAAGTTGCCAATATGGAAAGACTGTTAAATGAGAAAGATGAAGAGTGTGCACGTTTACTAAACGATCGAGACGAGTTGAAAAGTAAATTATTGCACCTTGAACGAGATAAAATGCATGACACCAGCGAAATGGATACAAGAGAAACTATTTTAAAAGAAGAATTAAGAAGTCTAAAAAATGCAATAGAACTACAGAATAGCGATAAACTAAAATGCGATGATGAATGGAAATGTAAGGAGATGACAATAACCAAATTAAAAGCGATTGAAGCTGAATTGAGTTCGGAGCTTCAAAAGAAAAGTAAAATATTAAAACAAAGAGAAGAAGTTATAAAAACATTAACAGATGAAATGGAGAGGAGAAAGGATGATTACTTGACAAAACTTGCTGAAACAGAGCAGGAATTAATAACTTTATCAGATCAAAACAAACAATTACTGGAGCAACTGAAAAACTTAAACTTTTGTATACAAGAGAAAGAGAAAGTTTGTGAAGAGCTGCACGATAATGTTGTTTTTTGTTCGGAACAGAGAGTATTCCTTATGAACGATAAAGATGCTCAAACAAAGCGGATCGAAGAATTGAAAAAAGAAAATGAATGTTCAGAATCTGCCTTAAAGAAATGCAAAGAAGATCTCAACATCAGTGTAATTAAAAACAAAGAACTAAAACTGAGAGAGAAAACACTTCAGAGTGAGATTGTCGATTTAAAAAAAAGTTTGAGTGAAAGGAGCAGAATGTCAGTACATGTATTTGATAAATACACGCAGGAAATATGTTCCATGAGAGAGAAGAATTTGAGGGATGAAGAAGCATATGCTACAAAACAAGAACTTCAAGCTAGTACTGAGCAATGCTGCCGTTTAAAAAAAGAAAATAATGAACTACAAATGTCGAGCGAACAATTGAAAGAAAAATATAAGGATGCTGTCAAAATGCTTCAAAGAAAGTTAGCTGAAGCTAAAGAAAGTTCGACAATGTTGAGGAGTGAAATGGAAAGTTCGATTGCAGAAAAGGAAGATCATAAGATTGCTTTGCAAAGGTTAAGTTTCGATTTAAGCGAGAGTAGACGAGTGAATGTAAACTACACGAAAAAGATTCGGTTTTTGACGCAACGATGCGAGAAGTTGAAAAAACATATCAAAAGAGTTTCAAAACTGTCAAAAAGAAAATGATGAGCTTCGACTTCAACTGAAACAGAAAAGTGCAGATAGTCAGGAATCTGAGAATGCGATGGAGATAATGACCATTAATGATTGCCAATTGCGAGAGACAGTGAAAAAACGTGAGAAACAGATGGAAGATTTAGAAGACGATAATCAAAAATTAACCGCTGAGCTGAAAACTTTGGATGAATCGGCTACTGAGCATGCGCAAAAACAAATTGTTTACGACAACAAGATAAAGCAACTGTATCAGGAAAATACACATTTGAACGCATGCCTATTAGAACTAAAAGCATCCATGGTCCTTACAAAGGGTGAAATTCAAGCGATACAAGCAAAAAATGAGAAAACAACAAAAAGCAATAGAGAACTAAACGAACATATTGAGCATTTAGAAGTAAGAAAGGATATAGAAGTACAAGAAATGGAAAAATACCAACAAGAATTGCAACAATGCAGTGACATTCTTCACGCATATCAAAGAGAATGGCAGCACACCAACCAAGAAAATATTAATTTAAGGCAAGCAGTAGCAAACGCAGAACAAGATCTCTTGAAATCAACAAGTGAGTTTAAGGAAAAATTAACTGATAAAGACGAATTAGCGAAACATCTAAAGGAAGAATTATATTGTAAAGAACAAGAAGCAGAATATTTCAAGAAACAATGCTATGAGCTGATTTCTAATGTGGATGAGATACAGCAACAGCTAGTTGCCACATCGAAAGTTGTTGATGAACAAAAGAGAGATATCCAACTGTTAAATGCAGAAAATAGAAAAATTGAATTAGAAGGTGATCAACATAAACAAAAAAATGAGTCGTTTAAAGAAGAAATTTTACAGTTGCGTAATAAGAAGCAGGAACAAATAAAACAATTTTCAGTGAAATCAGCTGAGATTCAGGATTCGGAGATACAAATAATGGAAGAAAGACTGCGATCAGTGAATCACGAGAACGAAGAGTTGAGAAGACAGTTTCAGATATTGGAAATGAAGTGTGGTGGCATGTCCGCAAATAATCGAAACATGACAATTGAAGTGACGAATTTGCATGATGAAATCGTCCACTTGAAGAACGAACGTGATACTTTACAAGCGCGTGTTGATGAGATGAAGAAACGCGTAGCTGAAATGGAACATAAAAACCACGAATTGACATGTCAGCTGCAATACAGTAATGACTGTATGGAAAAAATTAAAAATAAAAACAAAGATTTGCATAAAACATTGCAGAACATAAAAGACAGAGAAGAGTTCTGCAGAGAGACTGAACAAAATCGTAATATGTCGTTCAAAGATCTAGAAAATGAAAACGCCCAACTAAAGGTCTCAAAAAAATCCCTGGAAGAAAAGATATCCATTTTAAAGGCTACTGTAACAGAATTACAAGGAGTAGTCAATGGTAACACATTTAAACACAGTTGGATAATGCAGCATAATGAAGACCAAGTCAATGAGATAAAGGCTTTGAAGAAAGATCTCTCTGATTATCATATACAAGCACTTGAGACGAAAGAAAGATTTTTCAAGTTAAACTTTGAGAATGAAAAATTAACAGACGACCTACAAACAACGAGGACACAACTCGAGTTTCTTGAAAATGAGAATGAAAACATTAGAAGAGATGCTACGACTGCTTTAAATCAAGGAAAACTAACAATTCATAATCTTCAAGAGCAATTGGATGTCTTGTCTGAAAGCAAAAAACAAAACACTGCAATAAATGAAACACTGAAGAAAGAAAAAGAGGATTTTGTAAAAGAACTTTATGAAGAAAATTGCAATTTAAAAATTCTCAACGAGAAATACGAAAGCAGTATTCAGAAGATTGAAGAGATGAAACAGAAAGAAAAACAGTATCTGTCGACACAACAGAAAGATGGCGATCGCTTGAACAATATGAAAGATGAATTTTTCAAACTTATTTCACTTTTCAAAAAAATAAAGCAGGAACGAGATTCTCTTAAAGCTGTTCTATTGACCAGTGAGGAAGAAAAGTCGCATTTTAAGCAAAAAATCCAACACATGAAGTTATCGTCGAGAAAATTGCAAAAAGAATTGGAAGAGTTCCAACATCTTCATAAAAGCACTCTTTCTGACAACGAAAAGATGAAGTCTCGATTAAGCATATTAAATTATACGGAACGCACACGTGATTCCGAGTACAAAGAGATGACGGAGAAGCTGCAACAGTATCAGAAAAAGATAAAACAGCTCACCATGCAAGCTCAAAATACTTCCCCTCACGAAGAGACCAAAACTGACAAATCAAAAGAAAACCCAGCAGCAGTTTCTTTTAAATTAGTTGAAGAGTTAAAATGTCTAATATTTCGTCAACCAAAAAAGAAGTGTCGTTTTAGAAAAGAATGTGCAGGTATGAACACTCTTTTGCAGACCATAAAAGCTCATGATACTACCCCAATCCCGGACAAAGAAGACCGTTCTTTCGGTCGGAAATCCAAATTTGATGTTAGTCACGTAAAAATGAAGAGACACCGTTTTGAAAGAAAGTTAGCAAGAGACAGAGAAAACCAAGAGCGTGTTAAAAATCTGTATAAGGAGTCACAAGCCATTCAAGACTTTTTAGTTCGTGAAATGTCGAAATTATCGCGTCATTATTCGCCCTGTGTGTCGTAAAGAGGAATCAGTTATTGTAGAAGATCGCTAAGGTTTTATTTAATGAAAACATACTTGTATTTTTTATATCTTTGCCTTTTTCTGTTTTAATTATTTGTTGTATTATTCTTGAACATGTGAATAGACTTGGAATCATAGTCTCTATTTTTGAACTTTGGACAAATATAACAGACCATGGAGGTAGACGGAATAATTTTTACAGTTCATATTTTATTGCTTACCGGTTTTGTCGCTGGCAAAATAATGTGATT
The DNA here is from genome assembly GCA_030067915.1 of Hydractinia echinata. Classification (NCBI taxonomy): domain Eukaryota; kingdom Metazoa; phylum Cnidaria; class Hydrozoa; order Anthoathecata; family Hydractiniidae; genus Hydractinia; species Hydractinia echinata. Next base: position 732,558 of record JASGCC010000073.1, on the reverse strand, counting down.
TACGACTACATTGTCCTTTATTGATCGGTTAAATAAAAAGGTATATACATATATTATAAACTTTTATAATAATTTTTTTAATATCTAATAGCTAGTTACACTTTTTTCGAATGACCGTTTTTCTATAAAAAAAACAGTTTATACGGAGTTAGTACCAGACGACCAAAAAAATAAAAATAAAAATGGAAAAACGCTCCTGTTCATAGCTTTGACCAATACCCTGCAAAAAAATTTACTTAAATTTTAAACGACCTTTAAAGTTAAAAGTAAAGTTCCATTACACGCTTTTTTATCAAAATCCTAACCAGGTCATTATTCTTATTTTTTTTATTGTTCTAAACAATACACCTATTGTTTTTAACTTGAAATCCCAGCCTACATATTCTTGTGAAGCAAATACTGATGAAAAAAAGTGTGTAAGGCACTATCGACATTTATGTCAAAAAGCGTGCAGAATTTCGAGAAAAGTTATTGTGCTGACACTAGCATGACTTACTGTTTAAGATTTTAGATATAACCGGTAAAATGATTGCTCACAGAGCCATTATCATTGATGACTGATAATTTTTTCTCAGATGAAGACTATCAGTTATATTTTTTGCTGACAGTCTGGCATAAATTCCAAATCAAATTTTATTATTTTGAATAACAGTCTATCTAATCTTAATTGGAATCAACTCTTAGGTGTTAGAAGCCCCTTGTGCCTATGTTAAGTTTCTTGGACATTCTTGAACTTGCCCAAATGTTTTTTTGGGAAAATTAAGTTTCGACAGATTTCTCGCGCATGTGAAAAATCTGAAAACTCGAGAGGCAATAAAATGAAGACTTAGGCGAGGAGGTCAAATTATAGTTGAAAACATTTTTTCACTTATAGACGTTCTAAAATTAAAACGATGCTTCCACTTAAAAATAAAGTTTGGAATAGACCCCACGGCCCACCAACTGCATTATTTCGCGTGTCGTAAATCAATAGGTAAAGAGGTCTGAGGAGCATAAGCAACAAATCTATATTGCCCCATCAATTTTAAAATTTTAAGGAGCATAATTTTTGGTTGTACTAAAGTAGGTAAAAATTCCCTCCAGTAGATGGCTTTGTGTTAATAAAATATCACTGAAAAAGATTCAACTATATCTTTAAGCATTCCTAAACCTGTGTAGAAACATTATTATCAGCTAAAGTCTATTCCATTTCCATTTTTTTTAACATATCGACCTTAATTACTATATCTTGAAAGGTGTTATCGCAACTTGAACACGTGGTCATGTTTTTTACCACGATAAAAATTCCATCCAAGATCTAAATCATGCGCGTTCAACACGCAGCAGTTGTTTAACTTAGTAATTTATTTATCTTAAAAATATGCTAAGAAAGGCGAGTCCATTTAACTATTCTGTATCGCATTAAGTACCTAGGACAGCCCTCAGAACTGCATCGAAACAAAAATCTATGTCTGGGCTAAGGGGTCTTTTTAATTCGAAACTTACCTGGAACGAAATGGCAAACCCTCGACTATGGGGTACTTTGGTCTTTGGGGTCTGCTCACTCTCGGAAAAAATGCTTTCCTAGTAACAGTAGTGTTTATTGATCGTTTATTATAAACAGTAGGACATCGAGCCTTGTATCACAAAAGTTTGGCACATAATTGTATATATATATATAATGGCAGATATACTGCGATAGTATCACAAACAAACTTTATTAAAAGTTTGTTAGCGTAGTGTTTTCAAAAAGGCGTCACAATTTTCTTGATAAAGAAGGTTGCCTTTTATTGTTGCAAAATTGTAAGCACTGTTTTGCTAAGTCTAAATGTGAACTATGATTAAGTCAATTGAATTTCTCTCAATTTTTAAATCGGGTGACACACCACCTATTTTTTCTATTTAATTTATTTTAATTAATCTTTTTTGTTTCAATATTTAGGAAAAGAAACGTCATCCAATCAGTTTCTTTTAATTTAAAGGATTTAACAAAAACAACAACAATACACATTACATTTTTGAAATTCGACAAATTGAATTTAACAAAGTGGATTCGAATCATCAATTTTACACAACACGATCTGCGCCATGGAATTTTTATAATTTTTTAAGATCAATTCAAAGATACCCAGTTATAATTTTTGTCTTTTTTGAGTAATGAAAAATCTGTAATTTTAATTTTCATTCTGTTGTATTGTATCCAATTTAACAAAGTTAACTATGATTTAAAATTACTGACAATTGCCATAATAATAATTGAATTATCAAATTTCAGGAATTTTAATTTTTTCTCGCTTTTTAAGGTTCACTTCAGATTTCTTGACCTTCCAGGTTATTAGAAAGCCTGGGTTGCTAATTGCGGAAATCTTCAAGCCACAGGGCTTCTTGTTTTCATTACAAATACAATGCATTTCCTTTTTTTTAAAAGAGAGGCGAACAAAAAATTATTTTGTGGAAGCCAGAAAATAAATTTATTGATTTCTAAATCCTATAATCTACTAAGATAGCTACTATAATGATAATTAAATAACTATATTTCACAGCTAAGTATCCATATATCTTCCTAGCAACGTTTTTACAGAATTTTCATGGCTGTATGGGGTGAAAATATGTAGGTTTTGGATGAACTTACCAGTAAACATCAAAAATAAGGTCTTTCACTTAAGGTAACCAAGAATATTTTACCTCTGTAGTAGTAACAGAATTTTATAACCTTCGTTTAAACTTCTTAGAACTTAAGAAATATTTATCATGACCAACAACAATATTTTTTTCGTGTTTTGAGTCCCTTTTCTACACCATACTATCAACTTCGAACGATAAAGTTTGTTATGATGAGATGGCGCCAAATTTGAATAAATATACAGACCGGTAACCGTAAATAATTACTCCCCGAAAAAAATTACTCCCCCAGTAATAATTTCCTGGGAAATTAATACTCCTGGAGTGGTAATTTCCCAGGAAATTATTACTCCCACACGGAAATTATTACTCCCTTGAAATCACTCTTTTATGAATGGAGGAGTACTTTTTCCCAGTAAAAACTAACTCCCACGAATGGGGGAGTACTTTTTTCCCAGTAAAACTAACTCTCATGAAGACATTCCATTGCAAATTCGAATGCGCGAGCTTCCTTTTAATTCGAATGTTTATTATTATAATGGTTTATATATTTTCATTCAAACACAAACAATCAATAATCAACAATAAAATGGCGGCGAAACAACACGTTGACTTAAAAATTGTTGAAGAAAGATATAGCAAGGAGTAAAGGCAAACAGCAAATTTTAGAAGAACATACAAAGACTTTTCACTGAAGAATGGAGAGCTTTTTTACAAAGACTCAAGGAAGGTTGTTTTTGAAGAAGAGCAAAAGATGACAATTATTCATGACATTCACGAAGGAATCGGTGAAAGTGCAAGTGCGAAGGCTATGGTTAGTCATCGAGGCCGCGAGTCTACGTATCAAAAGTTAATTGAAATATTTTTTTGGTTTGGAATTGCGGATGATGTTAAAAATTACATCAAGAATTGTAAAAATTGTCAACAGCAAACAAACATTTATAAAAAAATTGCCCCAGAACTTCATAGTATACCAGTTCCAAGTGAAGTTATAAAACAAATTGGTGTCGATATATGTAACCTGCCAGACGTGGATGAATACAAACACCTCATTGTTTGTATCGACAATTTTTCTAATGGTCGGAAGCAAAGCCTATCAAAGATAAGCGCATCAACAGTAGCACAATTTTTATACGAGATCATCTGTCGCCAAGGGTGTGTAAAAATTCAAATCAATGATCAAGGCAAGGAAATTGTAAATGAAGTCTCGACGATCCTACATCAAATGACAGGCACAGACCAGCGAGTTACATCTGCACACCATCCTCAAAGCAATGGTCTTTGTGAGCGTCAAAATGGGACAATAAAAGACTCTTTGGTGAAAGTTCTCGAAGAAAATCCGAAAGAATGGCCTAGTATTATCGAGGGTATACTTTTTGCACATAGGGTTAGTGTGCACTATTCGACAAAGTACTCGCCGTTTTTCCTAATGTACAATCGAAATCCCGTTTTGCCGATAGATATTAAATATGATCTTGTCGATGACGCTGCAGACGTTGATTCAGAAAATGAGCCTTTTGACATTGTGACGTTTCAGGCTGTTCTCGACTCAACAGCTAAACTTAGAGAAGCCACATACCATCAAGCTAGTCTGTACAAAAAGCGCAAGCTAAGCAACAAAAGGACTACAATAATCGTCATCGAACACCAGAAGTCGCATTGCCTATAGGATTAAAAGTTCTTATGCAAAATCAAAAACGTAAGGAGGAAAATTTTCTTACAAATGGATGGGACCTTACACTCTAAAATCAATTTCCAAAAGTGGACTTTGTGCCCTTGTAAATAAAAAAGGTATTCTGCTAAAGAAAAAGTATAACGCAAGTTGCTGAAACCTTTCTACTCAAACCGAGAACCCCAAAACCCTGGCAACCAAGACGATGAGGAACAAGGTACTACCAGCCATCAACCAAAGAGTCAATAACAAATAGCTGGTAAAAACTATTTTGATAAATTACCAGATGAAATTCTCGAAATGATTTTAAAGAATGCCACAGCCTTGGACACATTTGCTTCTGTTATCAATACATCTAAACGCTTCAAGTCTTTATTAGAAGGGAGAAAGGAGGATATTCTTCCGATGGTACATATCAAATTTCCAGAAAATATGTACAAAAATATACCCAAACGATCAAACAAAATTAAAGTCAGCGTCAAAGAAATTTCACAGTGTTTTGGTCAATCTAGTGGTATTATTGAATGCATAAGCAAAGGTATTGGAAAAAAGAATTGGCGCTCAGCATGGTTGCTGTTGGAGAAACGAAATCACAATTGGTTTATAATTGAGCGGGAATTTTGGAAAAGGAAGACAATTCTTCGGAGTAATATTCAAGAATCGAGTCAACAATCAGCTTTCGTTGATGTAGTAGAGGTATTTTGGCTACGTAACGATTTGTATTTTATGAAACAAGAGGATCATCGCATTTTGTTGTCAAGCGATGGATGGTTAAATGACCGTATTATGGATGCAGCACAAAAATTAATCTGTAAAGAAATTGGTTCAGATGATTCGTATCAATCAGTGCTTAATTCCGAAAGGAAAACTCAAAACCCGTACCATGTAGTTTGACAAGAGCATGTTCAGCTCCTTCATGATGGATCAAATCATTGGTTTCTTAGCTTTTGCTCAAATGGGCGTGTTCAAATTTGTGACAGTCTTTGATCAAAGTTAACTCGTTCTTCAAAAAAATCGATTCAATCGCTTTTTTCTCTCGTGATTCGTTAGCTATAATCATTTTGTTTCTAAACTCAAAACCAATTGTACTTTTTTGTATTTTGTTAAATTTATTTCCTATTCATTTTATTACAGTTTTTCGTTGTAAGGTTGTAGTTATCGTGAGAAAATAGATATAATCAAATGATCTTGAAATGATTATTCTAAAGTCAAGTTCAGCTGCATATATACCAACCATTTATAAAAAACAATTAAAATCATTTAATTCTGAAAGCTTTTTGTATTGACATTTCTTTAAACAACTCTTGCTTCTTATAAAAGCTTGTATATATATAGATTTTAATGGTCCCACTGAAAAAGAGAAGCCATACCCACCCCACCGGATTTTTAACTCTTTCGGTAGTCCACTGTAAAGGTAGGTTTCCATACGACTGCATTTTCCGCTCGAGCGTAGAAAGCTCGGGAGCATTTTTCTCTTGAGTTTGAACTTAATGGAAATCAATTTCCCGCTTGAGAGAAAAGATGTTCAGAATAAAATGGCTGCCGTAAACAGAAAAAACCTTTGGCTACGAAATTTTAAAATAATAACAACAATGTTTTTATGGCAACAAATCAAAAGAAGACGTAACAGGAAACAACAACTAAGATGAGAAAACTTTTTCATGAAAAAGGGGAAATTTATTTTTATTGTTAGTTTATGAATTTAACTTCCAATGGCCCCCCAACAAGCAGTTGATTTTTGTGGTTGTTAGGAAGATTTGAAAAGAATTTATGAATCCATAACTTTTGTTCACAAATTCAATGCTAACAGGTCTCTCTGCTGTACTTAACACCAAACACTTTTCTGAAAGGTGTTTTTATTTTGTGAATAAAGAAGTGCAGAAGAAATTGTTGTTTTTCTAATATTTTTCTTGAATAAAATGGATTGCGCAATTGTTTACATTTTCTTGAATTTCATTGGTTAAAAAGCTCGAGAGAAAAAATACGCGCTGAAAAAGTTGAATGAGTTCAACTTTTGGAGAGAAGCTCGGGAGCATCTTTTTACGTCGGGTCAGCGGTCATTCTACTTCATTGCGCATGCTTGTTGGAAAAGCTCTTGAGCTTTTTCCGCTTGAGCGGAAAATGCAGTCGTATGGAAACCTACCTTAAAGCGCCTTTTTCTGTTATTTAGGTAATTAAACAATTTTATGGGCGGTGGGACAAAACTTGAAAACACTGCAAAAAAACGATGGTAGACTAGTTGTTTAATGATTTTCCAAACATAATTATTCTACAATGTAGCAATGTAAATGGGTCGAGTTAACGAATGTTCGAGTTATCCGAGGTTCGAGTTAACCGGAATTTTTTATAAGAAAAGTATTAAAAGCTGAAAATTGGAACTAAAATTATAGTAACGAATAAAAATCCTTTTAGAACCAACTCCTTGCCAAGTTTCTTATAAAAAAACGTGTACAAGAATGTACATCTGCAAAAGTTTTATAAATTTTAGTAAACATTGGCATTTCATCTATTATGACAGTTAAAAATGCTATGAATAACTGAATAAAAAGGTTTCTTTGTTAGATATAGCCAGCTAGTTAATACTGTGTTTAAGGGTTGGTTTAACTCATTCTAGAATCTATGCACGTTATAAATCACGGAGTTGACAAGGTATTCTATATAACATAATAGACCAATTTTTTCAACGTACTCTGTTTTTGTAGTGGTTGTGCAGTAGCTAACAGTGGGAGAGAATATCGATTCTAACATGTTTATATAAACCTTTTAATTTGCCACCTTATCTTTATAATTGTTGTTCTTACATCAACAAAATTCCCCTTATGATTCAAATCAATAGAGATTGATGTGTGTTTTAACACGATAAATTCGTGACATGTTGTCAGGAGGACGAACACGTTCACTGAGTTGTCAACTCATTTTACACAAAAGAGAAGGAAAAAATTGAGTTAAGAATTGATTTAGTTTTAGAGAGGTACTATATATGTTATATAACCATCTTTGTGCTGCGACTGCAACAAAATGGTGTTGCTATTTCTTGTATAAGTTGGTAGTTTTAAATTTTGCATTTAGTCACATAATTTTTGTGACTAACTAACATTGGACAGAGTTGAAGATTTAATATGGAAAGAATAGCCGTAAATTCATATTTTTATATAATTCGTTATAAACCGATTATTGCCTAAGATTAAAGGCTGCCTTCCATTTTCAAGTTGTTCATGGCTAAAAATATTTTCTAGTCGTAACGCTTATATTTTGACAGCTTGTTGACACGAATCAACTTTCAATTGCAGTCTGGCAACGTTTCCGACAACCAATAAAAAAATCCAAAAACGCTACCATCTTTGATAAAATGGAGATTGAGCACATTGGGCTCCGACGCCCAAACAAACACGCGCGTTCGACCATGAACATTTTAATGGAAAACTAATACAAAACTTGCATTTGGTCGCATACCTTCCATCTTAATAATCCTTGCGGTAATTAATGCAGTAGCAACCACACACCATGCAAGAAGCCGATCTAATTGAGCTTATTATCACTGCTAATCATCTGCTCTTAGGCGAACATTTGAATCTGAAGCGGAAATCTTTTTGCATCGCCAAAAATAAATTGCATAAATTATACCTAAATTACCTTCTGCCGGCTCACTTTAACATAAAAGTTTTTGTGAGCACCTTTGTAGAAGAACAAACTAATCTTTTCAACAATGATTATAAACCTTAGTAGAGCCTACTTTTAACCTTTTCGTAATTAATAATCATCTAAGCAATTATATTGAAACAGGAAAATTGTTACCTTATCGTCGTTTATGTTGACAGATTTGCGTTGACGTAATCCAATATTATCGCTGGCTTTTGACATGTAATTCATTTCAAGCAATTTGCATGGACAAAAGCTGACACTAGTACTGTCAACGTCGTCATCAGCTAGAAGAAATAAGGTACCATCTATTTTAGCGTTCAGACACACTATTTGTATTCTACTACGCCTGTCTGCCAGTACGCAAACAATGTTACATCTGATCCTACTGTGTCTTAGGTTATGTAATTACATTAAGGTTGTTCCTAACTCTTGACAAGACGCTGACTTTTTGACGATAATTACATTAAGTTAATTGCCTTCTTTAAATGACTCCATTCGTGAGGATTAATTGTTTACTCACATTAAATAAATTCTAGTGGCTGAACCACTGGAATTCAGTTGATGGTAGTAAATCTATTTATACAAAGGGGTCTTCACATATTAGGAATCATAATTGATACAAAGGGCTTCCTTCACAGGAGTCACAAACATTTATGAGAATTAGAAATGTAATTAGTGACTGCAGTAATGAATGTATATCGTGACTGAAGACCGGACAACTTCTAAAAAAAAAAGGAATTTCGTGACTATTCACTTCTTCAAACGTGATCGCTTTCCCGATTCATGACTTTGTTTCGGTAATTAATATTGTAAACAAACAACTGAGATTTGTTTGGCATAGGAACATACACTTCCAAGTTTATTTAATGTTCTAAGTTGGATAAAGTTAATGGTATATAAATATATCACATCTACTCTTTTTTGCAGTCAGACCTAGTAACAGGAGATCAAGGTGGATATTAATACAGAAATAAGTCATGTTGTTGTGGTTAGTTGAAACTTTCAGACTGAACATTTTTAAAGAGGCAAGATGTCACATGGTTTTAGCTATTGTAAAACAAACCACCGCGCGTGTTGTGAAGCTACCGCGCGTGTTTTGAAGCTACCGCGCGTGTTTCGAATCTACTTCTTGTGTTAAATTTACCATAGTTGCATTGGAATTATCGCGAGAGTGCTAAAGCCACGGCGGATACAAGTTATTATTCCAAAAACCATATAGACTGGATTATAATTAAAACAAAATCACTATTTAGACGCATAATTAAATTATTTACGATGAAACTTTCGAAATATTTTAAACATTTTTTTTCAGTCAGTGGGTGAAGAACGAAAAAACCTTAGCAAACACACCGAACTTATGTATAGGCTTTTTGTCACTTAAAAGTAATATATTATTCATTCCCTTTTTTTCTAATTTCTCAATTGAATTTTAAAACACTTTTTTCTGGCTGTTTGGGAACGCAGGTGCATTTCTCCTTGGGTTAGCGCGTTAATTGCTTGAAAGTTGTTGCTGAGAAGAGGAGTGTTTAAACTTTTCGATGACACTAATTATAACAACATCTTTTTTAATCGTATATTTTAGATAACAGGTATGATAAATGTAAACAAATTAGCAGCAATCATAGAATGTGGATGAATCAATCCATAATACAGTTATTCATTGGATAGTCACGTTGAATTTTTTCATCATGAATGGTAAGTTTGTTACTGTATTTTCAGGTATAGCCAAGTTTTCTCACCATATGTTGCTATCTTGTTAACGCCTAATTGGTAATACAATGTTAGTTAAAACTAGAAACGAATAATAATTTGTTTTCGCTTTTTCAACCAACAAGCCTTATTTTCCAGGCTCTAATGAGTGAGCTAGTTTAAATTAACTGTCCAATTGCATGTAGTAGATTTAGTAGAATGTTTCACCTCTTGTCAAACCGAGCCAATCTTTTTCTGTATAATTTATTTTGAATGACGTTGATTCGTTGGTGAAACCGAGCAAATTCAAAAAGAGCAGTGAAAAGAAAAAAATAAGTTAATGATGAATCATTGTAAGAACTCTTTTAACTGCTCCCATGCAGATTATAGATCTAGCACCCTCTAGTTTTGTTCCCAGAGGTTTTTCTTTTCGCCCTTTAATTACGTGGCAGGCAAAACCACTAAGATGGAAGTTGAGCACGATCAACTAACAAAGTGAATTACAACACAAATAATGATTGGAAAGTGTTTTCCACAAAGCGTGAAATATAGAGTGATCTCTCTTAGTAAAAAATACGTGAAAAAAAACCCTAAGATTGTTGGTAACCAAATCAAATCCTGTCATAAACTCTCATGTAAATAAATTTTGTTATTCTGAACTTTTTTTAATTACTGGAGGATTTTCGAAACTCGAGCTTACCTTGTAACATAGAGGAAGCACAGTCAACTACGAAACCTAAGAACAACAAGAAGTCATTGTAAAACTGTGATGTTTTAGTTAAGTTCGCCAAGAATGCAAATCCGCTTACACGAATAGGGTATAAATAGAACGCATACGTCACGTTAACAAGGTTGATTAATATGCCTTTCTTGCTTGACTTAAAGACAATAAAGATTGTCTTTTTCTCTCTAGAGTAATAGCCGTACTTTGTCTGTTCGTGCATACAAACAAAGTTGCGTTGCGGAACGCACGAAATATGTTAAAATGTACAAAATATCGGCGCCAGAATTATGTGCGACGTGGGAATTCTCTTGGATTTTTCTACGCGCTGACGATTAGTTCAATGAATTACCGTAATACATCGATTATGCGATAAAAATCAAATATATTACCAATATTCTAAAAAAAAGATGTTTCTAGAGAATTTTTTGTAAAGGATAGAACGACCTTTACTTTACTTATGTAAATGGGAAAAATTAACAAGAAACCCTGCGGCTTGAAGATTTCCGCCTTTAGCAACCCAGGGTTTAGAGATTATTAAATGTCCTGAAATTTTAAAATTCAAATCTCTTTTTATTGTAGTAGCTACAACCTGTAGTGTTATATTAGATTCAACTTTTTTTAAATTACATATAATTCCACTGAATACATAAAGTATAAATTACAGAAATAGGATTCTGGAAAAAACTGGATATCTTTCAAGTTGATCGAGAAAATCTTGAAATTCCATGATACAAATCCTGTTATGTAAAATTAATGATTCGAATTAATCAATATCATATCAGCAATAAATATATTAGCATTTGAATGTTTTGGTATTCAGGCGTTCGAAACATACTCTCTTGCTTAAGATTTATTGAAAATGTTGTGTATACAGCTGTCCTGAAAAACATTTAAAAATTTGGGATCAAAAATACAATTGACTCTTTGTCAAATCTAATTTATTCAATTTAATTGCATATCACCCTTTTTTGATTTAATTCCCCAAACTTGAATTTTAAATTTTTCGATACATTTTGAAGAAACTGATTGGTCGACGTTTCTTTTGACAAATCCAAAAAGTTACACATGTCCAACTTTGGAATCTCAAATTCGAATTTAAATTTAACAAGTTGGAACAAAAGTAGTAATTTATATTTTATGTGATTAGCCTCACGAATTTCGAGAGATATACCCTGTCAATTCTCTCTAGGGAAGACCACAAAGGCTGTTCTAGAGTGTTTGAAGCTACTATTTGTGCTACAAAATTCTTTCTGAAGTTTTTATTCAACTAGACAACGGACATGAGTGGCACGCTCTAGACACTATCAAGTTTGTTGAATTCGAGATATACAAATCAAGAAAGTCCGTCTTAAATATCGAGAGAAAAATATTCAATTGCAGTAGACATTTAGACATGTAGACATGTACTTATGTTTGCCCTTTCTCAGTTCCATTTCGCGAAAATCAAATGGCAATGTTTCCACAACAAAAATAGTCAAATCGATTGACATCAATTGACAACGGACGATCGATTTAACTTAACTTTGTTCAAAGGGAACCTGTCTTTAGTTATACTTTTAAAACTTCAGATTTTAGAGATGTTTCAGATTTTCTTTGATGTTTGAAAACTACACTTGATTCCAGGGTGAAGTGTTTACATGGAAATCTCACACGGGTTTTTAATTTCAACTTGGTCTATTTGAGCAAATTGAGTTTCATTTCGTCCAAAATAATAAAAACTCACTTTTCTCCCTATTATAAGTGGTCAAGTAGTTAACAAAAATTCTTACCTGATAAAATACGTGAATTTACAAAAGAATATATCAAGTTCTGTTAGCTAACTACACCTAGGATCTGAAGAAGCGCATAGATTGTCTGGATAATTCATTGGAGAACACATAGATTAGTTAAATGATTTGTTCGAACGCACATACATCTTAAGTCATGTTAGTCAGTTGGGTGGTTTGAAACGCAAAAATCGTATTTAAAGTTATTTATTTAAACTCAAGTCAAATATATGATTTAACGGAGCCCGCGTAGTAGCGCGCACTCAACTCTGCAGTTTAAAAAAGTAATTCCCGACTTTTATGTTTGCTCATCTACCATGACCTACCTATCTTAGACAAAAACACTTTCTCGAGAAGGGTTTTAAAAGCATCAATAAAATTTTATAAAACAATTTTTTTAGCATATGTTATACAAAAATTAAACAACTGCTATTCGTTGTGGAATAGGGCTATGACCAGGATTTTAAAAAGTGCATATAAAATTTATAGAGTGCCTTTACTATACGGAATGTAGCGATCTCTTTTTTTATGCCTCTTTGTTACTCAGTAAGTGGCTAACAATTGATTAATTTAGGCATGAATACAGGTTGAAATCATGAAATGCAAAAAGAAATCATACCAAGTTTCAAGAAAAATTTCCAAGTTTTACTGTTATTATAGGTCTTTAAACATAATGTGCGATGATTTTAAATGTATCAAAATGCTGATGTCAGCAGCGAGGATTGTTTTATAAAACAATAGACATTTAAAAATGGCAGCATGCTGTAAGCAAAGAGGAGGCAAAACAGTCAGAATAAACTCAATTATACAAAAGCATTTTTTCGCAATCACACGGAATGCATGGAGTAATCGATATCATATAACTCCGCATGTGGAATATGTTTATGATAAAAAATCTTTAAGAAATAAATTGTCAGCTTTAATGTTTTGTAATGTTTTGTTTAGATAGCTAACCAGCTATTTACACGTGTAGAGTCTTTTAAGTTACGTTAGAAAGTTACCTTGAAATAGAAGGTTATGCTGAATATAAATATAATTGACTTATAAGTGAACAAACGGTTATATCCACAGTGTTTTCATTTTCCTTAACAATAGGGCTAGCCTGTCTCGTGGTTCGCTCGCCTGTGTCTGCCATTTTAATTATTCTTGAGGGGAATTGTTGTTACTGTGGGTAACGCGCATTGTTTAATCAAGAAAGATGTGGACATTCCCCAGAAAAAAAAGCTGAGTCATTTCTTGCTTTACCCTTATATAATTGCATTAATTTAAACAAAATTGCGTTTTTTGGAAACTCCTCATATGGTATCGTTTTTTTCAAATTGTAGTGCTATGACAGTCATTAGGGCGAAAATGAAAACACAAAATGGACCGGTTATAATATTTTCAGGCCACACACTAAGGTTTGTCGAAGATGTTGTTATATTCCTTATCTCGATATGAATAGTATTAATATCAAACATTAATCCATCATGACTATTAGTTTTCAATGTTGTCACATGTCGTCCCCCTTCCATGAAATAATATTAAAATCCTTGCAAAAACTGTATACAATATTTTACAAGTTTAAATATTCGCTGGATTAATTACCTTGAAGATCTACAGCTGGATAACATTAAAAACCATCTTAATCTTCAGTAGTGGTTTTAGCTTTTACTTTTTTAAGCTAGCTAGATATTATGAACGACAAATAGCTAACTGCATTTAGCTAAGAATGCGGTTTCATTTTTATGCTGTTTTTTAGAAAACTATATACAAGAGCCTGTTGGCATGTTTCTATGTAAAGAAACACAAAAATCTACTTTCATTCAGGCTCGTTGCGTTATTTTCGCAGTTTTAACCAGAAGTTTCATGAAAAACAAACACGAGTCAACTTTTTGTTCCAAAGAATATCGGCTTTGAGTTTTAATACACGCATGCTTACAGGACTGAATGTAATAACGAAAGATTCAGGACATGAATCACAGTTACAATACGCAGGCAAAGTCAAAATCGTAACCACGTGATTTCTTTTTTTGGTTGCTACCGTTTGTGTTTGATGTTTTCTTCGTTCCTGTTTTCTCCGAGCACGATTACTGAATTCTATAGATCTATAAATCCTCGTAAAGAAATATATTTCTTCCTCAAAAGTAAGTACTCGCTACAAATTATACACTTAAGATATTTCACTAAAGACCTGTTCCCATTTCCTTGTGATCTTTGTTAATGATCAACGCACTAGTATTTTACACTCACCTAAATTTATTTCAGGGTCTGGCATTTATTTTGCCAAGTACTATAGAATCTTTTTTTGTTTACTATCTAAAAGACACGTGCTACTGCGATGCTTAAACTTGACTTTAGATATCACGTATTTAAATAAATTATACATGAATGGAAGGAAGTAGAATCTTTTTTTTAAAATCTGGGCAACGTTTTTCACATCTCAAAAACATACAATAAAAAATATTTATTTATCAATATACTATTTCAACATATCTTGTAGAAATTGATTGCACCTATAAAGTCAATTTCCGCTTCTAAAGTAAAAGTATTGTGTATTTAATTGCTTATAATTACTGCTTCTAACATAACTATATAAATTTTTATTCAAACTAAAAAATATTTTATCGAGCACAGCGTACACATGTTACCAGGTAAAGCAACACGTTCTTTTTAACTGAGATAGATTCGTCATTCTTTGCTTGTTTGTTTTGACCCTTCGTTCGTTTGTTTGATGGTGTTTTTCGCTGCTAAGAGTCCAGTTTGATTTGAAGGACTGCAGTATAAGCTCTTTAACCTTGAAGAAATGAGTGTCTTGGACGCTTAAAAATGTTTCTTATTTCTTGTTTTGTGTATGTTTCTTGATCCTGTTAAAAAAATTAAACACATTTCTAGTTTCAAAATTGACTGTCTCTCGGTTTATCATTAATTAAACTTCTTTTCAATATTTCGTCAATAAAATGATACTCTAACTTTGTGTGTCAGTGACAAAGTGGATATTGGTGTCGTTGTCATGAACTTTGAACTGAAAACTAAATTATCTTCTACCATTTTTTAAAACTCTATTTTTTATGTATCATTTTGATCAGCGTTTCAAGCGATTTAGCGACCTAAAAAACTATGCATGACCAAAATACTTGAAATTGAATTTTTTTTGTCTGAAGTTAATTTTCCTAAGGGGCTTACAGCTATAATCGTTATCATCATTATTAATCATTCTCGACTTAACGTCTGTTACCGTCTATGCTAGCTTGGGTTGGATATGGGTTGAGTAACCCTCTACCAATCAGACCTGGATTGAGCTAGTTTCAAACTCAAATTCCTCTGCTTGAAGTATGTACTCATTACCTCCTGCCAGGTCTTGTCTACCTCTGGGCTTTGTCCCAGAAACTATAAGTCTCTACACTTTCTTACCAAATGCCCTTAACTCAATCTTCTTATCTCAATAACATATTGAATTAATATCAACGGTTGAGAATTGTGTACACTAATTATAGATTTTAAGAGATAGGGAGGGTGGACGAAATAATTAATCAAATTCACTTGATTGAAGGTCTTACGTTGGAACTGATCATTTCCATAAGTAATAAATAAAGCGAGGGGAAAGATTACCATGGAAAACCTTGAAATTAAAAACTATTGGACTGATATGGTTTTTCTATTAAATTCACTGTAGATGATTTAATTCATGGCTCATGAGGGAATACTTTATCCACTTTATCCACTTCTTATGTTTTTAATTTAAATGGAAACGAGTAATACCACATAGAGAAATTAAAATTTTCACATGATTTCTGATGCTTAAATGCAAAATTAGGCGACGTAAGACAGCCTAAGAGTAACTTAGGTTTTTAAAAAAGTCGATGTAATCACGTCATACAAAAAAATGACCTTAAGGTAATTTAATCTTTGCCAATTCGCTTTGCAATATTCTTATACATTCTAAGACATTAGACATTTTGATCTACAAATCATAGGCTTCTTGTAATGTTCGCAAAACCATCTACGATAATTTCTGAACGACAGAAAAAATTATTCTTAACACCTGTCAAACATAGTGCAATTTTTGTTGTGAATGTTAAAAATTTCTGCACACAAAATTTATTGAAAAATGGGGCGCATTAGTAATAAGTATGGCTAATCCAAATTAACAAAATCACGTTTTATATCCATCAGATTATTGATGCTTCTGATGTTATTTTTGTGGTTTGTAAAACAAATGGCGTCCTATAGAAATGTGATGTTGTAGAAATGCAACGTAAAATGGCGGACTGACGTCCCGTCTCCCTGTTCATTTTAACATAAAGGGATTAGTCTACAGAAGCAAATGACTTTAAAGTCATTTGCCTCGCCTAAGATAAATAAAACACTGTTTTTACAAATCGAAAGGGCATAGAAGAAGAAGAAGAACAAAGCTTACTCTACTTCAGATGTCAACGGAGTAATTAGATTGACAATTAAGATATATCCCCTATAATTAACTTTGTTTAATTACATGTTAGCAATAATGAAGTAAAAATGTAAGAAAACGAATACATAGTTAGCTATGAGTAGCTAATCACAACACAATCTTGTGATAAGGTAATTTTGTCAAAGAAATAGCTATAGTTAATTTGTTTTGTTTTTATTGTTATCATTACACGTTTTTTCTTTTATAAGAATATCAGGCTGAGGTTTCCTGGTAAAAATAATTGTTTAGAATAATAGAGATATAATAAATTACCAATCTGGTTGGACTTTGATATTCTTATAAAAAAAAGCGTGTGTTTATTATATTTTCTCACGTTGTATTTTAGTGTTTTGTTGTTGTTGTTGAAACGAAGTTCATGTAACAGTATATTTTCCAAATTAATGTAAATACAGATTAAATAATTCGTCGGACGAATAGCTAATCACAGTACTTAGCGCAGTTCTTGTAACCGTAATCCAGTTTTTAAGTAACAATATCAACATTTGCAACCTAGTTCCCATCTCATGTTGTCTCTTTGTAATTTGTAAGGCGAGATGAACCACCATCTGCCGTCTTAATTTTCGTCTTCACACACCTTCATATACGACACTAATTTTTTTCTTTTTAATGGATACATGTTATTAAGGACACTGAACTGCACGAAAGCCTAAGGAATTTTAATTTTCTGCACGTACAGCTTACAGCTTAAAAATATCCCTAGAAAGTTCTTTGTTTTTTGTAACGTAAGATTCTCCTCAATGATTAAAAAGCGTCATCGCACGTGCGACAATTGTGTCACCTCTTGTTGGCCGTATTTTAATAAAACTTTGGCTAACCAGCAAGAAAGAGGGATTCTTTACTAGTGACGTAATATCGCGGGTTTCTCTTCAATAAGAAACGAACAATCAGTGCACTAACAGGATCTAAAATTCCTTCTAATCAAATCATGAATTAAAATTGTTTTGAATAAAACTTCTAAGAGAATGAATGTGTTGGAAGATTATCAGTTTTAGCAGTAGAAAAAAGCGGTACAGGATTCCTTTCTTCAGTTACAACATGCGAGCGCTAATTATTTTTTCACACACTGGCATCGGATATCTGTTTATTCGTCACACATTTATCTAGTTATAAAGAGAATTATTTTTACAGCGGTTTAAACAATTTAACATTTTGAAAGGAAGAGACATAGATAGAATCTCGTAAGAATTTCTTTTCATTTCCTTTCTTTTTTTAATCGAACGCACTTGTGTAATACCTTATCGGTAAAAAAAAAGTCGGCAAAAAGTGACTAAATTTTGGCTAGGTGACCAATATTTTTCGCCGACCAAAATTTTTGCCGACTTTTTTATTACCGACCAAACTTTTTTGCCGACATTTTTTTTTCAGACCTAACTTTTCTTCAGACCATCTTTTTGCCGATTTTTCTTCCTTGTTGCCAATTTTTATCAGTTTTGTGCAATTATTCTTTATTAGTGACTAAATTTAAAAACTTACTCGGCAAAAAGTGACTAAATTTTGTCCAAGTGACTAATATTTTTGCCGACTTTTTATTTTTACCGACTAATTTTTTTGCCGACTTTTTTTTTACCGATAAGGTAACTTTTGTTAATCACAGCTAATTTCGAAGTTCGCCGCCACATTTAATTGAATAGGCTATTTCTATCTTAGATTCACGCATGTAAAGAGTCGTAATACTTAGGCTCTTAGCCCCAGTCGGCACACCAACGTCGCAGAGACGTCGTAGCGACGTCGAGTTTTACGTCGGTGCGACGTCCGCTCAACGTCAGAATGGAAAGTCGCGCAGACGTCGGACTTCGACGTCTGTACGACGTCAGAGCATAACGTCCTATCGACGTCGTGGCTACGTTGTATAGACGTCTGCCGACCTTTTACAGACGTATAACTGCGAAGTTAACCGACGTTACAGCGACTTAGCTGCGATGTTAACAGACGTAACAAAGAGACTCTTTAAAACTAAAAGTGATTTTTAAAATTATTTTCTTTTATAATCAACTAGTATTCACATTCGTTAAATTACACTAGTATAAGAAGACACTTGATAACTCATATTTATTTACAATAACTTTATGTTCCCAAGCATAAACATTTTTCATCACCTCTGCATTTTTCACGTGCGTCTTCAGTATCGAAACGATTTTTCATCGACTTTTTCGTCTATTTGCTATAGAAAGAAAATAAAGGTATTAAAATATGATCTAACTAGTGATATAAAATACAAGGAGAATTTGTCACAGAGCGAAGATACACGCTTTTTATATAAGAACATTTCTCGGAAATGACAAGATGTGTAATACACCTTTACGATAATTCGGGAAAACTAACACTCCATCGCAGCTTATTTTGCGATCGGAGGAGGTAAACATCACACTTTTATAAGAGTTTATTAAGGAGAAAACACGTTTTTTCGTGATAACTTTTCTTGCCGCGTTTTGTTTTTAATGAAAAGTACACATAAGTTGTATCTTATTATTATTAACGTTTCCTGAAAATTTGAAAGAAATTGATACTAGGAAGTTAAAAAAAATGGAGAAAACACGCTTTCGTCTCTAACAAACTCTCATAAAAAACACGATTTTTACCTCCTTTTTTCCGATATTGTAAAATGATGGAGAGCCATAGGAACGCATGTACAATTGAATTATCGTAAAGGTGTATTGTAAAGCTAGGTGTTCAAAGAAATATATAATAACAGATTCTACAGTTTTCAATTGATGTGCCTAGATACAATGTTAGTTACTACTACTATTACTATTACTATTATTTACCCAGGATAGGCTCTTCAGTTTCTATAGGAACTGTTATCAATGAGGGTCCTGCGAAGGGGGTCCTAGTGCATTTAAAGCTCCCATTTGAGCTACGGAAGGCGTGCAAGCACAACAACCGCTCAACTAGACAACCGCCTAAGATATCAATCCTATTCTCATGCTGAACGTTAAGCAGAAAGGATCGATTCACACTTTTATAGTCTCTGGCATGACTCGGTCAGGGTTTGAACCCAAGACCTTCCGCACTGGAGGCGAACGCTCTACCACAAGGCCACCAGTCTTATAGTATAAAGTAACTAGAATTACTTACTGTTTCTTCTTCTTAAAACGGGAATCTTTTTGTCGCTTTTTTCATCCTAAAACAAAGAATTATTTCTATAGCATATGCGAAATAATGACGCCAAATAAACTTGAAATATGTATACATTGTATTTCATATAAATATTCAGGGTAACACAGGGAATTAAATAACTTACTGCTTGTCAGATCCTTCTCAATATATTTTGAAATATTTCCACTTTCTTTCTTTTCTTCTATATGTTCGTAAAAATAGAATCTACAATACTTTACCAACAACAAATGCTTGAAATTAACACACAACGATTTTAGCGCGAAAGAAACTGACACAAATATTACGTCGTTTCAAAAAATAAATTTCAAAACGTTCGCAACTTCAACAAAAGAGAAAAACGAAAGTGCGATGTTTTAACAAATCAAATTGCATAATTTTTATCACATGGTTTGGTCACATCTATTACAAATTTGAACTGGAAACTTTTGCGCTTTCTCTCTTAAAAATAAATTATAATAAAAACGTCCTCGTACAATCTCCAAAGGTCAGTTATTGCATTTGTAAAAACCGTTTTTTATTTTTCAAAGAAAATTTGAAGAATTTTTCCCTGAAAGACTTATCGAATCTTACATTGATGAGACGTTGGTACAACGTCGTGTTGAAGTATAAATCCGACGTCTGATAACCTAACGTCGGATCGACCACGGTTTATGGTCGATATGCGACGTCGGAAATCCTGACGTTGGATCGACGTCGGTTTATGGTCGAAATACGACGTCGGAAATTACGACGTCGAAGCGACGTTGTAACGACGTGGCCGTCGTCGCGACGTAGCAGCGACTAGCAACAGACGTCTGTGTACGACGTCGCGTGCCTGTTAATTGCTGCTGACGCCAGCACGGCCATTTTCCACGAATTTCGGAGCCTTCGTTGTCCCCGACGTGGATTATTTCTTTGTGGGGTGGGCTGAAGAGTGCGGCTAGAAAATTCAAAACCACTTCCACCTGGCTCCATGTATGTGTGCGAAAGTAGCGGTTGACACTTCCATACTATCATCAATATTTTTGTCCAAGATTGTAATGGTATTTATGTGGCATAACTACTACATATTTTGTTGTTGTTGTTTTTGATGTTGTTGTTGTTGTTGCTATACTGCCAAATTATACTCTGCAGTAGCTTCTCGGGTTTGTAAATTATCCAAATGAGTATACAGAGCAAGCATATATATAGTACTGAAAAGTATCAACATGCTGTCGAGAATAGCTTAAAACTACTCAGATAATTGAAAATGAAGATTGAGAGCAGAACAATTACCCTTTTTATCATATCAATTTTATTGGAACAATGATGCTGACAATGACCGAAGAAGAAGAACAAAATAAGAACAATAGCAAGTCTAAAATTTTACTGATTTTCTCTTTTTTCCTGAAAAAAGACAAAAAACATGGAGAAGTGAATCTTTATATTGTTGAGAAGCAACTGTTGAGATTCTGAATCTGGATTGCAATTATATGTAACGTGCTATATAATAAAGAAATATTGGAGGCTGAAGTCAAATTTCTTGTTTTTTACAGACCAACATGGATGATTCAAAATTTCGATAACTGTATGGTGCTTCTTTTGCACATTTTACAATAACACCGTTCTTGAAAAGGTAAAGCGTGTGGTGCATTTCATAACCCTTCGATGCTACTACCTTTCTTAAACTTTGCTTATCTAAAACACATTTTGCGTGTTTTTTCTTTGCTCGTTCCTGTTGTTACTTCACAACACAAAGTGGAGTGTTGACATCAATAGAAATACCGCTTTGCAAAGTCATGCCGATATTTTTAAAATAACAGTAAACTAACTTAACATAAAAATTGAAGAATTATATAATCTTAAAAACTGTGAATAAAGCACCTAAAGTTGTTTGTTGTTTTTCGTGCTGTGTTGCCATGTTTTTTTATTTTCTATGTAAATGTGACTTGACTTTACTGTGTGTGTGTTTTTTATAATATCACGTTGACTAAGAAAACGCTTGAGGAGCTAAACGAATTTACTGGTTTTCTGTTTTCTAAATATTTTTACTTTATTTTTTAGATAAAGCGGAAGAGGGTGCGACTAGCCTTTACAAGCGTAATTCACTTGAGAGTTACAACTGCGTCACATGCTACAAAGCATTTTATAGCAAGTCAACGTTAGAGTGTCATTTGATCAGTGCGAGACACAATTGGTATGCAAGACAAGTGTATCACATGGCGTGTAATGAAATTCACAACCATTCAAGTTCAAGTCAGGCGTGCAAACTTGTGGCAGCAACAAGTAAGTCGATTTCTGTGTCTTAGTATTAAAGATACACAGCTGTATGACACAGTTCAATTAAAACGTTAAGTACAGTTGTCTGGTACTCTCAGATATTTGAAAGGTTTTACGAGATACTCTGCAGGCCTTTTAACCCTTGTTATAATCTTCTGTAGTTCTTTAAATACTAGAAACTCATTATTGTTCTACCGCTTCCTTATAGCATTCCCCCAGTATGTAATGGATGAAGGTGTGCATTCAAGCGAAGAAGGATATTGCACGGATAGCGATGAAAATAAAACTCCAACTGAATCGAAAGATGTTTGTAACTATGACAACGAAGATGGTCAAAGAAGAGGACGATCTCGACATCGTACGAATAGCAAATCACGACGAAAAAAAATGGAAGAACTGAAAGAAATGTATAAACATTTTGGCGCGACTAGAGGTTCAAATGATTTGTATCAAACAATGCTAGATTCGTACGAAGACTTCTCGGATCTAAATGTCGAAAGTGATAATGAAAATAAATTAATAAATCACACAGTTAAGCGTCTAAAGAGTGTTACAGAAAAAGAAGCTTTGATGAAACGAGATTTGGTGTTGACGGAGCTAGCTGATACAGAAAAGGATTACGTAGCAGATCTGGGATTTATAGTCAATGTAAGGTCGTCTGTTCTCGTATAAGAAAGGGTCTTTTGTTACTATATACGCAAATGAATGCCGGGTGGCGTAAATGCTATACACTTAAAAGAATGGATGAGAAATAAAAACAAATTAAAAACAATGGCAAGGCTGACATTTTAAAAACAATGGCAAGGCTGACATTTTAAAAACAATGGCAAGGCTGACATTTTAAAAACAATGGCAAGGCTGACATTTTAAAAACAAGCGCAAGGCTGACATTTTAAAAACAATGGCAAGGCTGACATTTTAAAAACAATGGCAAGGCTGACATTTTAAAACAAGCGCAAGGCTGACATTTTAAAAACAAGGCAAGGCTGACATTTTAAAAACAATGGCAAGGCTGACATTTTAAAAGCAAGCGCACACACACAAATCGTGGGGAATGACATCCTTGAAGGCCGAAATCTTCGCAGAATCGTTTTTTTGTAGTGTATAAAGAAAGCGCACAATGAAAGAATGAAATAAAATTTAGGCTATGCACGTGAAAGGAATAAGAATAAGAACACCAGACCTTATATTGTGGTTGACTTTTTAAGAAGTATAAATCTTTACCTCTTTTAATCATCGAATCATATTTTTCTGTTTAGGATTTCATTCCATTGTTAGAAGAAGATGATGTTACGACAGCTTTGAAACAAACTTTTGAAACCATATTTGCCAACATTCAAGAAATATATAAATTTCATTTTAAGTAAGTTCAACTTTAGCTCTGAAATTAAGCCTGACGTATTTTTCGATTGTTGTAAATCTGTTCTTTTATTTCCATAGAAACTTTTCTGAGAAAATCGAAGACTGTCTGGAGGAACCTGGATTCCTGAAAGAGACGTTTTGCGAGCTGGTAATTATATACAGACTAATTTCCATAGCTTCAAGCTGATCCTAATAATGCATGTTAAAGAAGGCTGCACATTTTAATCAGAACTGGTGAAATAAAAGCAAAATTGAGCAATTTTTCTCCGGCTTTTGACTACATTGGTGGAATTTCAAAGTACCACATCCTTTTTAGCCCATATTTTCCTTAGCTTTCTTATTCTTGGGTCAGGCTGCTAGCATATCATCACTAAGTCTACTGACACTTCAACATGTTCCTATTTCTAAAGTTTAGAGTTGTAAGAAATTCTACACCACTGTGATTCACGTTCATTAGTCAGAAGACAGCCTCATCCCCAGGATTTGTTAGGCTTTAGGCCGTCCTAATTAAAAAAGCTTAACAAGTTCTTGGGACGAGGTTAGTCAGAAGACTCCTTTGAAATGTTTAACCTTTCTTATTCCAGGAAGAAGAGTTAGCAACATTATATTCTCAGTATTGCAAGTGCAAACCATCAGCAGATGAAGCTCTTGAAGTACACGAGGCAGAAATTGAAATTGTAAGTAGCTAGCACTTTAAAGTATGCGTTTATCATCCATATTTTAAACATATTGTCACATTTTGATGCATTATACTAAAACGGGAGGAACACTTTAGTTCTGAAATTAAGCCTGACGTATTTTTCGATTGTTGTAAATCTGTTCTTTTATTTCCATAGAAACTTTTCTGAGAAAATCGAAGACTGTCTGGAGGAACCTGGATTCCTGAAAGAGACGTTTTGCGAGCTGGTAATTATATACAGACTAATTTCCATAGCTTCAAGCTGATCCTAATAATGCATGTTAAAGAAGGCTGCACATTTTAATCAGAACTGGTGAAATAAAAGCAAAATGAGCAATTTTTCTCCGGCTTTTGACTACATTGGTGGAATTTCAAGTAACCACATTTTTTACCCATTTTTCCTTAGCTTCATTCTGGTCAGGTGCTAGATATCATCACTAAGTCTACTGACATTCACATGTTCCTATTTCTAAGTTAGAGTTGTAAGAATTCTCAGTGATTCACGCATAAGTCAGAAGACACTCAAGATTTAGGTTTAGGCGTCCTATTAAAAAGCTAACAGTCACGATTAGTCAGAGACTCCTTGTGAAAGTTTACTTCTTACCAGAAGAAGAGTTGCAAATTTATTCTCAGTTTGCAAGTGCAAACCATCAGCAGATGAAGCTCTTGAAGTACACGAGGCAGAAATTGAAATTGTAAGTAGCTAGCACTTTAAAGTATGCGTTTATCATCCATATTTTAAACATATTGTCACATTTTGATGCATTATACTAAAATGGGAGGAACAAGTGACCAACCAACTTTTAGTTCCTATAAATGTTTGCTCCGTTTGATTAGTCTGATAAGTTACACATATGAAATACACGGTAATAAATAATTTAGATCCGAAAGAAGTATTTTCCTGATCGCAAATTATCTGTAAAAGATTATTTGGTCAAACCTGTACAAAGATTGATGAAATATCAGCTCTTACTCACAACTATCAAGCAGTATTCATTGAAAGCTGACATGGATGTCTCGTTTATCGAGGTATGTGTTTAAGGTGTGTCCAACAAGTGGTATTAAAATTCATGCCATCTTTGACAAGCCAGGTCATTCTGAACGTCAAAATTTTTTGTCATATAAATTGACATTTTTATAATGGTTCTTTGAGGCATTCGTACCCTACCTTATATACTGGCATCTTTTATATTGGGTAACACATCGATTGCCAAAACTTACCTTAGAAATTTTTAACATACAAATGTTCCTCGTGATGACAACAACACGAGATATAACTCAGTACGACATTAAAACATTACGATGAAAAAGGATTTAGGAGAGATTAACTTATTTAAATATCCGTTTCAGGAGGCTCTTGCAGTGATGGAACGTGTACCAAAAATTGCTAATGACGCCATGCATGTTGAACTGATACATGGATATGAGGTATGACTTTTAATGCAGTTTCTACATTGTGGACATGTAAAGGAATTATTTTTCAAAGATTTATTTTATATGTATAATCGTTTTTTTAGGGCTTTCTTCCGTCTGAAGATTTAATATACCAGGTATGTCGACACGTTTCTCTATTAAAATGCAGGAGAATTGTGACAATCTTGTAAGAGTGGTCCAGATACATTATTTTACTCTCAGAATCTATGGTTACTTAAGCAGTGGATTTTCACTCTGCGTTTACGAAGGTTCGATTCTTTTATTTAGTAGAACAATAAAGCAAGCAAAATAATGTTTAAAAACATCAAATCCTGGTGCAAATTCAATGCAATTTATGATCATCTTACATTAGGATTCCTTAGATGTGGTCATTGGCAGAGGAAAGGCAAAACCCAAAACAATGCGGATTTTTATCTTCGAAAAAGTCGTTGTGTTTACGGAAACAATTAAAAGATTAAAGAAGCTTCCGTTGTATAAATGTTTGGCTCATGGAAAAGTGAGTATTTCTATCTGGTGTCGTCATCGCCGTTGTTGTGTTTTGTCGTCGTCGTTGTTTTGTCGTCGTTTTTGTTGTCGTTGTTGTCGTCGTTTTTGTCGTCACCGTAGTCATTTTTGTCGTCACCGTAGTCATTTTTGTCGTTGTTATTGTTGCTATTATTGAAAGTAATTTGTAATTCATCAGGATAAAACCGTTTACCATTTCTGTTAAAATTTTTAAATCTGTCCTTTTGAAGATCAATGATTCTTCATTCTTTTCAAAGTCTAGAAGGTTGAGTGTAAACAAGTTTTCTTCTTGCCAGCCACATTAAAACGCATTTAGAGACATCCCTTTCTCATCCTGTGTCATCTTATATAGCTGGTTAGAAAATTATAATTGTGTCTCGTAGATATGTTAATCATAAAGTGTTTTAAACCGGTTGTCTTTATTAATTTTCTCCGTTTGCTTCATTTACAATGTTACTAGTCATAGTGCTTTTTGGTATTTGTACAAAATTGCATGGAACAATCATAGTGTATCACTTGGCACACATTTCTTTTTACGATCAAATGATAGAGGTGAACGTCTTTTCTTATAGACTTCTCGCATGGGAATTACAGAAACTGTTGAAAATGACCCCCTGAAATTTGCAATTTGGTTTCGGAAGTACAAATCAACAGATATTTATGTTTGTCATGCTGAATCAGTAGATACAAAAGAGCACTGGGTACAAGTTTTGAAAGATGTGATTGCAATACAAGCTATTTTGCAGAACAGATGTACGCTACTATTTTTTTTATTTGTATTGGTGATAAGCGTGAGAAACAAGATGTCCCTTACATACATCCCGGGTCAGTAATCAATGCCGTTGTGAGAAAAACTCGATTTATATAAGGACAGCACAAATGCGTTTTTGACAATTTTGTTGACTTGAAACGCGGGAAAGGACATTTTCCTTCGTCTTACTACTTTGGTAACTTCATAAACGCATAACGCATCGAAGTTGCTATGACAACATCATTATCTTCCACACGAGCTTTTTAGGGTCTTTTATTAGTCTATGGAACAGTTATTTACTTTACCAAAGAAAGTTGTGTTTATGAAGTTAAACGCCCTTTTTACCTTCACAGGTAGCCGCCGCAACAAGGCGTTAAACGAAAGTATGAGAACAGAATTGAACGGCAGGTACGTGAGACAAGTATTTGTAATTGTAATAAATTTGCGACATGTCAACTAAATTTTTTTTTTATACCTTTTTTGACCATTTCGTCAAAAAAACAACCTAGGAACACGGTTGGCGACTGTGTTACACCTATCTAATTTCTTTTTGAGACGAAGACCGTTTCATAGGTGTAACACATTCGTTGGTTAAGTTAATTTGCTTCAAATTGAAATTTAGACTCACTTCGTGTTTAGTAGTGCTTAATTACCCAGGGTAACTTCTTCAGTTTGATACTTTAATTAATTAAACAGTGAAATCTGTCTAAAGCGGATGCCATTAGCTGATAGAGATTTTTCAAATGTTTGTCTTTAAACCAATCCGTTTCGAATGTTAATATTGGTTGTATACTGTCCGCTTCGGATCTTTGACGGATTTTACGGTAGCATTTTCGAAAGCTTTTTCCCAGGTTAAGTTTTACCTTCGGAATTGTACTAAATCAATACCCTATTAGATAAATATTAACTCAGAGATTGGTACTGACTTTTACACAAAATGCGCTACAAACATTATTCGGTTGTCATGGATTTACAATTTATTTATTGGAAAAGAATTCGTGAAGAAATTTTAAACCACGGCGTTGTTCTTTTTATAGGTTGTTAAGCCAACATCACTCCGACATCATTCTTGAAGAGGCGTTGCGACAAGCTATGCAAGGACACCCACGCCTGGGCGTAATGTCAGAAAAATTAAAAGACAGTATTGAGAGGTACATTATCACAGAACTAATGGATGCAGATTACGCATTTAATTGTCATACCATGATACAAAATTATAAGAACAGGCAGCGCTCCAAAAGTTTAGCTGCAACGTCGTTGGTTTCTGATGAGGATATGAAACCGCGATGTCGTCCGAGAAGTGCAAGTTGCGGCTTAGCACGCAGACCTCTCAAAGACAAGACTGTGCAAAGTTCACTGGTTAAGACTGTTTCAAATGTTAGTTTTCATCAACTGGATGCTTAACCTAATGATCTCGTTTCTCGTTCTTTTTACAAATAATAACGCCTTCTGCTTTGCCTCTAAAAGTTTGAAATATTTGCGTTTTAGTACCGTTTTTCTAACAGGAATACAGTGGAATCTCTCTATCTCGACTACTCTCTATCTCGAACTTCTCTCTATCTCGAACTAAAGTCTCGTTCCCTTTGTGGTCCGCCTAAGGTATTTTCCTTTCTTTATCTCGAACTTTCTCTATCTCGAACAAATTTTTTGGTCCCTTGCGAGTTCGAGATAGAGAGATTCCACTGTATTTCAAAGCTTCATTATTCCTTTTCAACAAAGAGAAGTTGAGTAGCAGTAGCTGTTTCCTTCTTCAAGTATATACTTCTTAGAACCTTTTATATGGAGGTATAATATAAAGTGTGTGTACGTATGTATTTTTTTGTATATAGTTGTTTAAGAAAATCTCTATTATAATACAAGATTTTGATTTTGTAAACTGAAATAGAATCGATAGTTCTGATTATGCATAACTAGCCCATCGTTTAATCGTTAAGTACATGTAAACTGGTGTCGCGCACCAGATGTAGTGCTTAGTACTGGCAAACCGTGTAGCATCCTAGGTTAGTAAATCTTAATAGAGTATAGTATCTGGTTCTCATCTAATAGAGTCCCCTTTTAAGACAATATGATTTTTCTGAAAAAATGACTTTCCGATACCTTTGGTTTAATAAATACAATAATATTTTTAACCTCGTTTCAAAGACATTTTTATATCGAAGACGGCGCGAAGACATCAAGAAAAAATATAGAACCTTAAAACAAGATTGAAAGTTCCTGCGAGATTTAGAACTAATAAATGAATGTAAAATAAAAGAATTGGTTCATAACATTATTACAGCCTTTGAACTCAAAAGTATAATCAAAAACTTTGCGGTTATTCCCTAGCTAGGCTCGTGCCACTACTTTACAAATGCCAAAAATTAATTCTTGGTTATGTCAATGTACTTAGTCTTACAAAGCTATTTAAAGTCTGGATTGGTTAAATTGTTTGATCAGATTTTTTGGCAAAAAATGTTATGTTCTCATAAAATTCTTATAATAACATGATACTTTTTATTCCGAACGATTCACATGAACTTGCGGTATCGATTGTTTGTTTACGATTAAGTTCGGCATGATATTTGCACGCAGTTTTATTTTTTCTGCACAAAGACGCAGTTAAGTCGCACACAGCTCTGTTCAAAATCATCAAAAATACAAAATGGACTTTCTGCAGTATAGCTGCGTTCAAAAGCAATCAAGCATGAAATTTAATTTTTCTGTAAAATGCTACCCTCTTTTTATAATATTCCTAAAAAAACCTTTTTTATGCACTCTAAATAAGTTGACAGTTCTGCACTCGAGTACTGTTTATTATGAAAGTAGCTACCTTGAGAGAACATTTAAGAATCAATTTTTAGAAGACTTGCAAGCAGCTAGTTGTATGTACAAACTTGTGCACGGTCCCGCGCACAATTGTGCGCACAAGACGCGGCCAATGAGTTAGTAGATGATACACCCCAAACTTAAAATTTTTTACAAAAAAACAATTATTATAATCCAAATTTTATCTGATACATCTAAAGTACTTTGTTTTTTTTATAAATAAAAATGTTAATTTTTCTTGATTATGTTTCGAATAAGGGTGGTAAAGGAGTGGCATAAGATAAAAAAATGGCTGAAGAGGAGTTACTGAATTGGCCAATCAACCGTGCAGGAAAATTACGGTTGATTGCAGAACATGAAGTAATTCATCTTTTTTGCAAGCTGCATTCAAAAACATTTTGCAAACTAGAAAGCAGCTCGCTAAAGGTAATTTGAAGATACCTTTGCACAATATCTGCGAAAATTTTGCCTAGATAGAGTTCTTGGTATATTTCAACTTGCTTGTTGGAGTTCGAAATTTTCTCAAGTTTTTTAAATAATTTAAAGTTTCAGGTAAGTTTTGTTTATTTTGCAATTTAGAGGTAATGTTATGATATGCTCATCAAATTATGGTGCAATTCTGCATGAAGGCGAGACCAGGATCGCTTCATATCAAGCTCCTGCGATATTAAACGGTTAGATTAAGTCCAGCAAAACTGTATTGTGTTGTATTTATGAAAATACTTTGCAACACAGTAGCTATTTACAATAAAATAAATATGCAACTAGTCATATTAAGCACAAGTAAAAGCTAAAAACATATAAAATGTATTTTCGGCACCCAATAATTAGCAGTGTTTTTGCATCAACTAAATTAAGTTCTTTAATGCAGAAGTTTATTTAAAAAAGAACTATAAACATAACCACTTCATAAGCTTCAAGAAGTCGTGCGCGTATTGCAACACTGAAACTGTAAAACCAGTCAAGAGAGGGGAGAACACACTGCTCTGTACCTATAATGTAGTAATTTTGAGGGTTTTAATTTTGACCATATCCGTGAAATTTAGAAGCTGAAATGCTTCCAAAGCTCTTGACCCGTCTAAATAAGTGCCCAAGTTGTGTTTGTCATCTCATTTTTGAACTTGACAGATAGTTGATATTTAAAATATTTTTTCATTTAATTTACTTTTTTTTCTGTATTTTATTAATAAAATTCCGTGAAGGCTAGTTAAAAATGGCGAATAGTTTTAAAACGATTATCCACAAGAAAACGTAAATCAAAAACTAATAATGCTTCTAAAATCCAAATCTTAGTTTTGGTGTTGTGAAATGACAGCAAACTAGACATTCCCCTAGTGTGTTAAGTAATGTCAGATTTTTTTTAGATGTGAAAATAACAAACAATGCATCTATCGTACATGTATTTATATTTTCTCGCTGTTCTGGACATCACACAAGGTAAATTGCTCAAAATACTTTTATTATTTCGTATGTTTCGTCTCTTGTTTTTTAAGATTTGTTAATAATAAGGTCCTCTATGAAGAAGATTGTTGTCATATACATCTTTTGAACACATAGCTCGATAACTTTCGCCAATATCAATCAATGATTTGATTGATGATTTGACGTACTTACGCTCAGAAGCAGAAATTATCAACCATCGACCGCAGCATAATTCTGGGGTTCTCCCGCAGAGTAAATAATTTGCCGGCAAACGAACCCGTGGATTTTTTTCACGGAAATTGCAACAAATCTTTTTCCGTACACTTTTGGCGTAACTCAATGTGAAGTGTGAGTTTAAAAGTTACCCATATTGAAACAACTTTGCTCCTATAGATGATTATGACAGTGGTTTAGCTAAGGGAGCAAGAGAGACTTAATCCGATATGAAAATGCTACCAATGTAACCTCGTGTCCAATGCTTAACTTTTTGTTTTGATTTGGCGCTGGGCATGTATATAATCAAAAAAAAAAAATTCATTTTACCCAACATCATAAAAATAGCATATTTGATTTTGAGATATATTTCATTGTGTTTAGGTCTCGACTCATCACTTGTTCGAACCAAACGAAAACCATTTTCCGAATATGACTATATTGAAGAGAGTAAAAATGAAGTTGTTGCTGAGCACGACCTTCCAATACCGATCAGGACACAAAGGCAGACCATCGATAAAGCTTCAGACGTTGAAAAACCAATAACTAACATTTTTGAACATCTAATTCAAAAAAGTAAAATGAAACACAAGAAGATGGACAAGCGAAATCTTGTTGCTCCATCAAAACCCGATCCTTTTCTGAAACTAAAATCGTTTTTCGACGAGCTAAATAAGAAATCGGCTGATGAAACTATGATGGAGAGTAACGTTCTCTGCACTCCACCATTGAAAACATAAACAAGGCTAAGGTGGTATCTAAAAAAGCGATAATGGAAGATTCACAATTTGAAAATGAAGAAAACAAAAATGAAGAAATGATGCATCCTAAAGAAGATCTAAAGAAAAAACAAGAAATCTCAGCACCGAAAGATACGGTTATCGCTACTGTAAGCAGAAGTATTGCAAGCAACAATGCTGAAACAGATGAAGGTGATGACGTCAGTGGATCTGGAAGTGGAGAAAGTGGAAGTGGAGAATCTGGAGGTAAGAAAAAAAGCTATCCTTATCCCAAATCGCGTGTAAAAAATACACTAATTTCTTTCTAATATATAGCTAATATTTAGCTTTTTTTTCCAAAATTATTTCAATTTATACGTATAGACGGTTCCGGTGAATCAGAATCGGGTTCAGGGACATCAACGGAACTTTCAAAAGATGTAAATAAACGCAGTTCTACTGAAGATAACTATGACGAATTATTTGAGTATCCGCCATCTTTAAAAAAGCAAAATGGAATGGGTCGAAATAAAAGACAAGTTAGAGATGATGACGACGAGGAAGGGAATCCTGATTTCGAAGGGTTACCAGAACATTTGGGTAAGACATAATATACGCATTAAAATACGAAGCAAATTTAATGTAACCTCTTTGAACGAAACTTGCAAAGAAAATTAACAACACATTTGGGCAAGAATTGTAAAGGCATTATTTATTAGACCTGAATTTAGTTTTTTTTTTGTAAAAAAAGGTCTGCTATGATTTAATGCGAATTACTCTGACTCGATGTACCAGATCATTTTCGTTTCTTAATAAGCAAAAATATCGGATTGAAAACTTTTATCTATACACAGGAAAACTGCTTTGTCCATGTAAACAGTTTTAAAGGCTAAGAGCATTTTTATTATCGAGGTTTATTTATTGTTATCTATCGACTTTATTACTTCGAAGGAAGATTGATATCACCTTTAAATCTTATTACTGTTTTTAATGCTGTTATTTTTCAGCAACCATTAGAAGAGAGAATCCAAGAGCAAAAATACTGAAACGTGAGGCTAAAGATAAACATATACCTGATATACCATTACCTTTCAACGATATCGCAGCTGAAGAAAATCCAGTGAGTGAAGAAATTATCAAGAAGGAAGTAAAGCATGTAATGAAACGGTTGGTCCCAGACCCCACGAAGCAACCTGCCAAAATAATTCCCTACAGAGAGTTAAAATCAGTGAATGTAATCAAAAGAGCGCTTACAGAAGAAGAATTGAAGAACTTAAGGATTATAGATGAAGAAAAGGTAGCTTGCATAGATATTTGTTTCTTTCTATGCAATTGGTATTAATTCAAGTTGTTGACTCTCTATAGCTGGCTTTGTGAAAGTAAAAAAAAAAACTTTCTCCCTATGGCAACTCAGGATATCTAACCTAAATGAAATAGTTCTTGATACTGTATTGTTTCTTTTAGTAAACCTGCACATAAACGTCACAGGTGTTGCAAAAATGATGAATGTGATGTTAGTGAGAATCGCTTTTGAAGGGCTTACAGTCTCTAAACCAGTGTCTCTTCTTTTGTACAAAATAAATTCTTATCGTGATTCCAAAGATTTACAGCTTTTCCTGTTTCTTTATTACGTGGTAGATTTTCTTCCTATTACATTATATTTCTTTGGGTTTTTAGGCGAAAAGTTTATTTGATGATGACGAAGGAGATTTCTTAAAACACGTAAAGAAAGATGGCATCTATTACGATACAAGACATAAAAGATTTCTTATCACAGCTAATGCAGATAGCATAACTAAAGCTACTAAAGCTGAAACGAAGAGGGATAACTTTAGGCTGGAGAATGTTATATCCAATCCAAAAAGACAAGTGAAATATGACATCACTTCAACAAATGTCTTGAAAGAAAGAGCAATGGAGAAAAGAGAGCAAGTTGCTGTTAAACCGAAACAAAAGAAAACCACTGATATTGTGAAAAGGTCTTTAAACAATGCTTCCGAATTTAAAAAAGTCAATACAAATCAATCTTCAAATGAAACAGCGGCTGTTACTGAAGTGCAAAAAATACACTCTACAGTTGGTCAATCAAATGTTGACATTACAAATATAACAACGTCCAACAACACAACAAATTCGTCCTCACAATACCAAAAAGATAATCCTACGGAATCTAACAGAGCAGAGAATAACACTTCGGCAAACTCTAACGTGACAGTTACAAAGATAGTGAAACGTGATTTATCTGAGACGGAACATAGAAAACCACTCAAACAATCTGCTGAAAAGCCGAAAACAGACATTCTAAAATTGCATAAACGTGATGTACTTTCTGATGATGATCCAAATATAGATGAATTGATGCGAACGCAGGGAAAGGAAGCTGAAATGATCAGACATAGTAAAAGTATGAAGACTGCAGAAAATGTTTACAAGTTTGCTAGAAGTGTGATGAATCTTGTAAACGATGCGAAAAGTGATAAAACTAAAAGACATTCTGAAAGCAATCAATTAACAGGTGTTTGGTCTGGATTAGGGACGGCACCTGAATTTGTTCCTGGTCTTATCAAACGTGATTACGATGACAGACTACTCAGTAGTGCTTCGAAAGTTAAAAGACAGGCACATGGACAGAAAGACATTTCTCGGCTGATATCAAGGAGATCTAACAATATGCAAAAGGAAAGAGTATCTAAACGAGAATTGCGTGAGAATGAGGATGAAACCAAACGTGCTAGTCGCAAAAGAACACATAAATTCGAAGTTATTGCACAGGCTAAACAAAGAGCAACTAAACGAAATGTAGAACATAATGGTATATGGACTGGAGAGCACGGTTTTCCATTATATAGGGACATACATACTATCGTGAAAAACCCTACCAAGATAAAACGGGATGCGGATATAGATACAGATGAAGACGATGTGAAGACACCAAAGGAAGAAAACAATGAAGACCTCCCCTTGTTAAGTAAAAGGGATGTGATTCCATCAGATGATGAAAAAGACAAAAAAGACGAGGCTTCTAAAGAGAAACGTGAAATCACAGAACAAATGGAAATGAAACAAATGGAGTTGGGAAGTTTAGGTTCTATAAATATGACACCTAAGAAAACGAAAAAGATAAAGCGAGACAAATCTAGTAAAAGACAATCTAGTGAGAAGAAATCAAAGAGATCTGACAACGAAATGGAAAAGGAGATGATTTCACATCTTACAACAACGCCCGTTCAGGATGGGAACGTTGTTCTTGCATTTGATGAAGTAAAAGAATTATTACCTACAAAGCGATTTTTCAGTCAAGATGAAGAACAAGTCCTGGAACCAATTAATCAACAACAAACAGCTGTTCCTTCTGCATCAGTGATTGATATAGACAAAGAACTAGCAGATTCGATGATCCTGGCAGGTGAAAAACGCAGTAATGTGTATCCTAGCGGTTTAACAGCAACCAAGATAGAATACGAAAATAACAGTGATGATAAACCCGGAAACGAAAGAAGCAAATTAAATCCATCGTTATTTCAAAAGGATAATCAATTAAAGAAAGGTCAGCTTGCAAAGGTGCAAAGTGAAGAGACACAGCGTAAATATGATCAAATGAGAAACTGGGTTCAGGACAGTAAAGATCCTGCAGAAATTGAGAACGAGAGGAAAATAGAAGAAGTCAGTGATCAGTTAGCTGAATCAAACACTGAGCTGGAAAAGCTAAGAGTGATAAACAAAGCCGAAATTGATAGCGCATATTTAGCAAAAAAACTCGAGGAAAAAAATAACATGGATAATGATTCTGTCCAATCACGCGAAGAAAAGTTTAAGAAACTACAACAGCAGATTTTGGATGAACAAGAGATTTATCGTAAGCTCGTTGATGAACAACGAAAATTATACGAAGAGAAGATGAAAGCGGAACAGCCAAAGATAGGAATTAGTGAAAGCGGGAAAGTAAATACAACTACAGAGAACAAAGAAAATGAAGCTACAATGCAAAATAATGGCTCCTTAAAAGGTACATCGTCAGAAAAAGGTTCCGTATCAGCAACAGAAAATCCCATAAGTGACAAGATTCCAAGTAAAACATGGGATACTTTGGATATGCACATCGGAGATCAGCACAATCAAACTATCTCAACTCCCCAGATATGGGAGCATTTTGATCGATTACACAATGATAGTAGTGAAACGTTTCCTGAAGCAAATAAAGAAGACGTTACTAATGAAACTGCTCCTGCAAGCGAAGATCAAACATCGTCATTGAACCCGAAGATAGTAATAACAACCACATCAACTCCAATGATAAATATTACCGTCATACCTGAGTCAACAACAACGACAATGTTCACGACAACATCAGTTCCTGAAACAAGATCTGAAAGTAATACTACGAAGCAAATTATTATTGAATCAACAACTCCTCCGCCAACAACAGCTACTACAACAACAACGGTGTCAACATTAACAATGTCCTCTACAGCGAAATCAACAATAACACCAGCATCAATAACAGTATCAACGTCAACAACAACATCACCACCAACAACTTTAACAACAACGACATCAACATTGCCATCAACAACGTCATCAACAACAACAACAACAACAACATCTCCATCAACAACGTCATCAACGTCAACATCACCATCAACATCAACATCATCATCGACCATGTTGTCAACAACAATATCATCAACCACAACGAATGTTGAAACATCTACAATCGCCACAACAGCTTCAACTACAACTATAGCTCCGATTGAACCAAACCCTACTTATCCAGCTGCAAAGACGGCAACAGCATATGTGATGCCCGTAAATATGTCCTCCAATAATTCAGCTCCAACGAAATCTATTATATCTTCTGCTGAAAACTCTGAATTTGACACAGAATCGAGTAACGTTTCTCTACCATCGAGAGAAAATGAAAAAACCGCACAAGACGCTAAACAAATAAGTCACCTTCATAATATCTTAGTGCAGTCTGTAAATCCAGAAAGCTCAAAAAACATTGCAGACGGAGGTAAACCAATACAGATTTCTGATATGAACACGAAGTTTGATATAAAGCCAACTATAGAAAAGAACCATCCTATTGAGAAAATATCGAATGAAGAGAAATTGCCACCGACAAAGACAGCCTTGCCGTTTCCATTAGAGATTGCTTATCGACCAAGAGTTGTTGGAGAAAAAAATAAAACGAGTAAAAACTTAGAAATCGAACCCCGAGCTGATGGTAAATATACTTTCAGTTAAAAAATACTCTTTATTTGAACGTTCTTAACGTTGATGTTGTGACCTTTTGCTATTTTATACCTTCGCAAACTTTTACCAGAAGTATATGGTACTTAAATGTTCTAACTATTTGCAACAATGATAAAGTCATACAATATACTCCCTTCTTTTATACACTCTTTTATTATAAGCAAACTTTTATGAATAACGCAAGCTGTGTAAAATAAAAAATAAACATTTTGAATTTGTTTCAAAGTTTCACACTTAAAACGTAATAAAAACTAAAGTTAAACACAACGTTGAACAAAAATTTTGTGTTGTTTATCATAACAGCGTGTAGCTTACATTCCAGTTTTATTTTAGTAATAATCTGTTTCAAACCAGCATACGAACACATCAACGTTTTAACTTTAGGATATGTAGGATGCTTCATTGATCACCTTGTTCAAGGTCGTGATTTACCTGTGAGAGCAGGAATCCCTTTCGTCACACCAACCAATTGTAGAAATGCTTGCAAGAAGACTGGGTACAAGTAAGTAATGCATTGTTCCATAATCCATACTCAGTCATTAACATGAATTAAAGGAAATAAATGATGTCAAACTTTTATGTTGTTCTCAAAGTTTGAATCTATACGCTTTACAGGTTCAAAATTATATGGAAAATATCGACAATTTATGTGGTTCAACATGTGAATATCTTGAGAACAAAAAAGCTTCTTCAAAATTTCAAAATACTTTTTGAGCTCTATAACATGCGTTCGACATCACTTATCCCATTGGATGACATTTATTGTTATGTTCTCATGCGTATCCCTTCATGCATTCGTTCTTATGAATCTGCTAATTAAACTGTGATTTCAATGTTCACCTTTTCTTACCAGATATGCTGGTCTCCAATATGGCTACTTATGTTTCTGTGGCAACAATTACGGTAAATACGATGTTGTACCTGACAGTGAATGCAACACGGTTTGTTCTGGTAACGATTCGTTCACATGTGGAGGATTGTGGAGAAATGAGATTTATGATACAGGTAAGAGATGAAAATATATAATGAGAATATATTTTTGATAAGCAAGCATTTTTAATCCTTAACTTGCTAAAGCAACTGTTAAAAAAAACACCTTAGACAAGTCTCTGTTTTTAAAGCTTTGTTGAGATATGGAATCTAGTATTTTTTGTAGGTATGTTCTCTACGCACAACGCATTTAATTAAAAAATCATTTCTCGAAAACTACCCAATCCCAAATTAATTTCAGCCAAAATATTTAGTACCTAATACCTTAATAATGTGCATTTAAATACTTTAATTTTACTCAGAGCATGTGATTGGTACATATGAAGGGAACGTTCCATTTATAATGCCACCGAAAGTAAGGACCTCAATGACTGGTAAGTAGGCAACAGTTTAGCTTTTAAAATTTTACCATTACCAAAAATCATCTAAGTATATTCTCGGGATGCACAATAAGCTTGTTGACAAGTTAAAAAATGTTTTTCTACGTTTTTATCTAATTCAAGAAATTTATCGTCATTTAATTTTCTAGTCTTTTTTGATTTTTCGTGTCGTGATTGTTTTTTATTGTTTTTCAATTTTTCAATATGTTCTTGTATAAAGTACGTGTGTTAAATGAATTCACGGTCAGGTATTAATGATTTTTTATGCCGTACCGCTAGAACATAGTGTTAAAGATTTGATGACTATATATGCTGATGCTGTAGAGCTTCAAACACTGGGATCCGACCTATTTGAACATTATCTTATTACACCCGCCATTCATGTAACTGACTAAATACTCTATGTCCCTAGAGCTGCCTGGGATGGTACGATCTATCATTCCATCTGGTCCAAACATGGTGACAGCCAATGAAAAATTGGAAAGCAACCAAGAGCTTTTGAAAGAGATTCAAGACTCAGAGCAAGCTGACATCAAAGCATTAGAAGACGAGAAACAAGATGCAATTGATCGAAGTAATATTAACGTAGTGCGCAAAGTTGGCAACTATACTGATGAAGATCTAATAAACGCTGCCAAACTAGAAATGGCACTTGATCAGGCAACTCAGGTAATACCTCCTGGGATTTTTTCTATCCAATTTGCGTCTAATTACTAACCAGACAAGACACGCTCGTAGACAAGCACGTTTGAAGAATGATGCTACTTACGAAAAATAATTTTAGCGTGTACTTATTTTCGCAAATATTGACTAAATTAGCGAAAGTAAAGAAGTAAATACGGCTGTTGCGCGGGAAAAGCAACTCTGTTACGAGTGACTAACATACAAAAAGTGTACGCTAAAGGTCATGATTTTAACGCTTATGGGCAGAGGAGATATTTTCGATACCGTTTTTCTAGATACTGGCTAGAGATTTAATGACTTTCATTTATAATTTTTTTTTTAAAAACTTGTTATGATTTTGTGATGAAGTTTTGTTTATGTTTTTTCACAAACTTTTCGCTGAATATTTTCGTCTCAAAATTAAAGTTCTCAGTAACTTCCCAAAATCAGATTTTCAGTTCACTTAAGTTTATTAAAACAATTTAGAGCGACGTTCATACAGTTAATCGACCACCTGATAATAATCCAGTTCCATCATCTACAACTGAATCACCGGTAGCCGACGAAGAAGATGACGACCATAAAGACAAAGTCCTTGCATCATTTGCGTATCTTCATCCTCAGCATCAAAACGATGAAGAGCCGAAACACTCTCCAGTACTACCATTGAAATTAGAACCGGGAAGTAAGTATTGAAGAAAAAAGCTTACAACTATAAAGTAGGATTTTTCTGAAGGGACCACAGTCATTTTTAAATGGTGAAATGAACATGTTGAAGGTCTTTATTATCATTCTGCTATAGCGCCAGAAGATCATAAATTTTCTTCTCTCGAGCAGAAGTCAATTACATTGTGCTTAATTTTTTTTACGCGCAAAATTAAATTCTCAAGGTAAAATAGCAGCTATTGCAAACATTGTTTTTGATCCATTACTTAAAGAGAGGATTTTTTGCAAGGAGAAACTTTCGCCAATCGAGAGAATTATATTCTTTGTGGGAGTAAACTTTCCCGATGTCCGACTTTAAAAATTAAAAGTCTAATCGTAATGGAAAATGGAAAAAATAGAGAGAGAAATTTGTTTAATTCTTCTGTGTAATGCTTTTCGCTCAGCAGGAATACTTTTTAAGCCATTTAGGGGCCGTTTACATGTAAAATCTCATCGCGGGATGAGTTTCGTCTCAGACGAGTTCACCCCTGTCTCTAGTGAAAATCATCACAACGTTTACACGTTTCAGGCGGGATGAAATCTCACTCCCGGGATGAGATCAAATTTTATTGATAAACCATCAAATCATCCGTGATTTTAAACTCACCAATGTCCTTGTTGTTCGCCATCTTGAAATATTGAAACACCATGTTGTTATTTTTAAGTTTTGCAGACATTTGGCAGAATTACGTAATAGGTCAAAATGCTTAAATATTATTGGCTATTCGCTGTTAGAGCGAACAACCACGTGGATTGAATTCAACTTTACCGATGAGCTT
The DNA here is from genome assembly GCA_030067915.1 of Hydractinia echinata. NCBI lineage: Eukaryota > Metazoa > Cnidaria > Hydrozoa > Anthoathecata > Hydractiniidae > Hydractinia > Hydractinia echinata. The sequence goes on along the minus strand of JASGCC010000073.1, from coordinate 691,997 downwards.
AAGAGCTGTTCTTGAGCAAAAATTTCTTAACCAGCGGTAATTTTGTTGCGTTAACCGAAAAAGGCAGAAAAATGGAAACGATCCTTAACTATAAGTCTTTTATCTTTTCTTAGAATGGCGGGACCTCAAAACGTATTTTCATGTCATACATAGAGCGAAATTTTCGTGGCATGAAGGGACCTCAAAACGAATATAGACTTATTTTTACCTTTCACTGCTTTGATTCCATCCTAGTTAACATTTCAACCTTTTTCAATAATGTATAGTAGCCTTCTGCGAAGATTTCTATTGAAAATAATGTCCATTCAAACATCCTAACTTTAGCACATTTATTTCGTGGTGAGATAATGTTACAGCAATCATGGTACGACGATTTATCAAAACCTGGCAGTATCAAGTTCAATATTCTAGCTGCAAATATAGAAGAAGCTGTAAGTTAAAACATGAAGTTTTTTACTTCACAGTTTTTTATTTGAAAATGTTTACCCAGGATAGCCTCTCCTGTTCCTATTGGTACTGCTATCAACGAGAGTCCTGCGAAAGGGGTGTCCTAGGACATCTTAAGCTCCCATTTGAGCTACGAAAGTCGTGCAAGCACAGCAATCGCTCAACAAGACAAATGCCTAAGATACCAATCTTATTTTCATGCTGAACGCTAAGCAGAAAGGATAGATTCACATTTTTATAGTCTCTGACATGACTCAGCCGGGATTATCTCATTTCTTTTGTTTGTGGTTCAAGCTATTTGCTCTGGTTATTGTTTTAAAAATGTCACTTTCTCTTATAGTTGAAAAACGTATTTGCCAACGACACATCCTTCTTAAAAGCAGAAGTAATGTCTCTAAGGTATCAAATATTTGTTCGACTAATCTAATATTATGTTCTTGGCTTCACATTCTGATACCTTATTCCTTTAAACCTAAAATAAAAAGTTTGCTAGACCTAACATCCAATTTTAAAATTTCTCTTATTTGTACTCAATTTTGTAAGTTGTAAGAAAAAATGTTTGATTTTAATTTTTCCTGGTTCCTTTATATTTCCGTTTTCAAATGAATGTTAGATGAAATTTTTGCCTTTCCAGTGTTATAAAAATCTGAAATATTCCAACAATAAGGTATTCACGCATCTTATTTCGCCCTTCAAACTTTCCATGTAAACACGATATACCCGTTTGTTTATGTGTACAAACCTATTGCGCATGTTCAACAATTTACTGCGCATGTGTACAAAGTTATTTCACATGTGCAGTTCACACAACACCGATATGAAAAACTTCATTTAAACAAGACGAAGTGTCCTTGCAGTTTGAAATCTCATTTTGGATAAATGTCATTTCGAGTTGGTGTAAAGGTTATCTTAATGTCACAAATATATGTAAGATATAACAGTATTTCCAATTATACTCATGGTTTGTTGTATTCAGTAAGGTGAATTGACTGATATATATATCTTACGGGGAATATGAACAATTGGGAATTATGCACATTTCTCCCGGTATTATGTATAAGAGGATTGAGGCTATTGTTATTTTGCAGAATAACCTGTTTTTATGCATAATTCTCGATTTTATAACAGTCCCCGTAATATATATGTATCTATATTTGTTTAGAGAAGACAGTGAAAGAACTCCTCATAAAACTATAGTTGATTTCACAATGACATTCAAGCAAAACGAGACAACAGAAACAGTGACGCACAAACTTTTTGATTCTGTTTTGAAAACCAAAAGGTTGGACGAAATGCCAGTTTTACCTCACAGTCTTAAAGTAAAAGGTGCGTATCATATGTTATTCATTCTTTACCAGAAAATTATTGTGTGATCAGTTATGCGCAAATCCTTTCTTTTACTCGAAAATCAAAATATGCGATTGGGCTGATAAAAACATTGCTAAGTCCACAAGCGATTTTTTTAATTTTTTTAATTCTATGTTTTACAGAATACCTTCACGACTCGAATGCACAAGCCTACATTCCACAAGTTGTAGATGGTCAACTTCATCTGGATACATCAGCTCCAATTGAATTACAGTACAACTCAGAAAATAAACTTATCATTCCTGACAAAAATACAGTGCAACAACCAAATGAATCTCCAACGACAAATGTTATTCATCCAGATCTATTCAGTAACAACAGGAAGCCAACCTTAGGCCTTTCATCTATGTTACCATTACCTGCTACAGCACAACATGTATCAGCTAATGCCAACATGTCACCGCTTAATCCAGCAGTGCAAACGCATATTAGACCTATGTCAACAAATGGCATGGCTGAGTTGAAGAATTACATGCAATCACAAACTCTTAATGAAAATCCAGAACTGAGAGGCGTCATCACCAAGCCGAACAAATCACCGAATATGCAAACGAACCATTTCACTGGTGTTCCAAATCCACAAGCTAAACAACAAAGTGCAACTGTGAAAAAGAAAAGTAAGTATACCTGTTCAATCTTGTTTCCAGGGCAATTTGCCTTCATGATGCTCCCGTAATAACCGCTCTAGACTTAAAGCCTTGAGGGCGAGATTGGTACGTATCACAATCATACTTTTGTGAAAAGTACATCTCTGTTGCTGTTGTTTGTTTTGTTGCCGTCGTCGTTGTATTCGTTGCCTCTGTTGTTGTCGTCGTCGTTGTAATGAATTAGTCATTATTAATTTTTGTGATATCACTTTATTCAGTACAACAAAATATGATTTATTCTTCTTCTTTTCTTTTTGCTTTTCAATTTTACGCTCGATATCTCTTTAGAAGTTCCATACGTCTTGAGAATGTTTTTTTGGAAAGATATGCTCGCAAGAAAAAAGCGTGAAGACAACGTCGGCGATATAACCAAGTTTAACCAGGAAGCTAAAAAAGTAATTCATCATTTTGACACCAGTTTGCCAGTAATCCGAACACGACGCGCTCAAGCAGATGAATGGCCGACTGTGTATAAAAAGGACGACCAAAAACGAGGATACCTTAACAAGTCTTCGTTAAAAAGAAGAAAAAGAGTCATACTAGAGAAAAATGAGTTTGACAGCGAAGATGAAGACTATAGTAAAAATGATGACGATTCTGAGTTTGAATCTTTATTTACAAATTTAAAACCAAGGGTTAAACGTTCAGGCAATGAACTCGCGAAGAAAGAACTTATTAGTGATAGTTTATTAAAAAATAATGCTGATAGCACTAAATCTCGCGAACTAGGACTTCGGAGAAATAAAAGACAGAGTAGTGACGATGAGGACGATGATAATTAAACCTACTAAAAAACTAATAAAATAAACCTGTGTGCTGTAAATTTTGATGTTGTATATATATAATTATGTTGTATGTCCTGTGCTAGTAATAAAAATAAGAATCTTTTGTAAATCAGTTTATTACAATAAAATTAAGGTGTAATCCAGGGATTGTGTCGCTGTGTCCAATCTCGTTCCTAGGACAGTTTGCCTTTTTTAATGCGAAAAAGCCCTGAGGCTTGGTCACACGATTGCTCATCATTCACAAATATTATGCCTGCAAAATAATTTATGCATGTTAATTGCCCTGCAAAAGTTTATATCTGCGAGAAATTTTTGTAAACAAAAAGAACAAATATGGTGCTCGATTTAACCCGTTCAACTAAAATGGGTGTCACCAAGCAATTTTAATTTGTATAAGAAGTTTTGGTGAAATTTGCAAAATTAATCGCTTAGCTTATTATATATAGGCATGGCAAAGTGAGACATTGAACCCCCTAGAGAGCCCTAAGATCCTAGAGCCATAAAGAGGAGACTCAAGGACAGAGCAAATTCTTTATAAAATAATACGCTCGTGTTTAGACCTCCTCAAATTATTTTTTTCGTTTTTTTTTTAAAAAGGACATAGTAGAAGAAGAAGAATATCGTTTCCCTTTCCTTATTTTACAACCTCGTCCTCAGGGGCTTTTGCCTTTTTTTTGACATCGAGGCCGGCTGGCGAAAAAACTTGTTTGGCCGTCAAGTAAGCGCTAGCGGCTTTGACATAGGCAACAAACCCTGCGGACAAAGGATGCTTATTTTGTTGAATTTAAATGCGCTTTTTCCCCCTTTAGAGTTGCCAATTTTCGAAATCTCTTCCTCGGATCATAGATCGAGCATTGGTCAATAAGCAGTAAAGTCCAGGAGGGTGCTAAATTTCTACTCTGGTGATACACAGAACAATGTTAAAAATGCAATACCCTAATGCATGTAGTCAACGCTACCGCCGGAAAGGCCTGACAACTCCTAAAAACGGGCATGATGTTTTCAGCTTGAATTTTTTTTTTAACAATATTTTGTTCGTGGTTGCAATAACATTCCTGCACGCTTATGGTGTTAGTTGAGAGAATATAACAACCTTGTTTGCCATTTTTGCCACCAATATTTATTGGATTGCAAAATACTCTGGAAAGGAGGTTGCTTGTTCACCTCACATTGTTTGGCCTCGCTGCCATTTCTCTGGGGACCATGGTGGTGTAGTTTGACTTACTGCAACATCCTTCTTGCACCACTGGACTAAAGGTCATTTTTTAAAACACATATCCACGCTTTTCGGCTTGGTCGGATGAAATTAATGACAAACGAATGCATATGTTTTATTTTGTCATACAGTCAGGTTAGAGACAACATCCTGGACAAAACCCAGGTCTTCAATTAAAATATGTAAGATAAAATTTACCTGTGTAGTACGGTGTCCAAACCAGGGCTTTGCGTGACTTTGCAGCGATCCTGTTTTTTGTTTTGCTTAATCTTTCAAGGTAAGAATAATGTTTTTACTGGGAGACAAAAAGATTCAACGAGCACCCCTTCCCATATGCAAATGGCCTAAAAGAAAAACCCTGGATCCAGGATATTAATGACATTTATTTGTATGTACTACTGGCAAAATGAAAATGATTCCTTATCAGATCAGATATATGATGGCGCCGTAGTTTTAGTGGTTATGTTCTGCCCAATCTTAGGACACTGCCCAATCTTTGGACATAAAAATGCCCAGTCTTAAGACTGGCCGGCCAGTCTTAAGACCGGGCAGGGCATCACAAGATTGGGCAGGAGACCATGCAAGGCCCATCTTCAGACACCTTTAGATTTTAAAGAAGGGAACACAAGCTCTGTTATTTGCAAGACCCGACAAACATTCTTAGGCATATTAAAAAAATTATATTTGGGGTATTTAGCTACACCACAAAAAACGAATTTGCCGGTACTGTTGAATTACCCAGTTTTTGAACACATTAAAAATCGTAGCTAGCTGTAGCTATAGCACATATTATACGTTTTAAACGTATAATATGTTATTATACAAACCGTATAAAAATGCTAAACCGTTTAGCATACAGTTTGTAGTAGCCAAATTTTAAAAATAAAATGTTTATTTATGAAGAATCAGATAAATCCTATTTAACCATATTATTAGTTAGCTAGCTAGCTGGTAATGTTCTGCCCAGATTGCGAAAACAGCCTGTTTACAACCGGGACAGCCGGATTATGTACGCATGGCCCGATTATGTTTTTTTTGCACTGGTTATGTCGTGGTGACCGGATTAGGAACGCTGATATAATGGCTGATCAGGCAGGCTGTGATTGGCATTTTCTTCGAACTTTTGGGAATTAAACATTCTCTGGAAGATAGAACACCCCTAAAAACTAGACATGGCGAAAGAAAAGAGTCTCAACGTAATTCTTAGTATAAAGTACTCTTGTAGTAAATACATTTCAACATAATATACTTTGAAGTAACTAAATTTCACCGAACCTAAATTATTCTTTTTGCGGGAATTAAGTTTGGTGAAAAGTTATTAAACTTGCAAATCCCAAAATTTAGTATTTGCCACGAAATTTCGTTTCATTTGAGAACAACAACAACTTTGCCACCAGGGCCATTTGCTTGTCAGAAGTGATGACGAATGATATAAAAGCGGTCGACCCCAATTATATTTGTTCTATAACTCTCGAATAATATTTGACTGTCATACATAATCCGGCCTTCCCCGATTATGTTCGTTCTATAATAAGTGAGAAATAATATTAGACTGTCATATATAAACTGGCCTGCCCTGATTATGTTCCTTTTATAAGTGCCAAATAATATTTTTTGAGTAATAAGCCGGCCTGTCCTGATTATTTTGCCCTGATTATGTATTTTCTGCCCTGTTCTTAACCGGGGCAAGCTGCCGTACTTAATCAGGGCAGCGTTTATTATCCGGGCAGAACAGTAACTTCATTGGATGAGAAGTTTAGCTATAGCTAGCTAGCTATAGCCAGCTAATATGTTTGAATAGTTTACATGGTATAATTTTTTATCCATTTGATTTGCAAGAAAAGTTTCAATTTAAAGTTTCTGTAGCTGCAGTCAAAATTTTTTATTGTTTTCTTTGTCTTCCACAATTGTTCTAAGATTGGACATGTACGTCCATAGATTGGGCAGTCCAGTCTTAAGACTGGCCACCCATTTATCACTGTCAGAAGATTGGCCTGGTCAGTCTTAAGACGGGGCGCGTTCCAAGATTGGGCAGAAAAGTTATAACTCTCGCACTTTGTGCGGGAGATCGGGGTTCGATTCCCCTTGGCGGCGAATCAACATGGGCAAGTGAATGTTACCATAGCCCAGGTTAACCCAAGCCATGTGAGGGAAATTGGGGAGATGGCACACTGTGTGGGCCGTTGGATGCTGCCAGGAGTTGTCTAGTAGAGCGCGGATCCTAATTGGGTCTGCATAGCTCAAAATGAGTATTAAATACTCTAGGACTCCTCATCTAAGCCATGGCCCCTCCTGGAAATAATAGACAGGGTATATCCCTCAATATTTGTGAGGCTAGCCATGTAAAATATGCACATCTATCTATCTATCTAGGATCAACCTATAGCTACAAACCAGAGATCCTGTGATCCGGGGACTTTTGGTTTGCCATATTTGTTTATTGTAATTGAAGAATACTAGTTCTCGTTCGGAATGCATGGACAGCATTTGTTACAATAAATAATTGGTGTATAACTTATATGTTAATGTGATATGTTGGGCAGTGAAGGGGGTGTTGGAAGAAGTGTTACTTGCAGGATAGGTTCTGCTTGGAAAAAGTTCAGAGAGTTACTTCCTTTGTTGACTAGCAGAGTCCTGTCAATTGAGGTAAAAGGTAGGTTGTATGAGGCCTGTGTAAGAAGTGTTATGTTGTACGGTAGTGAGACATAGGCAGTGAAGCAGGAAGATCTTGACCGTTTAGAAAGGAATGATATGAGAATGGTTAGGTGGATGTGTAATGCCAGTCTGAGAGACAGAAAGAGTTCAGATGAGCTAAGAAGCAGGCTAAGTCTCCGTAGAATTAAAGATGTTATCCAGATAAGAAGATTGAATTGGCTGGGGCACTTGGAAAGAATGGAGGAGGATAATTGGGTAAGAAAGTGTAGAGATTTGATAGTTCCTGGGGCAAAGCCCAGAGGCAGACCGAGAAAGACTTGGCAGGAGGTTATAAGGACAGACTTGATACAGAGGAAGTTGAGTTTAGATCTAACACAGTCTAGATCAGATTGGAAGAGGGTCATTAATATACCCCGTCCAACCCATGCTAGCATGGAAAACGGACGTTAAGCCGAAAATGATGATGATGATGAACTTACAAATAAAATATCCTGTGTCATGTTTGTGGAAGCTTAAAGCTAAAAAAACAACATAAAAAGTTCGTTTTCTTTGCATACTCCACTCATCATCATTCATCATTCTCGGCTTAACGTCCGTTTTACATGCTAGCATGGGTTGGACGGGGTATATTAATGACCCTCTTCCAATCTGATCTAGACTGTGTTAGATCTAAACTCAACTTCCTCTGTATCAAGTCTGTCCTTATAACCTCCTGCCAAGTCTTTCTCGGTCTGCCTCTGGGCTTTGCCCCAGGAACTATCAAGTCTCTACACTTTCTTACCCAATTATCCTCCTCCATTCTTTCCAAGTGCCCCAGCCAATTCAATCTTCTTATCTGGATAACATCTTTAATTCTACGGAGACTTAGCCTGCTTCTTAGCTCATCTGAACTCTTTCTGTCTCTCAGACTGGCGTTACACATCCACCTAACCATTCTCATATCATTCCTTTCTAAACGGTCAAGATCTTCCTGCTTCACTGCCCATGTCTCACTACCGTACAACATAACACTTCTTACACAGGCCTCATACAACCTACCTTTTACCTCAATTGACAGGACTCTGCTAGTCAACAAAGGAAGTAACTCTCTGAACTTTTTCCAAGCAGAACCTATCCTGCAAGTAACACTTCTTCCAACACCCCCTTCACTGCCCAACATATCACCTAAGTAACAGAAGTTCTCAACTATCTCTAACGAGCCACTGTTGTACATCATTAAAGCTGGAAATACTTCATTCTCTATAATCTCACCTTTGCAACGCTTGCATACAAACTGAATGTCAGCTCTTAACCTTCCACTAATACTACTGCACTTCTTATGTACCCAATGCTTGCAAGTCTGACAAAAAATTGAGTTACTACCAACCCCTTTCCTGCAAACTCCACAAGGCCACTTTCCAACTACAAGGTCACACTTGGCTGCAATGCTACTAATCATGACTTTAGACTTTGCTGTGTTTACCTTTAGCCCTTTCTCTTCTAGTCCTTTCTTCCACTTCTCAAACTTTTCAACTAATTCTTCCATCGACTCTGCTATGAGAACCAAATCATCTGCATACAATAACTCCCATGGACAACCTGTTCTGAACACCATCGACAGCGCTTCTAAGACTAGAACAAACAACAAAGGACTAAGTACAGAACCCTGATGTACACCAACATTTACACTAAATTCATCACTAAGTGAATCGTTAATCCTGACACGACTTCTAGCATTGCTGTACATAGACTGTACCATCTTAACTAGCCACTCATCCACACCTAATTTTCTCATAGCCCACCAAATAACTTTACGTGGCACTCTATCAAAAGCTTTCTCTAAATCTACAAAGGCAAAATAGAGATTCTTTCTCTTTCCTAAATACTTTTCCTGAAGCTGTCTGAGTAAAAATATTGCATCTGTAGTGCCACGCCCTGGAGCAAAACCAAATTGCATCTTATCTATATCAATCCTTTCTCTAAGTAACTTATCAATCACTCTTTCAATAACTTTCATTACTTGATCAACCAACTTCAAACCTCTATAGTTACCCCTTTCTAATGCATCACTACGTGTCAAATACCAAAAGTTAGCTCAATTAAATATAGTGAGTGAACGAACATAAAACAGTTAAACTTTGGCTTTTATAACTCAAGTAAAAGTACAAATTATGCAAAAAAGTCTTTCAACTTTTTATGTCATGGGAGTTATTTGTTTTAGTTGATTATTTCAAATATATGTCAACCAAGGTGGTTTCAAGTTTCAGCCAATCTGACCATAAAACATCCGATTTGGTATGGTTAACTCTTCGAAGTTACTTCAGCTGATTTAAACTAAACAGAAAACGATGAAAACCATAATATGCTTTGCTCAGGGGATCTGATGCCTGGATCTTGGTATCCCTTGTTTGTAGGTTTAGCCTAACTGCTTATGGTTTGGCCTTGGAACCCCCTTTTTACCACAAATAATATTTCTAAAATTTCATTTTACTTGATCCGGATCTGGGTATTCCGTATGCCGCCTCTTATCCAACTGGCGGTTTTCTCCCTTAGTTACTTTACTTTTTTTTTTACTTTTGTCTGTTTTGATGCATTCTTCATCCACCAAGGAGTTTGACTCTGTCCTTCTTAAACGGGTATATCCCAGAATGAGTGGTTCATCTGGGATTGATCGAAGGAAGATAGTCAACTTCTTTTTAAATGTGTCCTTAGAACATCCTGTCAAATCGCGAAGATGTTTAGGTAGGCTATTAAATAGCCTTGGTCTTTGAAATAGGAAACTGCCGTTTATGGCAGAACAGAAAGCTCGAACAGTAACAATCCTTGTCTTACACTTTCTTCCATGTCTTGGATGGAAATAACCAGTTATGCCAACAGCATTTTGATTCCCTACGTCAGTGTTGATGTTAGGTAGTAGGTTTTCAAGTATGCACCAAACATAAATTATTTGGTATCTTTCTCTCCTCCTTTGTAGTGAAAATAGATCTAAGGCTTTCAGTTGTTCCCAGTTGTTAAAAGTTCTCATACCAGTTATTTTCTTCATATAAATTTGTGGTATTGTTTCTAGATCCTGGATTGGACCCACTCTTACAGGGGACCAGAGCTGAGACCAATAGTCGAAGTGAGGTAAAGCTAAAGCATTGTACAATGTCAGCATAGTGTGTTTGTCACGAGCAGAAAACGTTCAGAGTATCCACCCACACATATCTCTCGTCTTTTCAACAATACCCTTAATATGTGATGTAAAAGAACAGTCATTGGACACACAGTCTTTCACCTCTGATTGTTCTATTTTTTTGCCATCATTTGACATGTATATGGAGACATTTTTTAATTCAGTGTTTTTCCATACTTTATTTTATTTTTTTATTTAGTTATTACGTAACTCCAAAACAATTTTTCTCGCCAAAAAAAATTGTGAAATCCTTAAAATTATAAACTCTTTGAAACCCAACAAGGCATCTGGACCAAATAGTATCCCAAATAAAATTTTGAACATCCTCACTCTCAATAGACATATCTAAAATACTTGCAAATTTATTTAACCTCTCTTTTGAAACAGGTATATTTCCCTCACCATTAAAACTTGTTAAAGTAGTCCCCATTTTTGAAAACAAAGGCTCTCCTTTTGAAGTTTCCAACTATAGGCCAATATCTCTTCTCTCTAATATTGATAAAAATTTTGAAAAACTTGTTCACTCCAGATTAAAATCCTTTTTAAATAAACACAACATGATTTTTAAAAAACAGTTTGGATTTCGTAGCCAGCATTCTACTTCTCGTGCACTTATCAGTCTCACTGAACAAATTTGCTCATCCTTTAGACAAGGGACACTTCTCATGTGGGGTATTTATTGATCTGCAAAAAGCTTTTGATACTGTAGTTCATAGAATTCTTCTTGCCAAGTTGGACTACTATGGAATTAGAGGTACCGACTGGTGGCCTTGTGGTAGAACGTTTGCCTCCAGTGTGGAAGGTCTTGGGTTCAAACCCTGACTGAGTCATGCCAGAGACTATAAAAGTGTGAATCAATCCTTTCCGCTAAGCGTTCAGCATGAGAATAGGATTGATATCTTAGGCGGTTGTCTAGTTGAGTGGTTGTTGTGCTTGCACGCCTTCCGTAGCTCAAATGGGAGCTTTAAATGCACTAGGACCCCCTTCGCAGGACCATCATTGATAACAGTTCCTATAGAAACTGAAGAGGCTATCCTGGGTAAATAATAGTAATAATAATAATAATAAAGTATAGCTAATCAATGGTTTAAATCATACCTATCCAATCGTAATCGATATGTTTTTGTTAATGGTCACAGCTCCAATCCCAAAATTATCTCACATGGTGTACCACAAGGCTCTGTCCTAGGACCCCTTCTATTTTTACTATATATCAATGAAATCTTTGAAGCAATAGTTAACTGTGACCCTTTCTCTTTGCTGATGATACCAGCTTTCTCTATTCTCATAAAAACCTAAACATTTTTGAGAGGAAGGTAAACCTAGATCTAAAAATTTTAATACAGTGGCTTAATGCCAATAAAATTGCTCTAAATGTGACCAAAACAGAAGTTATTCTCTTTAGAAACATCAGGAAGAAAACTAACCTCTCATCATCAGTCAAATACTTGGGGGTATTCTTAGATGAAAATTTATCATGGTCCTATCACTATACCGCCCTTGCTCTTAAACTTCGTAGAACTAATGGTATTCTCTCAAAACTGCGTTATTACCTATCACGGAACACCCTTCGCACTCTCTATTTTGCTCTTTTCCATTCTCACCTTTCATATGCAACACAAGTTTGGGGTCAAAATCTTCCACTTAATTCTCGTATATTCAGACTTTAAAAATCTGCAGTTCGCCTGATAACATTTTCTGATTACTATGCCCACTCACGACCATTTTAACATATTACACATACCCACCTTTGCTGATCTTGTTTTCACACTAAATGTTTCCTTATTTTATAAAACTATTAATAAATTATCAACTCTACAAATTCAAAACTCTTTTAATCTGACTTATCTACCAAATACTCATGCAACCAGAGGATGTTCCAACAAACTCCTTTCAAAACCTTCTATTAGAACTTTAACTTATGGCACTGATTCCATTCACTATCAATCACTATCAAACTGGAATTCTCTCCAAAATCATTTCAATGCTATTAACCTCACCTCACTCATTTTATCTAGACTACTCATTTCTCAAAAGAAATCACAACTCTTAAATATTGCATATCGCACAAAAAAAACCCCAAAAAACAACCCAATTTTCATTCTAAAATATTTGTAAAAATATTTTCATTCTAAAATATTGCTAAGTACTGTTGACACATTCTGTGTTGTTCTGACCAAAATACAACGTTGGTGATTTACTGCAACCAAAAAGTATGTTTAGTTACTGTTTGTTTTTTTAATTTATAAATGAAAGCAGACTTTTGGGGGCAAAATTTTGGGGTTTTATATGCCAAACTCGTATATGTATAGTTCTGGGTTAATCATAGGGAAAAAATTATGTAATTCGTTTTTTAAAGAGGAAAAAAATTAAAATTTCGCAGGAATAATTTTTTTTCGAATTTTGGGAACACCAAGTTTTCCAATAATTTCCGCAGGAATTCGTTTTTTCGAAATTGACAAAAACTCGTGAAATTTGAAAAAAAATAATTCCCTTAAGGTAGATTGAGTAAAGGGGACTAAATATAAGAAACATCCTTTTAAGGATTCAGCCTTAGCTTTAAAAGAGATTTTAAAAAAATATAGGAAGCCTTAACCTGGTTTCATACCCTGCTTTTTCAGCAGCAGCCTGTCTTTATAAAATTTCTATATTATAATTAATATATACTTCCTGTTTAAAAAATTGTTTTTCTTATAAAAGTGTGTACAATTTTATTTTTTAAAAAATGGAAACCTCTTGTATAGTAAAAAGTACTAGAACATTAAAATTAGAATTTACAGAAATGGGAATTTCAGCATGTATTAAATTTTGCGAAATTTCACAATTTTTTTTTGGAAGTAGTTCCCTGTTTTTTGCAAAATAAGATGCTGTGTGTAATTGCAGCTGTCATTGAGCCTTTATTTCGTTTTTGTCTGAATTGACGAGCTTACATGACATTTTAACTGTGCATTACTCTGGTTAGTTCTGTCTGTGTTTGTTTTGCAAACTTCTGTGTAGCCCGGGTACCTAGCTAAACATTCACTCAATTTCAATTTCGCTCAACGAAAAAAAAGTGATAAGTATACTTGACTAGCTTTTGTGGTGTGGCTAAACCCAATATTGTTATAAAGTCGATTTTCCTGATGGTTGATCTCAAGAAAAACATGTTCTGTATATATATTCTATATTTTCTGTATATATATGTTCTGTATAAATCTTATTTCAGTTAGCATATATATATATTTGTCTTGTTTATTTATTTACTTTAGTTTCAAATAAGTAAAAAGAATGAACAGTTGTGAAGACAAAGAAGATTTGAGTTTAAGTGACGAACTTGGTGAAAGTGAAAATGAAAGCGAAAAAGAAAGTGAGGAAGATGGCGGTGAAAAAAACATGGATGAAAACAATATCGTAAATGAAGACATCAAAGAAGTCCCTGGCGAAAAAGGACCTAAAAAAGTGGGCCCTCAAAAGCAGAAAAAATTGATCCATACGTTACTAAAAAAAGCGAAAATATACGAAATTCGCAAGTTGACTCGAAGGATTGAGACCCTTCGAAAATTAAAAGGTACCGAGCAGCAAATAGAGAAAAACAATCGAAAAGTTGAGAAACTTTTAAAAGAAATTGATGCGATGAAGTCGTTCATTATTGAGACGTTAACTGAGCGCACAGTTGATGTGTTTAAAAACAGCGCCGAGGAGGAGTACATAGAGATTTGGCGCGCTTGTGAAGAACAAAAAAATGTTGAGGGGCTTCTACAAACACTCTCGAGCGCTGAAAACAGCGATGAGAAATATTCCAAAATGGCGTATTTAAGAATGTTATCATCAAAAGATATTGTTGGGAAACTGAAACTAATATCGCTTGGTGTGAATATAAATCCTAAAAAAGACAAAAACCGGTCGAAAAGGGCTCTAAAGAAGAATAAAAAGAATGAAATAAGTAAGAAAATTCGTAAACAGAAGAAAAATGAGATAACAACGGAAGATAAAGCCACCGAGCCACACGTAGAAACCAAGTCTGAAGTGGCTAGCGAAAATAAAAGCCAAGGTACAGACAAAAAGCTCACAAATAAGAAGCAAAGCAAAGACATTTTAAACGAATCAGAGAGTGGAAGCGGTAAAGAAAATACAACGCAGAAGACAGTTAAGAAAAAGAAAAGAAATGTGGACTCGTTTTTTCTTCACGGTGCAGTGACATTAACTGATAGTAGCGATGACAGCGAGGCAGAGGATAACGAATTTTCTGCACCTGTAGACGAAAGCATAGTTCAAACTTCTAACGCTCTCAAAAAGAATCGCATGGGACAGAGACAACGTAAGAAGTTGTTAGAAACGAGGCTAGGTAAACGACCAAACAGTAACATCTCAACTAAAGACAGACGTGATCGAAATTTTAACAGGAAACCTCTTTTCTCGAGGCGTAGTAATTCTGGTGGTTTTAAGAAGCAAGATGTCGAACACAAAACTAGAAGGGTGAAAACTGAAAAGAAGGATGTAGACACAACTCTTCACCCGTCTTGGCAAGCTAAACAGAAACAGAAAGCTCAGCAACACATTGTAGCTTTTGCTGGTACCAAAATCACGTTTGACTAATTGGCTTATCTAAATTTTAAGAGTTTTTATTTTTGGTTTATATCAAACATATATCAAACGTTCAGTCTTATCATGTACTTTAATAGAATAAACTTTGCGAATTTCGCCATTTTTGACCTTTTTCGCGGAACTTTCAAAAGTGACAATTCGCGAAAAATTATTCAGTTCAGATTTTCTAAATCGTTAATTCCCGAAAGTTTACTGGTTTTAAAACTGTTGTACTTTCGAATTTCCCAATTTTTCTTTGTTTCATAAACTGGAAAGTATATTTGTAGATACGTAAAACTTTATGAAAATATTTTTTGACTCAGAAAGTTTCTCCGAATAAAGTATTCCCAATTATTGATTCGACTATGGACTTATTTGCTATTTTTGTCGGATGAGAATGTTATAGCACCCGCTAAAATGTTTAATCTCAACGCTTGGCTTTGCATCTGGCTTTAATTCGCGTTAATCTTTTGGTGCTAATTTCTGACCCAAGAGTTTTGAGGCGAATTAAAGAAGAAATAAAAATCAAAAAAGAAAATGTTTGAGATTTTAGGTCCATGATTTTTTTGTAAAATGAGGGGAATATGGAGAATATCACCATATGTTGGAAGAATTTAATCTCTTATTATTTGCTATGACGTGTTTTTTTATTTTAAGGAAGTTATTTATATGTTATTATTCAGAAAAATTAATCAGTACTTGCTATCATCCTAATTGTTAAGGAATGTCTGATTTTTAGTTTTAATCTCCTAAAATATTTGTGTTTTTTTATCTGTTTTAGTATTTTATTCTAAACTTTAACCCAAAGAACTGGTCACTCGTATTGTAAAATTTATACAGTTTATACACCTAACTAATTTCGCCTACCCTGAGGCTTTTAATACTAACTGTTTAGTATCAAAAAAGGGAAAAATACTCAAATTTTAAAATGTGCGCTGCGAGAATACAACAACAATAACGACGACCTCGGACTTTAATTTTAATGTTGCCTTAACCCCTGCCCACGATACTAGAATATTATTACGCACAAATGATGATAGGTGTACCATAACTTTCCTGTGGGATTTTCGTCGACTGTCGGTAAAAATATTTTTTGTCACTTGTGCAAGATTTGGGTTTTCTTGTGTAAAGCGAAAAAAGTATTGAGAATGGAACTAAAAAGTGCATGTATTTTTTAAAATGCATTAATATTAACAAAACTAAAAAAAAAATTTCTTTTTACATAGCTATACAACTTCGACGCCTTTAATTTTTCAACGTGATCCAGTTTTGTATTAAGAACTGGTAGCTTCTTTAATAAATTCGTCTCTTTCATTTTGTTTATTTTAAGTAATAACATTCTGGAAATTTTTAATGAGTCGATATAAATGTTGTAAAAACTTCTTTTTTTAAGCCAACCAGTTTGTTTCCGCTCGTTCCAGGGAAATCTTTTGCGCGACGTTTAACAGCGTATTTTTCGGTTCTATTTCGACGTCATCATTTCTACAAACTCTAAAAAGAAAGAATTGTTGGTATAACAATGGGAACAATACCTTTATCCAATAAGTTCCAGTTCCATTATTTTTTCCTTAAAAAAACATTTCGGCGACATTTTTTTTTAAGAAAATGTAGATTAAGAAAAAAATGTTTCGCTATTAAAATTTTGGAGGAATTTGATATTTTTTTATTGCTGAAGAAGACTTCTTCGATTAGATCAATGAGGAAAGTGACTTATTGCCATATTTTTCAATGAGAGTTTCACCGTAAACTTGATGGATCACGTCTCAATACACGCTGGTCGCTTACATTATCCAAAATTGTCGTTAAAATGAGTGTACTGTTTAAAAAGTGTAAAAAACCTCCTTCCCAGGGCCTCTTTTCGCGTTGATATTTAGAAGGCTAAAAGAAGCCTCGGGTAAATGATTCATTATTAAAAAACAGCACTACGTGGACTTACCAGAATAATTGACCATGCCGTCACCATCAGAATCTACTTGCTTCATGATATCTTCGATTTCTTCCTGTGACAAACATTCTCCGAGACCATTCATAACTCTACGCAGCTCATGCGCGCTGATTAAACCTTTCCCAGTTTGATCAAACACTCGAAACGCTTCTTGTATGTCGTCTTCTGAATCTTTTAACTTCCGCGCCATCATGGTAATGAATTCAGGAAACTCTATCGTACCGGATCCTGGAAAATAAATTCGTTTAAGTGATCGAATCAAAGCGCCCTCCGGTCCTGATTTTATTGGTTTGTGATTTGAAAGGAACTAGAATTCTTTTCCTAGACCCTACTCAGATTTCCGTCCTTGGAAAGGGTTCAAGGTTTTGATATATTTTATATAAGAAAAAATAATTTGAATTTAACAACATCTATTTTTGTAAAGCTAGAAGACACCAAACATTGGGATGTTTTGTTAATGATTTTTTATTATTCATTTATTCTTACCATCCATATCAACTTCATTGATCATGTCTTCAAGCTCTGCTTCCGTTGGATTTTGTCCCAGACTTCTCATCACGGTACCAAGTTCTTTTGTAGTGATGGTACCATCACCGTCTTTGTCGAAGAGGGCAAATGCGTCTTTAAAATCTAAAACATCAATCAATCAAAAAAGTCTATTTTTAATCAATTTATCACAAGTGCACTTTTAAGTGAGGAAGGGCGACATGATGTGAAAAGAAATTTTACCTTTCAAAAGTAACACTGAATATTATGGGGGGTTTGCGATTTAATGGCAAAAATAATTAAGTTTTGCGACATTTATACTTGCAAATTATTCCTTGATAATATATTATATGGGGGAGTTATTTTTAAATGAACGTTTTTTTCATTCTCGTCCCCAGAGCTCTTTGAGTTTATCTCAAAACTCAAAGAGCTCTGGGGTCGAGAATGCGTTTTTTCAGGAGAAATCAGGAATTTTTTTGTTTCTATTTTGTGTTTTGTACCCATAAGTATGTACTTTTAGAATGTATTTCTTCCATACTATCTTCGCGATATTTAAATAAATACCTACATAATTCCTGCAAATATTGAAATCCAGCATTAATTGATTCACTTAAATTGTGGCAAAAAAATGTTTGCATTAAGACTGAGCATGTTCTAAATGATCTCATTTATTTTAACAAATTTGAATCTAACACTTTGAAAACTTCTTAGTGAAAAACATGTAAAATTTTAATTCAGGGATGAAGTCATAAACCTGTGATATTAGAAATTTTATTTTCGATCCCACGCGGAAAAAAACTACTAATTCTTAAATAATACAGCATTCGCTTTGTAAAATATTTATCAGGGATTTTTTTCGAAGCAGCTTGTTTTCAGTGCAAGGGATTATAGTGTATATTAAAAATATATTGACTATGCACCACCCTCACAAAAACAAACATACCTGATATTTGCTCTTCAGTTAAAGTATCAACCTAAAAATAGAAAATAAAGTTATTACATTCTATACCTCTTTCATAGATGCTAAGATTTATTTCCAGCGTTCTTTATGCAGACTTTTTTGAAGTACGAACCATTTTTAAGCACGAACAATTTTTAAGTACGACTTATTCTACTGCAGGTTATTAAAACTTTTTAGTGTATCTAGTGGTACTCTGGTAACAAGAGGTTTTCGGTCTATAATAGAGGTTGTGCATGAAAAAGATAGATGTTGACCTGTAAAATAATCCACAGGAAATTCAGCCGTGGAACTAATTGCGGTGCAACTTCAGCAGAAAGTATAGAATTTGCAATTATTTTAAACAGAATACATAATTATTATAAAGGCTAAGTGGGTAGGTTGAGCGGTTAAATAGAAGTACACCGGACGGGGGGTTAGTGTACAAAAAACGCCAGGCAAGGGACCGTGTTTTAGTGAAAAAATACACCTTTTTTCCGAAGTTTTTGAATTTCGCGCCAAAAAACAAACAGACAGACAATGGGTATTAATACAAGAAAAAAGTCTAGGGAACTGGACACGAGTTTATTATAACAGAAACACGTAAACAAACACGCGAATAACTATTCTGGTTAAAATAGATAATCTACCAGTTGTGAAATGGATTTATCTAATTTGCCTGAGTTACGAGGTCTGGGATCGAGCACGCACAGAGATTTAACAAAACAATATTTTGGGTTTGTTCTTAGTGTACGTGAGTGAATTCATTCATGAACATGAACTTTGGAGATAATTTAATTTTTGAACATTCTAATCAACCTACACGTATATTGTATGTTTGTTGCATAAGTTCTTCTCTTTTCTTTAACGTGGCTTTACGAAAAATCTGATTAAATTTCGCGATAATTCCACTATTGTTCGCCGCCATTTTTCGAAAAGACTTTTCACGCGTCTGCAGCTATAGCATCCAAATGTTGATGTTGTGATTATTCAACATAATGTATTAAAAATAAAATTGCACGAATGATTTTCTTCTCTTTCTGTTACGATGTATACAGTAATGAAATATTCAACACACGAAACAATCTTTTTTTAGCGAAAATTTCGACAGCATATAAACCATTATTTATTCATTTCTTATTTCACAGATTTCTTCGAACCAAAGCGTAAAATATACCATCAATATATTGGTGCGATTTTTATTCACCTATTTAGAAAAAGAAAATGTTCTGCCTAACATCAATTTTAATTATATATAAGATTACTTTTTATTTATTTTTATAATTTAATTTTTTGTTGTTGTTGTTGTTTTTACATTTTCTGAAAAACTAAAATAGTATAAACCCCAACTATAAATATCAGACAAGCGCCATCCAATTATAATTATTTTCTCTCTTTTTTTTACAACCCTTTAAACCCATATACTGCATTTTGGGCCTAAAAACAAGAAAGGTTCCACCAATACCAAACATTATCAAAATTTTCCCTGTTTAGTCTACGACAATCTGACGCAATAAAAAATTAAGAAAAACAAAAGAAAAAAAGAACTTCTCAAAAGAAAAATAACTTTGCATCAAATAGATCAGATAAAACTAAATTCTCTTCATCGAGAATTCAAATTTGCGTCTTTCTCCTCTTCTTTTCTTATCTCCTTCATGTATTCAATTTGTAGTATTCTATCTCGAAATACAATCATCAATACCCACGCCTTGCAGCTTAACTACCATTTTGTTTTGTTTCCATAACAACAAATACAGTCATATATTTTTCTGTCTAGTAACCTAACCATTAGATTTATTCCCAGGATTATTTATTTATTAATTTATTCACAATAACTTTACATTCTAGACTTACTTATTTATTTTTTTTAAAAAAATTCTCCCTAAAAATACAATATTTTTATTTTATGTTCACCGTATTAATATTTTTTGCTATTCTTTCATTATCTATATCCTATATTCTAAAAAAAACATAATTAAACCTTTTGAAAAAAATCAAAACAAAACTGAACGTTTCTTGTGATTTCTAATTATTGCGAAAAATATGTTTAAAAAGTTTTTATTTTTCGTTATTAACCAACCCTCACTTTACCCTCCCTTTTAATTGCTCTATCTATGATGTATATCTATTTTTCTATGAAAATAAATCGTTTATAATATATAGTGTATATTTTACTTTTTTTAAAGTTTAGACTTGTTACAAACAACAAGTGCCACAGAGGTAAATCTTTTGTGCGCCAAAAATACACTTTTTATTGTGAGATGGATTTTACTTGAAGCTAACAGATTATATAGACTCCTTTATCTCCTAATCAAGGGTGTTGTCTGTGACGTCATTATGTCCAAATTTTTTCATCCACTCCCACCACATCTAACTAATATGTTTTTTTGGGTTTTCTTTGTTCTTTTTTGAGCAAGTCTATTTTTTATTTCAATCTTGATTTTAGCTTATATAAACTTGCTATCGTTGGTATTTTTTTATTTTTTTAAAAAACTATCTTGCATGTTTCAAATTGTTTAAAAGCTCAGTTGCTTCAAGTTGCTTAGCAGTGGCTTATGTTCATTTCCAACAGCTTCAGACCTTGTTTTGTTCCGTTTGTATTGTTCTGAATAGCGGAGGATGAATTCGAAAGTGGAATGTGTGCTAAATGGGGATAAGTTTAAAACAGTGATTTAATTCGATAAAACATCCTCAAGAATAATCTAAAGGCTTGAATAATCTACCCCTATGCTCACTTGATTTGTATAGAAAGTAGAATTTTTAGGGGTTAAGTTAAAGTTAAGTTACGACGTCTAGAATTTTCACATATTACGTGTACAAAAACGTAAATTTATTTTGTTTTGATGTCACCAGTTAACGCTTGTTTCTGTATGCGCAAACAGTACACGAGTTCTTTTGTTAGTGAACAAAATCCTTGCACTAGAACTTTAGTTAAAACAATACATCTATATACGTAAATAAAAGTTTTATAAACACACATCCTTGTGTTCATTCTTTACCGAGAATGGTGCACTTCATCGGACCTCCGATCATGTGATGGGCGAGTTTAATTGGTGTAATCAAATCACCACAAATACCCTTTCTGGAGACTACTTAAGACTAAAGGTAAAATTGTACTTTGGCAAAGAGTTACCAAATTTCAGACATTTAAACTTTGCACCCGAGTATTTACGGCGTGTACGGGTTTATTACTTTCTAGCGTCGATGTACGAATGTTTACCAACATGTATAGGGATATTGCACACACGCTCGGGCGATCCGTGTTTTCTACTTAGTGTGGTTGTAGCGTATGCGTTAACCAACTTTGGTGTGCACACTGCGTGCGATAAGGATCACGGTAAATTTTACATAGAATCCAGTAACACGGAAAATTAAAAACACAAAGTGGAGCTTAAGTAGTTCTTATTTAGATTTGACGCAATGTAATAAGCACACTTATCGGAATTTAGCAACCACTTCATCTAGGTTTACCACAAGTCTTAGAATGATACTTATGCAGAAATATATTTTCTTGTCCAACTAAAATACGTTTCGAAATTCTATTTTTAAAGCATGTATTATTTTGGTTTTGTTAACTCGCCACAAAATGTTTCCCTGTTCCTTGGATTTTTTAGGGGAAAATCAATAATATTTAACAGGCACCCCATCCTCGTCCTTAGGGTTTGTTGCCTGATGTCAAAGCCGCCAGTGCTTACTTGACGGCTAACTTCGCCACTGGTCTTGATGTCAAAAAGGCAAGAACCCCTGGGGACGAGGTTGCTGGCACCCAACCAGGTTTCTAGGACCTATTGTCTTTTGAAAACTTGTACTTTATTCTTATCAACTCGTGACAACTCAAAATAAAAATCGTCAATACAAATACTTTTAACACTTATCTTTTTAGGTCCATGAAATCAAAATAGCACGAGATTTGGAAAACCGAATTAATACATTAAACAACGCATTCTTTGCTGTATCACTCTTGATCCCAGACCGTTTCACCTCTTTTTGGATAAACAAGGTAAAAAGACCTGGCTCCAAAGTATTTCTTGTATGCTATTCCCCTACCCTCGAATATCTACAGATAAAACTTCAGACAACAAGAATACTTTTTTGTACTTCTTATCTCCTGATCGGTACGGAAAGTGGATTAAATACTTTTTTTTGTGATAACGTAATAAATTGCGTAAATATCTTTGAACGTTCATATTTTCCTTAGAATTTTTCTCGAGTTTACGTGTTTTGTCTTTCGTTATTAGATTGAAAAAGGAAAGAAAAATCAAGAGAAAGGTCAATCTAGAACAATATTTAAATTAGCTTTTTCTACATTTTAGAACTATTAAATCTTGTTATAACACTATAAAAGTAACACTATAAAAAGCTTGCAGCTGAAGATAACAAAAAATTAACTTACCCATAGTACCCACTTGCCATCCACCAACGTAAAATGCTCGGTTCCAGCTCCCCTAAACTGTGTACCTTGAGCAGCTATTCTCCGCCCGACGCCAGTTCCTCCCACAGCGAAATTGTGATTCTTTCCACCTTTCATTATTTCCTCTCAGCTCGTTTAAACCATTTATGCTTTACCTGAGCGAAACATTCACTCGTATAAATAACATGTAACGAGAAGGCTCTTACTGATTAAAATGGCGGCCGTACTGTCGTTGAATTGCTCTCAAGATTCCAACCAGTACTTGTATGAGTGCTATTTAGACAGCTGTCAATCATTCTAAGACTACCAACCACAAAGAGTTAAGTGCGTGCGTGGAAAACATACAGCTCACTTGGTTTGGTAAAAATAAAAACAAAGTTTTAGTTTTTTGGTTAACCGTGTGTCAGGTTATCTTTGCGCAACAAAATACAACAGGAACATAATGTCTAAAAATTACTAAACTGTTTTTACATTCATAAAGATTCATAACCTAGTTCCCAAGCCTTTTTTTATCTGCCTAATATCGGAAACAAGCCCTGAGAACGAGAGTGGAAAGGATTCATATCGTAAACTATTGTTTCCACTTTATATTTAACAACTTCGATCTCGTCTGTAGCGTTGTTGCTACCGAGGATGAAAAAGTCAATCTTTTATTCTGCATGATAGATATTGTTACAAAGATTGCCAGATCTTATTCACACCTAAACATGCACTTGCATTACTAATCCAAAAAATATAGACTGATTGTGTTGTGTGAGAGCCTGTTCATGATTTAGTAGAACTATGTCCTGTTAACGAACTTTCATAAAAACCAGACCTATATGCAAGCCACATATAATATGCAAGTTCGTAATTGACAACTTTACAAAATATCAAAAAAAGAAAGCTCCTTAAGATGACTGTGTACAAGACTTATCTTAGATTGGCGCTATCTTTAATAAACTCACCCAGAGAGACTTTCTATCTCTGACGTTCAAATCTTTTGTATGTGTTTCCTTAATATTCATATTTCATATTTCATATTTCCATATACCAGTTGCCTTATTCTGGTAAGATTAACAGCTAGATTAAAGGAAATATAATTTTAGGTTTTGGTTTGCACCATGAAAACTATTTTACAAAGGACATATCTATTATCCATTATTTTAAAACCTTCATTATTGATTTTGAATGAATAGCTGGAAAAGTATCGGAAGGATGGCTAAGATACTTTCAGTAATACTTTATGTACACACTTCTAATCCTCCTAATTTAAGCTTCTTTCTAGTTAAGCTCTAGTTACATTTGAAAGAAATATTTGGTCACAGCATTGTTAATTTGGGGGCTAATCTGAGCCGCTTATACCTGTATACATTTTTAAGAATTTAAGACGTCATTTGCAAAGTATTTTGTGATTGGATTGTTTTTTCTTTCGAACAGTATGAATATCCATACCATAGGCCTCCTGTTTGTTTTCCTGCATCTAATTACGGTATTAACTTGTCTTAATTATATTTTTCTCACGATTGCTTGCTGTGGCCAAGAAATTTTGAAGTGTCAGGAGAGTATTTACAATCTTTATTAACTCGAGTCAACAACAGCAAAAACACGCTAATGTTCCGTGAGATCTTTTTATTTTCTATGTTGCGTACACATCGACAACTGAAATGTATTTTATTTCGCGGGTAAATAAATACGTTCAGCGGGTACTAACTTTCACAAAACGACGTAAAAATGTTATCGAATATTTTCGAAAAGAAAGTCCTTTTTCAGTGAAAATTATTTTAAAGATATGCTTTGCTATAATATATTTTGATTTTTTCTGGAGTGAATGAAATCGCGCTCTCTAACATTTAACTCAAGTTTGAAAAATTATTATAAATAGATAGATATAATTTCGCCGTTAAACAATGAATACAAGTAAAATGTTACTATTTTTTTGGTTGGAAGAAATTTTAGCAAATGGTAACTTCAATAATATTTCGCAATAATTACGTAAATTTTAACCAAATTCTGCAAATATGTTTCTTCAAAACAAAGTAATTTGCCAAGAAATGTCCAGCACTTTGTGATTTCAACTGGCAATTTTCGTAAAGACGCGTTTAAACCGCGCGTTTGGCCAATATCTGGTCAAAAATTAAGAGCGCTTGCCAAATTTTTAAATTTAAAAAATGTACAAAAAATATATCATATGCCGCTTTCTAGTGTCAAGCTCCATGACTTCGTGGTTTCACTTTTATATCCTTAAATCAACGCAACTTTTATAACGCAGTCCGATAATTATAGCGATAATTAACGCCCTAACAAACATGAAAGGTTAGATGTCGTACGCCCAAGTTGAAGGAATCATTGAACGGGTGGGCGAAGAAGCATACAAGGTTCAGGGGAGGGAGTTAAAAATCACATAGGAGTTTTTTGCGTTCGTCGTTATGGTGGCCACAGAAATTTAAATTTCAGAACAATATTGTTTGACAAACGGTTAACCATATCATAGGAAAACCCGGTTTAAATGTTGACATGAGTTTGTTCTGTAAAAATGCGAAGATAAGAAAAGTTACCATATGGCATACTAAATTTAGCCACAAAGTTCTTTACTTTTTATTTTTATCTCAGTGTAACAAATTAGACCTTTGAAATCTGAAATATCCAAATGCTTATGTAAAATCTAAAACCTTTTCTTTTTGAGCTAATATTTTTAAAGGTCCTATATTATGGTGCCGCAAATGTGTAGTAAAAACCATCCTCCGCAGCACTACCAAATCTTTGGCTTTATGCAATGACTCAAACAGGCCATCCCTCTCTCAAAACAAACATCTCTAATCATCTTCGAATGGCTAGGATGACTTATGAACTATAGACTAAAGGGAAAAACAATTAAATTCCTAAAATGTTAAGATTTCAATGGCAAAAGCGGGGTGCTTTTGCCATTGAAATTCTGTCACTTTACTGTCATTCACACTTTATTATAATGGGAAATTCCTAAATTACTTAAACGCAAAATTTTGATTTTATCGAGATCGCGATAATAAATTCCCGCGAAAATTATTTTTTTCGGAAATTCGCGAAATTAAATTCTCGCGAAAAAATTAAATTTTCTAAATTCGCGAAAAATTGCTTCTCAAGGAACTACGGACTGTTAGATGAATTATGAATAATGACTAGTTTTCGCAAAAATTGAGATTTTTCTAACAAAACAAGTTTGTATGTATATAACATTTAAAATTCGATGAAACACCTAATTCTCCCAGGGTTGAAAAAAAGAGTTCTTCCAGACATTAGAAATATACAATATTTACAAAACAATTAGTCACTTGTCTGATATCATCTGGGAGGATTTCTTTTTGGTCCTAAATTTACCTGCCATGTGTTACGTCACGTGACTACGACACTTTATAGCAAACTGCCATGTCAACTTTGTGGATCAGCGTGGAGAAATTTTTAAGTTTCACTTCTTCTGAATTGGAAATGTAATGCTCTCTCCCATCTTCCCACGTTGCCGGAACGTCGGAGTCCTTGTCAGTATATGCCAAGATGTTGAACGAACCTAGGAGTGCAAACACTAGCCATAAGTTATAGAAGATATCGAATTTTAAATTTCATATCTTTATTCCTTTGCGGAAGTTTCTCTTATAAAACATACGAACACAAAATGTTATTTGATATCGGATTTGCCAAAGAATCATAAATTTAATTCAAATTGATATTTCGGAAACCCTTGTGGTTTTACTAAATGCCAAAATTCTGATACTATGCAGACAAAAGAGGACCTCCATTAAACAACTGACAAATGTAGCTGAGTTTAATTTGGAGAATTTGACAAAAATAAGGGAAAGTCGGTAATGTTGCGATAAAAGATTGGATTCATCATTTTTTCGGAAATCTATCGCTCTCGTTTTATCCTTACAAACAAGTCATATAAAGACATTGCTGTTCAAACCCGCTTTGCGTCTATAATTTCCCAAGAAAAGAAAAAAGTACGT
The DNA here is from genome assembly GCA_030067915.1 of Hydractinia echinata. Taxonomy (NCBI): domain Eukaryota; kingdom Metazoa; phylum Cnidaria; class Hydrozoa; order Anthoathecata; family Hydractiniidae; genus Hydractinia; species Hydractinia echinata. Next base: position 665,424 of record JASGCC010000073.1, on the reverse strand, counting down.
TAAAAACAACCAAGTTAAAAAAACTTACATAGCTCATCGATCAAAGGTAAAAAAGTTACAGAGGAAACAATTTGACGGATCACATTTTGAATTTCTTTTTGTATTTCTTTAAGCGGTTTTTCTGTCTGTTGTCTAGAAAGTAAAGTTTTGATAGAACATAACATAAATTATATTTAACGGTAACTCACATTTTAAAAGTTCCGCACACGCCCTTTAATATTTTCTATATGATGTAGTAAGAAAGACTTACGTCGACTCATTTGCAGTTTTATCACACTCAACGTTGAACTGCCATCTTTCAAGATCTTCATTTGTCGCCACAGATGTTATCACCAAAACAATCTTTTGGATAGTTTTAGTCATTAACCAAGCTGTAAAGAATTAGGCCGTTTGATTAGTCAATTGATACATATTTTTCGCAGTTTTTAAGCATCGTTTAATGGTAAAAGATGAAAAAGTACAGTTCTTTCTCAAAAGATTAGAAAGTTCAGTAATCTTTTTAACCATATATTATGGGTTTTACACATCTTTTTGTTGAGTTTCAGGCACTGCAACCATGTCAAATAGTGACAAACACATAGAATATTGAACACTGCAACCACTAGATTAACAGCAAAGACCTTCGATACGCAACTGTCACACACAACCAAGTCATAGAAGATAGTATAAAAGTGTGCATTCACAAAAAGAATAGATTGAAATCTTAGGTGGTTGTCTGGTCAATCAGGTGCTGTACTCGCACGGTTTCCTTAGCTATAAATGAGAGTTTTGTATGCATAAGGACCTCTGGCAGGACCATTATTGATAAGAGATAGGAGCTGGATAAATATTATAATAGATTGTATATAAACATGAAAACTTTAAGGATCAACTAGTACATACTTTTTAACTGGCTGACGAAACTGTTGATAAATTCAGTCAACTCTGGTTTATCAGTTACATATGTTGGCAAGCCATATGCTGTCTTTCGTGAAAAACTTTCCATCGGGTACACCCCACGTTGAAATAAAATACTACAAATATAAAATCGATTTATGGGGGGAAAATTCAATACAAATATACATCCAAATCGATATTTTGTTGTGAAATTGGCTTTCAGAATTATAATAATGCTGATAATAATACATTTTTTATACTTTGTGTAAATTACCACTCACCTGTTTACTCCGTAGGCTAAAAAACAAACAAACAAGATACAATTATAATGTTTTGGATTGGTTGAATTCTGGAAATGAGGGGATTATTAGGAAAATCTCTGAACTATTATTGCCTGACATGATGTCTAAATACTAGCCTCAAACATGTATATAACATGATTTACTCTGACAATCATCAGCTCACCACAAATATTTAGTTAAGCCATTCTGAGTGTACTGTTGCAAAAAAAAAAATGTTCGGCCACCTTGGTGACATTTTTAGCCAATTTTCCTGAACCTTTACAGTACAACTGTCATATTCAATACTTTCTGCCTAATAATTTAAGTTAACAAATTTTTTTCACTTTTCCGGATATTTTATGTTTTTTAATCTGAGAGTCACATATACAAGACTAAACACTTTTGGAAAGAAAATTTAACTTACTGAAAAAGTCACATACTAACTCAGCACTGCCTTTCAAGGTGATTGCATCAGTCTTTGACGCTTGCGCAGTTGATTGAGCCATTTTACATACACTAAATTTATAGGCATTGTATATGCAAAAGCATGGTGTGCTCAATTTTTGTCGTGTTTTAACTGTTTTTTTTGCCTTATAAAGAGTTCTTTATGTCAATAAAGAAAATAACAAAACGAAGAAAAATAAAAAAAGAGTTACAATAACAAAACAACTAAGGCTGAAAGAATTGATACTTCAGTTTACCGTTGTCTAAACTGCAGAAGTATCACACAGGAAATTTTCATTATTCATTATTTTGCCTGCTCACCTTGAGCGGCTGGTGTATTCCACAGGTCACAGGTCAACATTTTAAAATGTTCCAAATCATTTTAGCCAATTTTAGTTTTATGGCACTGCCATTACAAAATACACAATACAGAGAATTTTTAACACTACTCTTTCCCTTTATATATTTTGATTATAGTGTATGAATATACGCTGCACGTAAACACCTTACGCTACTTAACCGCTCCAACATCTCAGTCTCAAACTATAGTCCTCAGGTTTCTTAGAGAATTAACGCGTTCAGAGTCATTTCCATTATTGATTTCGTTATAACAATTTTTTATTTTATTTTTTGATAGCGGCAACGCAAGAGCGCTGGGAACTCGGGTCTTAATAATTTTACGCTAAAGATCAACATGTCTCCCTTGACTTTTTTTAATAGACCTGTGGACGCCACTTAAACATTAGTATTGAGTTTAAATTTTTGAAATGAAATAAACTAGAAAACATATACATGGATAAGAAAATGAGTGATTTTTGCAAAAAAATTATGTTAATCAATTCACCTTTATATAATAATATCTATGCATTTATAAAGTTTGAATGCACATCCCTTAACAGGTCTAAAATTACTGACTAAAAAAGGCTAAGTTTGCTATTACTTAAATATGACATCATAATTTATGCAACATACTAACTAAATCTGAAATTCTTTATATGTGAATATCTTGAGAAGGAAAAGAGCTTTTTAAAAAAATTAAAAAGACTTGTTAACCAACTATTTAAGCTCTATAATATAAGACCAACATCATTTTATACCTTGGGTTCCCTTTAAGAGCTAAGTCTATATCCCATAGAACAAAGCAAATTATAGAGTCAACGTCGTGCCCAGTAAAAAGGTATTTGTTTACCAGCGATCAAATGTTAGAATATATTATACAACTTGGGGATGAGGTTAAATTGTCACTTCAAACGGAACAAAAGATGGGTAAAACTAAAAATACTAAATACTTATCAAACACCCTCAAATAATGGTTTTGCAAGTACCATATAGGTGTGAAAAGTATTTCTGATAAACTGGCAATGGTTTTTTAATTTATTTTCTCATATCATGTGCCTGTGGATAAATTTGGAAATGAAATACCAATCTCTTCGCAGGGTCTTTTTAGTCTAACATAAGCGCAGGTCAAATTTATGTGTTTAGATAGATAGATAGATGTGCATATTTTACATGGTTAGCCTCACAAATATCGAGGGATATACCCTGTCTATTATTTCCAGGAGGGGTCATGGCTTAGATGGAGAGTCCTAGAGTATTTAATGCTCATTTTGAGCTACGCAAACCCAATTAGGGCCCGTGCTCTACTAGACAACTCCCGGCAACATCCAACGGCCCACACAGTGAGCCATCTGCCCAATTTCCCTCACATGGCTTGGGTTAACCCGGGGCTATGGTAACATTCACTCGCCCAATGTTGAATCGCCGTCAAGAGGAATCAAACCCTGGTCTCCCGCACAGAGTACGAGAGCTATAACCACGAATCTACGGCGCCACTGCTTTTGTTGCCTGTCTTCAATTTTTGTTAAATTCGTAACAGTGTGTTGCCCATGGTACAAGGTTTAACTTTATTCTGGGAGTCTTCAGACTGGCCCATGTTGTGGCTGTTTCTAAAAAGTGTCAATAGTTAGGCCTGTTTCTTTTTTTTGAAAGCACAAGTCCTTTGTCAATAGTTGGGCCTGTCCCATCTTGTGACACAGTCTTTAAAAAGCATGGGAATTGTTTGTCAATAGTTAGGTCTGTCCCATCTTATGACACATTTTCTAAAATTGCAAGAGTCTTTTGTGTACAGTTGAGTTTGTCCCATCCGATGTCACGGTTTTTAAAAGCGGGAGATTTCTTTGTCAATAGTTGGGCCTGTACCAACTTAAGACAGATTTGCATACATTTGTCGAAAGTTGGTCCTGGCCCGTCAATAGGATGGGCCATCCCAACTACGAACGCACCGACTCGTTTTTTGACGCGCCGTCCCGCCTTTGGACGGGCCAGTCCCGCGTCCAAAGTTGGGCCGGTGTCCATAGTTGGGTCAGAACAGTACCACTTCCTTCCCCTTTGGCCTAAAATAACAAAATATATCAGAAGGCATCAATTCTACACTTGATATAAGTTTAAAACCTCAAACAATGTTTTTGTAAGAAGAAATCCACAGAGGAGGAAAAGACCTCTCTTCACCAAATTCTAACAACTTTTTTCCTGCCACACAAATGCCAGAGTCAAAGAGCTTACCCGCTTAAAAGTAAACAAATAACGTCACAGAGGAATTCATCTATTAGATGACGCTAAGAGAAGTAGCTTGCTGGGGTAAAATGGGGGAGTAAACTAGTAGGAAGGTGGGCTAACAACAGGTGAAACAATGCTAAACAACCACAGCACTATTTTATTGCCTACACACAATTATTTACCAATATAATTTCAGGATTTATAATTGTTATGAGCCTCTTTAACCCTCTAACAAGATATATATACATAAACAGATTAGATGCAAACCACGTTGACGATGGATGGCTAGCAAACCAAAACTTTGGACAGTGGACCCTCCTTTTCGCGGGAGATTGCCAGTTTCAAATAACGACCTTAATTTTTAGCTTTAACAAAGTAGTTATTCATTGAAACACATCTACCTTGCTCCATCAAAACAAACACGTTTTGCGCCCGAACACACACATGGGAAGAAAGCATGGCGCATATAAATTCTTCTCATAAAAGCAAAACTATGTGTGATACTACAAAAAAACATTGCTAAAGAAGTGCGCCTGTTTATTTGGGATACGCTAGGTAAGCTCAGGAATTCAGGATCGTTTGACCAAGTTTTCTATAGCTATACATACAATACTTTGAATCCTCTATTATTGGATATGAGGGTATGGAGGGACAGCCAATCTGAATGAACACTAGGCCACAATCAAAATTATGTATGCAAAAATAAATCTTAAGATACTGTTAAAAACTGTTTTTAATTTTTACTTATCAGTGATGATGGGTTTTCAGGAGTAAATTAGTTTTAAAAAAACCCAAGAATGTCAATAAGAAAAAAACTGGAAGCAGCTTTTCCATAACATGGACACAGTACCTTAAGTAAAGCTTTACCTCCCCTCCTGAAAAGACAAGTTGGTTTCATATAAAAGAGCTTTAAAAATTGTCTATGAATCTTTTTACCTTTTGCAAAAATCTTTATTGGTTTTCAAGATATATAGGCCATGGAAGTTTAGCTAATTGTATTATGACAAAGTTAGATGCTGAAAAACAAAGGCTGGTATGAATGGTAATCAGGAATTTAAGTTTAAGTGTGGTAGTGACATTGCCACTTTTAATGGCAAAACTATTCACTACTTTGATGTCAGAATGTGCAAGCACACCCATTTTTAAAATTTCATTTGTTAAATCTTGGATTGCGTAAAAAAGCACTTACTCAAGGTAGTTTTGTTGTTGCTCAGCACATTTAACAGTTGAGGAATTACAAAAAAATTTGGAAGAACAGGATGAAAGTGTTCCAAGAAAGATCATCAGTATGTCCGTAAACCTACCAAACACTGATACATATTGGAGAGAGCGTAAAAAGGAGTTAGATGCACTATGTTTTTTTATGTTAAAGGAGTTTCAGGTTTTACCTACTTATTTTGACACTAGTAGCTGTGCCGAGCATCATTGGAAACCGCTTCATAAATTATTAATAGAATACTATGCAACAGTGACTCAGACCGATATTGATGAAGTTACAAATAAATTTTATTCTGATTCACATTTTAAACATAAATTGATTCATAATAACCTTCACATTGTTACAAAATATTTCAGTGTGAGACATGCTAATTTCTCTAACACAGTGCTCAAAGAACTTTTTCAATTTTCAGATTTCTGGGGTAGAATAGAATTTGCAAAATCGCGTGGTCAAATTCACAGCCATGATATTTTTTTTTCTCCAAAGCATCATAATATGGTCAAATCTATAATGAGTAATCATGAGGACGGAATAAGTAAGGAAACCCAGCTTTATGAATGGTTACAAACAGACTTTAAAAACACAGATGATGTATTTTCTCCAAAATTTATATCATTGCATCCAGCTGGCGGAATTGAAGAAACTGTCAATGGAGAAAAAAAATGGTTGCCAAACAAATCATTGTGGGCAAAACCAGAAGGTAGTGCATTACCTGTTGATGGAACAATTCTTCACAACACGTTGGCTGACATAGATACAACTCAATCGGTGCAGTTTGTTCTGTTGGCGTAGAAAAACCATTACTATTATTAATCCAGATAGAACGAAAAGTAAGAAGGTTGTCAAGTATTGTAGATTTAACTTTTGAGAATTTGATGACGAAACCCATACAACTTCAGGAAAAAACATTCATCCTCATAACCCAGTAATTACTGATGGAGCACATCCACGTTATGAAGGACCATCTGATCATCCTAGACTTATACAACATGCAAAGTGTAGACCCATGAGTTGGTTAGCAAACTGTGACACCCAGCCAATTATAGAGCAAGATTTTATTTCTCTTCTTAAATATGTAGCAGGGTATGCCTGTAAAGGAGCTGCAACAACCAGTGATTTAATAACTATTTATAGTAATTTATTAAATACATCTGCCAGTAATGCATCTGTCCGAAGTATAGCTCAAAGACTATTGTTAAAAACTGTTGACATGGTTGATACACCAGGATCTGCTGCTGATTTCATTAACACTAGATCAAAATTATACCATTGCTCTAGAAAATTCAAAAGAATTGGATTGAGTGGTTATAGAACTTTAAAAATGCAGAATGATTTTAGTGGTACTGTCACAAATTCCACACCTTTGGACAAATTGTGTGGAGATGACAGGCGTCAAAATCTCCCTGCGATTACACTTTTTGATTGGGCGAAGATTTGCGATTGTCCTAAAAGTACAAGCTGTGGACAAGACCATGTTCCTGCTTTTACTGGCTTACCTATATATCCCAATTGGCCAGTTGAGGAGGATTATGCAAAAGCCCAATTAATGATATTTTCAAAAGGTACATGGAGAAACACAAACGACTTACTTAATGGCCATAACAACTTTACAGATGCTTTTGCAGAGTTCTTAGATTCTGAAGAATGCCCTGAAGCTTTATTAGAAGTTATGAAATTGGCTAAGGCACATTATGACGAAAAGACATTGAAAAAAGAAAAGTATAAAAATATTCGAAAGTTACAGGTATTGGAAGATTCAGAATTATCCCAAAGTCAATCGCAGTCAATGTCATCACAGCAGTCACAAACTGAATATTTGGGTTATGCATTACTTCGTGACATTTTAAGAGAAAAGAGAGCCCATGCAATTAACCCGGAAATTGATGATGTAGTTCTGCCAGTTGGAGGTACTTTGTATAACTGGCATGAGCAAGGCATACAAAAATTACCCCATTCAGTAGATATTGAGGAGGCTAAAAACTGGGTGAAGAACATGTTAAAGACTTCTGAAAAAAGAGAAATGGAACACAATTCCCAATGCAATCTTCCTGATGTAAATGTAAGGTTGGTGAATGATAAAAAAATGCAAGTGGTTTTTTTTCACATTAAACACTTACTATCGGTTGCTGGTAATACAAATTTTAAAACTGTTCCTCTGCGAGTCATTGTTCAGGGAATTGCTGGTACAGGAAAAAGTCAAATAATAAAAATTTTAACAAGGTTAGTACGCAGAGTATTTAAATCAAACAGGTCAGTTTTAAACTTGGCTCCCACAGGTGCTGCAGCTGTACTGCTCCCAGATGGTCATACTATTCATTCTGTAACACCTCCACCTTCTAAAAAAAACAAATCACTTGCTTCAGCAGCATTGCATGATTATCCGTTGTCTGATTTACAATTTCGAAAATTAGTTAAAAATGTATGCGACGATGATAATACCTTATAGTCAGAAATTTTCGCGACAACTAATTTTCGCGATTTTCGCGATTTTTGGGCATTTTCGCGAAATTAAAATGCCGCGAAAAAAATTTAATCAACGAAATCGCGAAAATAAAAACCGCGAAATATTTTCTTTTTTTCTTCATTTTTTAGACTCCACAGGGTAGCAGACGTAAAATTTTCGCAACAAAATAATTCTGGTGATACCCAGTTTGATAAAACCCGGGAAAATTAAGGAAGAAATGCACTTTTAAAAGACAATTTTAGAAGGCGGTTTGCCTGTTAACCTAAATGGCATTTTGTGTTATAAATCATCGATCTCCTTTTTTATGAAATTTCCTCTTTTTTTAAACTTTCCTGTCTAACTCTTACACCTATGAAACCTCTTCAGTTTTAATTCTTTTATCCCTAGTGACATTCCTAACCAGATACCAAAGGCCAGAAGAGGTCGGAGGACATGGGTCTAAAAGACAGTATGGGATTTCGTTTCGACATTTTCCTTAACGCAAACGCAAACGCCGAGGCGAGTTTGAAAGGTTGTACTATCCTCGCTTGATCAAAAATAAAGGTTCTTCCGCTACCTTATTGATTATAACATTGACCTTTTATGAAAAAAAGCTTCCTTTTACAGATGTCATTATTAGAGTAGAAAAACGTACTTAAAAATCATATTTTGTTTTTCCTCCACTCCGTAACTCTATGAAATTCGCGAAAATTAAATGTCGCGAAAAAAATTCAAGGCAACGAATCGCGAAAATAAAAATCGCGAAATTGTCCCAAAATTTTTATCGCGAAATTAAAATGTCGCGAAAATTTCTGACTATAAGGTAATCTTTCTTTAATGTGTGTTAATGTTGATGAACGAGGTATGATTGGTCAAAATCTTACTGCATGGTGTAGTCAGAGATTTTGTGAAGTTACTGCAAAAGTAGACCATGCCAAGCAAGTACAAAATAGCTTTGGGTGTATTCCATCCTTAACCTTATTTGGTGATTTATTTCAACTGGGAGCAATAGGGGAAACTGACCTTCATAAATCTCCTTTGCCAAGCTCCTCTCCAGCAGTACATGCAGGTTATGCTATTTATAGATCTTTTACCCAAGTGGTGGTTTTAGATCAAGTGATGAGACAAAAACCAGATCAAATTAAATTGCTAGACAGATTAAATCGCATCAGAACAGGAAAAATAACACAATTAGACTGGCAAGATATTAACAGTAGAACTTTTGATTCTCTACCAAGTAGTGAGAAGTCTTTTTTCTCAAGTGAAAATGCAATTTGGCTGACAGAGACATGGAAAGAAGCTCACAAACATAATAACATTGTTCTTTCACAACTAGGTGTCCCCATTGCAGTTATACCTTCCACTGGTCGAGGAAGACATCATAGTCAGGACAAGCAAATTGGTCAAATACCAGCCAAATGTATAATTGCTGTTGGGTGTAGAGTTATACTTACAAAAAATCAGATAGGTTTGACTGGTTTAGGATTAAATAATGGAGCAATGGGTACTGTAGTTGCTATTGTTTATAGTGAAGGCTCGAGACCTCCTCAATTTCCAGAAATTATAGTTGTTGATTTTCCAAGATACAAGGGGCCTGTTTGGCTACACTCGCATCCAACTTGGGTACCAGTACCTGTTAACGAAGGCAGATGTGATGACAATTGTTGCTCCAGGAGTGGCTTTCCACTGATACCAGGATATGCCATTACGATTGCTAAATCACAAGGTATGACCATTGGTAATGGACAAACATGCACCAAAGCTGTTATTAAACTGAGTGATGATGTGAAGATGGAAGCTTTAAATTTAGGAACGACATACACGGCTTTCTCTCGTTGTTCGGAAGATGTTGATTGGTGTTTAGCCTCTCCCATTCCATTTAGTCGGCTTGAATATATAAATAGACATCCTCAAATAAAAGCAAGGTTAGAGGAAGAAAAAAGATTGATAGATTTATCCAATCAAACATGCAATAATTCATGTTCACAAATAGAATATTTAAGGTTGTTAGAGGAGTTGGATAGGTTCTGTGATGATGATATCCATGATGCTATATGCAACATTACCCAGGGATGTTTTTGCTGTTTTCACTCTACTTGTGACTAACTTTTTTTAACTACCTATAAATTCCCATTTTCCAAAAGGGTAAAAAGGTAGTTTTCTGGTAAATAATGCCAGTTGACCAAATTTAATATCTGATATTTGATTTCAATAACATTCACCAGATTGTAAAGATCTAATTTTTTGAACTATCCTATAAATTCCCATTTTCCAAAAGGGGAAAAAGGTAGTTTTCTGGTAATTAATACCAGTTGACCAAATTTAATATCTCATATTTGAATTCAATAACATTCGCCCGATTGTAAGATCTAATTTTTTTAACTACCTATACATTCCTATTTTCCAAAAGGGTAAAAAGGTAGTTTTCTGGTAAATTATGCCAGTTGACCAAAATTTAAAAGTTTTTTACTGACAGATGGATCTAAGGCTTGTTTCATTACCAATAACTGCCAGATTGTGCAAGATCCATAAATAATCTGATTTTTTACTACCTATTAATTCCCATTTATCAAAAGGGTAAAAAGGTAGTTTTCTGGTAAATAATGCCAGTTCGGTAAAAAAATTTAATATTTCACTGGCAAATGGATCAAAGTTGATTTTATTAACAATAAACTGCTAGATTGTGCAAGATCCATATTTATGAGCCAATTTTTTACTACCAAGTAATTCCCATTTTCCAAAAGGGTAAAAAGGTAGTTTTCTGAATAATGCCAGTTCACCAAAAATATTCACCAAAAGTTTAAAATATTTTACTGGCAAATGAATTTAAAGATTAATGATGAGAAATAAAATCATAAACGTTGGCAAAAAAAATGCCGGGTGGTGGCGGGGCAAAACTGTATCGACGGCTATAAAAATGCCGGGTGGTGGTGGGTCTAAAACTGTATCGACGGCTATAAAAATGCCGGGTGGTGGTGGGTCTAAAACTGTATCGACGGCTATAAAAATGCCGGGTGGTGGTGGGTCTAAAACTGTATCGACGGCTATAAAAATGCCGGGTGGTGGTGGGTCCAAAACTGTATTGACGGCTATAAAAATGCCGGGTGGTGGAGGGTCTAAAACTGTTTTATTAAATGTTTTATCTATTTTGTCTTTTTTCTAAATTGCTTATAATGCTTTTATTTATTTTTTTGCATAGATTGGACTAAGTACTATTAAGATATAAATGTTTTATTTTCTTTATTTTCCATTTTTGTTACCGGAAACAAGTAAAAAAACATTTTTTAGTTGTCTATGTTGTGGGTGCTAACAGAATTCTTTACATATTTTTTACTAAAAATTAAGAATTGATAATAACAGGACAATTTTAACCAAGTTTTTGCATAATTTGCAACTGTATTTTATTATTTTTGTTGTTTTTTCTCTTACTATTACTGCTACTAATATTGCTACTACTAATACTGCTGCTACTGTTATGCAAAGAAACTTTTGTTTTATTGTGTTAAAGTAGTCGTTTTTTAGTGTGTGTGTGTTTGTGTGTGTGTGTTTTCTTTTTAATTTTTAAAAAAGTAATTTTAATCATCAATTTAGTTATTTAATTTCTAGGTCTATGTCCCCACCCTGAAATGCACATTGCTAATATTATTTCTGTGTTATTAGATGGGTAATAGTGGAAGTAATGAGCAGTTGCAGCTCCAGCGCAACCAAGTTGATTTGTTGCAGCGTTTGGAGCTGCAACAAGAAAATATATCAAATCAGCTCATGCAGCTGCAACAACAACAGCAGCTGCATGAGCAGCAATTGCAACAGCTGGGTCAGCTGCCAGCAGTAGCAGCACCACCAGCAGTACCAGCACCACCAGCAGTACCAGCACCACCAGCAGTACCAGTACCACCAGCAGTACCAGCACCACCAGCAGTACCAGCACCACCGGCAGTACCAGCACTAGAGCAGGATGGTGTAGAGGAGGAGGGGCGTCGGCTCGGTGCTGAAGAAGGTATTTTAATTAGTATAATGAGAAAATAAATATCTTTTTCCGGTCTATATTCTACTTTTGTTCAGTTTGGATAGCGTATATACCAAGTTTCATTACAGCCTTTTAGTTGTTGCATTAAATTTATCACCATTCTATATATATTTTGTAGTGCAAGAAATTGTAGCACGTGTGCTGGAGGAGCAGCAGCGAGAGCGCCGTGAAAGGCGGCAGGGTATGTTATTTTCAAAATGTGCATATACAGTTGTTGCGGTTTGGGGAAGATGAGGTTGCAGATCTCGCAAAATAAAATACAGACTTTATGGAGGAAAACATATTGAAATTAGCAGAATTTTCTTTCTGCTAAAAGTTTCCCCCTTAAAGTTACTAAATAGTTTTTGTTTTTTTAATTTTAGTGATCTAGTTTTGAATGGTTTTCATTCCTGTGTTTTGTTGACGCAAAAGTTTCGTTAATTCTGTAAAACCCGAACCTGTTTTATATATTTAGCTATGTTTATCAAAAGTCACGCATATGGATCGAAGTAAAATCTTCAATGTATGCATTGTCTTGTACTGCCTTTTGCAAATATTTTTATGTATTTTTTAGGAAGAAGACGTGGGCCGTATGCCATCAGAAGGGGTTGAGGTTGGGGGCTGAGGCGAGGGCGTGGGCGTGGACGTGGTGGCAACAATTTTTATTTTTATTTTTTTGTTTTTGTAGTTAGTTGTTTTTTGTAGATAGAAGTTCCATAGTTCCGTTTTTTCTTTTGTTTATTTAATAGTTTTATAAACAGGTTACATAGTTATTTTTGTTGATTAACTTATGAGTTTTACGAATTTCTTCAAAAGTTAGTAAAAACTATTACAAATTAGCCCTAATTGTACAACTTTTTAAAGCTGTAGTTATGTAGTACAAACTTTTTTTTATCAAATATTCCTAGTTTTGCAATTATTTTTTTAGAACTAGATTTTCGTTCCAATACGGTAGTTAGAGATTCAGTTTAAGATGACAAAAGATAGTAAATAGAAGTTGCAAATAAAATATACCTTATAGTCAGAAATTTTCGCGACAACTAATTTTCGCGATTTTCGCGATTTTTGGGCATTTTCGCGAAATTAAAATGCCGCGAAAAAAATTTAAATGACGAAATCGCGAAAATAAAAACCGCGAAATATTTTCTTTTTTTCTTCATTTTTTAGACTCCACAGGGTATAGACGTAAAATTTTCGGAACAAAATAATTCTGGTGATACCAAGTTTGATAAAACCCGGGAAAATTAAGGAAGAAGAAATGCACTTTTAAACACAATTTTAGAAGGCAGTTTGCCTGTTAACCTAAATGGCATTTTGTGTTATAAACATCTACTTTACAAACTCTTATCGAGAGTATACTTTGTTTGTTGTTTTATGTTACATCATTGAAATTCACTTCAACATTTACCTATGGCAGTGGAGAAGCTTCGATTTTCAACCGGTATAGGCACATTATTAACGTCAATACCATTATTTAGGCAAATGCCGAGGCGAGTTTGAAAGGTTGTACTATCCTCGCTTGATCAAAAATAAAGGTTCTTCCGCTACCTTATTGATTATAACATTGACCTTTTATGAAAAAAAGCTTCCTTTTACAGATGTCATTATTAGAGTAGAAATACGTACTTAAAAATCATATTTTGTTTTTCCTCAACTCCGTAACTCTATGAAATTCGCGAAAATTAAATGTCGCGAAAAAAATTCAAGGCAACGAATCGCGAAAATAAAAATCGCGAAATTGTCCCAAAATTTTTATCGCGAAATTAAAATGTCGCGAAAATTTCTGACTATAAGGTAAGTAATATAATAATGGAAATTTTGTTATAATACTTATACTAGTTAAGTAGTGTTACAGAAAACATCTAATCACCCCTAATTGTTAATTACGCCGGCTATTTTACTACCTTTTTATCGGTGAGTCGAGTTAATTTAAGCATGAATGCCAGGTATGCCATAATCCTGGAAATCGTGGAATTTCTAAAAAATATTTGTCAAAACCCCTGGAATTCTACCCAGACCTTTCTATTTTTTCAGTACAGAAAGTGTTGGTGGTGTTTTTTACTTGTTGTTTTATCAGGGCTTCCACCGAGTCAGGGAAAGTCAGGGAATTTTATCTGTGGTCAGGGAAAGTCAGGAAAAAAGACCCATTTTGGGGAAAAGTCAGGGAATTTTTTGTCTTTTAACTTGACTTAGGCTGATAGAATATATATAGCTCTTCTTAATAATTGTTTTGATAATTACTGACAGGCTCTGTTAGTCATTCAGTGGAACTAACATACTCTTGACCATTTTATGTAGTATATGGATTAAAGCTCTTGTAAGTTATGTTGCGACAAATACGGTTTTTTAAAATTGTTTTTCTGTTTGGCTGTAGAATTTCTTGAAAAAGTCAGGGAAAGTCAGGGAATTTGACCTCAAAAAGTCAGGGAAAGTCAGGAAATTTGATACCATATTTTCGGTGGAAACCCTGTTTTATGCCTTTTAAAAACATAGTGATTTTTTGGCATTCTGCTAAAATTATTTATTGCATGTATATATTATACCTGAATTGTTGGATTATCCCCATATATATATAACCTGTGTACAAAACCATGCAACAGTAATATGAAGGATAATGAATGTTGTACATTCTTCTTGTTTTGTCTCGCTTTTAACTGTATATTTGTGTCATATTTGAGTTTTTGAAGTGCATGCTTGTTTCACTTTTCTATAAGACACGTCGGAAGCAATAACCACAATAATGCGTTTTGCTTTATTTTTAGTAAAATAGTTTTAAATATACAGATGACAAAGAACAAGTCTACCTTTCAGAATAAGTGGTTAGGTGATGAGAGGTTTTCCAAGTTGATTAAAAAGAAAGTAAGAAGACTGCTAAATGCCGATATTGTATTAAATAACCACAAACGAAAAGTCCAGCTGCGTTAGACACGGATTTAACCAGTTCCTTGACAATTCAACCAGAAATTCAAAGCATCCTTAACATTATTTGCTCAAAATGTTCAATCGACCGAAAACTCCTGGAATTTCTTAATGTGTAATTATCCTGAAAATTAGTGTCTATAAATCATGGAAAAAATGATAAAATGTCCTCTGGAATTTAACATTACTGTGACAAACCCTGAATACTATATTGTATTTTCTGTTGTGTAAAAAATATTTATGTGTGCCTTGCGTGGTTTTTTTTTGCTTCAAAGTTAAATAACTCATAGCCAGAACAAATATCGGTATAATAAATAATTTATGAACGAACAAAAATGCTGTAAATAAGTTAAAACAAGTGTTGAGATTTTGTATGAGCGCCCAATTTCTAGTACATGTCCTCGATAAGCGCCCAGGGGTTGTTATTTGAATATTTACTGCAGCTGAAGGGCGCTTATTTAAATATTTCGAAAATTAGTAAAAACATCTACATCATAAAATTTGATGTCAAAATGTTTTCATCTTTTCGCTAAAGCAGCTCGCTATTGAGAACATGTTATAATTTTATAGTTATCTAAAAAGAAAGCTTTTATACATAACACAAAATTAGATTTTCTTATAAGCGTCTTTTTCGATTTACCGCCCTTCGTGACAAATGGGTAGATTTTTCCACGGTTAAATTCCTGTGGACGATTGGTTTTTCTAATTTTCTGACAGTAAAACATATCCGGAGTCTGAGACTAGTAAGATGAATCCTTTAGTACCGTATTATTTTTAATATGAGACCTTTTAATTGTAGCCTCCTGCTCATAGGGGTGTGTTGTAAAAATAAAGATGGAACCAATTTATTAGTAGAGCCGTCTTACATTAGAAAAGTATAATTTAGGCCGTTGAGTTGTAGCGTCATTGACGTAGAAGTAGGGCTAGGAAAATACAGTGTGCTTACAATACATTACAAATAAATTACAAAATAATTGGGCCACTAAAAAAGCTATTTTTAATTGTGAATTCTTTTCTCTCCAAGTTTCTTTATTTCATTCTCTGCATAATTCTCATAACTTAGCGCTCTTTCTGGCTAATCCTGGCAGTAAGAATGTACAGACACGGGACAACAAGTCCTGAAAATTGGCGTAGACATTGATACTGATCAATTTTGTTTTTCTATTTTATATCCCTCTTTAACCTCATTCTAGGAATAATAGACGCCCTCTCAGAGGTGTCTTCAAGTAATGGAAGACGGCTGTAACTGTTTATTGCGAAGCGAGCGAAGCGAAATTGTGGAGCACGTTTGCTACACGCGAGGTATACCAAGAGAATTATCGAGATTCTCAAAATTTCGATAGAAAAAAAATCATATAAAATCAGCGTAAGGAAATATGACTGATATTTTTTCACAAAAGAGTAGGTTATTTTTTTCTCTACTAGAACAAATAAGTTTGGACCGAGCAGCTGTAATAAAAGTTAGCTAAAAATGCCAATAAATAGGCTTTGTACCCCCCTACCCCCCGTCTTTCATACCCCCCCCCCCGTTATTTCCCGATTTTCCGTTTGCCGGAAGCGAAAGACTGGGAAGTACACTCAAGCAATCAGAAAACGGCTATCGGCTAATTTGAATTATCGTGTATTTTACAGACCTAACACAAATACATAGTTTATACCAAGTCCTGATAATAATTGGCTTTGCTGGCCTGCTTTTTCTTTTAATATTTCGAGTTGGAAAGCTTGTACCTTTTCTTTGAAGACACACTATATTAATTTGAACGTTTATAATGCGCAAAAACGTGTTATATTTATGGCTTCATTAAAAAGAAGATTTTAAAGTACCAAATTATCAGCCTGAATTGGCATGTTTGTGGTATCCTTTTCATACAGCAGAAGAAAAGTGAGTTGCGAAGGTATGGATGATTTGAAAGTTATTTTACGTTTTTTCCTTGGTTTGATGTAGCTAGCTAGCTAACTAAATTATTTTTTGGTGCCTGTGACCACCATGGAAAATATTTTTTGCTGTCATCCTTCAATTGCATCATTAGCTAGCTACCTCTAGCTACAGTCAGAAGAAGAAAATTCAATCCGTAAAGTATTAACAAAACTCTTTCTTTTTAAATTTTATTATACAATTTTTAAATATTTCCTAAAACTCAAGTTGCTTCTTTTTTTTGTTGCATCGTGGAAATAAATTTAAGTCACCAATCCAAAACTAACGGGAAAATATACCTCTTCATTCTTTAAGGTATATATTTGCTCATTTGTGGTTAAAAACTTTTGTACTAGCCTCTTTTTACTGATGTATGTTCTAAATATAAACTATTTTATCAAACGGTGCCTTTACCTGGAAGTTCTACTTTGTTTACCTACTTTCGCATGTTAAATTCTTCAACACTCGAATCTTGCAATAAATTTTTCAAGAAGTGAGCTATGTACGACGTTTGTTCGATAATTGTGGCGACCGTTAATGTAATTATTGTTTTTGGAAGATTAAGGTTGGACATATATAAAGATATTTAGGGCTTCGTCATTTTCTTTACTACCCTATGTTTTTGCATTGTGTTTCATGAGCTTACAATAATGTGGTATATAGCTAAGTTATGATACGTAAAAACTACTCTTGAATGACCCTTTAAGAATGTGAAACCACATAATAGACCTTAATCAAATTTTGTGTTTTTCGTAACTTTTGTGTTCAGTATGGTAGATTAGTATGCGTGTCAACTGGCCAAAAAAGCCATAAGTATGAGGGCAAGCTTGGGCAAATCTTTAAATACAATTTGTACTTCCCAAATGAAAAACAGTGCTTTCAATTTTGTTGTCTTGGCCACAAAAAGTAGTGATCTATATTTTATGTGGTTAGCCTCATTAATTCCAATAAATTTACCCTGTCATTTTTTTTCCAGAAGGGACAACATAGACGGTTCTAGAGTGTTAAAAAGCTTCCATTTGAGTTACAAAAACCTTTTAAATTTCTGTTCAATAAGCAACAACTGTTATGTGGGATTGAACCCATATGAATATGAAGTGAACGCTCTACCGACTGAACTACCAACCCCTTAAAGTAAACAGAGTTGCATGCCTTTATTAATTATATCAAGCATATTGTATCTGGTAAACACTTTTTGAGCACTCTGTCCCAAAAAATGATATATATTTGTAGTTTAGAAATTTAGCTCTGAATATCGTCCCTCAAAGGCACTGGATTTTAATGTATTTAGAGACTTTACTATATATATAATATAATATACTATATAAAAATGTTTTCTGTTTCTTTTTAGATTGCGTACAATGAGAGCGAGAGATGTTATCTTTCAATACGTGAGATAAAAAGAAGAAAGCGAAACCTCACACCGCGTTGTTATTGTTTTTCTGTCAAAAATTTGAAGCTGTTTTATAAATCTTGATAAAGTTAATAAATTGTTTTCGTTTCTGTAGATTGTTTGTTTTTGTTTATTGTTTCCCGTGAGTTTTCGAAATTCATTGCAGCAGATTCCGTGGATTCCGTGGCTTCAAGAAATCGGTTTTCATAACTAGTGCCGTTATTTTTACGACCCCACAAGCTGCTTCGTTCGCCTTCTCATCTCCGAAATCGTTAACGCGAAAGTCTCTATTATTATCTGCGTTCCGGGTATTATTTTCCGGTTGAAAGAGTGTACCTTACGACGCGCATCCCCTTAATTCGTGACATTTTCGCACACTACGGATTGTACAACTAACTCGATGTATTACATTTCTTTCAGAATAAGGGTTTTAACTTTATAAAAGTATAACTTTGCATGGATTTTTGGCGCTAAAAACTTCAATGTTGGATTTACGTCGGCCAACACTGACAATATTGTGATTATTATCAATATTTAATTTTATAATTCTGTGGTAAGAGGTTTTACGAAATTTCTCAGTAATCGTTTTTGTTTAGTTTCGCGCGATCTAAATTTCTCGTACCTTCTGAAAAGAAATATTCCGCATATATATATTGTATTTTTGCCAAAAAATCACTACTTTTGCGCAACGAGTTGTTGTTGTTCCTCGGTGAGTTTATTTTACAACCTTGTCCCCAGGGTTTTCTACGTCTATGATATTCAGTTTTGGTGTATTCCCAGATATCAGCTGCAGTAAGATGTAAGCACCTTGCCGTATTATATCAAAGAGAAACAAAAGCACTAGGGACAACTATTGGCTAGTTTCAATTTTGCTTGCAACTTGCGTAATGCTTTGCAACCTTTTTTTTAATTTCTAGTATGAAATGTGTTATACTCCAAAAATTTTGCTTGCAATTTGCGAAATGCTTCGCAACCTTTTTTTTAATTTCTAGTGAGCCTCTTTAACCCTCTAACAAGATATATATACATAAACAGATTAGATGCAAACCACGTTGACGATGGATGGCTAGCAAACCAAAACTTTGGACAGTGGACCCTCCTTTTCGCGGGAGATTGCCAGTTTCAAATAACGACCTTAATTTTTAGCTTTAACAAAGTAGTTATTCATTGAAACACATCTACCTTGCTCCATCAAAACAAACACGGAATGTGTTTTGCGTCCGAACACACACATGGGAAGAAAGCATGGCGCATATAAATTCTTCTCATAAAAGCAAAACTATGTGTGATACTACAAAAAAACATTGCTAAAGAAGTGCGCCTGTTTATTTGGGATACGCTAGGTAAGCTCAGGAATTCAGGATCGTTTGACCAAGTTTTCCATAGCTATACATACAATACTTTGAATCCTCTATTATTGGATATGAGGGTATGGAGGGACAGCCAATCTGAATGAACACTAGGCCACAATCAAAAATATGTATGCAAAAATAAATCTTAAGATACTGTTAAAAACTGTTTTTAATTTTTACTTAACAGTGATGATGGGTTTTCAGGAGTAAATTAGTTTTAAAAAAACCCAAGAATGTCAATAAGAAAAAAACTGGAAGCAGCTTTTCCATAACATGGACACAGTACCTTAAGTAAAGCTTTACCTCCCCTCCTGAAAAGACAAGTTGGTTTCATATAAAAGAGCTTTAAAAATTGTCTATGAATCTTTTTACCTTTTGCAAAAATCTTTATTGGTTTTCAAGATATATAGGCCATGGAAGTTTAGCTAATTGTGTAGAATTATGACAAAGTTAGATGCTGAAAAACAAAGGCTGGTATGAATGGTAATCAGGAATTTAAGTTTAAGTGTGGTAGTGACATTGCCACTTTTAATGGCAAAACTATTCACTACTTTGATGTCAGAATGTGCAAGCACTTAGGGATATCGAATTTTACCGTTAAGCCTGTTGACAGTTCTTATCAATTGTCTGCTGTTCGGGATCATAGATGTGAATGTGATTATGCTCCATCGTTTTGCGATTTAACCCTGCTATGCAGTGACAGTAATGATTTTAAGTTAAAAGCCTGCTCATTAATCGAGGAAAACCGTCCTCTCAACAAAATCATTCACTTCACTGCCTTTTAGAATTATTCTAGCATGAAATTTTCTATTGTTCTTGATATACAATTTTTTTATAAATTGACATGTAATTTTAAGAAAAACTTTTTTTACGTGACCATGGAAACCACCAAATATTTGTAAATAAAAACTTTGGACTTACATAAATAAGTTCAAAATATTAAATTAAATTGGTGAAAACATTTACATCACTTCATACCTTGATAAACTTTAAAACAGCACCTTAGTCATATCAGATACATGACATGATTAGCATAATAGCATAGCAAATAGGATTCAGTGCAGAGTAAACCTTTTTCTGTATATATTATCTTGTGTTTGCTTGGCTCTGAATCTTTCTTCAGGTTCTTGTGTTCCTCCCATCTTGTTACTAAAGTTTTTGAATTTTTAAACTTAGTGTGATGGGTATATCTAGATGGGTATGGATGGTATAGATTTTTTCATTTTATTAATGAGAACAAGTTCTGAATCTTCTTTGTATTCCATGTTATTAACAGTTCAAATTTGTGATCACATGAAACCTGCGACGTAGATTAGTGGTTGGCGACGTAGATTAGTGGTTATCGGCACCGTAGATTAGTGGTTATAGCTCTCGTACTCTGTGCGGGAGACCGGGGTTCGATTCCTCTTGACGGCGATTCAACATGGGCGAGTGAATGTTACCATAGCCCCGGGTTAACACAAGCCATGTGAGGGAAGTTGGGGAGATGGCACACTGTATGGGCCGTTGGATGTTGCCGGGAGTTGTCTAGTAGAGCGCGCGCCCTAATTGGGTCTGCGTAGCTCAAAATGAGCATTAAATACTCTAGGACTCTCCATCTAAGCCATGGCTCCTCCTGGAAATAATAGACAGGGTATATCCCTCAATATTTGTGAGGCTAGCCATGTAAAATATGCACACAAATATGCATATTTTACATGGCTAGCCTCACAAATATTGAGGGATATACCCTGTCTATTATTTCCAGGAGGGGCCATGGCTTAGATGGAGAGTCCTAGAGTATTTAATGCTCATTTTGAGCTACGCAGACCCAATTAGGGCCCGCGCTCTACTAGACAACTCCCAGCAACATCCAACGGCCCACACAGTGTGCCATCTTCCCAATTTCCCTCACATGGCTTGGGTTAACCCGGGGCTATGGTAACATTCACTCGCCCATGTTGAATCGACGTCAAGAGGAATCGAACCCCGGTCTCCCGTATAGAATACGAGAGCTATAACCACTAATCTACGGTGCCACAGCATTTCAGAAAATGGGATTTTGACCACAGCCTTTCTATAATTCATTTTTTTTCGCGTCAGCAATTTTTTGCTGACGCGAACCTTCGTTATACTGCATCGACATATAGCAGGCCTATCAATAAGGGGAGAGCGATTGCTCTTGCTCATGCAAAGGCTCGCCCAATTCTAAGAAATGAGAAACTAGCTGAGCCATAAATTGCTCCCCCAATTCCACAAAATTTTGTCTGGCTGAACAATATTAACTCATCTCACATTGAAATCAATGTTATCTTTCTTATTATTTGCATAAAAAAAAACTAAAATATATAAAAAAGACAAGATAAAATAGATAAAAAAGATTTTGTAATAAATTTTGTAATAAAATATAAACTTATTCTATTTATTCAGATTGCTCGCCCAGTCTAAATTATTGTAACTTTGGGGGAGCGATTTATTGCTCTGGTGTTATTTTCTTATTGATAGGCTTGCATATAGCCATTTTACGTCGGTAAAAAAATGCTGACATCAATTTTCGTTTTTTTTATTTGTCTCGGTAATCCACAATTTCACGTCGGTAAAACTGGTGACATGAACTTTAATTTTGGTGTCTGACGTCGGCAAATTGTCTTTAAAATTTGAGCCTTTTTCTTCCAAGCCAGCTTGTTCATATTTAAACTACCTTTTAATTCTATTTAGGGTAAATAAGCAAAATGCTCAGCAACCACTTTATGATCTTTATTAATTCTTGCCTTAAGGAATACTCTCTATCACCGATATAATCAGTATATATTTACGATAGATTCAAGGCAATTAAAGGATTCTATAAGCTTGGAAAAAAATGTCATATGCAAAGAAAAAATTTGTTTTTTCAAATCACCTCGGTATTTGCTGTGTGCCAACATGAACTGGATCATTATCATTTGTTTTTGGTGTCCTTTAAATGAACTCTAGATTATTCGCTTTCATTCCTGTTACTTTATTCGTCCACAGATTTTACCCAACACGTTTAAGTTTTATTTTGTTTGGCCATTAGTAAGGCATGCTTTGTTCTGTAATTTTAATTTTTTTTTTTTTTAATAAGCACTCATTTAGTTTGGGGGAGAACTCTCTTGAGGGAGGGGTCTCATTTAATATGTTGAAACAACATTAAAAAATGTCTCACCAAATATTTGGTTGTGTTCTTTTGCCTTCATTGAATAATACCTAAATGAGCACCCCAAGCCATGTCAGAGAAATTGAGGAGATGACACACTGTGTAGGCTTTTGGATGTTGCAGGGAGTTGTCTGGTAGAGCGCTGACGGAAAATGGGTCTGCGTAGTTAAAAATTAGCTGTAAATACTCTAGGACTC
This sequence comes from Hydractinia echinata, assembly GCA_030067915.1. Lineage (NCBI taxonomy): Eukaryota > Metazoa > Cnidaria > Hydrozoa > Anthoathecata > Hydractiniidae > Hydractinia > Hydractinia echinata. Next base: position 642,669 of record JASGCC010000073.1, on the reverse strand, counting down.
CCCATCTAAGCCATGCCCCCTCCCGGAAATAATAGACAGGGTGTATCCCTTGACATTTGTAAAATATGCACATCTGTTGTATTTTAAATGGTTTTGATGCATGCCAAAATGCTATACTCACTTAATGTAACTAAAATAATGATATATATTTACTTATACTATTAAGAAAATCTAATGCTACATGTTTATCTTCTCACAAAAAGAACAAAATAATATTTTGTTTGTAAAAGTTGAATATTTTCTTAGCAATTTAATTTAAATTCATTTGACAATTGGTTTAAAACAAGATGGAGTCTGATACAAGATTTACAAAAATTGCTAAAGACCCTCGCTTTAAGGTATGTGTTATATTTAATTTGACTAAATTGCATAAAGTGATAGTTTATGTGTGTATGGATATCAACTTGACCCAGCAGTGAAGCACTAGCAGAGGAAATCTAAAAATGTTAATCTTTTTCAGACCTGTCAATTGGCTTTCGTATTTTTCTGGTCTATAGTTTAATTGTTTACAGCATTAATGTTACATATCTTTAGAGGATGCCGAAGAAAGAACGAAAAATCAAAATTGATTCAAGATTCGAGAAAATGTTTACTGACGATAGGTTCCATGTTAAATGTAAGACACTATTTATCATATTGCTTTTAAAAGGATAAAAATGTCGAGTTTGGATACAGAGTGTACTCATCATCATAAATGTTTCTAATGTCATTGTTTCAATATACATAAAATAGCATAATTTGCAATGTTTATATATAAGTTTTTAGGAATAGAAAATAAAGCGTATCTACACATACACATAAGCTAATTTTGCAAACAGCCAATAACAATTTTTTATGTTTACTTTTGTGGAAAAGTTCTTTTTTTATTGACAAAAACTGCATGGGGACAATAACAGTTCTGTTTACACGAATGTTTAGCAGTATGACATTCAGCATTGCATCACAAACATTTTGATCCATAACCTTTTAAAATTAAAAGCTGGTAAATATACTACAAAAAAGTGGCGTATGTTGTTCCCAAAAGAACCATTTCAGATTAATTTGCTCAATAAGTAATTAACTCAGTCATATCGTTTTATTTTTATATCTTATTGCCAGATCCATGTTGTTGAAACATATTACATATTTTGTGAATGCTTTGACATAGTCAAGAAAGTCTGAAAGCTTTTTAAAACCATTCACAAAAAACTGCAAACTCTAGCATAAACACAAGGCAGTTCAGGGAGTAAAATAGTACAATTGAGTTCTTATAAAAAAAGAAAGTTATTTTAACTGCATTTCTTTTTATTTAGCAACTGTTGACAAAAGAGGAAAGCCTGTGAAGGATGCAGAAAGAGAAGACCTACATAAATTTTATGAGATGGAGTCTGAAGGGAAAGATGAAGAAAATAAAAATTTGTGTAATGTTTTTCTTTTTTATTGCTTTTTTAATATTCTTAGTCTTTTTTTGATTACAAAGTGATACATTTTTTATATTCTTTAATAATATATCTATATTTTTTCATTAATTCATATTTACTTTTGCTTTTTTAGCTAAGACAACAAGCCTTGATGGGTTGGTACTTTATAACTTGTTTTAAAACCCCATGAAATCCCTACGACACACATTTTTTTATAAAAAGAAAAATATATTTTTGGCTTCGATGTAGTTTCTCTAAAAATGTATAGAGCTTTACCCTATTTTAAACAATAAAAATGCCTAAAAAGTTCTGTCAATCTATAAATTTACTTTTTTATGTTTTTTTATTATTGTTATAGTTAGCAGATGAAAGTTCCTAGAATCCAATCCTTGTGTTTCTAAAATCATATTTCTTATAAAAAAGATTTATATTAAATGGTAAACTTTTCACAAAAGACTTTGCAGGAACTAAAGTTCAATCTGTTTAAGACAGTTACTTAGGGAGGAAAACAAAAGTATCAATCTTTGTATAACAGCCACAGTCCATTGCATTATTGGTTGTCTTGATGTAGAGTTTACAAAAAATGTCTATGTGATTCCTACCTTAAGCTAGATGTTAAAATGTTTTTGTTTTTTAATTGCAGAGACAGTGTAGTTAAAACGTCAAGTAAAAAGAAAATATCAAAAGAAATTAATGGTAAGAAGAAAAAGACAAAAGAAGAAGGTAACAGGAAAATAACATGAAATCTTCTTTTCTGTAATCGAAATATTTACTTAAATGAGCACCTATAGTATATATAATAATTTTCTCCGCATGCTCTGTTCTTAAACGATCTCTGCTTGTGTTAAAAAAAAATGTATGTTATCATGGCATAAATTATAAATTTCCATTGGAGAGGCGCATATAATAAGTTACAACATAAAATCGTAGCAGCAGTGGATATAAAAAAAGCTGTGTCATCATTTTAATACTTATAATATTGTAATCAGTAATTTAGGCAAAAATACCAGGGTGTAATCCAGCTTTCTCAGTAGCTGTTGAACAGATATTTCCCAATTGAAATTTATCCCAAATTTCCCAATTTATTAGAGGAGCTAATTATATTCACTACAAAATATGGGACTTATAGCCCATTTTACGTAAGTTGTGAAGGAATAAGATTTCAATAATACCTAAGACTACCTTAATGAAATTCCTATTTAGGATTTAGCAGCCCTTATTTTACATTCTGGATTACACCCTGAATACCTGTCTCCCTAGTTATATGGTAACTCCTAAATATATTTTGCTATTGTTTGGGTAAAGAGTAATGCAATTCCCTTTATTCTTATGTTCACACAAGATGTAGCAGGTATATTCTGACACTCGGCATTAGTGTTTTGTTAAGTTTAAAAACTACATTGGCAAAATTTTGCAAAATGCTGAATTACAAGGGCTGGTATTATGTTACTTGCTATGTTTCTTTCTAGCAACCCTGTCAGAAGAGTCAGATACTAGTATTAATTTTGATGATATCCGTGGTAAAGGTGCGGCCAAGATAGAGTATGACTCAGACATATCGGAAGAAGAAGAAATTGATTTTGACGATCTAGAAGAGGTTTTATGATTTAATTGTTGACTTTTTTTCAATATTTCCATGTGATGTCTATTAAATGTGGTTAGCCTCACTAATTTCAAGGAAATATACACTCTTTCAGTTGTTTCCAGGAGGGACCGCAAAGGGGTTTCTAGAGTGTTTAGAGCTCCTGCTTTAGCAACATATATCTCCGCTCAACTAGACAATGGCCTTGTGCGGGGATCGAAGCCACAACCTTTCAGCGGGAGTGTAGCGCTTTACTGACTGAGCTATCGATCCCCTGGTAAATGAAAAGAAGGTATTTTTTATGTTATACCTTACCCTTGATTACGTTATTTTCAGGGAATTGTGCATGGATGGGGAACTTTGGATGAAGATGCTAAACGAATTGAAAATGCAGAAACGTCAAGATTGGCTGTATGTAATTGCGACTGGGATAAGATCAGTGCTAGTGATTTATTTGGTATAAGTTCTTGGATTCACTTATCTTGTTTATTTGTAATGATTTACACATAACTTATATACTTTATAATTCATGTGTTCTTTTTTTTTCTTTAGTTCTTTTCAATTCTTTCAAACAGGCAAGTGGCATGGTAAAATCTGTTAAAGTGAGTGATACATAGTTTAAATACTTAATGACTGACTAACGGTTTAAATACATGTGGTCATAATCAAGGATTTTACTTGAAATATATTTTGTCATACTGCTACCAGTAGTTTTCATTTATTGTTCCAATCAACCGTAATTAAGATAATAACGTTGATGTGAAAATCTTCAGAGTCCGTTGCTGTGTATAGTTGCTTTTTTCTTCTCAGGTAGCAAGGATGACCTTGCAAAATATTGTTATTGTATAAGAAAAACACATACTTGCATATGATAACATAGTTCAAGAAACGTTTTTTTAAAGTTTGTTTGGGTAATGTGTGAGATCACCAGGCTATGACACTCACCGTTGCCAAGTTCGATAAACATTTGATTATGGGTACCAACAAGCATTTCTGGAGATGGAAAAATCCACTTGACGGGGGCCATTTAACTACACAAAAGAGAAAAAAGATATTTGCTTAATTTTAATGTAATTTTAACTTATGTACAGAGCAACAACAATTATCTAATTTGTAGGAAACTTTAAAATTATAAATTTCAGATGAATAATTACATGAAAAGCTTTCCTTCCACCACAACAAATACATAAACTTTGTATTAAGTTTTGGATAGCTATTTTCTAAAATTTCGCTGAAAATTATAATACAGTAACCTCATCAGATAGTCAGATCATTGAAAACAAATTGGTGAAAGGGACTGGTACTTAGTATCTATAAAACTGAAACCAGGAGTAAGGTATTAGCATTTGCTGCATGCCGTACCATAAAACCCAGCTTGCTTACCAAATGTCTATTAGATTTTGGAGACAGTTGATGTCAAAACCCTAGCCACGTTAATATCATATAAAGTGACTTTTAGGTATATCCATCAGAATACGGCATTGAAAGGCTACGAGAAGAAGATTTAAAAGGTCCTGAAGAAATGAAACAAACACTTCTGGATGAAGAAGAAGAAAGTGGTGACAAAACTGAAGTATGACAGGTTAATGTTGTTTTTTTCGGTGTGTTCTTAGCTCATATTTGACGCAACTTTAAACAGGGAACTAACAGACAACATATTGTATGAATCTATTAACCGTTGAATATCCTAAGTAAGCTTGTTCATTCTGTTTGTGATGTTTTTACTAATTGCTTGCATTATGCTTGTGGATAAGTTGTGAAAATCGTAACGCCAAAGGGAACTGTTGTCTTGGCTTGCATGCTTGCTTTGTGTTAGTTTTCTTCCTGTGGTTGTGAAACCACAAGGATTGTTTATGTTGCCAAAAGATGATGAGACAAGTCCTCCGTTTTTAAGTTTGAAGTGAAATCTTTATTTGGATTTCCCACGGTCGATTTGTTGCACCATCTTGTAGTGTGGGTTATGCATTGTGGGTATGCACAAAAACAATGTCATTTTTTAGATCATCCATCAAAGTTAAGGACACTGCTAGACCTCGCTACGGTCATAACTACGTTACTTTCTTACATAAACTTCCTGTAAAATGTAAATCTGGTTCGCCTCATGACATGACTGACCCAATCAGATTAATGAAAGTTTTTCTTTGCTAAGAGATAGCTTTGGATTTAGTTAGTGTTGATTGCTGGTTATAATTTAATCATGGTAATTTAGGGATCACAATTTCACATGGAAAAATTACGGGAGTACCAACTGAATCGAATGAAGTATTATTATGCTGTGGTGGAGTGCGATAGCAAAGGTAGGAGATTTTAGGGGTATGGTTGTAAGACATAGTTCTTTTTTTCTCACCTACCGGCATGATATTTTGCTCTTTTTTAATTTTTTTTTAATTAACAAGTTCTACTGTGTAATTATCAATATTTATAACCGCAAGATTAGGATTCGTGCAAACGTTTCTTAAGAAATAAAGATGAATTAAAAACAAATATGTGACAAAAATTTAAATGTTTATCTTGCAGCAGGTATGATGAAGTAAATTCAAATAGTTACTGCAGTTTGAAATGAACAGACTTTCTGATATTCACAAAATTTTGTCAAAATCTTAAATGGTTTTGACACGTTCGTGGTATTTTCTCTTGATATCTGACCCCGAAATTCTCCTAACATCTCCAAAAATTATGAAGTTTTAAATCTATGGTTACCCTGTATACGGTTTGTTTGTTTTTGACAACTTATTTGTTTTTCATTTAGACACAGCAGCAACAATTTATGAAGAATGTGATGATATGGAGTATGAGATGAGTGGGACGAGAATGGATTTAAGGTTTATACCTGACGATATGACATTCGACGGAGAACCGAAATCTGTCGCGACATCTATGCCCAACATTAAACACTTCCAACCGTCGAGGTTAGTATCTCTTTAAAATATATTGGATATTTTCGTGGATTCGTGAAAAAAATAATGTTCTTGAATGATTACTCCGTGATTTTTTTGCGAAAATTCATTCTCAATGACATAAACAAGGGAACTTTAAAAAAAGTACGTTCATCCTCAGGGTGCGGGAAGAGGGGTCATGTAATGACGAACAAAAAACGAACAAGGGGAGTAGGTCTCCATTTTGTGTATGTTCGCTTTCTGAAAGAGATTTTTTTTTCTTCCTTTTGATTGATTGTTTATTGTTAAGCTATATTATATTAGTTAATTTTGGCAAGCATTACGAGCACTGACCTCTGATAAGGCTTTATTAGGAATGCAATGAAGTTTTCTCACAGTAGCATTGTGTGTAAAAGGGGGAGGGGAGAGAACAAAAGGGAGACAACATCGAAGAATGTTGAATCATGGATCGTTGTTCTAAAATTACATATCCATCTCATCTCACCCTTCCCTCTTATACAAAATTTAGTGATTTAACGTAAAGACATCTTTCGAATTTTTCTTAACTTACTCTCATGGAAGACTAACTTAAAACTAAAACAGTAGTATTTAAGATAAGATAAGATAACTTTATTTAGAGTAAAATAAACTTTAAAACTACAATCTCCCTGTCAGAAATTATGACAATATTTTTTTGTTTAGTTTTCTAAATACCGCTTTGCAACAAAGCACTGTACGTTTAACATGGGATGAGACAGATCCGAGGAGACTGGAAAGCACAATGAGAAAATTCACGAAAGAAGATATCGAAAATATGGATTTTAAAGATTACCTTGGTAAGTTAATGGCAAATGGATTTTCTTCAAATGCAACAACAACAAGATGTACCCCCTTCCCTCATTTTGATTAAAAACTATGAATTTTCGCGCGCCATTATGATAAAGATATACATGTTACAACCCCCGGCTCTGTTCTTATTTAATTACATATCAAAATTAACTCCTTAAAAGTGGCGGATATAAAATTTCGATTGATTCGGATCCGTGAAAAGGCGGGAAAATAAAAGTGGATTTAGATATTATGGCATACATACGCATCAGAATTTCTTGATATGTGTATTGTAACAATTTGTTTTTGTTTTTTTAGCATCATCGTCTGGCGAAGAAGAAAGTGATGCAGAAAATGACGAAGAAGTAGGAAAAACAGAGGATAAAGAGGCTGTAAACGAAGTTGGTTCAAATTCTGACGATGATGATGACGATCAAGAAATGCGAATTAAGAAATACAGGGTAAAAAAAATGTTCGAACAAAAAAATAAAAATTTGTCGAGCAAATTTATTTATTTTTAAATGTGACGCTATCGGTTACTATATTGCTTCAAACCAAACTTTAATTCTTCGTTCCTTCTTTTCTAACCTTTTCTCATTTCACAGCTAAGTTCTTTTTACTTGTGAGAACAGTACACCAAACATATCATGATTATGCGTTGTTTCAGCAGAGAGAAATATATATTAGTTGTGTCTAACCGAGGTTATCGCGAAAGAATCTTTTAAATTAGCTGTTCATCACGAGAGTCCTAACAGCAAAAAAACAAATTCAAATTTGCCCAAGAATTAATAGCTAAGCTTGGTAGCTCTTGCGGTTTTAAACGTGTTAATGCCGTATGTTCCCTGTTCACGGGTCTTGTTTTTATTGCCATGAAAGCCTAATCCTGTAACATTCTTGAAAATTGAGTGTGGATTGCCAACTTTGTTTTCTTAATTCATTTAGCTTCTTATGCAAGAGATCGAAGAAAAGGAAACAAAGGAGGAGGGTGAAGCAGAAGGCGACGGTGGAAACATGCAAGTCACGTGGACACCTGGTTTAAGTGAACTTACTGAAAGTATTATTGATAAAAAGGACAATGAATTAAAGAAAAAAAGTAAAAAAGAGAAAAAAAATAAACGAATAGAAGATGAATCAGATCCTGAGAAGAAAGTGATGAGTGACGATGATATTGACAGTGACAATGTTGACAGTGACGATATTGACAGTGACAATGTTGACAGTAAGGATAATAATAACAGTGGTGAGGAAGATATCGGATTTGATGACCCTTTCTTTAAAACTGCCGAAAGTGATATAAAAAAGAAGAAAAAGAAAAAGAAGAATAAGAATAAAATGAAATACTTAGAAGAAAATATGACTGAAGAAGAAAAAATGAACCAGGTAGGTTTGACCATGCATAGTTAAGCCACATACCTCTTTTACAGGCCTGCAGACGTCTGCTATCGTGCTCGAAAAAGAGAGTGCGAATTCCCGATTACACAGGAATTTCAGTTTCTTTTGTAAATCTTCTAAACTTAAGATTGTTAAAATCTGTGGGGAGAGTTGAAACCATGTCACTGGTGAACACTTTCAAAGCAAAGAGGAAAAAGCTTTTATGTTTTTTGCATTTTTTTTCTCTCCCTAGAAAGAGTTAGAGTTGCTACTCCTTGACGAAACAGAAGACAAACAGCATTTCAACCTGAAGTCAATTCTTGAGCAAGAAAAGCAGAAAAAGTCTAAGAGAAAGAGAACGAAAGGAAAGCAATTGGAAGAAGATCATTTCGAAGTTAATGTGAAGGATTCCCGCTTCAACGCATTGTACTCATCGCACTTGTATGCTATCGATCCTTCCGAACCGAACTTCAAGTAAGATCATTGTCAGGTGTCTAACTGCATCGTGTTTTAAGGCGAAAGTTCACTTTAATCTTGTCACACGTCGGTTCAGGGCGCACGCATCAAAGTCTCAATATTGCGCAATATTTTGGAGCGCTTTTGTCTGCGCTGTTCGTTTCAAAAGTCATTTCAAATTTTTATGGTCGCTGAAAACGCTACAGTGTATAATAACTAAATTTCATTATTGAGTTTGCTTGAATCACCGCCATTTTGAGTTTGTACGCACATTTCTGATTCCATTGAACATTGTGCCATTCGGACGCCCGACCGCACGGCGCTAAGTACAGCCTCGTTTGCACGGCGCTAAGTACAGCCTCGTTTGCGATCGAAGTGGACTTTCGTATATATATATATATATACATTCGTTTTGTAACTGTGAAGAGATGTGACTCTTCTAAAACTAGGCATAGTTGCCAAGGTCAAACTGTAAACTTTCTCACAGCACATTAAGTCAACGTTTTTTTTAATTGACTTTGACTTTAGGATGTTTTTAAAGGAAGAAATTTTCGCGGGACTTATTATTGCGAATTACTCTAAAAAGTCGATTTTACGGAACTGAATTTTGTGAATAGGATCCAAAATCGCAAAAATAAGTTCCGCAAAATTGTGTGGACTTTAGGTATACGTCTTACAAAAAACAGTTAAGGAACACTAATTTTTTTCAAAGCAAACATTGGATTTGGGGATTGGTCAATTTTCAGTTAATTTTACACTATGATTAGTAAATTTTCTTGCTCCGTTTGGATGTTGCTTCGTTTTGTGATATTACAAATTCTGTTTTTATTTAGAAAAACCAAAGCCACAGAAGCTATTTTGAAAGAAACACAAAGGAGAAGAGCGGAGGATGCTAAGGAAAACAAAAGTAAGTTTGTTTTTCGGATCGTGAAAACTTTAGAAAAATCCTCGTCTAAGAAATTCGAAGGTTTTGACATGAAGTGACTACCGCCTGTTTTTGTTTTCATTTTTTTGTTTGTTGTTTAAACAATGTAAATTTTAAGTTAATTGATTCAGCATTTCATACCAAGTTTAAATTTTCAAAACCAACACAGATGACCTGATAACGAATGTGAAGTTATCTGAAGATACTTCGCCTAAAAAAACATTTCTAAAACAAGAAATGCTGCGAATTTTTTTTTTTAACTTCCGCGCCCACGAAAGCCATATACAAAGTGAACGCTTAATAGAATTATTAGCCGTCTCCTCCCATTATTTTGAATATATATACGAACATGTGTAGGATTTCTTGTGTTTTTTATGTAAACATAGATATACTATTTATCCAGACAACGTTATCTTTTTTTTCTAGATAATTCAAAAAATATTACATCAGAAAGTTCACCCGTCACGTCTAGGTATGTTCATCTAAAACAACAAAACTGAAGTAGTTTAATTTTCTTTACTATTGAATAATTTTCACATGTTTCCTTTTTTAGTTTATCGGCTCTCGTAAAATCTGTCAAATCCAAGACACAGTCACATAAATTGTCACGAAAACAGAAGAAAGTAAAGCAGGCTGTATAGAAGTAGAAATGTGCTCCCTGATGGAGAGAGAGAGAAATATATAGAATTTTACCATTTAATACGCTTCTGGTCATCTTTTCGGTCTATTGAAGTAATGCCTGATAGGACCTCGTTCCCAGTACTTTATCAGCTTGTTAATAAAGGGAAATACTTCCCTTAAAATAGCTTGATCCATTCTGTCAACGACCACGTGTAAAAATGCTTGGAAAAATGTGAGTCTAGAAAAAGAAAAAGTTTGGCTTGCCGAGTGAACTATGGCACATTTGGTGTACGGATTTCAAGAAATTTGAACCCAAATCTAGCTGAACAAAAAAAAGTCAGAAAAACGTATATGTACAAAGTAAAAAAAAAAAAAATTGAAAAAACTTATATCGTGTGTCGTAATACCAGACAGCTAGCATTGACGTAAATTTTTAAATATGTACAAGTCTACAGATGGAGAGCGGGATCTTCACTCGGTCGCTGGCAATAGTAGCAACTCGCTAACTCACTGACTACCAACTCTCCAACTACCTTACTTCCTGACTAAATGAATGTTTCCATACTCGTGATTATTTATAGTTATCTAAATTTTCGTCACATTACTTCTATAAACTGAAAATTTAAAAGAGTCCCGAAGTAAGAAGTTTTGTTTATTTTGTAGAGTTTAAAAGTTCTTCTAGGGACTGACCCTGTTGCTTGGGATCGGCTCATCCGTTTAAAAAAACATTTTGCGTGAAGACACGCAGTGAGGTCATGTACAAGCGTATGACAGACTGGAACAAAAAACTTAAGTCGCCTTTATAATTTTTTATCTTAATCAATTTAAATTCACAATGTATACACATTGGCAAAGTCTGAATATCTAAGTTTATTAATTTGAGCGAAACTTATTAGACCAGGTAGGAAAATACATTTCGCAAAGATTAATACCTGCGATGCAGTCTTTTTGGGATATTTCGTAAGTGTTTTTGTTTTTGAATTGACCCTTTTAAGCGAATCTACTATGCTTAAAGGGCACAAACTTTCGCGGGCAGAAAGGTTCGCGAGGAAAAAACTTGATTTTGTGTATATGAAAATTTTTTGATGCAAAAACTTTCGCGAATGGGGAAAGTATAACAATATAACGTTTATCAGTTACTTGGTTGAGAAAATCGAAAGCGTTTTTCTGGCATCATCAAGCAGGTTGCGCAAATTAGACGTGTTCTCTTTAGTTATTTTCTTAGCTTCTTCTTGTTTTCTCAAAATAGACCTACTGTCGAGAAACATAGTGAATTCAAGACAACCAAATTTTCTTTCACGTACACTGCATACATGAAACAAAATTTCACAATAGACTCAAATGTTAAAAATCTCTCCGATGGTGTGCGAATGATGTCTGAAAAAGTGTCCATGTTCATTCAAAAAATAAATGAATGAAGGAAATAGAACAAATTTAAACAATGAACAAATTTAAACAATATGAATGAAGGAAATAGAACAAATTTATTACCTTAATAAAAATGTCTCATAACTGGAATCGACGTAGTATTATACCCCATTATACACAACGGGAACATGGGGGAAAACATACTCTTCAATTCATTGGTTAGAGGCTTCCATTACTATCGAAGATAATCAACCAAGGAACATGTTTGTTCAAAACAACAAGAGAAACTGGGGAGACAGTTGGTCATTTGCCGAAAGAAATATATCGCATCACAAAATATGACTTGGACCGTGATGCTATTATGTACTGCAAGTTATCATCGACAAGGTATTAGCCGATGATTCGATATATAATGGAATGTCGCGTGGTAGTGAAAACAGCAGCAACAATGAGATATCAAAAGTTGACTCAACTTTATTTGCAGCTTGTTCAACAAGTTTATACAGAAGCAACTAAGGATAGTGAAGTTGGAAGTAACTTTAACTTAGTGATGGCTTTACCACTGCTTACAGCGCAAGGAAACTCCAATCAAAATAGAAGAACAAAGAGGAAATCAGTAAAACAGAAACAAAAAAAAATCGAGATATTCCAGATATGTTGTCGCGAAACTGTAAATGCGTACAAGGACAACAAAAGAACGATATAGTTGTAATTCATTGATAAATATATTTTCTTTTTTGTGATTTCATTGCTTTATTGCTTCTCTTTCAGTTTTCAATTTTGAATAAAATAAATAAATGAATAAATAAATGAATCATGGAAACACCTTGTGATAAATCTGTATAGAAAAAATATTTCGCGAATAGACGATTTTTACGTAGTTCGCGGAAAACTTTCGCGAATTTCAGGATTTTAAATATTTCGCGGCACAAACTTTCGCGAAAATGACAAAAAATCGCAAAATTTGTGCCCAGCGAGTTTTTTATGGGCTTGCGATATGTTGATGGTTAGAAATTGGCTCCTTGTACATATGATAACCCTAAGAGTAGAAGAAATTAGTTACTTCGTCTCTCAATAAGCTATAACTCCGTCGCAGATTGATAAGCAATAAACCCAGCTTCGTTATAACATTGGTTCCACAGCGTCAAACAAAACTTTCATAACTTGATACATGAAACTATACACGGTTAGTTCGGGATAACATCAATACTGAAATTTGTCTCAATATTATCGATTTTTTGAGCCACGGGGGGATAACCACCTTGAAATGTAATGAATGGTGGTTATCCCCCCCCGGTTGATTTTCAGTCTAACTAGGTGGCAAAAAATGAATGAAAAAATTAGGAATACTTTCGATATGGATAGTTCAACAAAACTAATTACATTTCAAGATAATTGCCGCCCCATTTCTTAGTCCGCCAGGCGTGAATAAAAAATATTTTTTTGGCATAGAAGCTTGCGGAGGTAGAATGTGCACACATGATCAGCTTAAACGCACTGCGTATCCTTTCATTGTGCACTTCACGTGTTGGTGCAACCTCGACTCCAGGGTTTTTCCCGATATAAAAAGAGAAGACCAGCCCTGGTGTCAAGGTTGGTGTTAGGGCTAATTATCGCTTTGAAAAACAAGAGGTGCATATGTATCAACTTTGAAGGAACAGCTGTCGTATCGCGGTAAACAAGGGGCGGTGAGTAGTTGCAACTATATACTAGTCAAGATAAACCCCAACCTCGTCCCCAGAGCATCTTGTATCTTTTCTGACCCTGGGCGCCGTCCCGAGATAATAAAAGAGACAACAGGCGCTGGGAACGAGGTTGGATAAACCCATGAAATTATATATAATTACAGCCTTGCGGATATGGATGGTCTAAAGACATTTTCTGCTGGTATTTTTTTTGAAAAATTTATTTTCCAGCTTCCAAATAAGATTTTGTCAGGTGATTTTAAACTCAAGGGTTTCCTGATTAAATATTCAGGTTGAATAACAACCTGCTAGAATTAATTGAGGCACCTGCTATGTAGAAGATGTACCTTGGTCAAAGTTATGAGTACACAGTTCGAAAATTAAGATGTTTTTGTGTTGATGTTATACAAGCCTTGAATATTGTTTTTTCATTTGTGAAAGAATTTTATCAGGTGCTCTGTTGTGTCAATTTTAAATTGTTTAATTTTTCAGGTAATAGTTATAGTACTAAAAACGGAATACATCATTCGTTATCATCAGCAACAAAATCACAGTGTTTTGAAGAAAATGTAAAACCATTTAAATTCATCATATGCGTATGATGCGTATAAAATACCAAATTGCAAGTTTCTTTCGTCGTCAGTCAAATCGATTGTCATCACCAATATCGTCACCGCAACCGGTATGGGTGTATCCAAAGGAGTGCAACTTGTGTTCAAAATACAGGGTACAACACAAATGAAAAAAGTAGGAGCCCTACAAAATTACCACTTATAATGCCAAAATAAAATATAGTAACTGCTGTAAGAGGCAAAAACAACCTTCATGCTGACATTTGAAGAGTTCAAGGTCCACAAGCACTGTTATCACGATTATACTTCTGGGTATGCTGTGTGTTCTCGTTCAAACGAAGGAAATTATATTGGAAAGACAACAGCAGAAAGAAGCTTCGATTCGGAAAAGTTTGGCGAAGTCGAAGAGTTTGCGAATAATGAAATTATTGGTCCAGGATTGGTTCTATTCAAAGCAAGCTTTTAAGTGATATGCATAAATTCACGTTGTATGATACAATAAAACATACTTGATCAAGTTAATCTTCGACTACGTAATAGATAAAAGAGAACTTTCGGAAAACTTTCGGCAGACACAAACTTCGGCAGACACAAATTTCGGACGGAAAAATGTTCGGACAAAAAAACCCCGAAAGTTTTTCCGTCCGAAAATTTGTGTTCCTAATGTATGTATATGCTCTCACAGTCATACAAGATTCTTCTTTTCATGTAATCATTCGAAATCCATCTGGGGATACATATATCATTATTCTAGCTCTTGAATCTTTGACCGCGACAAGGTGGAAAAAGAAGGAAAGGGACATGGTTTACCGACATATCCCTAGATTAAAAAAGAGAAATGGTTCCAGTTTTATTTCGGAAAGGGAAAAGTCGCTGCTGGTGTGTCATGAAGAGGAATGATATGTTTTTGAATGCATTCGCTGAGCTTGAAAGTGGTTGGAACTTATGCGATGAAGAGGCAGCAATGTTAGAATATGTATGTGCATTATATGGAACGTGGAAGAATTCAGTGGACGCAACAAGGTTTGAAACATTTATATAAAAGCAGACGGAAGAAAATAATTGAATAGATCTTTCCATTTTACCACATGTTCAACTTCTCTTCAACTGCAGCTATGTGGAATGTGCAATGTGAGAGGACAACAAGTGCAGCGCTAACAGCACCAAGTATTGATGAGCATGGATGGAATGCGGATGGTACAATTAATTGGGTTTCAGAGCAATATTCGGATATAATTGATTTGATACTAGACCACGAAAACGGATACGGTGATAGCGAATGAGAAGAAAATAAAACAGTCGAGAGTAATTTTGAGTGATGTAGAAAGCGATAATTATGACTAATGAAGTGATTGGCGTAGAAAACAGTCATGGTGAATTTCGAAACAAAAACATTATAGGACGTACGTTATTGAATTTTACTGTGTGCATTTCATATTAGACGTGAAAAGGGATATGCCTGATGTTTTTTGCCATTTAAGACACGAAAACAAGATGTCAAGCAATAGAATTATTAGGAAGTTAGAAAATGAATGCCTTTAGACTATCTCTATTTACTATGCTATAATTATATATAAATTCATGGGTTTATCTTGAAATGTAATAAATTTTCTTGAAATGTAATAAATTTTCTTGAAATGTAACAAAATATCTTGAAATGTAATAAATTTTCTTTATCTTGAAATGTAATAAATTTTCTTTATCTTGAAATGTAATAAATTTTGTTGAAATGTAATAAATTTTGTTGAAATGTAATAAATTATCTTGAAATGTAATAAATTATCTTGAACTATCCATATTGAACGTATCCCTATATTTTTACGTTCACCAATCGTCAGTAAGGTTCCGAAAGTTTTTTTTTTTCCACTTAGACTGAAAACCATCCCGAATCATAATCAGGAGAGTCTCACGGGCTAAAAAAATCATACGAGCGAAATATGCTTCAAGGTGGTGACACAATATGCCTGGACATGAAATTGTTTTTCATGTATCCTGGTCTGCAAAATACCATAATTCCAAATCAGCCTGAAAACGATTTTCATTCTTGATCCCAATATAATAACATAACCTTTCAAAAAATCACAAGAAAACATTCTCCCTGAAAAGGTGGCACAAATGTCTAAAATTACCTTCGACACTTTTGTCTGTTTTAAAAAGGATTTTCAATTTGTGATGAGGGAACCCTGCTTTTTAAGTAAAAAAAGTCTCTTTTTCTGTTTTTGTAAAAGGACATATTTACGCCTAAAAACATTTTGCATAAACAAGATTAATTTATAAAAAGGCCTAATTTTTCCTACCCAGAATTTACCGCAGATTGTTCCCATCAAGCATTTTTTGACGAACGAATTTACAACTATTTTCTTCATCCCAAAAAAACGAAAGAGAAAACTGCAAAACTGGTGTTTTTCGTTTTTTTTATATCAACTTTTTTGGGAGAGTTTTTTTTTTTACAAAGTAAAGAAAGGTTTTGAACGATAGAGCTATTTAAGCAGGATACCGAGCGACGTTAAAATGATCCTTGTCTTTGGAATATATATACTACGAGAAATGAAAGCTAGTTGCATGTTCACGCACGGCGTACGAGTGTTCACGCACGGCGTACGAGTGTTCACGCACGGCGTACGAGTGTTCACGCACGGCGTACGAGTGTTCACTCGTACACTCGTATGTCACCGCCAAATTGTTCTCACCCGACGTCGTATGGGCGAACCGTGTCAAATTGTTCACACCCGACGTCGTATGGGCGAACCGTGTCAAATTGTTCACACCCGACATCGTCGTATGGGCGAACCGTGTCAAATTGTTCACACCCGACGTATGGGCGAACCGTGTTAATTTCGGTGGAAGCAGATATTCCACGCAAATAACTTTCCTCTCTTCTCCATAGAGTTGAAATAACAGTTAAACGAATATTATAACTAACAACTCTATAAGAAATTTCTCGACATAATATACAGCTCAATAAAATATACTAAATAAGTCTAGAACAATCACGACAGATGAAAATAATAATAAAAAGCATTTAATTTCTAGAGGAGTTCTGGTCTGCTGAGTCTGAGAGAACACGCGAGAAATCAAAAAGATCGAAGAGTGTAATTTACGGTATTTCCAGAACAAATCAGGCGCTTTTTTTTATCATACTCTTTTTTCGTGAGAATAGGAATTATTTTTTTCTAAAATGTTGATAATGAAATGACAATGGTGACCACACAAGAAAATCTTAGCAAAACAAACCCGAATGGCTTTTTAACATTAATTTCCAGCTTCAGGTTACATTTCTCACTTCAAACAAATTGACTTTTTGGACTTACAATATATATTAAAATATTACATTGCGAGAAAATAAAAAAGTATGCCGATGGACAGTACTATTTTTTTATCCGAGTTTAAATTTTCATGACAGTCCAAGTCATTTGTTAAATTCCTGCAAAATGTCAAAACATTCGAGAACTGTGGCCACCATGATAAAAGAGGATACTATAGAAATATTACATGAATAAAGTTACACTTATAACTGATAGAAATAATTTACAACTCGATTTCTTTTAAAAAACACGACCTTATGAAAACACGAATTATATTTTTGGGGTGCTGGGCGCGTACCCGTAACAGGCCCACGTACAGTGGGCGTACCCGTAACAGACGCACACACGGTGGGCGTACCGCACTTAATAAAAGTTTCGTAAAAACTATTTCTGCAAGCAAACAACTACATGGAAGCTACGCAAAAAAAAACAATGCTTAATATAAAGATACAAGAAGCGAAGAAAATTAAATCTTAACTCTTATCTAAACTTTTCAAAGAAAGAAAAAAAAAAGAGAAAAAAAAAACGCAACTAATTTACAGGTTATGATTCCGTATAACAGAAGTTTTATCACGTCAACTTCAACTGCGTGCTATGTTGACCAGGATTAATCAAGTTGTTTTTTGTGGGTAATGCATGAGTGGGTAAGAGAATGATGATAAACCAGTATCATTAAACTATACCGATAACTCAAAAAATGGTAAAACTATTCCACTTTAGATTTTTTGACTACTTTTCTAAGCAAGAAGAAAGCAACAGCATTCTCTTCATCCTTAGTGGACGCGAAGCGACATTAACAATCATGATAAAATCCTAAAAAGAAAACAGAGGGTTTCTATTAACATCTTTACAACCACTTGTTCTTTTCTTCCGTCTATATTGTAAGTTACACAATAATCCGTGCTATGTTTGCATGACATCATGCACAACAATTAGATTTGCTGTGTTATTTTCACAGGTTTATTATTAAACTTACCAGAATATAATCAGTTGGTAACATTTTCTTTATTTGATTCTGTCGACACATCCTTAGCATCTGATACTACTAATACATCTTCGCTACTTTTTCCATTTTCACCGCTAAGTAAGTTTTGCTCTTGGTTCGCTATTTCGTTGAGTTTACCTTCCGGCGGTTTTATTATCTGGCTCATAAGTGGCCGAGGTGGAGGTAAGTTCGTTGTATTTATTTTTTGACTACTCCGATTTGCATTCGAAACTTGAGATTTTTGTCCATTCGAGCGTTGCGTTGTTGGCGCGCTCTTCGTTGCAGTGTTCTTCCCGAATTTCGAAGCATAAGTCTCTTTTACCGTCACAGAGGACGTAGTCACTACCGCAGTATCATTACTGCTATTATTGTCTATATTTTTATCTGGTTTACTATTCGTTTTATTGTCTTGGTTGGTTTTACCTCGCTGAGCTCTTGGGGAACCTTTACTGGAACGCCGTTGAGACCTGGGTGTTCCGCTTCCACTATTCTTACTATCATTTTTACTATTGTTCTTTTTTGTCGCCTCTCCGGTGGAGAGTTCAGGTAAGTCTTTATCGTTTTCAAACACATCTTTAGCGTGCGATGTTTTGTTAGGTTTTTGTGCCATTTGTGCGTAACTAATTTTTGGAGCATTCGTCGACGCCGCGACAGAGACGGCACTGCTTGTTGAGACGGTCATCAATAACGCATCTGTCGTTATGCTACTCGTCGACATCTGCTCATCTGTAGACGTTTCACTAGGAATTTGTCACACAACGTTATTGAAATTAAACTTGGTATACCAGATAATGTATCAAGAAAAAAAGGATTAAATAAAATAACAGCTTCTTATGACAGTTGAAAACGGTGGCCACAGATTTGAAACTTTATAATTTTAAGAGAATTTAGAATTTCTGAGGTTTCGGCATAAAATTTTAGGAGAAAACACTAAAAAACATAAAAACCATGCCATTTTTAGATTTTGCCAAAATTTTAGAAGGAAATAGTAACACTAATAACCCTTTTTTGAATGTCAGAGAGGCTGTTTATATCAAATTTTATTACCTGACTGATACAAAAAACCGGTCAAGGGCACAGACCTCGCAAGCTCGGTCTGTACTTTTGACCTCGGGCTTTGTATTTTACAGTACAACATCAAAACCGGTCAGTATCCGTTAAGCAATAATTATGTAAATATATTTCATTAGACCCATTTGAAGATAAACATATACTCAATTTTCTGTCACATAATACGTACATATATCGAAAAGTTACTATTTTTCAAAAAAAAATGCATGTCACATAAGCAATTTTAGAAGATTTTAGGACAAATCAATTATCTTGAGTCAAAATTTTAGGAGGTGTGGCCACCGTGTTGAAGATATGTTCTCTTCGCCTAAAGTTACTCACCGTTAGAAAAAAGAACAAATTTATCTACACCTACTAACATATCCTTCTTTAAAAACCAACTTACCTCATGTCACTGTGAGAGGTGGGTGACGTTTCATCAGAGGATGTTTTATCTTGTGCTATCTGTAAAGCGTGCGTAGCCAACTCTTTTAGTGAGGATGCTGATTTACTGTTTTCATTCGGTGAATTAGGACTTGGTAATGCTGGGAAATTTTCCAACGCTAAGTCTAACGTCAGCTCACTAGTTGACGAAATATCATCGGACTCTGTATCGGGTGATTTTGACGGCTCGTCTTTGGTCCGACGCTCGCGTAGACGTTGAAAGCGTGGACTTTCTTCCAAATTACCTCGGTAATCCTTTTTCGGAGGGTTACTGTTTCTCCTAAAAAACAAATTGCACGTAAAATTCTCCAAATCTCTCTTTATATTCCATTAACCCTTCAAAGACATCTGTTTATAGCGTTTCGTCTGAAAACATAACTCAAAAATTGAAGCGTCCTCAACAACCTCGACCAGCTGGATCTCATAAGAAAGTATTTCATAAAGCCACCAAAGATTATCATGGGAGAGTTGAATTTCTGTTTTGTAGCCGAATCATAAAACGACTCACAAAATTTACCGACAAGATGGATTGTAAACAAACTAGGTTGCTTGTAAAAATTAAGTTTGATATACTTACACAAATCTAGGATCGTCTTTGCGAAAGTTATTAGCATTAACATTCCCCCGTCGAAACTGCGAGTTTGTTTGCCTGTCATCATTATCTATGATTCCATTACGATCGTACATCGGTACTTTATTATACCCGCCACGAAATTGGTGTCGAGGTTTACTGCCATAAAATGGGCGTTGGCCGCTTACTAAATATAGTAAAACGAATGAAGAAAAAGTTAACCACTATTAAGTTTAAAAATACGAAAGGGTTGTGGTACTTTGATAGAAACATATCAGTACAATATAAATGTTTTTTGACAATACCTCGATTGGACATGTGACCATTGTGTTTGTTATAATTATTTTTGGGACGAACCTAAAAATAACAAAGCACACGTAAAATAGGGAGAACATTTACACATAAAAATATGAAGTAAAAACCTATAATTAGAAATTAAAAATATTGAACTAAACTTGTAGATTTACCTCCGGTGATATAAACTGTCGTGGCGCCAGCCAGGTACCTGGCAATAATGGGTTACCATTTACTGGTGCCGCAGTGGCATAAAATGGAAACGTCTGTGGCTGATGAAAGACAGCGTTGGGAGGTACTGTGAACGTGGTGATAGGTTGTGGCGTCGGTGTGAATTGTGCTGTGCTCTCCGTCGGAGTTGTGACTGTCATGTTGGTGGAAGGTGCACTTTTAGGTAAATATACAGTTCTGCTCAATAAAGTCTTTGCTTTTATTCTTGCCATTAAAGGCCTCCCGTGGAAGTTTTTCACCTCTTCACGCAGATATTTATAAGCTTTCTTCGCATCTTCTTCACAATCAAACGTGACGTACCAACTATCGTTATGTGCGAACTCGAAACTGACCCACTTTGGGCAATCAGGGTGAATAAAAAGCGCTTTAACTTCCTGTGATTGATAAAAAAGAGAGAAAGGATTACACATTGATTACAAAATATTAAGTAGTTTGTTTATTTCACACAAGTATTTTTGTTTTAGTGTCGTCATCTGAAAACAAACAAACAGAAAATAATATATTACTTCTACAGGTGTTGATTCTGGTATTTCGCGAAGAATGACAATGCATCTTTTCATGTTTGCGCGAACTTTCAGGTTTGTTTCATCTAACTGCACATAGGGCGACTCTAGAGTAAAGGAGAACATGGAAATTAAAAACGGAAGTAAAATCCAAAACCATTATTAGAAGTAATAACTACTAATGGTGTAATTAAAAAAATAAATGTGTTATTGTTCTAACCTTGAAGAGCTTCCACTATGAGATCCATATTCGAAGTCAGTTTTCGCACCTAAGAAGAAGACCATTCCTTAATACTTTCAAAGATTATGATTGTAAATTTTATCTTAACGAAAACTGACACGTGTCTATCTCTCTCGGCATCTACACTTGCGAGTCAGACTGCAAATTTGACTCGCGAAATTAAGCTGAATTTCGAGTGCGTACAATCTTTAGTATTAACCTTATGAAAAATTGCGAGGTATTTAAAACAAAAATTTTTGTGCAATTAAATTTTGTGCAGTCCAAATATTTCGTGTGAATCAATTTTTGTTTTTTTAAAAAGACAAAACAATTCCAATTTCGTGATAAATAATCTTGACGAATTTCGCGAATAGTGAGTTTCCAAATAGTTTTTGCGGGAACTAATTTTCGCGAAATTGACGCAAAACAACCTGACGTGATTGGACTATATTCAGTTTTACTCATACATTGCTAAGCAACTGAGAAATATGTCAAATATACCTGATTAAATTTCGCTACTGTTGAAATTGACACATACTGATCACCATCCATTTGAGAAACCAAATAAGAATCATTTGCAAGGTTTTCTCGTGAAAAGTAATACTCAAATTGCAACTGAATCAAACGTTTCAGTTCCTCTGGCGGTATATCCTTCGGAACAGCATCATTCTGTATCGCGTGATTGGCCAGTTCTGGTCCTGTGAGTTGCTGAGGGTAAAGCTGACCATCATGGCCATTCACAACATTGCCACCATTTTGAACAGTTTCTACAACAACTGGCTGCGCATAGTTATTCACAACTTCTGTTGGCCAATAATAAAGGCCGTCTGTTCCAATGAATGGCTGGGGCAGCTCCGCTATTGGTATGTTATTTACATTCTCTTCTATTATTGTTGCATTGGGCTTCCATCTTTCATTGCCAATGTCAACATTCTTAGTGATAATGACAGGTGTCATTGTGCTAATAGATAAAAAAATTAAAAAGGTCAGGGGGATCAAACATTCAAAAAATATGTACTAGTGGCATTCACATTGTATTAAAGGGGTTACTGGCCTAGAATAAACGAAATAAAAGCTGCAAAAATTTAACAGGAAGTAGTGAAAAAAATCCTGCCAGATCTCGATTATTGAAGAAAATTTTTTTTGATTGGAAATGATAACTTGTATTCTTTAGTTCTGTTGTAAAGTTTTCGTCTAAAATTTCTTTTCTTCCCTTTTTTTATTAATAGCGATAGACAAATGGCTGAACAGGTCTAAAAATAGATTCTGTAGTTACATCATTGAGTGTCACAATGATTTATCATTTACTAATCGACAATGCTTGTTTCCATTTGTTTTTAGATTTGCTAATACATTTGAAGATGAACAGATACTCGACACAATGATGGAACAGATGGTTCGAAAAGCACACTTATTACTTCCTTTATGTAGAAAAAGAATCTCCGCGATGGAGCGTTCTAAGGACTAGAAGCCATTAATACTTCATACACAAAAGGTGTTTACCTTACAGCCGCAGTGAATGCAGGTGCGTTAACATTCAATGTTGGTACTTCACTTGACAAAATTAAATCTGGTGAGGTTGAACCTTCTGTGGACGTGTCCCCATCCTATCAAGAAAAAAGAAAAATGTGGAATCACTCTCAAATGTTGCTCAATATAGTGTTGGATATTTAGAATTTTCATATGTGGTTTAGAATACATTACGTCATGCTTGAGATAACAAGTCTAATAACATTTTTAAATGTGTATTTAATTCCTCTTTCAGACATTTGCTACCATACCTTCAGCTGACTGTACAAAATTAAAAAGGTCATAAAGCATATGAGAAAATGATTAGACGCAACAGAAATGACAAATTCAAACTTTTTTAATACAGTTAGCTGTTATTGTTAGCCAGACAAGATAACAAAATATTCTGTGATTTTTTAATTGTTATAAAACCAGTTAGTCACTGAGATTCACTTCAGGGTGTTAAAGCTAACATAAGTTTAACAGTGAATCAAATAAAATATTTAAATTTGGTGATCATACTGCAGAATTCTTAACTGAAAAATCTTGCTTGAGAAAACTGACTGATTCTTCCTTAGATTCTGCCAATCATTGATCGTCCCTTACTTTACGTCCTAATATATTCCTCAAAGTCAAATCATGAAATTTGTTAAAATTAATTAGTAGGTAAAAAAAATACCTAACAAGCAAATGGTTAACCCTAACCACAACCCTAACCACAACCATTCATTTCCATCCCACCTTTTACAGTAGGGTATTTTTGATCAAAATTAGAATCATCTTGAAACATTATAAATACAAAAACATTGTTATTGAATAAAGTAAGCAAAAATTAGCTATGTGGGCTAGTTTAAGGTTAATTAACATTTAATGGAAACATTTAGTAGTATTCTATAATTGGCAATGATTTTTCACCATTACAAAGTGTATTTCTACTCGACAGACACCTTTTTAAAAAACAGACAGTTTGACTTTAGCCTGAGGTGTTCATATTTTCCATGTTTAGCCTGGAATTGCTCTGATTTTTTCTTATATTTTGAGACGATTTTTTTATTAAATTTCAGTACATTACAAATATTTGTGATTTATCTGTGACTCTAATCTTTGCATTTGCAGGTTTTGCAAAATTGCATTACACAGAATATACCCTAAACGTTTAGACAACACTTTTAATTTCAATCAGCTAATAAAACGAAGTAAAAAGCCATTACCAACATAGTTATAGCCTGTGTATTGCTTTAAATGCATGGTCACATGTAAAGTCAGTTATGTATTGTTTTACAGGTTAGTAAGAGGAAGTCCGAATCAATCGTGTGGGTAGAACAAGTTAATGAGCCCAGCCTGTTTTTGGTAGCTGGTTGAAACTCAGATGAGACACTTGTTAGGATTAGCTGACCTTTTCCTTATATCAACAATAACAACAACAACATCTTCGCCTGACAGTATCACAAAAAAAAGACACTCATTAGTATTCGCTGAACTTTTCTTTATATCAACAACAACAACAGCAACAACAACAACAACAACAACAAACAACAAGAAAAACATCATCTTCGCCTCACAGTATCACAAAGACACTCAAAAACCACTTCAGTTATTAAATATAAGTAAGAAAATATTTAAAATGAAAAAAAAAAAAACAACAACAAAAAGTTCAGACGATGGCACATAAATAATAGATAGTATAAGTTTAGAATGAATCTGTGCTTTGGATGATACACAATATGATCACAATATAATAAATAGAAGCATATATATAAGAAGAACAAAACATCACAGATTGTGAACAAAAGAAGAACTTTTTTATGATTTCCTAAACTATGCTAAATACAATTAAAGAAGAAGAAAAAAGAAGTGAAAAGAAGAATATCTAAAACAATAAAGCAGGTTCTAAATGAAAAATTGAAAACGTATTTATATAAAGTTAGAAAAGGTACTAGAAAGTTTTTTTGATAAGTTCAGGAATGTTTTGATACAGAAAACCCATACATTCTCCGTGGAAAAAAAAATTACATTTGTGACAAAAAAATATTTTTTTTAACGTTAGGAGATGGACGTTAAACATTTAAAAAAAGTTTCGTATCGACAGAATACATTTAATTGCTCCAAAGTAATCATTTTCTAGGAATATGAATTATGACGGTAAGAAAATATCGAAACTATTTCTATTAAAAGTTTAAAATGTCTTTTAAATAAATATATTGTACGAGTTCCCTGCAGATAAGTATTATGCAAAAAAACAAAACAAAATTTACGACGAAGAGATGTTTTAAATATAAATACACTAATTTGCAGAAAAAGGTTGGAGAAGTATAATCATAGAAGAGAAGGGACGACATTCAAGGAAAAGTTGATATAGAATGTCCTACTTACATATCCCGAGGTCATCAATTCATCGTTATCAAGAGTCTCATAACCTTCGCTAAATTCATAATCGCTTCCCTCGATTTCACTTAATGTTAACCTCGTTTCTACATTGTTGTTCAAATCTTCGCATAAACTTTTGATGTCATGATTCTGAACATCACTATAATTGCGTGAAGAAAAACCGCGACAATATACAACTCTTTCGTCAGAGTCATCGTCGTCGTCTGAAGTGACCTCGGTCATCCAAATTTTGACGAAAAAAACACGACGGCTCGGGTACATCATCCTAACGTAATTTAACACATTGACGTTGTGTAATGACGACGAGTTATCAAGTGTGTTTCAATCAACGTTTTACTCTGACTATAAACGAAAAAAGCTTTTCAACTTTTATATCGACTTTTCACCGCCTTTTTATTCTTTTCACGTTTTAGGAGTAACAAGCAAAAGATATTCCGTGGTCAATATAAACTTCCCCTCGCGAACGGGTGACTTCACCGTCAATCAACTGTTTGTGATGTGCTATTGTAAGTCTTTCACCGATCACAACAACAAAATAATTCCCTCCGTATGTTCACGATAAACTTTCAACAACGAGCTTAGCCGGAAGATTTTATGTTCGACAACTTATTTTTATCGTCGCTAAAATTCATCAAAGCTTTTTTTATCAACAACCAATGAAAATACAGATATAAAAATCGTCGTTTTTCTAACAATAGAACGAATATTGTCGTATGGCGAATAGGAATTAAAAACGCCTACGA
Source organism: Hydractinia echinata (assembly GCA_030067915.1). Lineage (NCBI taxonomy): Eukaryota > Metazoa > Cnidaria > Hydrozoa > Anthoathecata > Hydractiniidae > Hydractinia > Hydractinia echinata. The sequence goes on along the minus strand of JASGCC010000073.1, from coordinate 616,742 downwards.
AACTTCCATTCTTTCGTAATCGTTTCTTCGTTGTATGCGACAGCCTACGACTAGCTATTTTCGTAGAAGTCCTCATACATCCGTTCTGTTTTTAGTCGTTTCAGCTGCTCGAAATTTACGAAAACACTTTGATGTTAATATAAAAAATTAAAATAATATATTTTTTTCTTCTTCTATGGCTGTATTTTACATACAAAAAAAGAAAAACAGAAGTTTTAGACAAAAACAGTATTGTATTCTTTCACGATATAAAAGAAACAAACATTCAGAAAACTGAGGAAACACATGTACAATGAATTATAACAGGTAAAATTCTAAGAAAAAAAAAATGACAAAATGAAAGTTGTGACACGAATTTAAAAGAGGAAAATTTTGTAAAACTATCCTTCTAACAACGTTGTTTCGAGCGTTTAGAAAGTAACAATTTAAAATACAATTCATTTAGTTTCACGGTGTAATTTACAACTCGGTTTTAGACAGCAAGCAAGCTGACATGGAAGTTACCAGTGAATGAATGTTTTTCCCCTTTGAAAGCTTCACAAAAAGCGAAACTGTAACATTAATTCAACAAAAGGTCACTGTACAGTACAAAAGTGATTATGCGGTTGGTCGGTCTTATTAAGTTGTTTCTAACTAAAACAAAAGCTTGATGACCCGCGCGCTTTTTATCAGAAAGTCTAAATTTCAGCTGCGGGTAGATGTGCTTATTTTTTAACACTTTCAAGCCCAAATGAGACATTGTGGTCGGATTTACGGATGATGATCAATATTTCTTAGGACTGGAATAAATAGATGTTGAAAATATTTTCTTCAAAACATGTATGCAGTATGGATGATAACATAACTTATTTTTTCTCAGTAATAATTCTAGAATTAATTTATTTTTATAAGAATTTAGCCTAGGTACATTCTTAACATGTTCTTAAATCTTTTGACAAAACCTTAACGTAAACATTCTTATAAACAAGTTTTTAGAAAAACGTTAAACTCCAAGAGAAGAACATAAGGGTGAGGGAACTATTCGTTTTTTTTTTTTCTGTATAAGAAAGTGTTTTTTAATACCTATTTTTGATAAACCTTGATTTTCTTACGAAATTTCAATTTGAGCTTAAAAATTTTCTTAATTTTTTGTAGCAACTTTAGTAAGGATCTGGTCCAACTCAACCTCTTAAAAAGCCCAACTAAAACTCAAATCAATACACAAAGAGTAAGACTTGTTTCAACTTGATAACGGGAGAACCAAATTACTAATATATGTAGTCGATTTTGTTTTTATGAAAGTTTCTTAATTTGAAAAGTTAGCTTTAAGTGGAGAGGAAAAAAACTTCCTCTTTATAAGGACACTTAATTTTTTGTGTTTCTAAAACTTGGAAGTATTCAATTTCCTGGATGTAAGAAAATGGGTGGTCAAACATATCTTAGATGCAAAATAGGTAAAAAAATTGATCTACGATATTAAAAGCCGTGTAAGGTTTAGAATCTGTCATTTGCTTTTCCATGTTACTAGCTATCAAAACACAAATAAACGAATCCTCCTAACGTTACATGAATGCCAAATAAAAATTAAATCAGATATTCTTTTTTAGCTGTTCAACCAAATAAATCGGTAGACGTTTTTAACAAAAAAAAGGGCATCTCTAGTGTGCCATATCATTGACTTTAAACTTCATGCAAGAACGAATTAAGATTAATATCACCCAACGAACAAAATTATTATCGTGACATCTTGATAACACAACTCGTACAGTACAATTCACACAAAAGCTTGAATTTGTCATAGCAACCATTGTTAGCACACTACATACTTCATGTAAGGTTTTAATGATAAATTCATCTCCTAGCAACAGTACAAGGGGTTTGAGGATGCATAATGATAAGCACATGAGATTTGAAACAACAACAAAGGTACGTCACAACGTGATTTAAACATAAAATTAGATTTTTTCGACATAATCATATTCTCGCAAGCAAATGCCACATCAGTAAACAAAATTATTATTCGCATAACTTTCTACAACACTCTTATAAACTCTCCCTCACTCTCTCGAGCGTTCTTTCGATGTCATAAATCGTGTATGTATACGAAGATAAAGTAAGTTACAGCCTTTTCGTGTCGAGTTTCCTGTTATACTGATAAGACATAAGAAAATAGCTACGCATTTGCTAAAGATATAACATTTCAATTAGAGAAAAAATCGAGTATAAATATTCGTAATTCATTGTACCGTCGTATCATGTTTTCGTTTCAATGAAACTTCTTCCTCTTCGAAATATTTCACCATGATTTTTCAAGACGTTCCACATGAACTATTACTTATATACAAAACACTTTTTAGTTCCTTTTAGTCAGATTATTTAATTAATGTTTATATATATACAAAATTTACACAGTTCAGATCTCCCCATATTATTCCCTTTTTACTATATGTACACCATAATTCTGTTGAAATTTTTTTTCCAGTTCGGAACGATAATCTTTTGATCTGTTATAGATTTTTCGTATGTTTCTGCTTGCTGGTAGCGCCAGAGTTTGTTTGTGGCTGTACCTATGCACAAAAATCACAGGCAAACGAAAGAGTAGAAATTCGAACGTTTGCAGCATAATCAGAAGCTAATGAATGAAAAATAAGCATGAATTTTTTTTATATCTACCATCTCGCTGTGAAACTTTAAGCCGCTTCACAAGATCTTTCTTGTAAAATATAAATCACGATCGTTGAGGTGATGTAGGTTCGTGTGATTATTTAGACCTGCAGTAATCACAAAAGAAGCGCATGATTCAAGTTTATCTAAGGTTTTAAAAGCATATATCACCCGTGCTACGGTAATACTTCCAATTTCTTTGCTCGTCGGAAAAAACAATCGTCCGGATAACTTTTGTGTGTCGATTTAGCAACGTCGACTAAAGATGACTGCATTCTTAGGGTAACCAACAAAAGAACGAGAGTTTGTTTTAAAGCTCACCATGGGAGGGTAGAGAATTATGAAAACAATAAAATATTTATAAAAAACAGCAACGGCAACCCGTCGAGTTTCAATAACACTCGTAAGCAACAAAAATCCATCATTTTTTGTCACATGCAATCAACGTAAGTTGCGTTCAAAACATTTGGCGCCTAAAAATTTAAAATTCGGACAATATTAGGACAGGTGCAAAAAAATAACAAGAAAATAAGAACAAAAAACATTCAAAAAGAAAGGTTTTCGGAACAATTATAAAACTTTAGGTATTCTGAATTAAATTTTTTTTTTTGGGGGGGACGTTGTTACAACGGGATATAATTGTTCCAGACATCGCAGTGTATTCGCAGCTTTTCACGCCGGGCAACCACAACCTTGCAGCATTTTTTTGCTGGATAATACAGAATTAGTGTTCACAACAAATTAACATGCAAAACCTTCAGTAATTATACAAACGGCTCGATATATATATTCGCGAGTCTTATCATTGCTCGCGATTATAAATGTTTTATATTAAAAAAGTGGCTTTTATATATATAAAAAAGCTTTGTTTTTGGAGAGAACGTGATTACTTTCACGTTTTAGTAGTTTATTTGTCTAAAGTATTTATTTTACTCTATTTTTCAAAAGTATTTAATCCTGTCGCACTTAACGCAAAGTAATTCAATCGCGTATACACACGAGTATATGATATGCAAAACTTTTTTTGGATGTTTAAAACAATGCATTGATACCATAGCTCACTAGCCTCTATCCCATGCACTCCTCCTCATAGATTTCAAAGTAATGCTTAAAATAGATTTGCAAAGCACTGTTGATTTACACAAAAAATCTTTTGATTGTGCAAGAAAAGCAAGCATTTTCACTTTTTTTAACTGAATTTTAATACACAGAAAGCAATATAATGACTACTATGATATAACCAATTCTATCAATGAATTACAAGGTAAGGTTAAAAAAAAAGAGATTTACCACGCAAATAAAAAAGAATATACCACGGGTATTGTTTCCAACTGTCAGATGCAATCATGCAGTGTGCCATTGCCAATTCAATAGAGGACACGTTTTTTTATAGGAAACAGTTACCGAAAGAAACTAGCCAGGTAAAAAAATTTGAATAAAAAATAACACATGAACAACAAATGAATGCATTTCACGAATATAACTTTTCGCGAACGGACCAATTTAAGGCTTTTTGCGACGACTTATTTTCGCGAATCTACTAGTACTTTTTTGCAATTTTTAGGCCTGTTTCAATTTCTAGTAATAAGACATGGTAGTGATACCATGTTCAAATGTTGTGTGTAGGGGTCACTGGTGTGGAACGTCATCTATGATAATACATGTGTTGTTATAATGACTGTCACTATGAAAGAATAGGGTAGTAAACATGAATAAAACAGTTTTTTATCATGACAAACAGAAGCAGAAAAACTCAGCACGTTCTGTGAAAACTGTATAAGGAATGATGGTGAGGTACTTATTTTATCAGACAACGGATGATTTTCAGATTGTAAAAGACACCATGATCTATAAATTAAGAGTTTCCTGGAAACCAAAGCAAGCTTTACACAAAAACTATTTGGTTCCCTGTTCACGTTAATTTTTGGGGAAATAATTGTGTTAGTAGATAAAGAAATGGCAGGGCAAGCGTAAAGCAGCTAGATCATAAAGTTGTTATTGAAATGGTTTGTGCATCATCATCAATACAACTTTCCTGACTAAGTTAGTCGGCGAAAAGTCATTTGCTACAAAAACAAACATGACTAACTAGATCTTTTAAGATCTTTTTAGACCACAATGGTTAAAACCATTGTGGTCTAAAAATTCTTCACAAGTGCTAAAGTTACTGGAAAGAGTTTTTAAAGCCCTTTATCAGATCATAATCCATGTAATTATGTTTTAAGCTATGAAAAATGGCCTTAATGACAAGACAAATGCACAAATGCATGAAAAAATGCAGCAGTAAAAAAAGAGCTCCATTTTTTTTTTTGTTAATCTCAGCGAAGCATGCGGTCGTACTCTAAGGAAAGAATTATGTGGTACATAAGAACAACTGATCTTGTAAAAAGTGACTTATTGCACTAGAATTCAGCTATAGAAAAACAGGGCCTGAAAATCAACTTTAGTGAACTTATGAAAGAAGAACAAATGTGGTAAACAGAAAGTATGCTTTAAGTATTTTAGAGTTTAAAGAAATGCATTGATATAAATTGGAACTGCTAATGTTTAAAAATGACAAAAAAGACAAAAAATTGACAAGACAACACATTCTAAGGCATGAACCAATATTTCAAATGGAAATATTTTTTTAATAGAAAATGGAAATGGTTGCATTTGTTATTTATAAAGAACACATAATAAAAGACGTAAGTAGAAACCTATGAATATTCTAGAACCATAACATCTCCAATTATCATTCTAGCATGTGTGATCACACTTGCGCGTATCCACACACACATGAAAAAGAATTGGCTGTGCTGTTTTCAGGTCTTAAATTGCATTCGTAAATTTAATATCATATGTGCAAAAGTTTATTTTTTGTAGACAAACTTGTTTCCTCATTGGCAAGGCTGACCTCATACAAAAAATCCATTAATGAATGCACTTGCCATGCTATATTTTAACAACTGTTTCTGTGCATGGGCTTGGGTCATCCAAGGTAGATTTAAAAAGCTTCTAAAATGATTATTAAATGTGTCATTACCTTTCTTGTAAAAAGGGAATATTCTTTGAATAAGTTACTCTTCAAAAACGATGCTGTGTTAGTTTTCACTGGGACGAATCATATTGCTACTGCTCAAATGCACTTAAAATTTCTTATAGCAAAAACCTGTCACAAACACTAAACTAAAACATCTTCTAAAAACAGGTTCACACTTTCCTTAATTAACATGGAGGTGAGCAAAAAAGCCTTCTCATTTAGAGCTGCAGATTCGTTGACTGTTAAACTGTTAATTTTTTAAAAGGTTATTGACAAACTATTTACAATAACAAACAATCTCTTTATAGAAATTACGAACCTTGGTAAAACATGAAACTTTTCTACACTTAGACACATGATTAACGTTTACACCAAGCATACGTTAATGAAGCTAACTGAAACAGCTTGCCGTTGTTTGCACTGACAATATCTATATCTTTAGATGAAATAAAAGTATAGTGTCAGTTATTCGTCACGTTTATCTATACACAAGTGTGTGCAGGAACATTGAAAATGTACTAGTCACAGTTTCTACATGTCTGCATTACGGAAGAATTGACATAACGGCCTGCAAAGATCCAGGAAAATAGGCCATGCTTGAGATTTCAGATCTAACCAAATAACCTAAAACCCCAAGCCCAATTGTCAACATTGACAAGTGAAGTCTGACAAGTTATAAGGCTGTAAACCTTTGATTGTGCGTATTCCAAAAATTCTTTGAACAAGAATGCTTATATACACAGTTGTCAAAGGTAACCTTACATTCTTTATTTTATCTAACACTTACTACCTGTACACTCAAAGAAAAAAAAGAAAAACTGGACAAGGAAAGAAATTTAGAAGTTCTACCGATTGTCTTGCGACTTTTGATCTGTGGATTGCCTGAAATTAAGCAGTGATCAACTTTTTAGTTGCATATATACTAGTCAATCAGCCCTTGGGAAAATCTACTAGGCAGAAGAACAATAGTAAAGATCTGTCATTTCAATAGACAATCTATTGTGTAAAGGTTGAAACGCTAATAAAGAAAATGTATAGGATCATGTGCTTTTGAGAAATGGTTAAAGAGATATTAGGGTTCAAACTTTTGAGGATGACATCATTGTGGGATGGCTATAAGAAGTTGGTCACATTTTTGTCCCGGGTGGTCCCTTACGCACACAGAATATGATGTTAGTTATTTCCAAGCTATTTTGCCTCAATCTTTAAAGTGAAATGCAAGGGCTTCACAAAATCTTAATGAACATTCCTTGACGTCAATGTTGTTTTGACATCAAAGGTTTTGTAAATAACAGAACAGCTTTATAGGTGATGTTTTATAGACTGTGTTAAACAAAATTTTGAAAAGTATAATCCACTTGCAGAATCTCTTTGCAGCTGTGGTCCTGGAGCACTATAGACCATTTGCCATTGATCCTTGTTAATAGTTATTTTGTTGCAACAACCATTGTAGAAATAGGTGATACAAACAATTGGTGAAAAAAATTGATTCGTAGTTTTAACATTTTCTTTGTAGAATGATTCACAAAAAGGCATTTCATTTGTGGTAAACATCTACCATTTTGTTTTGTTTCTATTCTTCAATTGGCAAAGAATTAATCATTATGTAAAAACATTGTACAAGTTTCTTTTGTTTCGTTTAATCCAAGGTTGGAATTAGAAAAATAAAGTCAGTTCGCAAAAACTTGCTGACTGCAGAAACCTCTTTGCAATTGTCTGGGATCACTGTACTTTCAATTGATCCCTTGATAATGCAAGCCTATCAATAAGAAAATAACACCCAAGCAATAAACTCAAGGTTACAACAATTTAGACTGGGCGAGCAATCTGAGTAAATAGAATAAGTTTATAAATGCATATTTTATTACAAAATCTTTTTTCTATTTTATCTTACAGTCTATGTACAGCAATGCTAGAAGTCGTGTCAGGATTAAAGATTCACTTAGTGATGAATTTAGTGTAAATGTTGGTGTACATCAGGGTTCTGTACTTAGTCCTTTGTTGTTTGTTCTAGTCTTAGAAGCGCTGTTGAGGGAGTTCAGAACAGGTTGTCCATGGGAGTTATTGTATGCAGATGATTTGGTTCTCATAGCAGAGTCGATGGAAGAATTAGTTGAAAAGTTTGAGAAGTGGAAGAAAGGACTAGAAGAGAAAGGGCTAAGGGTGAACACAGCAAAGTCTAAAGTCATGATTAGTAGCATTGCAGCCAAGTGTGACCTTGTAGTTGGAAAGTGGCCTTGTGGAGTTTGCAGGAAAGGGGTTGGTAGTAACTCAATTTTTTGTCAGACTTGCAAGCATTGGGTACATAAGAAGTGCAGTAGTATTGGTGGAAGGTTAAGAGCTGACATTCAGTTTTTATGCAAGCGTTGCAAAGGTGAGATTATAGTGAATGAAGTATTTCCAGCTTTAATGATGTACAACAGTGGCTCGTTAGAGATAGTCGAGAACTTCTGTTACTCAGAAGCAAGAGCTCTGAACAAGAGCGATCGCTCTCCCCTTATTGATAGGCCTGATAATGGTTATTTTGTTGCAGCAACCGTTATAGAAATGGTGAAACAAAATGATTGATGAAGAAATGGAATTTGCAGTTTTAACGTTTTCTTCGTAGAATGATTCCCAAAGACGGCATTTCAATTTGCAAATTGCGACCTGCTAAGCCGAACCCTGTGATCTTACGTTCGATTATGCATTGGAAGAACATTGTAAAGGTTTCTTTCAAATGAACTTTGTTTAAGTTTTGTTTAATCTAATATTTAAATTTTGGTGAGTTGTTTGTATTCTTGTAAAGAATGTTCAGTTCCAAATGTTTTGTGACTACAATTTTACACCCCTACCATTTTTAGACTGAACTCACCAAGTTTATCTAAAGATCTATCAATCAGAAGATATATTAGGCATGTTAGGCCACCTATCACTAAGTGAAACTAAAGAAAAAACGATGCACTACAAATTTTACCATTGTATATCAAATCAAAAAGAGGTCCATGATGATAGTTCCCTCTCGCATGACACAGAAGGCGGCAGAAGGTAAGACCTGAAGGTAAGACCTGCCCTCAGTTTAGCAAGCAAAGGTTCTGTTAAGGACTCTATTATTGAGTCTCCTGTGCGGTTCTGCTGTGGAACTGAGTCTGTGTCAGGCATTTTTAAAGCTTGACTTGTTCTAGTGGAGAAATGTAAACATAAGATGTATATACATTGTTTATAGTGAGAAAATTACCATTGCAAATATTTTTTTCCCGTTGCAAATCAAGTCCACAATGGTAATTTCTGAAAATCAATTGCTATCTTAGAATTCTATGAAACCTACTAAGTTACAAAAACACAGAGTTTTACCAACATTACTTCGTCTATCAACAAGAATTGCATGGGCTAAAAATGCCTTTTCTAGTGACAGAAGAGTTCATTACAGTTTATAACAACAGTTTATATCAAGCCTTGTATTCCGAAATCCCTGCACATAACTTTTGATAAAAAACATAATGGCAGATATACTGCAATGGTATCACAAGCAAACCTAACTGACACGTTCATTCAGAATGCACGTGCGCAAAATTCGCGATATATTTTGTAATTTTTTCAAGATGGTAGACGTCGTCGCATGCCTGACAAACATTGTTTTACAAATTGGATGCTCTACTGATTTTGAACAAAAGCTGACTTTCATGACTACAAAGCGTTTGTTTTAATTTTATAATGTTTGATAACATGTTGGCGAAGACAAAAAAATTGTTGGTGGCTATGGCGAAAAGCAAGAAAACGAAAGAAGAACATTTCATTGTCAAGAACGTATTTTTTTCCGACAGGGGCAAAAGGAGCATATAAAAATGCCTAAAACTAACATTCAAAAGTTTTCCAAGCCTATTCATAGTTATTTTTATTAATTTCAAACATTGTATTACCAGAAGAAATCAACGTCCTGGTGCTTACATTTTTTTGCTCTGAAAAATTTGCCTTCAAAGTCAAGATATTTTGGTGACCTGTAGCTAGCTATAAATGGCACTTGAATGATGATGTTATGAGTAGTATAATGAATTGTAAGTAGAATTTTGTTATTACTGACTAAAAAAGGTTACTGATATGAATGTTTTTTCTTAGTAAACTATATTTTGTGTTTTTTTCATCTTTTCAACGCTGGGCTGGGCCTCTGCTCTCCTAGCAACGCATTGTTGTTATGACTAAGTACTGTGTATAGCTTTACAACTTTGTGCATAAACATGGTAGCCTTAAAGTAAAATATCAATAAGGAGTGTATTACACTGTGTTGTATAAGAAATATAGTGTGAATAGAACTATTTTATTGCGTTTACAATTGTTTATCACCAATTATGACGTGTTATTCTATTCTTACCTAAATTTCGGATATACGATTCCTAGGAATTGCTAAAACCTCTCCCCCCTTTCTTTTAGTGTCGAAAAGATGCTAATACACAAGTTCACAGTCTCACAGTCTTTCTTTTGTTACCACGTCTTATTGAGAATTAAAAAGAAAAGAAGTAAACTGTAATGAATTAAGAAGGCTCTTACCATGAAAAAAAGTGAAATATTTTTTAGAGCATCATTGAAAAATTAATTTGTTTTTTGCCAAAACCCCTTGAACAAGAACTTAAAAATTCAAATTACACATTAAAAATACTTATTATCGGAGAATTTTGTGTAAAAATATGTTAGGATTGTAACAGTGAATTTTACAAAAAAAGTATATATGCATACACCTTTTTGTATAAGAAAACCCTTTTTTGACTTAAGCCTAAATGTTCTTAGCAAGGTGACTGAATATAGGCTGAAATTTTCTTAATTTTTATTTCTCTATTTTATGTATTTTATTTGAAACATCTATTTTTATTGTGTGAATGTAAATATCAAGGTCTCCAAAAATTGGATCTTAACATGCTGGGGCTGGGGATTTTCTAAGGATTTTGAGGTTTTTAAGGCTCGTTTTCTTATAAAACTATTTCTTAGGGAGCGTTTACATATTACGTAATTAATTTTTTGCCTATTTTCTATTCCCCCCTCCGCCATGTAATCAGTCGTAATCATATGGTTGTCCCCCCTCCCAAAATTACGTCATCATCTACTTACCCCCTCCCCCCCCAAAAAAAACGCTTTAGATAGTTGATATTTTTTTACACTCATGATAAAATATGCTGTTAATTTTTTTTGATTTCCTTATGTCATCAAACAACTTGACCCCTCCCCCCTCCCCCATAATCAAGCGTAAGCAATTTCGATGCCTCCCTCCCCCCCCTACTTGATTAAATAATATGTGAACGCTCCCTTATAAAAAAAATGTGTATATATTCTTTATAGGGAGAAAGTTTCACTGGGGAAATGTTCCGCGAGGAAAAAAAAAAGCGAAATAATGAGGATTTACATTCGCAAATAAGTGATTAAATCTATTTCGCTTAATTTTACTTTTATATTTGCTCCTATACAATTTATATGCTCGTCTTTTTTACCTGCACAAGCTTAACATTCCAGTCATTATGAAATGTCTATGAAATACATTAAAAAAAATCCAAGGCAAAAAATTTATTTCAAAATTTATCCTGTTAAGGTAATGTAAATATTAAAATCCACTTTCATATTTTTTTTAGTTTTTATGTGGCGTCAACAACCTGTTAAAGTGTTTATGGATTACTCCTTGTATGGTTTCAATCGTTTGGGATACTTTTTGTTGCAAACACAACTATGCACATTATATGGTTCTTATTGGAAGACTTATTTAAAGAATTATGTTAATGTACAGTTTTTATTTTTATGTTTGCTAAATGAAATACACAAATTATATTGTAACTTAGATTATTTTATCTTTGTTTGAGACTTTTCTTCATGAGTTCTAAGGGGCATGTTCATATGGGAAATATTTTCTCGGGAACCGGGAAAAGGTTTCAGCATGATATCAAGTCAAGATCTCAAACTCTTAACAAAATTTAGTTGCGTTTATATGAGAAAAAACATTTACCCGCCTACCAAGATCTCGGGTGCGCATGATCGAGATCTCGGTAAGCGGGTAATGCATTTTCCCAAAAATAAGAAGTTTCCGCGGCAGGCGAGATAAATTTATGTCGGTTGGGCATAATTTTCAAGAATAAACAATAGATTCTTATCATAATAAACAATAGAAACTTATCACATGGTATTTTCTCACCCGAGGAAAAGTTTTCTCGCCCATGCCATATGAACAGAAAGTAAAAATTATATCATGCTGAAATATTTCCCCGCTATCCGAGGAAATATTTGATATGAAAAGCCCCTAAATATGACATTTCGCACTTAACAGCAAAAGCGTGGCAGTATACATTGTTCAAAGCATTCATAAGGCCTTATTTGGTTTATTTTTTCACAGTTTAATTAACAGCCAGCTAGCTAAATATAAAACCGAAACTGCCACTAGGCTCTTGGAGTGCTCTTAAAACATGCTCTTATTTCATCCAAATTTAAGGCTTGTATTCTTTGGCCAAAAATTAACCCATGTGCTATTAAATGGTAATGCAATTGTGTGGCCACATATCAATCTGCTATATCTTAAGCTTTTGCTGCATTTTTTCCCTGTCCTAGCATTTATGGCTATAGCTACCCCACAATGACCTGCTACACTGTATCTAGGTGGTCTTGATCTACCACACTTTCATACTTAGATTTGTGCAAATCAGAGTGACATCAAAAGAACTGTTAAATGTAATAATGAGATTAATTTAACCTTTTTTGACTATCTAAGACTTAGCTATAGAACTTTTTGCATGTCGTTCTGTCGGCCATGTTTGTTGATATTCAAGGAGGCTAGCTAGCCCCAAACACCCTTACCGTGGAAAATGCTTAAAAACTTTTAGTAAAAAAATGTAAGCAAAATAAGGTTTTTTGCAGCGGAAAGACAAATCCCGTAGCTTTTCAAAATATATATACTTTGCTGGGTGAAAAACTTTAGTTCTCTCTCAAATTTTGGTAGAATATAGGAATTCTGCAAATTTGTCGGATAAAAAAACCCTTTCGTTTACGTTGCCACAACAAAAGCAAACCCGTCGTTTTCAGTGTTTATACGGAGCCTTGGCCACACTTATTATAATAAGATACAAAGTAAACAATATTTTAGCACCATGCCTTGTAATTTAGCATGTTAAGTCAGGTATGTCGAGATTATGACGTCATCATCGCCACAGAATTTTTGCGTTTTGAGATTTCAAAAGTTAGCGCATGCGCAGACTGAATTTCCCGTGTACAGGCGGAACTGAATGACCGTGCTGAAAGTGTGCATAGAGTTCTCAAAAGGTTTTATTTAATACAATTTGCTCGATATATATAAATATATAGTTAAGTCACACAATTCCTTGAGGGTTGTCTTTTTATGTGGCTGAGTCAACGAAATTGAAAGCGCTGTTGCATTTAAGGTATGATTTGGGCAAGTTCAGGAATAATTCAGACAAGTTCAGGATTTATCAGTCAAAAACCGCAAATTTAATTCAAAAAGTCGCCCTCATACATACAGGCGTTTTCAGTGAGTCAGTATATTTGTCAAAAGAAAAGAATATTTGTCTGTCGTTGCAATCGGAAGGAGAGGAAAAATCGTTGCTATAACAAAGAGGTTATCATAATAGTTATAAGGTATTTTGTATCTTCTCTGGAATAATAACAAAGCTCCAACATAGTGGGGATCCCTTCTTTTTTGATTAGTACTAATGATGGTATATACTGAAGACAATAAAACAAGAATGGTACTACAAACAAATATTGTTGAACATTTGTGGGTTGAAATGGTGAGCAAGCTTGCACTTTTTACAGCTGTTTGCAGTTTATTGGCACCCACATAGATGGGCCAGATTTCCTGATTGTTAACAACATTTTCTAGACTTGTAGTTGATAAATACATAAACAAAAACTTACCACAGTTAGGGAAGTCAGACTTTGTTCAATATTTCTGTCCACCTCAACAAATAATCCACTACCAGAAGTCATATGTTAATGATGCAAAAATGATTAGCTAGCTATAGCTAGCTAGAAAACTAAACAATTAGTTAGCCTTTTTGGCACCAACAAAAATTAGCTATGTCTTCTCAAATAGATATCAAACTGTGTTTCTTTTGCTTTACGTATTTATGGAGTAAAAAATATATCTAGCAATATATTTACCATATAACAAATGGGTATTATAATACGTCTAGCTAGCTTGCTAGTTAGACCTAGCTAATTTATTGTTTTGGTGTTAGCTGTAATAATAAGTAGACTTCGCAATATAGCTTGCCTTTTCGGCAGACTGCTAATGTTCTGTCTCTGTTTTGTTCTAAGACTTCGTTTGGTTTTAATCACAGTATGTTGCAGATTTAGGAACAACGTAATGTCAATTCTTAATCCACGTGGTTTAAAAGTATCATAAAATATGACAAACTAACAAGTATATTAACTCTATACTCGAATTGTTGTAGCTCCCAATACTCCAACGCTTAAGGAAGCTGCGAGTAATGCAAATATACCAAGATAAATAGACCAGAAATAAAATTGACAGTAACGTAATAACCAGCTAACACCCACACGCCATACCATCCATCTTCATCTAAGACGAAAGATATAGTTAACTCAGTTGGCCAGCACACCTATAGACAGGGCACTACAGTGAAAACTGACACGGACGGACGGACGCACGGGACACAAAACAAACTTTTGGCACAAGTATTGACAAAAACAGATCCTGCAAAAAGTAAAATATATTTTCTAAATTCTTATTGGTGGTGAGAAGGTGTGTGAGAAGTAATATTATCTAAATGTACTTCACTCCAATATCGCTAATACAGTTGATTTATAGGGAAACTCTTTAGGACATGTACGAAAAATGTTGATGAAAATAAAAGCATAAGTAAGAAAACTCTCTGATTTTACAGGAGCAGAAAATCTTTGAAAAATCTATTCCTAATAAGTATTTGAATACCATCACATAAGAAAGGCCAGATGAGCGCGACACATTTACGTTGGATAGTTTAATGGTCAACTGGGTTCGATATTTCGGGCATGACTGCTGCGAGAAAACATCTGTATCAGTAAAGGGGGAAGTAATGACGTTAAAATACAGCAATATATCTCACCTTCTTATCGCACACCCCCTGTTTTCGTTTCTATTTGGAACGCATAAGGCAAGGCTGTTTTTAAATGGAAAATTTTGCGTGGAAATCACTCCCGATCTTTTCCCAATTTTTTATATAAGGATGAAAATTAAAAAAAAAACGCTACAAGCCCCCAAGGGGGGGGGTCAAAACATTTCGCACAACGGAACCGATGCTAAGGTATCAGCATTTGAGTTTTCAATAAATCAATTTAAAGCAAGGAAAATATTAGAAACTTGATCCATGCAACCTCGTCCCCAGGGTACGTATTGTTACGGAGGCGTCCCGTGTCAGAATATCATATTGGCCATAGTTGATAGACAAAAAACCCTGGTTTATAAAATCGGTAAAATTCAAAATGGCGGGAGATCAATTTTTTGCTGATGTTGAAAGTGCCCATTTTTAAGCTAACCGTGCACGCTGATTCAAAAATGGCAGAGCGACAAGAGAAAACATTGCATGAGGAAGAAACTTTTTACTATTTAGACGACGATTTTGATGAAATTTTAAGTTTTTAAAAGAAAATGAAATACTAGAAGATGAAATAGAATCTATCGCTGAAAATGTTTTTGTCTATCAACTATGTATTGGCGTAGGAAAGTTATGTACCTTATAATTTTGCAAATAAATACCGTTCGTTAGGCGCCGGTGTGTCAAGACACTGTCTTTATATGGCTCTGATTTTAAAATTTGAATATTTAAGTATCGATGGAGTGGCATATAAAAAAGGGTGATTTTCCACATACATTCTATCTGCTTAAATCAGTCCTCTACATCACGCATGTTCTGAAACTTCATCGTCGCAATATGCCCTGGGAACGAGGTTGCTGAAAGCTTTATGATTTTTATGCAAAGTCGACTTCATCTTTGGTATGCTCACTTAATTAATTTGTCATTTATAGTGTTACTTTCTAATTATAGAATATGTTTAACAAAAAGAATATTTTTCATTTCATAAAATAAGCATAAGCTTTTCAACGTTCATCATTAGAGCCATTACAAAATTGACAACCATCTATATTATATACCCGTATATGTCTGTCTGTCACGCAAAATGGTACCGCAAGTTGCGAGACACACGAAATGTAGTAAATACAGGACGGGCGATTATCCACGGGTCACCGACTATTTCTATATAGATATATATCCATTATAAAATGGAAGCCAGTATGGAAGATTGGGACATTGCACAATTCCCTTTGACCTAATACAATCAAATCTGGACATAAAAGAAACCTCTGGCCTAGAACATAAAAAACTAACAAAAATTGCATTTTTAACTGATTTGTCTATGACCTCTTTTCTATTTACTTTTATTGCAAACTAAAGTTACAAATGTGCTTTTGTATTTTTATATTTATTTTACTTTTAAAAAAATTGGGACTTTACATGTTTTTTTTATAAGCATGACAGCATCCGTAGGCTTAAATTTAAGCCTAAGAAAATGTTTTTATGTTTTTTGTTATGTGAGCAGTTTTTGTTTTTATTCTTTATGTCTAAATTAACCAGTATGTAGTGAGATTTAAGTTGTAATTACTGATGTTTAAAATTCAAATGCAATATTTTACAAATAAACATATTTTGAGCCTGATCACGTGTTTTTTATAAGTTCAATAAATCTTTTTGCCATTAAGCATAACCTAAGCATATTTTAAGCCTGAAAAAGTACTTTTCACAAGCCTCATTTTGAGATAGTATACCATAATGCACTTTGCCGTTAACACATGCGCTATAGTGAAAACATTTTGAGAGGTGGTAGAAACCAGCCCTGTAGTGAAGTTTCACAAATAAACACGTGCACACCGATAAGCTAGTTTAAAATAGTAACTCCAGAAGCAAGTCAATTTTTTCCGTTTATGTCCGCAAGAATAGTTAAAATGATTTCAACTATCAGTTTTACTCAGGACGGAAGATTTTACCAACCAATCAGGTTCCACAAATCACAATTGTCCATTTCATTCAGTTTAATTCCGCTTTTTATAGGAAATTCAGCATCCTGTAAAGTCGAAAAATGTAAAATATTTTCAGAAATAATACTAATGCGACACGCGCCAACCTCATCCCTAGGCTTTCTTGTGCCTCGCTGGCGCTGTGCCGTGGGACAGAAAGGAATGGACAGCAAGCTCTGAGATCGAGGTCGATACACGAGTTTCTTAATTTCAGAAGCTAAATTCTAAATTTTTATTATGATAGAACTCTGATTAATAAAGTTAGGGAATGTGTTGAACTTGGACAAAAGCTGGGTTACAGGAGCGCTCGCACAAAAAACTGAGGCAAACCCAAAATTTAAAGATATGGTTGGAAGTCTGGATATCAAACAGTGACTCACGTCATCGTCATCGTCTAATCAACGTCGTTTCTATGTTGTTCAGAAATATTCTCACAACGATTTTTCATCTTCTTTTTAACGTCGAAACAACATCTCGCAACGCCTAATCAACGTTGTTTCTATGTTGTTCAGAATCAACGTCTGTGTGTAAAGTTACAACAAACAAAAATGAAGAAATAGTAACATATTTATTTCAAAGTTCTTGTGAAACTTGAAGCAGAAGAATTCGGTGAAGCCTACGAATATGTGATTGGGTGGTGAAATTGTTTGTATTTTGTGTTATTGTTTTTAAAATACACTCCCATACTTACCGGACTCTAATTTTTTATACAAACCTTTAAACATAAACCACACCACTCATGAAATAGCGTCTAAGGGAGATAAAGGCCTGGCGCGAGGTTGTGTCAGTGTCTAACAATGCATACACCCGCCAATGAAAATATAGCAACATGTCTAACACTACACGCCGTTATAACAATATAGAAACCAGGTGTTTGAAATGCATTATGGTAGAAGATTTTGAATTTAATATTACGGTAAACTCTTGATATAAAGGACAGCTTCTTAACAAGGCCTCATTTCGCCTAATTTTTCTTCAGTCCTCAATTTATTCACCTTCTTAAAATTTTGTCACTTGTCAAAGTTTTGGTTAATGGTTGTAGAGACCATATAGATTTAATACCCACACAAGTGACGAACACAACGCTCACAAAAACTTTTGAATGCGAATTCACAACAACAATCCAATGAACAGCACATTTTTTTAAAGACCTTCTCTTTTCAAATGGTTGCATTTATGATTTGTAAAAGTCAACCAAAATGAGAACATTAGCAAAAAAGAAGCTGAATATGATCCATCGAAGCCACTCTACCTGGTGTCATATTTTACGAATGCTTTACTGATCACTCCACTGTGAAATTGACTTAATTAAAGACATGACCAACTTCACACTGCCTATGCTTTGAAATTGGATTTCTTGTGGAGGTAGACGCTGGTAAAATGCTACGAGGACGCTTAAGTAAATCAGTCCATGATCGGATACACTTGAAAACAACATCAAAGTTACAGAGTTTCATGTGTTATAAGAAGTGTTATGTGTTACGTGTTATAAGAAATAATACATGAAGTATATAATCAACTAAAAGTATACACAGCCAGTGTATAATCAACTACACTAAAATGTGCAAGATTTCAAAGCAACTTTTAGGAGTAATATTGGACTACAACAATTTATGTTCCACTTGAAGTTTTTAAAGGCACAGTGGACTCAAAGAATCCCATTTTCTCCATAATAACCATTTATATATAATTTTATGGAGCACTCGTATTTCTTTTTCTGCTTTTATATCGAATAACTATTTGCTCTGAGAGTGTTATTATTGGAATTTTATATCAAATAAAACAATTCGAGTGAATTAGGGCAGGATTTTTTAAAATCTTCAAAACTGTTTGATTTTCAATTTAAAGGCATTTTTAGTAACTCAAGTGCTAGGTGGAAAGTCAAATTGCTTTTAAAAAAATATGTGTATAATTTATATGCATTAATGGAGACAGAAAGTACGATATGACGAAAAAAGGCGGTAATATTTTCCTTTTTCTTGCATTTTCAAATGCTTCAAAAAGCATTCTTAAAAAGGCTATTATAATTCGCCTCGAAATATTCAACCAAGGTACCAAAGAATCATCTAATTAAAACGCGTTATGTAAACAGCTTTCTGGTCTTTACGGTGCAAAAAGTAGACGTTTTTCTTTAAGCAACCCAATTGCTAAGGACTGAGGCCTAATTTTATGTCAAAGTTAAGCAACTGAGGCTTCAACCAGGATAATCTAACAAGCAATCTAGAAAACAGCTCTTTAAAAGAAAAAAATGCAAAAATTAATTTCGAGCTAAATCATGTAAAATTTGAATGCAACTTCTTTGCAACTGAAGCTGAACTGAAATGAAAATGGCGTTCTTAATAAAAAAAAACGTACATCTCTACTAAGAGACTCACAGAGAATAACACAATACTAAACTGTTTGAAAATACAAAAAAAACAAATGCTGCCAATACTGGTGCAGTATTTCACATCACATCCGTCGGTACACGCCCAAAGTCGCACTGCAGTTCGGGCAATGATGCACCGCGTCCTTGCACGAGTCCACACAAAACGGAATAAAACAGCAAATCCAAAACCTAAAAGTGAAATAAATCTTGTAGTTAGACGCCTACCTTAAAACTTATAATGATATTCTTTCTCTTCTAGACAAAGGTCATAATGCTGAGTGACAATAGGATTTATGCAAGGAAAAGTGAATTCAATAGGCGCTTAAGATGGTTATTCCTGTCATAATGTATTGAAACACAGGTCACTTCACAAATAACACATATTCATAATAATTATTACTGAGTATACATTTATTTAAGTTCTTAGTCGTTTTTTCAACAAGAGTTTTTTTGCAAAAATATCGGAAAACCAAAACTTTGTTTAACCAAAATCAGTTTTTAATCTAGCTTAATTTACATTTAGTTAAAAAGAGCAATATGTTTTCCAAAGTGGAAGGGTTAAAATTTTTATTTCTGTAGGCTTGTGTTAAGGTTGCAACACAAAGTGACCCCAGGAACTCAAAGAGAATCACACAGAACAAAGCTTTGTCTTGCAGGCCTATCAATAAGGGGAGAGCGATTGCTCTTGCTCACGCAAAGACTCGCCCAATTCTAAGAAATGAGAGACTAGCTGAGCCATAAATTGCTCCCTCAATTCCACAAAATTTTCTGGCTGAGCAATATCAATTCATCTCACATGCAAATCAATGTTATTTCACATGCAAATCAATGTTATCTTTCTTATTATTTGCATTAAAAAAAAATATATATATATATGAAAAAGACGGTAAAATAGATAAAAAAGATTTTTTTAATAAAATATGCATTTATAAACTTATTCTACTATTTATTCAGATTGCTCGCCCAGTCTAAATTATTGTAACTTAGGGGGAGCGATTTATTGCTCGGGTGTTATTTTCTCATTGATAGGCTTGTCTTGGGTAAAAAGATATGTCGTATGAGGAAAACATAATCTACCTCCTCAATTTTGTTTTACTCTTGCAGGACAAACCATGGGCCATATAATTCTCAAAACAAATCAAAATACAATAAAAAAATAAAAATAATGAAATTAAAAAAACAGTTACCCAAAACAAAACATAAGTAAGCACAATAGCCAAGCAAATGTTCCTGGATCATAATGAACGGCTGACACAACCTGAGCTCTACACGACGGGCATGTCAATGCAACAGGAAATTCATGAAACATAACAGCAGCAGTCGTGACGACAGCTGGTTGGGTTGTGATGACAGTCGTGGTATTGTGAGATGCCTGATATCCCCCCTGTTGTGGTGGTGGCTGTTGTGGATATCCTCCCTGTTGGGGATAACCTCCAGGTTGAGCATAACCAGGTGGAGGTCCTGCTTTACTTGGCTCTTGTGTTGGTGGGTACTGTCCTTGAGGGGGATAGCCAGGCTGTTGGGGGGGATAGCCAGGCTGTTGAGGGGGATAACCTGGCTGCTGAGGTGGTGCATATGGTGGTGGTGGTTGAGCCATAATCTTTTCAAAATTTTCTAACTCTTTTGTTATAAATTACTGAAATGAAACACATTTCAATCAACAATGTACAGTGAAAAAACATTAAGGGATCAAATAATCATTTAAGTTCATAAACGAACAAGTGTAAAAAGTAACTGCCATCTGCAAAATTGTCAACCAAATTAAAAGATTTTCTTTCTGCTAAAATTTCTTCCCTTTAAATGACAGATGGACTTACGTAAAAGTAAAACATTTTTACTTTAATGTAGCTGTCACCACTTAGAAAAGAATGACCTTAAATGTTTTAACAACTTTTAACTCAATTCCTAATTCCTTCTAATTTGTTTTTCAACACATTTCTATGGCTGTTCATTAATTTATTTATTTAAAATTAATTATAAATAATAAATAAAAAGAAATATATATATAATCTTAGTTTTTAAAAAAGAAATGTTTTACAGATAAAACCTTAAACTAAATGATTTATTGGTACAAAGAAATTGGATAGAGGTGTGTGTTCTGTGGGATTGTGGAGCTTAATGATGCAAGTTAACTGCACACTAATAATTTAAATTAAAAATATATCTACTTCTAAGAGAAGTAAACATTCCGTTGAAGCATAAATTAGCATTTTTAAAAAAACACGTCAGGGACAAAATTTACATCAAGCCAATTATATATAATTTGATGGCTCGTGGAAAAACCCATGGGTTCGTCCATACTTTTTACACCACATTGCTTGCATCTCCCTACTTGTGGTATCATTTTGCGTGACAGACGTGGAACAAATCCACGGGAATTCACCGGTCATACATACTTCTTGCATTGGTATTTCGCAAATCTTTTTTTCACATGGTATGAAATTACTCTATGGTTGTGATATGGTCCCTGAAAAGATCTACTTATGGGCACTGAAGTATTAAAAACTGCATGTTTTTGTTTTAATTAGAACCTAGTTTATTAAAAAATTTAGGCTGACATTACAGACTAAGAACAGCTGGAAATCTTTTAAGCTCAATATCTTGAGAACGAAAAAAGATTTTTTTTAAAATTCCAAAAAACTTGATAAACAACTTTTTATCCTCTTTAACATACAAAGTATCATTTTCAATGCAGGAATCCCTTTAAGAACAAAAAGTTGCAAATAGTTTAAAAAATTTAAATTTGACACTTTCTTACAGTTTTAAAGATTGTTTAAGAACATAATAAAAATAAATTCGAATTTATACCAGTATATATAATTACTTTTTAATATATATATAATTCGTTTTGATAATTTAATCAAAAGGCAGAAAAAAATAGTCAACAAACAAATAATCCACTTACTAAAACACCCTAAAATAAATTTCTTAATTTCTTAAAAAAAGCGTGAATAATTAAAACTTCTTTACTTATCTGCAACTTTGACTGTTTTCTTATTTATAATAAAGAAACTGCATCAAAGGAACAAAATAAGTTAATTATCCATGACATTGTATAAGAAAGTTTTTAAATTAAACTTTTTTGAAACCACGCAAAAGACAAAATAAAAATAAAATTTTAAAAGAGCGTAGCGAAAAGATCAAAGAGTTTGAGCCGTGTGCAACCATTTCATGTGTCCGTAACACAACTTTTTTTTGCGCACAAACAGACAGAATAGGGCTATTATTATAGAGACTAGTCAGTAGCCTGTCCTTTATTTATCACATTTCGTGTTTCCGTAACACGTTTTTTTTTTGCGCACAAACAGACAGACGGAATACAGCTATTATTAAAGAGACTAGCTGATAGCCCGTGGAAAAATCCACGGGGTCGCCCGTCCTTTATATATCGCATATTTCATGTTTCCGTAGCACAACGTTTTTCTCGCGCACAAACAGACAGACGGAATACGGTTAGTATTAAAGAGACTAGCCGTTAGCAGGTGGAACAAATCCACAGGAATTCACTGGCCATACATACTTCTTGCATCAATACTTTGCGAATCTTTTTTTCACCTGGTATGAAATTACTCTATGATAGTCATATGGCCCCTGAAATGATCTACTTATGGGTACTGAAGTATTAAAAACTACATGTTTTTTGTTTTTATTAAAACCTAGTTTACAAAAAATTTAGGCTTACATTAGGCCGAGATCATAGTAATACTATATTAAGCTTAGCAAAATTTACGAAAAGAAAGCAAAGTAGGGTCACGTCGCTTTCTTGTAGAATGATCGCATTTTTACAGCCAGATCTGGGTTAAAAACTAAAAGCTGTAAACAGTTTTTAAAAATTTAAATTTGACACTTTTTTATGCTTTTAAAGATAAATAAAACAAAACAAAAAATACTAATAATAGAAAAAATTCAGCAAAAAATGAGTACACTCAGCTTCAGCGATCTTATAAAAAATATTTATGGTGAGATCAAACAAAATTCACAAAGGAATAAATTCGAATTTATACTGAGTAAATATAAATACTTTTTTAGAATTTATTATACTATAATAAGTATTATAAATACTTTATTAGAAAAAAAAATAGTCAACAAGCAAATAATCCACTTACAAAACGCCTTTAAATAAATTTGTTAATTTCTTAAAAAAAGCGAGAATAATTAAAACTTCTTTTGAAATAGACAACGCGATGTTAATTGTCCGCAACTTTGAACGTGTACTTATAACAAAGAAACTGTATCAAAGGAACAATAAAAGTTAATTATCCATGACTTTTGTATTAGAAACTTTTTAAATTAAACCTTTGTGAAACCACGCAAAAGACGAAATAAAAATAAAATTTTATGATAGTGTAGCGAAAAGAGCAAAGAGTTTGAGCTGTGCGGAACATTTCGTGTGTCCGTAACACAACTTTTTTTCTTGCGCACAAACAGACAGACGGAATACGGCTATTATTAAAGAGACTAGTCAGTAGCCCATGGATAAATCTATGGGTTCGTCCGTCCTTTATATATCGCATTTCGTGTTTCCGTGACACGACTTTTCTCTCACCCACAAACAGTCAGACGGAGACTAGTCGTTAACCCGTGGAAAAATCAATGAGAATTAGCTGACATAATTATTTCGTGCACCTGTTATGAAATTACTCTGTGGTAGTAATGGTCCCTGGAAATATACACTTATAGGCACAGAAGCCGTGTAAACTACACATTTTTCTTTTTTTATGGTATAGTTAATCGGAAATAGTGTTACGCCGCTTCTCGTAAAATGCATATACTTAACAATAATTTGCGCATTTTTACGACCTGATTGAGGTTAAGAAAGAGGCTTCTCTTGCAAATAGTTTTTAAAAAACTAAATTTGAAATTTTCTCACACGTTTTGTTTAGTTAAAAACATAATAAATTTCAGCAAAATAATAAGCACATCCAGCTTCATTGTTGTTTTATAAAAAATGTAAATGGTTAAAGATGATACAAAATTTACAAAATAAATTCCAAATTCATCTTTAGAACAAAAAATCACTTACAAAATCTTTCTAAAATTTATTGTTCTCCTCCTATTATCGAAAACTTGTTTTTGTTAATTTCCTTGAAAAGGCGCGAATAATTAAAACTTCTTTAATGAAATAGACAACGCAATGTTAATTGTCCGCAACTTTGACTGTGTAGTTATTTATAACAAAGAAACTACATCGAAGAAACAATAAAAGTTAATTAACCATGAATTTTGTATAAGAAACTTTTTAAATTAAACTTTTGTGAAACGACGCAAAAGACAAATTAAAAATAAAATTTTAAAATAGCGTAGCAAAAACATCAAAGAGCTGTGCGCAATTTCGTGTGTCCGTAACACAATGCTTTTCTTGCGCACAAACCGACAGACGGCTATTATTAAAGAGACTAGCCGTTAACCTGTGGATAAATCCACAGGTTCGCCCATTATTTATTTATAGCATTTCGTGTTTCCGTAACTCAACTTTTTTCTTGCGCACAAACAGACAGACGGAATACAGCTATTATTAAAGAGATAGATATTAACTACTTAAAAGTTGGTGGCTAGGCCATAGGATTATCTAATTCCAATGTCTTTTTTAAATGGCTTATTATGTAAGTGTGCTTAAAGAACTAATGAAAAAACTTATACTCATTCAATAAATTTACTTACTTACTTACTTATTCAAACCTGTCTATAACACTAGCTACTTAAGAGAACCATAATATTGCTAGATTTGGCTGAATTTGGTTGTTAGACACATTGACAGTTAGACAAGAATTTTTCTAGTTTCTTATTGCTGCAAGCATCTAACAAATTAATAACAACAAAGTATATTTCTAATTCAAGCCCTGTGATACCGAAAACTTCTAATGCGAACCATTTAAATACCATCAGTCTGGAAACATTTGACAGGGTATATAACCCTTGAGATTAGTAAGGCTAGCCATATAAAACATAAATCTATTATTGTATATATCATCTAATATTGTGCATTAAATTCATGCAAGGACAGTTGAAAAACAGCTCAACAACAGTGACAGTTATTCGGAATGCTCGACGTGATTGAAATAGGGTGTAGAAATCAACATACTAGCATTGTTATTACATACAAACATAAATTGACATTTAAAACCATAGCTAGCCAACTACGATGTAAAGAAATAATAAATCGCAATCCATTTTAAAACGCCCACTGTCTGGTTCGGGCAATGTAATGTAAAATGTGATGTGATGGGACACTTCCCGATGATGTAATGTTTTTGGGTGTACATGGAAACGAGGCTGATATGAACATAAAAACCAACCTAGTTCTTAGGGTAATTTTTCGCTTTTTTGGTATCTATCTGAGAAATGATTTACATTCCTTTTCTAATTTATGGTACTTTCTTTTCATATTAAAATTTGTGTGGGCAAATGTCTGGTCAGCCATTTTGGTTCCCAGGGTTTCTGGCGCCTACTATGAATCAAGCTGTTTTTCATTAGAAGGCAAACTGCATTTATGGAATGAGCCTGGCCAGGCCATCCGCGTACGAAAAATTATTTTTTAATATCATCCTTTTAATACACCATAAGTGTTATAAATTCTAAAAGAGATTTTTTCTCTTTTCTTTTCATGTTTCTGTCACAGCCTTGAAGAGTCGGTGCCGTGAGATTCGTCAGTTAAAAAGAGAGTGTAAACGAACGCAGCCGATAGCAAGCGGACATCTGGTATTGATAATACAAACAAGACTTTATACTTGTAATAGATAATATATTGAAAGATAAATGTTTACTTTAATGTCGTAGCACTTATTCATTAAGAGACCCATACCGAGTAGATAAACATACATGTGACATTTCTTTTAGATTAGTTGTACTATATGACGGTCCTTATCTCTAGCTTTTCCTAAGTTAATATAAAATCAACTTGTATTTATTACTTTGTTTTATTACTTGAGATAGAAAAGATATTTCATTTCATTTCATTTCATTACTATCTCGCCTGCGAGTATTCAAATACAGCTGTCCGTCCCAAAATGGAAATTTTTGGCTCTGAGCACCGACACGGGGGTAGTCGTGTGTTCGAATCTCATCTTGGTAACTATTTTTACTTTTTTTTTTTCTTTTTACTATCTCGCCTGCGAGGATAGGTTTCCAACTCGTAACTAACTAAATGTCCCAAATGGTCAATTGCAACGTCACAGATTTAAACTTCGTACCTAAACTCTCTAAGTACTTGGAAGTCATCTAAATGACGTTTCAGGCTAAAATTGGTATTTGTTTTCGACAAAATTTGGCACAGTTAACAAAAAAGGTATGCTGAACATAATAGTGACATCATAATTTTGATTTTTGGTCACCGAAATGTCATTTTAGGCCAAAATTGGTCCAAAAATTAAAACTACTTTATTTTAGACAAAATTTGGCAAAGTTAACAAAAAAAGTATGCCGAACATGATGGTGACATTAAAATTTTGATTTTTTGTCACCTAAATGTCATTTTAGGCCAAAATTGGTCCGAAATTAAAACTACTTTATTTTCGACAAAATTTTGCACAGATAACAAAAAAAGTATGCTGAACGTGATGTTGACATCAAAATTTTGATTTTTTGTCACCTAAATGCCGTTTAAGACCATAAACGTTTCAATCGCGCGACTTTTAACCATGGATGATAGGCTGTATTTTTGTTAGCAGAAATTGTAGAATTGGGTCGCATTGTGGATGTTTCATAGTTGTGCATTTTTAATAGCGAGATAGTTTATGCAGCGCCTGCATCTTGTTTCACTTCATTTCATTTGGGTAACCTCTTTCTTATGAGTTGTAACGTAAAATATCAAAGAGAGGCTGTCCATGCACAAAGTAGGGCGACTGAATAACGTTGGGCATTTTCGAATGATATCCCCAGTAGGCCAAAACTATCCAAAGTACAACAAAATTTTCAATCACTGAAAATTAGATTAGGGGCCATTCAATAATTACGTAACACCCAAATTCACCATTTTTTAATATCCCACCAGCCCTTGTGACGCATCGTAACAAATCTAGACCAAAAAAACAAATCACCAACCCACCTTCCTTGTTACGAAATATTTCGAATCTTAAGACCTTATTCATTTCCTATAGTACCACAACCTCGTTCCCAGCGCCTGTTGTCTCTTTTTTTAATTCGGTACGGCGAGACGTATCGCCGTCCCGGGGTCAGAAAAGATACAAGATGCCCTGGGGATGAGGTTGATAGTACCAAAAACCCTTCATGTAACAGATAATCAGACAAACTAGTGCTCTGACAAAAAGATATAACAGAGCCATTTATTTAGCACACAAGATGACATTTTTTGTACTTTTGCGTATTTCCGAGGCAAGAAACAGCTTAAAGATGTAGATCATGGAAAGAGGGCGACCCAACCTCATCCCCAGGGATCTTTTTTTGTCAGAAAGAGAAAAAGGGCCCTGGGATGAGGTTGGAGGGCGACCATCCTCAAAAATATCAAAAGAAAAAGATCCATTTCGAACTCAATAAAGTCACGGAGACACGAGGCAACTTTTTTCAAGCGATAGAGTAACAATTTTATTTTAATTACTACGCCTAAATGGTTGGTAACCTGCGTCTTTATAGTTGTCTCCACACTTATTCAGTGGCTCACAATACCTTAACAGAGGCACCAAGCCTTGTTTTTGTATTGTTGCGAGTAATAAAAACTGTTTCGCAAATACAAGCATTATCTATGCTGAAACAAAAAGCTAACAGTGGAGAAGACTTTCATGGTTAATAATACACAATGTTTTTAATGGATGGATTTCAAATATTTAGAAAATAGTTTGAAAAAAGAATAAATACATATAGTGTTAGCCTTATGTGTACACTTTTAAGAATCAGAAAAATTGTGTTTACATTTAGTTCTGATTTGATGTCCTTTCTTATTTTGGGAAACTTACAAAAATAAATTTCTTTGCAATTCCCACTTTATAAAAAGAGGTTGCTTTTTCGCGCTATAATACATGAAAGAGAAAAAGAAGCTCTGAGAGGACGAAGTTGTTCCAATACTGTAATTCATACATGCACCACGTAGGGCAAGAATTCTCAAAGTCCGGCGGCGGACACCAGGCAAATATTTCGCCCGACTTTGCCGAAGGTTCGACTTTGTGTGGGACAACACAACAAAATCACATTTTGGAAACATTTTCACATCACTTGTTTTGGTATTATCTGATTGTCATCAGATGCAAGCGTTTTAAATCGAAAGAGGCAATACGTAAAAACGGCAAGAAGCTTGATTTAGTGTTAAGCTTAAAATGAGCATTAAATACTCTCTAGGACTCCCCCATCTTAGCCATGGCCCCTCCTGGAAGTAATAGACAGGGTAATCCCTTGATATTTGTGAGGCTAGCCATGTAAAATATACAGATCTATCTATCTATCTACGCGTTCTCTAGTTGAATACCGATTAATTAGATAAATTTATGATCTATAGACCTTTTTGAATGTTTACATTTTCCGCGGTAAGCCCTTTCGGCTTTAACAATTGCGTGGCAGGCAAAAAGATGCGGGCGCTAGATGAAGTGAGGTCCTTTTTAGTCTGTTTCTTCGCACGACGGTATCATTACGACTTTATATGAATATATGTCAATCAGAAATTATCCATCTACACTTGATAATAGTTTAAAGCCTCAAAAATGTTTCCGTAGAAAAAAAAGGGGCTGAAAAAGACCTTTCTTCAGCAAGCTTCCGCATCTTTCTGCCTGCCACACAGTTGTTAGAGCCAGAAGGGCTTACCGCGGAAAATGTAAACATTCAAAAAGGTCTATGGTCAGTCAAGTTTATTAACGTGCAATCACTTTAATTTTTAGTCATTTTTTTTCGTATAAGGCTGTGTAGCTTTGATTTATTATTCTGTATATATCTTGTAATTAGTAGAAGTGTAATTAATTGGCTACCAATTAATTACAGGTTTTCCAGGACTGTTTAGCTGTACTTTAATGCTTAGTCCCCCTGTTTTACAAGCTAAAGTAGGAATAGGAAACTTTCTAGCACATTTTATTACAGAGGTAGATAATTTGGTACAGTAATACAAAAAAGTCAGAATGATGTTTCCTTTTTCATGTACTGCTCATTGAAAAATACATTTATTTCTGAAGGCTATGCTAGAGAAAATACAGATTTTTCTGGACTAAAATTAAAAAATATATTTTGGAAAATGAAGCACTTTGGGAACACCTATTTTGCAAAAAAAAGGTCTGCCAAATTTTTTTTGCAAATAATTTGTTCCCTTTAGGTAGTTCCAATTTTTGAAATTTGTTGGCTGGGTAAGGTATATGCAGACAATTCCCATGGTAATCGTTTGCATTAGCACATTTTCAAAGTTTACCTGTATAACCCACTCATCTATCTTTGTTGTTTCTATTTTATTTTGTGTGTTTTGAACAATTTATCACCAGCATGCTACATGATGGTATTATCTCCCATGTAACCTACTCTGAGTAAACAATGCAAGTTAAACAAGTATTCTTCTTCTTCATCCGCCAGACCCATTTTTATACAGCCTTATATTTCTAGACTTTTACTTCAAAACTTGCAAAAATATAAAGTTATGGCTAGATAAAATGGCATCAAATTTATGGTTTTGTCTGTGTATATAATTATTAAGTTCTATTTAAATTTGTAGCAAACTGATGATTTAAAATAAGAATGATCAAAACCCCTTTTAAGATGGCTGTTAAAAACGCAGGCAATAATCAAGTGAACAACAATACGTGGGAAGGCTTACGGAAAAGTGCAAGGCAGGTGGAAAATGAATTGGAAATGAAGTTGGTTTCCTTTAGCAAGTTGGGTACAGGTCAACACAAAGAATTCCATAAAACAGAAGAAAAAGAAGCCTTATTAGGGTCAAGTAGCGATCGAATGTTTGAAACAATGTCCATGGAGATCGAGAGATTATTGACTAAATTAACTGAAGTTAATGACAAAATGGCTGACTTTTTATCTAACCTCAGTTTTGGTGAACCGAACTCTGCACAGCTTCACACTATGCAACGACATCGCGATATATTACAGGATTATTCTCATGAGTTTGTAAAGACAAAAGCAAACATTAAGGCAACAAGAGATAGAGAAGATTTAATGGGATCTGTGCATAGAGATATATCTGATTTCAAAAATGGACTTAACAGACGTACAGATCTATACCTTAAAGAAAACGATCATATTCGTAATTCAGATCGCATAGCAGATGAAACCATTAATATTGCACTTGCCACAAAAGAGAATTTAAGTGCACAACATAGGATGTTTCAATCATTATCTAGCAGAGTGATTGGCGTTACAAACCGATTTCCTGCAATAAATAATCTTGTTCAAAAAATCAATATTCGTAAACGGAGAGACACTCTTATAATTGGTGTCGTGATATCAATTTGTTTGATTTTGATGCTTCTATATGCTTTTCATTAATATCTTTAATATTTAATTTTATATATAAATTTAAGATATTATTTAAAAGTTTACACATCTTTAAAATTAAGATGTAACAGTTGTGATGCAGGCTTTTTTGGGAAGATTTTGTTATTTGTGCAGCAAAGAGCGCAAGTCATATTTCCAAATTAATATTATTGATTTTATTTGCTTTTTTTTAAAAAACATATAGTTTTTAACTATATGGTTAATGTAAAAAACTTACCTTTAGCTTTTTATGTTGACGTTTTTTATGTTTTAAGCTATAGTTTCTACATAATTAAACTAAATAATTTCAGCCCTCACAATTCTTTCACAAAGAAAAGGTCAGTTATTGTGGTATGGTAGTAGTTTTTAGAAATTTTTTGTTTTGTTGGACTTGTTTTGTGGGGGTTTTTTTTGTGAATTTGGTGTCTATTTATTGAGGTGTGTTATGTTGTTACTTTAGAAATAAAAAATAGCAAGAGCAAAAAAAATTATTTTTTTTAAGATATTGGTGAGCAAATAAATTCTAAGTATATATGCGTATTTTTATCTTGGGTGTCATAACACTCTCCTCCATTGTGATGAATAATTTTTTTAATGTTTGGGAAGACTTCAGTTATAAATTTTAAATCATTTACATCCAAGAGCTTTAAATGTTTAACATTTTGAGGTATTTTTTTCATTACCTTATTCTGTACCTATTTCCCTTGTGTATGTGTACTCAGAGAGAACCCTCAAATATTGCAAAATTAATGGTAAAAAAAGCCTTAAAAACGCCCCAGAAATGTTGGGAAAAACCTTGAGATTGTTAAAAAAATGCTGACAGACATCTGTTATCCTGTTAAGTGCTCTTAAGGATGAATTTATTTTTTTTTAGTTATTTATATAATATTTCTTTCCGAGATCAAAGAATTTCGAATTATGCTATATGCAAAATTGACAGTTTATGCGTATTTATTATCATGAATTAGCTCATGTATTTTCAAGGGTTCTGTATTTTCACAAGTAACATAAAATCCAATATTTTATTGTTTATTTTTATGACGTAACTGTAAACTTGTTTCTGAAATATTTTAAACTAGTCGTTATTCCATGGAAAAATCCACAGGGTCGCCCATCCTTTATATATCGCATTTCGTGTTACAACTTTTTTCTTGCACACAAACAGACAGAATACGGCCAATATTAAAGAGATTAAATCTTTTCAAAGTGTTTTGCTGTTCAGCGTGTCTACATTTATTTTATTATTTTTAATACTATTGAAAGTACTTGTTATGTTATAAAATAAAAATATGTTACCCTAATATTTTTGCTCAGGCTACGATTATTATATCATAGATTATTAACATTAACTTTGTACGTAAAAAAAAAGAAACAATAAAAGTCTACGTTGTTACCATTGTTCTCATTAACTTTTCACTGAATTTCCTTTCATGATAGATAGACCTGAAAGCCAGGGTGTTTGCCAGACCATGAAACCCTCAAATCAGGCTACTTCACCTTGAAAACTTGAATATCAATCATTCTCCAGAGAAAAACCTTAAAAGTCTGAAAATATGAATTATTTTCAAAAACATGTCTGTCTAGTTATAAAGCATTCCTTTGTAGTACAAGCTGTTGTTGTTGTTGTTTTTTGTGGGTTTTTTAAAAATAAGGTTAAAAGTTTTAAAAGGTTCCATTTTGTTTTTAAATTACCTTTATTGTCTATACCTACTTATTTTTCTTGTGTATTTGTGCCTAAGAACCTTAAAATATCACTAAATTACAGTGAAAAACACCCCCAAATGGCCTAAAATATCTTGGTAACCTTGAAATTGTGAAAAATAGCAGATACTCTGAAAGCTACTCATTACAAGTTTGAAGAATGTGATTGAGCAAGTTTTAATGTTCAATTATAAGAGTACAAGAAGTCACAGCAAATTGAAAAGTATCGTTAACTTCTGTAGGATTTTTTTATAATTGAGCTTGATATAATGTATTTTGCAGTATTTATTTTTGTGATTTAAGAGTTAATATGCCATGAATATTGTGTTTTCTAGTTTCCATAGACAAAAAGGGATGTAGTATTATTAGAGGAGAATGCCAAAGAAGGTAAAGAAAGCAAAAGGTAGTGGAAAAAGCAAGAAAGGGAAATCAGAGTAAGTTATGTTACTTCCTATTATTGATTTTGCCGTGAAAAACATATATTTACATGTTGTTTGAGCGGTATTTATTTTATGTATTACGTGATAAGTAATTTTAAGTTATAGGTGTGTGACTTATTAATCTAATTCTGTCAGTAATGTGCATAGCACTATTCACTTAAGGTATATGTTCGTTACCGAAAAATGCATGTCTCATATGCTAATCGACAAATTAAACTGCAAAGCACAGATTTAGACTAGTCAACCCTGTCACGCGGCCTAGTAAAAAAATCCAGAGGATCGAAATCGAATTCTGTCGAATTTACCCGGGAATCTGAAGATCGAAATTCTGCCTTGTTTTTTTGCTACATTTCATTATTGACAATATCATTGGATCAACCTATGTTGACCTGACCTGTGTTAGGCAGTCTTGACTCTAGGTTATCCCATGAGGTTTTCACTGTGGACTAGAATTAACCTATATGTTGGCTTGACCTGTTTTTGGTCAGACAGTCTTGAAGTCAGCCAGTCTTGACTCTAGGTTATCCCGTGAGGCTTTCACCGTGGACTAGAATCAACCTATGTTGGCCTGACCTGTTTTTGGTCAGACAGTCTTGAACAAACCTGTCAACGTAGTTTCTATGTATTGATAAGGCAGTAGGGCATGCGGAAGATTCTTACCGTTCTCAACATGGCTTGAAAGAGCTTGAGAGAGTGTGTGAAGTTAGTTTTGGAAAACGAAAATTTTGATGAGCTACCTCAAATATACGCTGAATTAATTAAAAGTTAAATGTAATTCTGTTTTGCCATCTACCGATGTGTTGCAAAACAACTTACTTTTGGTTTTATCCGAAGAAATTGCCATGCAGAGTACTACCTTCCTGCCTATGTGAAATCAAAGAAGGATAGTTGCGCAATTACGTTGAAGTGAGTTGTTTATGTTTATCTTTTGTTGTTTCTATAATAGCTATGCGTTTTTGTTACTATGACCACTAACTATGTCGTAGTAGCTTTATTGATGTAGCTATAGCTATAGGAAGCTAAATACTATTTTTTTAAATTCATGTATTTTATCAGGTAAGAATTATTTTATATATAAGTGGGAAAAGTGTGCTGGCTAGCTAGCTAGCTATCTTAATTTTTGGTGCTGATTTGGATCTCTTTTTGATTGGTGCTGACTTTCACTAGCTATCAAGCTAGCTAGCTACACAAAATAGTGCTCTGATTAGAGTGCCTTTTTTCTTAAAGGGAACCCGAGGTATAAAATGATGTTGGACTTATATTATAGAGCTTACAAAGTTAGCTAACAAGTCTTTTTAAATTTTTTAAAAAGCTTTTTTCGTTCTCAAGATATTCACATTTAAAGAATTTCAGATTTAATTATGCTGCATGAATTATGATGTCATATTTCAGTAATAGCAAATTTAGACATTTTCTTTCATCAGTAATTTTAGACCTGTTAAGGGGTGTGCATTCAAACTTTATCAATGCATAGATATTATAAAGGTTAATTGATTAACATAATTTTTTTTGCCAAAATGACACTTGTTTGCTCGTCCCAGGCCTCTTAATTTTTTGCTGACGAACTCATAACTTGGGATCTGCATGTCGGTTTGCAATCAAATTTTGTGAGTAGACATATAGGGCTTATACAAGCTTACCCACAAAATGTCCGTAGCTCTTTTCGAACTTTTGTCAGACAAACCGTCTGATAGATTTCCGTCTTGGTCGGACACTTTCAGATCTCAGAATTATTGAATAGTCCTGGTCCTTTTAATCCACGAGCAAGCCTATTCATAGCCAACCTGACCATCCTAGCTAATTCACCGACTCCTGACTTAGTTAAAAGAACTACGTAGACATAAATCTCTATTGCCTGGCCCCTTCGTCGTTGGTAACCAGGTCTTACACAAGAAATCCAACCATGCGGTTCTTAACTAATGCGGAGGTGAACTGTGATTTGTGGTATGTGTGATCATGATTAAGAAACTTCCATGATGGCACATGGCAGATGAAAACAAAACGAAAGAGATGCGGAACGAAGATTGATTAAAAGATACAAGATTATATTTGAATTATCTCGTTATTTTTGCATGTTTCAATTTCTAATTTTTGAAGTTATAATAGGGGAGATGTTGCTACAGAAACGTGCCAAACAAAATGACAGGCCAGAACTGATTTTCGTCAGACATATTTGCGTCTGGGTCAGACAATGTTCGATGTCCGACCGCTATTTCGAGGACTGATATGTAAAAATTTTATTTTTAATTTTTAATTTATTAAGTTGTATTTTAACATTGCAGGTTAGTTACAATAATAAATGAGAATTAGGATACTCAATGATTTGTTTACCCCATTATTCTCCGTTTTCAAGGTCTACTTTAAATTTTAGAATCTTCCAGGCTAATGACGGAAATCTTCAAGTCGCAGGGCTTCTTGTTTTCTATTTGAAGTGTGTATGCAGAGCTGCAGCGTTTATGAGAACGTTTCGTTTCTGTTATCAAGGTCTAAAACGTCTGCATACGAGGTTGTTTTTTGTTCCCGTTTAAGCCTATTTCATGGTTCGTAAAGCCCGTTTTAGCTTACAGCGCCCCCCAAGACCCCAAGCTGTATATTCAAATTTTCTTAGTAGGTCATGATGCGCAGAAAATTTGCTAGATCCGCCCCTAACTGCACCACGTCAATAACATTGATTTAACGTCAATATAGCCTAATTTGAATAACTGAAACCATTACAATGCACTTATATCTTTGAGGCCAAATAACTTGACACGGATGGAAATAACTGATGTCATCTCCTGCATCACCCTAACTAGGGACCACTATGGACTGAAATGGGACCAATTTCCTAAAGCTGGGTTAACCCACCTGTTTCAGAAGAGACAATTGTTGATGTCATTAAAAAACTCTTTAAAGCCGAATATCTTTGTAACTGTTTGCAAAAGCACATGACCCTATACATTTTCTTCATCAGCTTTTTAAGCTAGCTACACAATGAGGGAAAATGGGTCAACAATTTCTTTTTGTGTATTGACCATCAAAATTGAAATAATGGATTTTTGCCACTTCTGCCTTGGCTAAGACTAATATTTTACATAAATTGACAAGATTCTGCTAGTCAATTAACTTTCTCCCAGTAGAACCTATCCCACAAATAACACTCCTTGCAACACCCCTTCGCTACCCAAAATATCGGCTGATAGAACTACCTAACTCTCTCTTAATCTGGAGTAAGTTGCGGCCTAAAATCTCGTATTTATTATATATGCTTACGTACAAACTAAAAATACAAGCTCTTCTTTTGTACTCAATGCTTACAAGTCTCACAGAAAGTCAAGGATTCTTATCTAAAACACTTCAGTTTAGGCGAATTAGCTAGACAAAAAAGTCAAGTGATTTGAGTCTGTTGAGTCTTTTCAGTTGAGTTTACATTGTGTTGGCCAAGGAGAGAAGTCTAGAAAATGATAAATCATTTACTAACAACATTCCTTCATTTTTGCAATTTAAGCTATGTAATTTTGTCAGATTTCAAGACCTGTCATATTTTTTTCTCAGAAATGGTAAAAAAGATGGTGTTCCAAGGGATGACATATTAAAGGATGCGATTGCTAATGCACAATTGTGGGAGAGTCGACTTGGGGCTACAGAGTCTGCAAAGAATGATTATAGGTGAGTTCTTGGAAATATGCACACCATCTTGGTGTCAAAAAAACTTATCTAAAAAGGTAGCTTGTTGTGTGTTTTGTATCAAACGTTTTTACTTGTTCCTAAGTTTTGAATAATAGAAATCCTTCTCTTGTTAAAAGGTTGTAGAAGGTTCATCTTTTTCTCTCTTTTTTCATGCTTGTGCAGAAAACCTTTTCTATTATACTATTGTAAATTATATGTTTAGAGAGAGTACCCGGACATTACTATATGAAAATGAAAAACTACAAACTCAAGTGGCACAAACTGAGAAGGATACGATCGAAGTGATCTCGTTCTTGAAAGATGAAGATATAAAAAAAGACAGTCAGGTTGATAAATTTTTTTGCTAACTTATGGTTGTACTGTCTTGTTACTTGCAGCCGTTGTTGATTTTGCGATTTTGTATCCAGCCTGCTCTAGAGTTGACCAATTCATGCGCTCGGCTATATTTGAAACAATAGTTGTTTAATTTTATGATTTATTATTGAATTCGCTGGTCCACCGCACTGTAAAATATTAGCGAATAATATAAATAATTTTCAATACCAACCTTGTTAGATTATCAAGCTTCAAAACATGGTGAAAGATTTAAAGAAGGAATTTCGTAAAGATAAACAAAACTTAGTAAGTGTAGAAGATTTTGCTCATTTTTTCTAAAAGTATTTTCTTCTCCAAACTTTTTTTTATCGAAAATATGGATGTACTTAGATAACAAACTTCCACATTGTCATCACAAGGATGTGAAATTGTTTTTTTT
Source organism: Hydractinia echinata (assembly GCA_030067915.1). NCBI lineage: Eukaryota > Metazoa > Cnidaria > Hydrozoa > Anthoathecata > Hydractiniidae > Hydractinia > Hydractinia echinata. Next base: position 579,698 of record JASGCC010000073.1, on the reverse strand, counting down.
ATACTTGTTTTTTTTTCTGTTAAGATAAAGGAATACACAACTGAAATTGAATCACTACAAACAACTTTAGCTGAAAGAACAAATGAGGTATTTATTGGAATTTTTGTTGTTGTTTTTTTATGACCTTTTGACTTCTATATGATACACTCGTGTGAATTTTAAAATGGCAAAATGTACAAATCCAGTACTTTTTTATTATAACAATATCTCTAAATAAATTCCTTTAACTGTGTGTGTTAAGGTGAAGTTAATGCAATCTGAATTGAAGCTTGTGAAAGAATTTCGTCGCAAACGCGCCCAAATGCAGAAAGAACTTGATGAGGTACATAAACTAAAAGCTATATGAAGTTAGGTTTTTGAATTATTTACAATATTTATTAGAAATAGTCTTTCTGCAAATCTGATAATGCAGCTTAAATAAATTTTTCTTATTAAGATCAGAGACAATGTGTCGAGGACAGATAAACAACACAAAGAGTCATTGGAGAAAATGGAAAGAAAATTCTTTGAAGAAAAGGTTAGAACTTTTTATACTACACAGAGCTGATCAATATACCATTACCATGAAAGTATGCTCAAATGTTATAGTTTGAAATCTCAGTAACATGTTCTGCAGTCTCCTCACACAGATAAGTAGTGTTGATAGATTTTTTACCAAGCTGCTAAGGCTAACATTTGGATCAAAACCTTAAGCAACTGGTCAGCAACTGGTCTGGCTAAAGATTTTGTAAGTAAGCCTGGATGAGCTAACAAGAACAGTTATTTAAAAATGAAACGTTTTTCTTTTTATAAATTGTAACAGATAATCGTCAATATTAAGTGTAAAACTAAAGCCTAAGTATAGAAACTACTAAGAAACTGAAGTAAAAATAAAAAAATTGAAATTTTCTGATAAAGAAATCGTGTGCTTTCAAACGTTTTCCAAAAAAACACTACATATCGCATTGCATCTTGTATGCTTAACTAACCTAACTGTAGAGGGAAACTAATAACCAAAACTGACATTTTACACTAGATCAGACTACAACAAGAAGCGAGTCGTAAAATATCTGAATTGGCAGAGAGAGCACACACAGAAGCTATAAGGTACGTAAGATGGAAATGTGTATCTTATTTATCAAATCCTGCAAAAACATTGTGTTTACCATGACGGTTGATATATAGTCCTTCATATTCTTATTTTGTACCATTTCAATCATAGTAACTTGGATGAGACGACCAAATCTATATACATGGAGAACGTCAGGTTAAACGAGGCATTAAACTACCACGTAAAATCTGCTGAAGATTTATCACAGGTATGTACGATGTGCAATCGAGACTATTGTATATCTGTGGATAGCTCTGTCGTTGGCATTACGTTTTGACCTTGTTTTACAACAAAAAAGCAAAAAAACACATCATGGATGCCTAGTTGATTGTGGCGTGTCTCTTTTGTAAAGTTTATTAAACTTTATTTCACAGCCAAAAAATAACTACCATGTCAAGATTAAAGTTTTAAATGCTATAGACTATATGAATTATTTGTTTTACAATTTCAACTAGACATATCAAAGTTTTTTATTGAGAACCCTTTTTGAACCACGGAGCACTTTTGTTGTTTCTAGACGAAAGAAAAACTTCTTAAAGAAAACAAACAACTATCGGAAGAGAAGGAGATGAACAGTTTGATAGTTGAAGAAAAAGTCGTGCAGACGAAACAACTTCAAAAACAAGTGAAAGAGGTACCATGTTTATGTAATATCCTGCTTTTTTTAAATATATTTTTATATATGCTTTCAGAAACCCAAAAACAACAACAGTGATATTTTGGGCCTGTGCGTTGCAAATGCAAAAACAGATTCTTGTAACGCATTCGTAACACATAGTTCTCTTTCTGAATCTTCTTTTTTTTCTATCTTTTTCAATGTTCTGTTCATACTATAGCTTCGCGATAAAGTATCGAACCTTGAGCACACATTAACTCAAGTTATAAAGGAAAACGAAGCTGAAAAGAATGAGTTGAGACATGCTCATGAACGAAGTCAAGAACACAACAAGTAGGTGATATCATTGTCGTGTTTGCTGTCGTCGGATTCGTCGTCGTTGTTGTTTGTTGTTGTCGTCGTTGTTGTTGTTTTGACGTTGTCGTCGGCGTCATTGTTATTATTGTTGTTGTTCTGATGCTGTTGCTATCGCTGTCGGTTTCATCGTTTTTGGGGTTTTTTTGTGTTGGTTCATAGTCATTGTGACGCCATTGTTACTGTCATTCTGATCTTTCTTGCCTTTAGAATGGAAATCGCGCGACTTTCAAAAAACTATCGAATTGAAATCTTAAAGAAGCAAGTCGTGTAAAAAAAATTAGCTTAAAAGTATTCTTGATCAGGTATTTTACATGCAAAGCCGGTTTGTTTTGTTGTTGTTTTTCGAAAATTGAACGCGTGTGACGTAAGCTTATGTTTTAACATTTTTAGAGATCTGAGATGGAACATTTTTTTCTTGACTCTCTTGAGCTGGTAAAAAGTGAAATTAACAGAAATAGGTACGTAAAAAATAGTTTATTGTTGTCGTGTTTTTAAATTCTAAAGAAAGAAATAAACTCACTCAATTTTATTACCGTATTGGATAATGTGTTAACATTTGCAGTTCAATACGTATCACAATTAGGGATATATACTAATATTTTGCAAATGCTAGGACTCAATATCGACGAGAAGCTGAGGCGGCATATCATCAACGCATGCTCGCTGCACATTCAGGACAAGCCGATTATCCAAGGATACGTACATTTAAAAGTTCGAAGTTTAGCACGAACAGTGTCTTTTCAGATCTCAAAGAAGCTGAAAAGTGGGATGGCTTGGATACTACGGTTGATATTTCTGAGTTAACATGGGAACAGCGCGAAAAAGTATTGCGATTGTTGTTTGCCAAAATGAATGGATATAACGGAGGGTAAGTCGGATTGTAAGTTTAAAACCTTAGTGAGATTGGAGCGGGGATTCAAAAAAAAAATGTTTTTCTTCAATTTTCCTTTTTGATTGATTGTTCACCGTTATGCGATACTGTATTTGTCAATTTTGGCAAGCAGTGAGTTAAAATTAAGGCTGGATGTGTAAAAAAAATGAAGATCTGATTGTGGTATTAGCGTAACGACGACACATTTTGTCGTTCCTTTTGTTAAGAATGCAATCAAGTTCTCGTACAGTAAATTAATGGATAAATTTCGCGAAATTGACGAAATATGCTTTCACGAATTGACGCGAAAAATCAAAAAACAAATTGTAAAGTTTTTCAGCTAAAGTTGTAAAACCACCACTGTATATTTTTATACGGTGTTATTTAAGTTATGCTTCAAGATATGAGACATACGAATATATATTTTTGATTGAAACATTCAATAGACCTTTAATTTTTATTTACAATAGATCTGTGACGAAAACAAATGAACTTCCGCCAATCAAAAACACAGAGCATAGTAGATTATCCATAACAGACTCTGGTTCATCGTTTAAGCCCAGACTTCCATCAGTTAAAGCGTTTCTCACAGAAGCTGAGGAAGAAGCTGCCACTTTCATGGCGCATGTAGGACTCTTTCTGCTACGGAAGTACTAGGAAATGGTTGAAAGATGTATTATATATTTGTATATATTTTGTTATGTAAATCAGATTTATTTTCTGCTATTAAAATATGGTTTGTAATTTATTTTCATTGGAAGTATATTTGATATATTCTTAACATGTTCAAATCTTGTTGTTCCTGTTTCGTGACAAAAGTTTGAATGCTTAAAAAGAAATAGGAATTTTTTTCAGGATAATTAAGGGGCCTGAAAACAATGTACTTCAATAGGGGCACTTGTTGTGTTCTTTGGATCAACATCCTAGTTTTCTGGACATTTTTTTTCGATTTTTTGATATCGGAGATCATAAAAGCGAAAAAAAACCTACCAACCTCATCACCAGGGCTTTTTGTGTTTCACCATCGCGGACGAGGTTGTTTCACAAAAATTGACCCCTTATACCGAAAAGGCAAAAATCCCTGACGACGAGGACACGAACATCAAAATTTTGATATTTTCACCTTTATCATTTTTTTGTTGATTTTTGGTCACCGATGTCATTTTAAGGCAAAATTGGTCCAAAAATTAAAAACTACTTTATTTTAGGACGAAAATTTGGACAAGTTAAACAAAAAATATGGCGAACATGATGGTCGACATAAAATTTTGATTTTTTGTCAACCCGTAAATGTCAGTTTAGGCCAAAATTGGTCCGCAAATTTAAAAACTACTTTATTTTCGACAAATTTGGCAACAGATAACAAAAAAGTATGCTGAACATGATGGCTGACAATCAAATTTTGGATTTTTTCACCTAAATGCCGTTTAAGAACGCATAGCAACGTTTCAATCTGCGCGAACTTTTAACCATGGATGATAGGCTGTATTTTTTTGTTTAAGCAGAAATTTGTAGAATTGGGTCGCATTGGTGGATGTTTCACATAGTATGTGCATTTTTTTAATAGCGGAATAGTTTATGCAGGCCTCATGCATCTTGTTTCACTTCATTTCTTTTGGTAACCTCTTTGCTTATTGAGTTGTGAACGTAAAATATCAAAGAGAGGCTGTCCCATGCACAAAGTAGGGCGGAGTCTGAATAACGTTGTGGCATTTTTCGAATGATATCCCCAGTAGGCCAAAACTATCAAAAGTTACAACAAGAATTGTTAATCACTGAAATTAGATTTAGGGGCCCATCAATAATTACGTAACACCCAAATCACCAATTTTTTAATATTCCCACCAGCCTTTGTGTACGCATACGTAACAATCTAGACAAAAAAACAAATCACCAACCCACCTTCTCTTGTTCGAAATATTTCGAATCTTAAGACCTTATTCATTTCCTATACGTACCACTAACCTCGTTCCTGCAGCGCCTGTTGTCTTCTTTTTTATTCGGTACGGCGAGACGTTATCGCCGTCCCGGGAGTCAGAAAAGATACAAGATGCCTGGGCGGATGAGGTTGATAAGTATCCAAAAAACCCTTCATGTAACAGATAATCAGACAAACTCTTAGTGCCTGACAAAAAGATATAACAGAGTCCCTAATTTAGTTAGCACACAATGATTGACATTTTTTGTACTTTTTGCGTTATTTCCGAGGCAAAGAAACAGCCTTAAATGAGATCATGGAAAGAGGGCGACCTCAACCTCATCCCAGAGGTCTTTTTTTTAGAAAAGAGAAAAAGGGCCCTGGATGGAGGTTGGAGGCGACCATCCTCAAAAATATCAAAGAAAAGATCCATTTCGAACTTCAATAAAGTCACGGAGACACGAGGCAATTTTTCAAGCGATAGAGTAACAATTTTATTTTTTTAATTAACTAACGCCTAAATGGTCTGGTAACCTGCGTTCTTTATAGTTGTCTCCACATTATTCAGTGGCTCACAATACCTTTAACAGAGGCACCAAGCCTTGTTTTTGTATTGTTGCGAGTAATAAAAAACCTGTTCGCAAATACAGGCATTATCATGGGAAACAAAAAGGTAACTAGTGGAGAAGACACGTTCATTGGTTAATAATACACACAATGTTTTGAATGGATGGTATTTCAAAATATTATAGAAAATAGTTTGAAAAAAGAAAAAATTACCATTATAGTGTTTAGCCTTATGTGATACACTTTTAAGAATCAGAAAAAATTGTGTTTACATTTATTACTGATTTGATGTTCCTTTCTTATTTTGGGAAACTTACCAAAAATAAAATTTCTTTTGCATTCTTCCACTTTATAAAAAGAGGTGCTTCTTCGCGCTATAATAATAAAGAGAAAAAGAAGCTTGAAGGACGTAATTGTTCCAATTACTGTAATTCATACATGCACCACGTAGGCAAGAATTCTCAAAGTCCGGCGGCACGACACCAGGCAAATATTTCGCCCGACTTTGCCGAAGGTTCGACTTTGTGTGTGGGACAACACAACAAAATCACATTTTGGAAACGATTTTCACATCAACTTGTTTTGGGTATTATCTGATTGTCATCAGATGCAAGCGTTTTAAATCGAAAGAGGCAATACGTAAAAACGGCTAAAAGCTTGATTAGTGTTAATTAAATGAGCATTTAAATACTCTCTAGGACTCCCCCATTCTTAAGCCATGCGCCCTCCTGGACAGTAAAGACAGGGTTAATCCTTGATATTTGTGAGCTAGCCATGTAAAAATATACAGATCTATCTATTCTATCTATCTATCTAGCGTTCTCTTAGTTGAATACCGATTAATTAGATAAATTATTGTCTATAGACGCTTTTGAATGTTTACATTTTCCCGGGTGCTTTCGGCTTTAACAATTGCGTGGCTAGCAAAAAAGATGCGGGCCGCTAGATGAAGTTGAGGTCGCTTTTTCAGTTGTTCTTCTTGCACTGACGCGGTATCATGTAAGACTTTATATGATATATGTCAATCAAAATTATCATCTACACTTGATAATAAGTGTTAAAAGCCGTCAAAAATGTTTCCTTTTCAGTAGGAAAAAAAGGGCTGAAATAAAGACCTTTCTTCAACGCAAGCTTCCGCATCTTTTCTGCTGCCACACAGTTGTTAGAGCCAGAAGGGCTTACCGCGGAAAATGTAAACAATTAAAAGTCTTATGGTCAGTCAAGTTTATTAACGTTGCAATCACTTTATTTTTAAGTATCTTTTTTTCGTATAAAGGCTGTGTAGCTTGATTTATTATTCTGTATATAAATCTTGTAATTAAGTAGAAGTTAATAAATGGCTTACCAATTAATTACAGTGGTTTCCAGGACTGTTTAGCTGTTGACTTAATGCTTAGTCCCCTGTTTTACAGCTAAAGTAAGGAATAGAACTTTCTAGCACATTTTATTACAGAGGTAGAAATTTGGTACAGTAATACAAAAGAGTCAGAAATGATGCTTATGTCTAGAGTAAAAAATACTATTCGAGTATGTGATAGTTTTCTGGACTAAAATTAAAAAAATATAATTTTGGAAAATGAAGCCACTTTGGAACACCTATTTTTGCAAAAAAAAGGTCTGCCAAATTTTTTTTTGCAAATATCTTGTTTCCTTTAGGTAGTTTCGCGAAGTTTTTGAAAATTTTGTTGCTGGGTAAGGTATATGCAGAACAATTCCATGTAATCGTTTGGCATTACACATTTTTCAAAGTTTACCTGATAACCCACTCAATCTATCTTTGTTTCTATTTTATTTTGTGTGTTTTTGAACAATTTATCACCACATGCTTACAGATGGTATTATCTCCATTAAACCTACTCTGAGGTAAACAATGCATAGTTAAACAAGTATTCTTCTTCTTCATATCCGCCAGCCCATTTTGTTATCAGCATTATATTTCTAGACTTTTACTCAAAACTTGTCAAAATATAAAGGTTATGGCTAGATAAAATGGCATCAATTTATGGTTTTGTCTCTGTGTATATAATTATTAAGTTCTATTTAAATTTGTAGCAAACTGAATGATTTTAAAATAAGAATGATCAAAACCCCTTTTAGAGATGGCTGTTTAAAAACGCAGGCAATAATCACAGTGAACAAACAATCGTGGAAGGTTAGCGGAAAAGTCGCAAGGCATGCTGGACAAATGAATTGGAAATGAAGTTGGTTCCTTAGCAAGTTGGGACCAGGTCAAAACACACAAAGGAAATCATACAAACAGAAGAAAAAGAAGCTATTAGGGTCCAAGGTAGGCGATCGAATGTTTGAAACAAATGTCCATGCGAGATCGAGAGATTTATTTACTAAATTAACTGAAAGTTAATGACAAAATGGCTGACTTTTTATCTAACCTCAGTTTTGGTGAACCGGAACTCTGCACAGCTTACACTATGGCAACGACCAGTCGCTGATATATTACAGGATTATTCTCATGAGTTTAAAGACATAAGCAAAGCATTAAGGCAACAAGAGATAGAGAAGATTTAATGGGATCTGTGCAAAGTAGATATATCTGATTTCAAAAATGGAACTAACAGACGTACAGATCTATCCTTAAAGAAAACGTCAATAATTCGTAATTCAGGATCGCATACAGATGAACCATTAATATTGGCACTTGCACAAAAGGAATTTAAGTGCACAACATAGGATGTTCATCATTATCTAGCAGAGTGATTGGCGTTACAAATCCGATTTCTGCAATAAATAATCTTGTTAAAAAAGTCAATATTCGTAAACGTGAGAGATACCACTCTTATAATTGGTGTCGTTGATATCAGATTTGTTTGATTTTGATGCTTAATATGTTTTTCATTAATATCTTTAATATTTACATTTTATATATAAAATTAAGATATTATTTAAAAGTTTACACATTCTTTAAAATTAAGGATCTTGTAACAGTTGTGGATGCAGCTTTTTTGGGAAGATTTTGTTAATTTTGTGCAGCAAAGAACAGAGCATCATATTTCCAAAATTAATATTATGATTTTATTTGCTTTTTTTTTAAAAAACATAGTTTTTTAACTATATGGTTACATGTAAAAAACTTACCTTTAGCTTTTTATGTTTGAAACCGTTTTTATGTTTTAAGCATAGTTTCTACATAATTACTAAATAATTTCAGCCCTCACAATTCTTTTCACAAAGAAAAGGTCAGTTATTGTGTGTATGTAGTAGTTTTTAGAAAATTTTTTGTTTTTGTTGGACTTGTTTTGTGGGGGTTTTTTTGTGAATTGGTGTCTATTTATTGAGGTGTGTTTATGTTTGTTACTTTAGGAAAAAAAAGTAGGCAATTGAGCAAAAAAAATTTATTTTTTTTTAAGATATTGGTGAGCAAATAAAATTCCTAAAAGTATATTGCGTTATTTTTATCTTGGGTGTCATAACACTCTCCTCCATTGTGATGAATAATGTTTTTTAATGTTTGGGAAGAGCTTCAGTTTATAATTTAAAATCATTTACATCCAAGAGCTTTAAATGTTTAACATTTTGAGGTATTTTTTTCATTCTTATCTGTACTATTTCCCTTGTGTATGTGTACTCAGAGAGAACCCTCAAAATATTGCAAAGAATTAATGGTAAAAAAAGCCTTTAAAAACACGCCCAGAATGTTGGGAAAAAACCTTGAAGATTGTTAAAAAATGCTGACTGACATCTGTTATCCTGTTAAGTGCTCTTTAAGGATGAATTTTATTTTTTTAGTTATTTGTATAAATTTCTTTCCGATCGAGATTTCGAATAAATATGCTATATATGCAAAATTGACAGTTTATGAGTATTTAATTATCATGATTAGCTCATGTATTTTCTCAGGGTTCTGTATTTTCACAAGTAACATAAAATCCAATATTATGTTATTATGAACGTAACTGTAACTGTGTTTTCTGAAATATTTTAAAACTATGTCGTTATCCATGGAAAAATCCAAGGGTCGCCATCCATTATCGCATTTCGTTTACATTTTGCACACCAAGATATGCGGCCAATATTAAAGAGATTAAATTTCTTTTCAATGTGTTTTGCGTTCACGTGTCTATATTTATTTATTATTTTTAAACATTGAAAGTACTTGTTAATGTATAAAATAAAAATATGTTACCCTAATGATTTATTGCTCAGGCTACGATTATTATATTTCATAGATTATAACGTTAAACTTGTACTGTAAACAAAAAAAGACAACAGATAAAAGTCTACGTTGTTCCATTGTTCTCATTAACTTTTCACTGGAATTCCTTCATGATAGATAGACCTCGAACAGCCAGGGTGTTTGCCAGGAACCATGAAACCCCTCACAATCAGGCTACTTCACCTTTGAAACTTGAATATTCAATCATTCTCCAGAGAAAAACCTTAAAAGTTGAAAATATGAATTATGTTTCAAAAAACATGTCTGCTTAGTTCTAGTTATAAGCATTCCTTTGTAGTACACAGCTGTTGTTGGTTGTTTTTTTGTGGGTTTTTTAAAAATAAGGTTAAAAGATTTTAATAAAAGGTTCATTTTGTTTTTAAATTACCTTTATGTCTATACTACTATATTTTTCTTGTGATTTGTGCTTAGGAACTTAAAATATAACTAAATTACAGTGAAAAACACCCCAATGGCCTAAAATATCTGGTAAACCTTTGAAATTGTGAAAAGATCAGCAGATACTCTGAAAGCTACTCTTTAATTTGAACGAATGTGGATTTGAGCAAGTTTTAATGTTCAATCTATAAGAGTACAAGAAGTCTACAGCCAAATTGCAAAAGTATCGTTAACATTTCTGTAGGATTTTTTAATAATTGAGGTTGAGTATAATGTATTTTGCAGTATTTATTTTTGTGATTTAAGAGTTAATATGCCTATGAATATTGTTGTTTTCTAGTTTCCATAGACAAAAAGGATGTATATTATTAGAGGAGATGCCAAAGAAGGTAAAAGAAAGCAAAAGGTAGTGTTGAAAAAGCTAGAAAGGATCACGAGTAATTTAATGTTACTTCCTATTTATGATTTTTGCCGTTGAAAAACATATATTTCATGTTGCTTGAGCGTATTTTATTTACTGTTATTAGTGATAAGTAATTTTAAGTTATAGGGTGTGGGACTTCATTAATCTAATGCTGTCAGTAAGTGCATAGCACTATTACATTAGGTATATTGTTCGTACTGAAAAATGCAGTGTCTTCATATGCTAATCGAACCAAATTAAACTGCCAAGCACAGATTTCTAAGACTAGGTCAACCTCGTCACGCGGCCTAGTAAAAAAAATCCAGACGGATCGAAATCGATATTTGTCGATAACCCCGGAATCTGAAGAATTGAAATTCTGCCTTGTTTTTTGCTACATTTCATTATTGACAATATCATAGTAAGCATACGGAACAATATGTTGGACCTACCTGTGTTAGGCTAGTGCTTGACTCTAGTTATCCGATGAGGTTTTCACGTGGAACTATGAATCAACCTATGTTTGGCCTGACTGTTTTGGTCAGACAGTCTGAAGTCAGCCCAATCTGTGACTCTAGTTTCCGTGAGCTCTTCTAACCGTGGATAGAATCAACCTAATGTTGGCCTGACCTGTATTTTTGTCAGACAGGTCTTGAACAAACCTGTCAAGTAGTTTGTCTATTATTGAATAGGCAGTGGGCATGCGGAAATTCTTTTCCGTTCTACAACATGGCTTGATAGGCTTGAAGAGCTGTGTGAAGTATATTGGTTTTGGAAAAGAAATTTTTGATGAGCTACCCAAATATACTGCTGAATTACATTAAAGCTTAAAATGTAATTCTGTTTTGCATCTACGCGATGTGTTGCATAAACAGCTACTTTTGGTTTTAATCCGAAGAAGAATTGCCATGCAGATACTACCTTCCGCCTATGTGAAATCATAAGAAGGATAGTTCGCAATTACGTTGAAGTGAAGATTGATCTATGTTTATCCTTTTGTTGTTTCTATATATAGGCTATGCGTTTTGTTACTGTACACTAACTATGTCGTGAGTAGCTTTTTTGAATGTTAGCATACTATAGGACAGCTAAATACTATTTTTTAATTCATGTATTTTCATCAGGTAGAATTATTTTATAGTATAAGTGGGGAGAAAAGTTGTGTGCTGGCTAGCTAGACTACTATCTTAATTTTTGGGCTGATTTTGATCTCTTTTTGGATTGGTGTCTGACCTTCACTAAGCTATCAAGCTAGCTGTACTCAAAATTCAGTCTCTGATTAGATGCTGTTTTTTCTTAAAGGGAACCCGAGGTATAAAATGATGTTGGACTTATATTATAGGAGCTTACAAAGTTAGCTAACAAGTCTTATTTAAATTTTTAAAAAGCTTTTTTCGTTCTCAAGATATTCACATTTAAAGAATTTCAGATTAATTATGCTGCATGAATTATGATGTCATATTTCAGTAATAGCAAAATTTAGACATTTTCTTTTCATCAGTAAATTTTAGACACTGTTTAAGGGGTGTGCATTCAACTTTATCAAATGCATAAGATTATTATAAAGTTAATTGATTAACAATAATTTTTTTTGCCAAAATGACACTTGATTGCTGCGTCCCAGGCTCTTAATTTTTTGCTGAACGAACTCATAACTTGGATCTGCAATGTCGTTTGGCAATCAAATTTTGTGAGTAGACATATAGGGCTTGATACAAGCTTACCCACAAATGTCCGTAGCTCTTTTTCGAACTTTTGTCAGACAAACCGTCTGATGATTTCCGTCATTGTCGGACACTTTCAGAATCTCAGAATTAATTGAATAGTCCTGGTCTTTTAAATCACGAGAACCTCATTCATAGCCAACCTGACCATCCTAAGTAATTCACCGACTCCTGACTTAGTTAAAAGACTCACGTAGACATAAAATTCTATTGCCATGGCCCCTCGTCGTTGTAACCAGGTCTTACACAAGTAAATCAACCATGCGGTTCTTAACTAATGCGGAGGTGAAACTGTGATTTGTGGTAATGTGTGGATCTCATGATTAAAGAACTTTCCATGATGGCACATGGCAGAGTGAAAACAAAACGAAAGATGAATGAAGGAACGAAGATTGGATTAAAAGATACAAAGATTAATATTTGAATTATCTCGTTATTTTTGCATGTTTTCAATTTCTATTTTGACAGTTATAATAGGGGGAGATGTTGCTATACAGAAACGTGCCAAAACAAAAGACAGGCCAGAACTGATTTTCGTCAGACATATTTGCGTCTGGGTCAAAGAACAATGTTCGATGTCCGAACCGCTATTTCGAGGACTGAAATATGTAAAAATTTTATTTTTAATTTTAATTTATAAGTTGTAAATTTTAAACATTGCAGCGTTAGTTAATAATAATGCCAATTGAGGATACTTCAATGATTTGTTTACCCCATTATTCTCCACGTTTTCCAAGGTCTACTTTAATTTTAGAATCTTCTCCAGGCTTAAATGACGGAAATCTTCAAGTCGCAGGGGCTTCTTGTTTTCTATTTGAAGTGTGTATGCAGAGCTGCAGCGTTTATGAGAACGTTTCGTTCTGTATCCAAGGTCTAAAACGTCTGGCAAATACGAGGTTTGTTTTTTTGTTCCCGTTAAGCCCTATTTCATGGTTCCGTAAAGCCCAGTTTTTAGCTTACAGGTCGCCCCCAGACCCCAAGCTGTATAATTCGATTTTCTTAGTAGGCAATGATGCGCAGAAAAAAAATTTGCCCCCCCCCCTAAAGATCCCCCGCCCCCCTAACGCACCACGTCCAATAACATTGATTAACGTCCATATAGCCTAATTTGAATAACTGAAACCATTACAATGCACTATAATTTTGAGGCCAAATAACTTGACACGGATTGAAATAACTGATGTCATCGTCCTGCAATACTACTAGGTGACCAACTATGGACTGAAAATGGACCAATTTCCTAAGCTGGGTTAACCCATCCTGTTTTCAGAAGAGACAATTTGTTGATGTTCATTAAAAAACTCTTTAAAGCCGAATATCTTTGAACTGTTTTGCAAAGGCACAATGACCCTATACATTTTCTTATACAGCTTTTTAAGCTAGCTACACAATGAGGGAAAATGGGTCAACAATTTCTTTTTGTGTATTGACCATCAAAATTGAAAATAATAGGATTCTTTGCCACTCTGCCTTGGCTAAAGATAATATTTTACAATAAATTGACAAGATTCTGCTAGTCAATTAACTTTCTCCCAGTGAACTATCCCACAAATAACACTCCCTTGCCAAACACCCCCTTCGCTACCCAAAATATCGCTGATGAACTACCTAAACTCTCTCTTAATCTGGAGTAAGTTGCGGCCTAAAATCTCGTATTTTATTAATATATGCTTACGTAACAAACTAAAATACAAGGCTCTTCTTTTGTACTCATGCTTACAAGTCTCAGCAGAAAGTCAAGGATTTCTTATCTAAAACAACTTCAGTTTAGGCGAATTAGCTAGACAAAAGTCAAGTGATTTGAGTCTGTTGGTCCTTTTAAGTTGAGTTTTTACATTGTGTTGGCCAAGGAGAGAAAGTCAAAGAAAATGATAAATATTACTACAACATTCCCTTTCATTTTTGGCAATTTTAAGCTATGTAATTTTGTCAGATTTCAAGAAGCTGTCATATTTTTTTCTCAGAATGGTAAAAAACGATGCGTGTTTCCAAAAGGGGGGAAAAAAAAAATGACCAAAAAAAAAAAAATTTAAAAAATTTAAAAGGAAAATTGCGAAAATTTGGGGGGGCCCCCACCCTAAATGCCCCCCAAAAAACAATTTTTTTTGGGGGTGGGAGAGGTCGACTGGGCTACAGAGTCTGCAAGAAATGATTATACGGTGAGTTCTTGGAAATATGCACACCATCTTGGTGTCAAAAACTTATCTAAAAGGTTAGCTTGTTTGTGTGTTTTGTATCAAACGTTTTTTACTTGTTCCTAAGTTGAATAATAAGAAATCCTTCTCTTGTTAAAAGGTTGTAGAAGGTTTCATTTTTTCTCTTCTTTTTTCCATGCTGTGCAGAAAACCTTTCTATATACTATTGTAAATTATATGTTTAGAGAGAGTAACCCCGGACATTAACTATATGAAATGGAAAAACTACAAACTGAAGTGGCACAACTGAGAAGCGTACGAATGAAAGTGATCTCGTTCTGAAAGATGAAGAATATAAAAAAAAGAACAGTCCAGGTTGATAAATTTTTTTGCTAACTTATGGTTGTACTGTCTTGTTACTTGCAGCCGTTGGTTGATTTTGCGATTTTTGTAAATCCAGCCTGCTTCTAGAGTTGACCATATCATGAGCTCGGCTAGTATTTGAAACAATAGTTATTGTTTAATTTTATGATTTTATTTATGAATTCGCTGGTCCACCGCATGTAAAATATTAGCGAATAATATAAATAATTTTCAAATACCAACCTTGTTAGATTATCAAACCTCAAGAACATGGTTGAAGATTTTAAAGAAGGAATTTCGTAAAGATAAACAAACTTAGTAAGTGTAGAAGATTTTTGCCTCATTTTTTCTAAAGTATTTTCTTCTCCAAACTTTTTTTATCTGAAAATATGGATGTAACTATAGTAACAAACTTCCACAAATTGTCTCACAAGGATGTTGAAATTGTTTTTTTTATACTTGTTTTTTTTCTGTTAAGATAAAGGATAACACATGACAAATTGAATCACTAACCAAATGACAATACTGAAAGAACAAATGAGGTATTTATTGGAATTTTTGTTGTTGTTTTTTTATGACCTTTTGACTTCTATATGATACACTGCGTGGTGAAATTATTAAAATGGCAAAATGTACAAATCCAGTACTTTTTATTATAACAATAATCTCTAAATAAAGTTCCTTTACTGTGTGTGTTAAGGTAAGTTAATGCAAATCTGAATTGAAGCTTTGTGAAAGAAATTTTCGTCGCAAACGCCCAATGCTAGAAAGAACTTGATGAGGTACATAAACTAAAAGCTATATGAAGTTAGGTTTTTTGAATTATTACAATATTTATTAGAAATAGTCTTTCTGCAAATCTGATAATGGCAGTTTAAATAAATTTTTCCTTATTAAGATCAGAGACAAAGTGGTCGAGGACAGATAAAAAACACAAAGAGTCATTGGAGAAAATGGAAGAAATTCTTTGAAAGAAAAGGTTAGAACTTTTTTTACTACACACGAGCTGATCAATTATTACCATGAAAGTATGCTCAAAAGTTATATTGAAATCTGCAGTAACATGTTCCTGCAGTCTCCTCACCAACAGATAAGTAGTGTTGATAGATTTTTCCAAAGCTGCTAAGGCTAACATTTGGGATCAAGAACCTAAGCAACTGGTCAGCAACTGGTCTGGCTAAGATTTTGTAAGTAAGCCTGGATTGGAGCCCTTAACAAGAACAGTTATATTAAAAATGAAACGTTTTTCTTTTTATAATTGTAACAGATAAATCGTCATATTAAGTGTAAAACTAAAGCTAAGTATAAGAAACTCTAAGAACGAAGTAAATAACAAAAAAAAAATTGAAATTTTTCTGATAAAGAAATCGTGGTGCTTTCAAACGTTTTCCCAAAAAAACTACATATCGCCATCTGCATCTTGTATGCTTAACTAAGCCTACTGTAGAGGGGAAACTAATAACTCAAAAACTGAACATTTTACACTAGTATCAGACTACAACAAAAGCGAGTCGTAAAATATCTGAATGGCAGAGAAGAGCAACACACAAGAAGCATAAAGGTTACGTAAGATCGGAAATGGTGTATCTTAATTTATCAAATCCTGCAAAAACATGTGTTAACCATGACGGTTGATATATAGTCTTCATATTCTTATTTTGGTAACCATTTCAATCATTTTAGTAACTGATGAGAAGACCAAATCTATATACATGGAGAAACGTCAGTTAAGAGGCATAAACTACCACGGTTAAAAATCTGCTGAGGATTTATCACAAGGTAGTACGATGGTGCAATCGAAGACTTATTTGTTATATCTTGTGGGATAGCTCTGTCGTTGGCATTAGTTTTGACCTTGTTTTACAACAAAAAGCAAAAAAACTACATCATGGATGCCTAGTTGATTGTGCGTTGTCTCTTTTGTAAAGTTTATTAAAACTTTATTTAACAGCCAAAAAATAACTACAATGTCAAGATTAAAGTTTTAAAATGCTATAGACTATATGAATTATTTGTTTTTACAATTTCAACTAGACATATCAAGTTTTTTATTGAGAACCCTTTTTGAACAGCAAAATAATAAGCACATCCAGCTTCATTGTTGTTTTATAAAAAATGTAAATGGTTAAAGATGATACAAAATTTACAAAATAAATTCCAAATTCATCTTTAGAACAAACAAAAAATCACTTACAAAATCTTTCTAAAATTTATTGTTCTCCTCCTATTATCGAAAACTTGTTTTTGTTAATTTCCTTGAAAAGGCGCGAATAATTAAAACTTCTTTAATGAAATAGACAACGCAATGTTAATTGTCCGCAACTTTGACCGTGTAGTTATTTATAACAAAGAAACTACATCGAAGAAACAATAAAAGTTAATTAACCATGAATTTTGTATAAGAAACTTTTTAAATTAAACTTTTGTGAAACGACGCAAAAGACAAATTAAAAATAAAATTTTAAAATAGCGTAGCAAAAAGATCAAAGAGCTGTGCGCAATTTCGTGTGTCCGTAACACAACGCTTTTCTTGCGCACAAACAGACAGACGGAATACGGCTATTATTAAAGAGACTAGCCGTTAACCTGTGGATAAATCTACGGGTTCGCCCATTATTTATTTATAGCATTTCGTGTTTCCGTAACTCAACTTTTTTCTTGCGCACAAACAGACAGACGGAATACAGCTATTATTAAAGAGATAGATATTAACTACTTAAAATTTGGTGGCTAGGCCATAGGATTATCTAATTCCAATGTCTTTTTTAAATGGCTTATTATGTAAGTGTGCTTAAAGAACTAATGAAAAAACTTATACTCATTCAATAAATTTACTTACTTACTTACTTACTTATTCAAACCTGTCTATAACACTGGCTACTTAAGAGAACCATAATATTGCCTGATTAAAAACACCGTTATAGATAACAACCATTGCTAGATTTGGCTGAATTTGGTTGCTAGACACATTGACAGTTAGACAAGAATTTTTCTAGTTTCTTATTGCTGCAAGCATCTAACAAATTAATAACAACAAAGTATATTTCTAATTCAAGCCCTGTGATACCGAAAACTTCTAATGCGAACCATTTAAATACCATCAGTCTGGAAACATTTGACAGGGTATATAACCCTTGAGATTAGTAAGGCTAGCCATATAAAACATAAATCTATTATTGTATATATCATCTAATATTGTGCATTAAATTCATGCAAGGACAGTTGAAAAACAGCTCAACAACAGTGACAGTTATTTGGAATGCTCGACGTGATTGAAATAGGGTGTAGAAATCAACATACTAGCATTGTTATTACATACAAACATAAATTGACATTTAAAACCATAGCTAGCCAACTACGATGCAGATAAAAAAGAAATAATAAATCGCAATCCATTTTAAAATGCCCACTGTCTGGTTCGGGCAATGAAATGTAAAATCTGATGTGATGGGACACTTCCCGATGATGTAATGTTTTTGGGTGTACATGGAAACGAGGCTGATATGAACAGAAAAACCAACCTAGTTCTTAGGGTAATTTTTCGCTTTTTTGGTATCTATCTGAGAAATGATTTACATTCCTTTTCTAATTATGGTACTTTCTTTTCATATTAAAATTTTGTGGGCAAATGTCTGGTCAGCCATTTTGGTTCCCAGGGTTTCTGGCGCCTACTATGAATCAAGCTGTTTTTCATTAGAAAGGCAAACTGCATTTATGGAATGAGCCTGGCCAGGCCATCCGCGTACGAAAAATTATTTTTTAATATCATCTTTTAATTACACCATAAGTGTTATAAATTCTAAAAGAGATTTTTTCTCTTTTCTTTTCATGTTTCTGTCACAGCCTTGAAGAGTCGGTGCCGTGAGATTCGTCAGTTAAAAAAGAGAGTGTAAACGAACGCAGCCTATAGCAAGCGGACATCTGGTATTTGATAATACAAACAAGACTTTATACTTGTAATAGATAATATATTGAAAGATAAATGTTTACTTTAATGTCGTAGCACTTATTCATTAAGAGACCCATACCGAGTAGATAAACATACATGTGACATTTCTTTTAGATTAGTTGTACTATATGACGGTCCTTATCATCTTTAGCTTTTCCTAAGTTAATATAAAATCAACTTGTATTTATTACTTTGTTTTATTACTTGAGATAGAAAAGATATTTCATTTCATTTCATTTCATTTCATTTCATTACTATCTCGCCTGCGAGTATTCAAATACAGTTGTCCGTCCCAAAATGGAAATTTTTGGCTCTCTGGAGCACCGACACGGGAGTAGTCGTGTGTTCGAATCTCATCTCTTGGGTAACTATTTTTTACTTTTTTTTTTCTTTTTACTATCTCGCCTGCGAGGATAGGTTTCCAACTCGTAACTAGCTAAATGTCCCAAATGGTCAATTGCAACGTCACAGATTTAAACTTCGTACCTAAACTCTCTAAGTACTTGGAAGTCATCTAAATGACGTTTCAGGCCAAAATTTGGTATTTGTTTTCGACAAAATTTTGGCACAGTTAACAAAAAAGGTATGCTGAACATAATAGTGACATCATAATTTTGATTTTTGTCACCGAAATGTCATTTTAGGCCAAAATTGGTCCAAAAATTAAAAACTACTTTATTTTAGACAAAATTTGGCAAAGTTAACAAAAAAAGTATGACCGAACATGATGGTGACATTAAAATTTTGATTTTTTGTCACCTAAATGTCATTTTAGGCCAAAATTGGTCCGAAATTAAAACTACTTTATTTTCGACAAAATTTTTGCACAGATAACAAAAAAAGTATGCTGAACGTGATGTTGACATCAAAATTTTGATTTTTTGTCACCTAAATGCCGTTTAAGACCATAAACGTTTCAATCGCGCGACTTTTAACCATGGATGATAGGCTGTATTTTTGTTAGCAGAAATTGTAGAATTGGGTCGCATTGTGGATGTTTCATAGTTGTGCATTTTTAATAGCGAGATAGTTTATGCAGCGCCTGCATCTTGTTTCACTTCATTTCATTTGGGTAACCTCTTTCTTATGAGTTGTAACGTAAAATATCAAAGAGAGGCTGTCCATGCACAAAGTAGGGCGACTGAATAACGTTGGGCATTTTCAAGTGATATCCCCAGTAGGCCAAAACTATCCAAAGTACAACAAAATTTTCAATCACTGAAAATTAGATTAGGGGCCACTCAATAATTACGTAACACCCAAATTCACCATTTTTTAATATCCCACCAGCCTTTGTGACGCATCGTAACAAATCTAGACCAAAAAAACAAATCACCAACCCACCTTCCTTGTTACGAAATATTTCGAATCTTAAGACCTTATTCATTTCCTATAGTACCACAACCTCGTTCCCAGCGCCTGTTGTCTCTTTTTTTATCTCGGTACGGCGAGACGTATCGCCGTCCCGGGGTCAGAAAAGATACAAGATGCCCTGGGGATGAGGTTGATAGTACCAAAAACCCTTCATGTAACAGATAATCAGACAAACTAGTGCTCTGACAAAAAGATATAACAGAGCCATTTATTTAGCACACAAGATGACATTTTTGTACTTTTGCGTATTTCCGAGGCAAGAAACAGCTTAAAGATGTAGATCATGGAAAGAGGGCGACCCAACCTCATCCCCAGGGATCTTTTTTTTTTAGAAAGAGAAAAAGGGCCCTGGGATGAGGTTGGAAGGCGACCATCCTCAAAAATATCAAAAGAAAAAGATCCATTTCGAACTCAATAAAGTCACGGAGACACGAGGCAATTTTTTTCAAGCGATAGAGTAACAATTTTATTTTAATTACTACGCCTAAATGGTCGGTAACCTGCGTCTTTATAGTTGTCTCCACACTTATTCAGTGGCTCACAATACCTTAACAGAGGCACCAAGCCTTGTTTTTGTATTGTTGCGAGTAATAAAAACTGTTTCGCAAATACAGGCATTATCATGCTGAAACAAAAAGGTAACAGTGGAGAAGACTTTCATGGTTAATAATACACAATGTTTTTAATGGATGGATTTCAAATATTTAAAAAATAGTTTGAAAAAAGAATAAATACATATAGTGTTAGCCTTATGTGTACACTTTTAAGAATCAGAAAAATTGTGTTTACATTTAGTTCTGATTTGATGTCCTTTTCTTATTTTGGGAAACTTACAAAAATAAATTTCTTTGCAATTCCCACTTTATAAAAAGAGGTAGCTTTTTCGCGCTATAATACATGAAAGAGAAAAAGAAGCTGTGAGGACGAAATTGTTCCAATACTGTAATTCATACATGCACCACGTAGGGTAAGAATTCTCAAAGTCCGGCGGCAGACACCAGGCAAATATTTCGCCCGACTTTGCCGAAGGTTCGACTTTGTGTGGGACAACACAACAAAATCACATTTTGGAAACATTTTCACATCACTTGTTTTGGTATTATCTGATTGTCATCAGATGCAAGCGTTTTAAATCGAAAGAGGCAATACGTAAAAACGGCAAGAAGCTTGAATTAGTGTTAAGCTTAAAATGAGCATTAAATACTCTCTAGGACTCCCCCATCTTAGCCATGGCCCCTCCTGGAAGTAATAGACAGGGTAATCCCTTGATATTTGTGAGGCTAGCCATGTAAAATATACAGATCTATCTATCTATCTATCTATCTACGCGTTCTCTAGTTGAATACCGATTAATTAGATAAATTTATGATCTATAGACCTTTTTGAATGTTTACATTTTCCGTGGTAAGCCCTTTCGGCTTTAACAATTGCGTGGCAGGCAAAAAGATGCGGGCGCTAGATGAAGTGAGGTCCTTTTTAGTATGTTTCTTCGCACGACGGTATCATTACGACTTTATATGAATATATGTCAATCAGAAATTATCCATCTACACTCGATAATAGTTTAAAGCCTCAAAAATGTTTCCTTAGAAAGAAATGGGCTGAAAAAGACCTTTCTTCAGCAAGCTTCCGCATCTTTCTGCCTGCCACACAGTTGTTAGAGCCAGAAGGGCTTACCGCGGAAAATGTAAACATTAAAAAAGGTCTATGGTCAGTCAAGTTTATTAACGTGCAATCACTTTAATTTTTAGTAATTTTTTTCGTATAAGGCTGTGTAGCTTTGATTTATTATTCTGTATATATCTTGTAATTAGTAGAAGTGTAATTAATTGGCTACCAATTAATTACAGGTTTTCCAGGACTGTTTAGCTGTACTTTAATGCTTAGTCCCCCTGTTTTACAAGCTAAAGTAGGAATAGGAAACTTTCTAGCACATTTTATTACAGAGGTAGATAATTTGGTACAGTAATACAAAAAGGTCAGAATGAGGCTATGCTAGAGAAAATACAGATTTTTCTGGACTAAAATTAAAAAATATATTTTGGAAAATGAAGCACTTTGGGAACACCTATTTTGCAAAAAAAAGGTCTGCAAAATTTTTTTTGCAAATAATTTGTTCCCTTTAGGTAGTTCCAATTTTTGAAATTTGTTGGCTGGGTAAGGTATATGCAGACAATTCCCATGGTAATCGTTTGCATTAGCACATTTTCAAAGTTTACCTGTATAACCCACTCATCTATCTTTGTTGTTTCTATTTTATTTTGTGTGTTTTGAACAATTTATCACCAGCATGCTACATGATGGTATTATCTCCCATGTAACCTACTCTGAGTAAACAATGCAAGTTAAACAAGTATTCTTCTTCTTCATCCGCCAGTCCCATTTTTATACAGCCTTATATTTCTAGACTTTTACTTCAAAACTTGCAAAAATATAAAGTTATGGCTAGATAAAATGGCATCAAATTTATGGTTTTGTCTGTGTATATAATTATTAAGTTCTATTTAAATTTGTAGCAAACTGATGATTTAAAATAAGAATGATCAAAACCCCTTTTAAGATGGCTGTTAAAAACGCAGGCAATAATCAAGTGAACAACAATACGTGGGAAGGTTTACGGAAAAGTGCAAGGCAGGTGGAAAATGAATTGGAAATGAAGTTGGTTTCCTTTAGCAAGTTGGGTACAGGTCAACACAAAGAATTCCATAAAACAGAAGAAAAAGAAGCCTTATTAGGGTCAAGTAGCGATCGAATGTTTGAAACAATGTCCATGGAGATCGAGAGATTATTGACTAAATTAACTGAAGTTAATGACAAAATGGCTGACTTTTTATCTAACCTCAGTTTTGGTGAACCGAACTCTGCACAGCTTCACACTATGCAACGACATCGCGATATATTACAGGATTATTCTCATGAGTTTGTAAAGACAAAAGCAAACATTAAGGCAACAAGAGATAGAGAAGATTTAATGGGATCTGTGCATAGAGATATATCTGATTTCAAAAATGGACTTAACAGACGTACAGATCTATACCTTAAAGAAAACGATCATATTCGTAATTCAGATCGCATAGCAGATGAAACCATTAATATTGCACTTGCAACAAAAGAGAATTTAAGTGCACAACATAGGATGTTTCAATCATTATCTAGCAGAGTGATTGGCGTTACAAACCGATTTCCTGCAATAAATAATCTTGTTCAAAAAATCAATATTCGTAAACGGAGAGACACTCTTATAATTGGTGTCGTGATATCAATTTGTTTGATTTTGATGCTTTTATATGTTTTTCATTAATATCTTTAATATTTAATTTTATATATAAATTTAAGATATTATTTAAAAGT
Source organism: Hydractinia echinata (assembly GCA_030067915.1). NCBI lineage: Eukaryota > Metazoa > Cnidaria > Hydrozoa > Anthoathecata > Hydractiniidae > Hydractinia > Hydractinia echinata. The sequence continues at coordinate 556,410 of JASGCC010000073.1, read as the reverse complement.
TTACACATCTTTAAAATTAAGATGTAACAGTTGTGATGCAGGCTTTTTTGGGAAGATTTTGTTATTTGTGCAGCAAAGAGCACAAGTCATATTTCCAAATTAATATTATTGATTTTATTTGCTTTTTTTTAAAAAACATAGTTTTTAACTATATGGTTAATGTAAAAAACTTACCTTTAGCTTTTTATGTTGACGTTTTTTATGTTTTAAGCTATAGTTTCTACATAATTAAACTAAATAATTTCAGCCCTCACAATTCTTTCACAAAGAAAAGGTCAGTTATTGTGGTATGGTAGTAGTTTTTAGAAATTTTTTGTTTTGTTGGACTTGTTTTGTGGGGGTTTTTTTTGGTGAATTTGGTGTCTATTTATTGAGGTGTGTTATGTTGTTACTTTAGAAATAAAAAATAGCAAGAGCAAAAAAAAATTTTTTTTTTAAGATATTGGTGAGCAAATAAATTCTAAGTATGCGTATTTTTATCTTGGGTGTCATAACACTCTCCTCCATTGTGATGAATAATTTTTTTAATGTTTGGGAAGACTTCAGTTATAAATTTTAAATCATTTACATCCAAGAGCTTTAAATGTTTAACATTTTGAGGTATTTTTTTCATTACCTTATTCTGTACCTATTTCCCTTGTGTATGTGTACTCAGAGAGAACCCTCAAATATTGCAAAATTAATGGTAAAAAAAGCCTTAAAAACACCCCAGAAATGTTGGGAAAAACCTTGAGATTGTTAAAAAAATGCTGACAGACATCTGTTATCCTGTTAAGTGCTCTTAAGGATGAATTTTTTTTTTTTAGTTATTTATATAATATTTCTTTCAGAGATCAAAGAATTATGCTATATGCAAAATTGACAGTTTATGAGTATTTATTATCATGAATTAGCTCATGTATTTTCAAGGGTTCTGTATTTTCACAAGTAACATAAAATCCAATATTTTATTGTTTATGACGTAACTGTAAACTTGTTTCTGAAATATTTTAACCTATTCGTTAATCCATGGAAAAATCCACAGGGTCGCCCATAGAATACGGCCAATATTAAAGAGATTAAATCTTTTCAAAGTGTTTTGCTGTTCAACGTGTCTACATTTATTTTATTATTTTTAATACTATTGAAAGTACTTGTTATGTTATAAAATAAAAATATGTTACCCTAATATTTTTGCTCAGGCTACGATTATTATATCATAGATTATTAACATTAACTTTGTACGTAAAAAAAAAGAAACAATAAAAGTCTACGTTGTTACCATTGTTCTCATTAACTTTTCACTGAATTTCCTTTCATGATAGATAGACCTGAAAGCCAGGGTGTTTGCCAGACCATGAAACCCTCAAATCAGGCTACTTCACCTTGAAAACTTGAATATCAATCATTCTCCAGAGAAAAACCTTAAAAGCCTGAAAATATGAATTATTTTAAAAAACATGTCTGTCTAGTTATAAAGCATTCCTTTGTAGTACAAGCTGTTGTTGTTGTTTTTTTTGTGGGTTTTTTAAAAATAAGGTTAAAAGTTTTAAAAGGTTCCATTTTGTTTTTAAATTACCTTTATGTCTATACCTAATTATTTTTCTTGTGTCTTTGTGCTTAAGAACTTTAAAATATAACTAAATTACAGTGAAAAACACCCCCAAATGGCCTAAAATATCTTGGTAACCTTGAAATTGTGAAAAATAGCAGATACTCTGAAAGCTACTCTTTACAAGTTTGAACAATGTGATTGAGCAAGTTTTAATGTTTAATTATAAGAGTACAAGAAGTCACAGCAAATTGCAAAGTATCGTTAACTTCTGTAGGATTTTTTTATAATTGAGCTTGATATAATGTATTTTGCAGTATTTATTTTTGTGATTTAAGAGTTAATATGCCATGAATATTGTGTTTTCTAGTTTCCATAGACAAAAAGGGATGTAGTATTATTAGAGGAGAATGCCAAAGAAGGTAAAGAAAGCAAAAGGTAGTGGAAAAAGCAAGAAAGGGAAATCAGAGTAAGTTATGTTACTTCCTATTATTGATTTTGCCGTGAAAAACATTATTTACATGTTGTTTGAGCGGTATTTATTTTATGTATTACGTGATAAGTAATTTTAAGTTATAGGTGTGTGACTTTTTAATCTAATTCTGTCAGTAATGTGCATAGCACTATGCACTTAAGGTATATGTTCGTTACTGAAAAATGCATGTCTCATATGCTAATCGACAAATTAAACTGCCAAGCACAGATTTAGACTAGGTCAACCCTGTCACGCGGCCTAGTAAAAAAATCCAGAGGATCGAAATCGAATTTACCCGGAATCTGAAGATTGAAATTCTGCCTTGTTTGTTTGCTACATTTCGTTATTGACAATATCATAGTATCTCATAACGCGAATTGGATCAACCTATGTTGACCTGACCTGTGTTAGGCAGTCTTGACTCTAGGTTATCCAGTGAGGTTTTCACCGTGGACTAGAATCAACCTATGTTGGCCTGACCTGTTTTTGGTCAGACAGTTCGAAGTCAGCCAATCTTGGCTCTAGGTTATCCCGTGAGACTTTCACCGTGGATTAGAATCAACCTATGTTGGCCTGACCTGTTTTTGGTCAGACAGTCTTGAACAAACCTGTCAACGTAGTTTCTATGTATTGATAAGGCAGTAGGGCATGCGGAAGATTCTTTCCGTTCTCAACATGGCTTGCAAGAGCTTGAGAGAGCGTGTGAAGTTAGTTTTGGAAAACGAAAATTTTGATGAGCTACCTCAAATATACGCTGAATTAATTAAAGGTTAAATGTAATTCTGTTTTGCCATCTACCGATGGGTTGCATAAACAACTTACTTTTGGTTTTATCCGAAGAAATTGCCATGCAGAGTACTACCTTCCTGCCTATGTGAAATCAAAGAAGGATAGTTGCGCAATTACGTTGAAGTGAGTTGTTTATGTTTATCTTTTGTTGTTTCTATAATAGCTATGCGTTTTTGTTACTATGACCACTAACTATGTCGTAGTAGCTTTATTGATGTAGCTATAGCTATAGGAAGCTAAATACTATTTTTTTAAATTCATGTATTTTATCAGGTAAGAATTATTTTATATATAAGTGGGAAAAGTGTGCTGGCTGGCTGGCTAGCTAGCTACTAGCTATCTTAATTTTTGGTGCTGATTTGGATCTCTTTTTGATTGGTGCTGACTTTCACTATAGCTATCAAGCTAGCCTACACAAAATAGTGCTCTGATTAGAGTGCCTTTTTTCTTAAGTCGCCAGCAACAAAAAACCTTTGTCCTGCTTTGCATAATTTTTCCATGAGGGGCTGGACACCCAACTCCGAAAAAGGGGGCTAGAATAACTTCCAAACGACACTTTGTGATGCTACTTCTATCAGATAAAAAGATATTCGTCACATGACTTTTTTTATATCTTCTGCAGAAAAGTTGTCAAAGCGTGACAAAAGTTTATTGTTGCTTACACCGAACAGTCAGGGTGAACTGATGAAGTATGTTCAACTTTTTGGATTTGTCAAACAAAACAATGACCAATTATTTTCTTCAAAATAAAAAACTGCAACTAATCAGACTCTCCAAAAAGAAATTCAAATTTGAGAATTTGGATAATAAACGATAAAATTTGTTGAATTCAATTCAATTTAATTCAAGAGAGCTTAAGGAGACAATAATTAAACAACCTGATGTTAATGCAGTTTATGGTAAAATTGTATTCATGTTTCTCGTTTTTAAAACGTACTTTCTTTTTTAGATCAGCTGTTATCAAACCATGCACCATCAGCATTTTCAAAAAATCTTTAACGAGAGAGTAAATTTTGAAGGCCTAAAAACTGAATTATTCAAATGCTAATACATATTTATTGCTGAATTAATTGAATAATAATTCATTGAAATTGAACTTGTTTAGAAGTTATTATATTCGAATCGTCATGTTCATACATAACAAGATTTGTATCCTGGAATTTCCAGAATTTTCCAGATCAGTTTTAAAATATCCAGTTAAAGTTTTTACTATTATTTTAGAATACTATATATATGCAGCCCTCAAAATAATTTTTGGAGACTCGTCAGACAAAATGTCTGCCACATTTCCAGTTTGGTTGGACATGTCCGTAGCTCTTTTCGAACTTTCGTCGGACAAACCGTCTGATAGATTTCCGTCTTGGTCGGACACTTTCAGATCTCAGAATTATTGAATAGTTCTGGTCCTTTTAATCCACGAGCAAGCCTATTCATAGCCAACCTGACCATCCTAGCTAATTCACCGACTCCTGACTTAGTTAAAAGAACTACGTAGACATAAATCTCTATTGCCTGGCCCCTTCGTCGTTGGTAACCAGGTCTTACACAAGAAATCCAACCATGCGGTTCTTAACTAATGCGGAGGTGAACTGTGATTTGTGGTATGTGTGATCATGATTAAGAAACTTCCATGATGGCACATGGCAGATGAAAACAAAACGAAAGAGATGCGGAACGAAGATTGATTAAAAGATACAAGATTATATTTGAATTATCTCGTTATTTTTGCATGTTTCAATTTCTAATTTTTGAAGTTATAATAGGGGAGATGTTGCTACAGAAACGTGCCAGACAAAATGACAAGCCAGAACTGATTTTCGTCGGACATATTTGCGTCTGGGTCAGACAATGTTCGATGTCTGACCGCTATTTCGAGGGCTGATATGTAAAAATTTTATTTTTAATTTTTAATTTATTAAGTTGTATTTTAACATTGCAGGTTAGTTACAATAATAAATGAGAATTAGGATATTTAATGATTTGTTTACCCCATTATTCTCCGTTTTCAAGGTCTACTTCAAATTTTAGAATCTTCCAGGCTAATGACGGAAATCTTCAAGTTGCAGGGCTTCTTGTTTTCTATTTGAAGTGTGTATGCAGAGCTGCAGCGTTTATGAGAATGTTTCGTTTCTGTTATCAAGGTCTAAAACGTCTGCATACGAGGTTGTTTTTTGTTCCCGTTTAAGCCTATTTCATGGTTCGTAAAGCCCGTTTTAGCTTACAGCGCCCCCCAAGACCCCAAGCTGTATATTCGAATTTTCTTAGTAGGTCATGATGCGCAGAAAATTTGCTAGATCCGCCCCTAACTGCACCACGTCAATAACATTGATTTAACGTCAATATAGTTAGGTGGATGTGTAACGCCAGTCTGAGAGACAGAAAGAGTTCAGATGAGCTAAGAAGCAGGCTAAGTCTCCGTAGAATTAAAGATGTTATCCAGATAAGAAGATTGAATTGGCTGGGGCACTTGGAAAGAATGGAGGAGGATAATTGGGTAAGAAAGTGTAGAGACTTGATAGTTCCTGGGGCAAAGCCCAGAGGCAGACCGAGAAAGACTTGGCAGGAGGTTATAAGGACAGACTTGATACAGAGGAAGTTAAGTTTAGATCTAACACAGTCTAGATCAGATTGGAAGAGGGTCATTAATATACCCCGTCCAACCCATGCTAGCATGGAAAACGGACGTTAAGCCGAGAATGATGATGATGATGATGATAGCCTAATTTGAATAACTGAAACCATTACAATGCACTTATATCTTTGAGGCCAAATAACTTGACACAGATGGAAATAACTGATGTCATCTCCTGCATCACCCTAACTAGGGACCACTATGGACTGAAATGGGACCAATTTCCTAAAGCTGGGTTAACCCACCTGTTTCAGAAGAGACAATTGTTGAAGTCATTAAAAAACTCTTTAAAGCCGAATATCTTTGTAACTGTTTGCAAAAGCACATGATCCTATACATTTTCTTCATCAGCATTTTAAGCTAGCTACACAATTAGGGAAAATGGGTCAACAATTTCTTTTTGTGTATTGACCATCAAAATTGAAATAATGGATTTTTGCCACTTCTGCCTTGGCTAAGACTAATATTTTACATAAATTGACAAGATTCTGCTATTCAATTAACTTTCTCCTAGTAGAACCTATCCCATAAATAACACTCCTTGCAACACCCCTTCGCTACCCAAAATATCGCCTGATAGAACTACCTAACTCTCTCTTAATCTGGAGTAAGTTGCGGCCTAAAATCTCGTATTTATTATATATGCTTACGTACAAACTAAAAATACAAGCTCTTCTTTTGTACTCAATGCTTACAAGTCTCACAGAAAGTCAAGGATTCTTATCTAAAACACTTCAGTTTAGGCGAATTAGCTAGACAAAAAAGTCAAGTGATTTGAGTCTGTTGAGTCTTTTCAGTTGAGTTTACATTGTGTTGGCCAAGGAGAGAAGTCTAGAAAATGATAAATCAATTACTAACAACATTCCTTCATTTTTGCAATTTAAGCTATGTAATTTTGTCAGATTTCAAGACCTGTCATATTTTTTTCTCAGAAATGGTAAAAAAGATGGTGTTCCAAGGGATGACATATTAAAGGATGCGATTGCTAATGCACAATTGTGGGAGAGTCGACTTGGGGCTACAGAGTCTGCAAAGAATGATTATAGGTGAGTTCTTGGAAATATGCACACCATCTTGGTGTCAAAAAAACTTATCTAAAAAGGTAGCTTGTTGTGTGTTTTGTATCAAACGTTTTTACTTGTTCCTAAGTTTTGAATAATAGAAATCCTTCTCTTGTTAAAAGGTTGTAGAAGGTTCATCTTTTTCTCTCTTTTTTCATGCTTGTGCAGAAAACCTTTTCTATTATACTATTGTAAATTATATGTTTAGAGAGAGTACCCGGACATTACTATATGAAAATGAAAAACTACAAACTCAAGTGGCACAAACTGAGAAGGATACGATCGAAGTGATCTCGTTCTTGAAAGATGAAGATATAAAAAAAGACAGTCAGGTTGATAAATTTTTTTGCTAACTTATGGTTGTACTGTCTTGTTACTTGCAGCCGTTGTTGATTTTGCGATTTTGTATCCAGCCTGCTCTAGAGTTGACCAATTCATGCGCTCGGCTATATTTGAAACAATAGTTGTTTAATTTTATGATTTATTATTGAATTCGCTGGTCCACCGCATTGTAAAATATTAGCGAATAATATAAATAATTTTCAATACCAACCTTGTTAGATTATCAAGCTTCAAAACATGGTGAAAGATTTAAAGAAGGAATTTCGTAAAGATAAACAAAACTTAGTAAGTGTAGAAGATTTTGCTCATTTTTTCTAAAAGTATTTTCTTCTCCAAACTTTTTTTTATCAAAAATATGGATGTACTTAGATAACAAACTTCCACATTGTCATCACAAGGATGTGAAATTGTTTTTTTTATACTTGTTTTTTTTTTCTGTTAAGATAAAGGAATACACAACTGAAATTGAATCACTACAAACAACTTTAGCTGAAAGAACAAATGAGGTATTTATTGGAATTTTTGTTGTTGTTTTTTTATGACCTTTTGACTTCTATATGATACACTCGTGTGAATTTTAAAATGGCAAAATGTGCAAATCCAGTACTTTTTTATTATAACAATATCTCTAAATAAATTCCTTTAACTGTGTGTGTTAAGGTGAAGTTAATGCAATCTGAATTGAAGCTTGTGAAAGAATTTCGTCGCAAACGCGCCCAAATGCAGAAAGAACTTGATGAGGTACATAAAACTAAAAGCTATATAAAGTTAGGTTTTTGAACTCAATTATTTACAATATTTATTAGAAATAGTCTTTCTGCAAATCTGATAATGCAGCTTAAATAAATTTTTCTTATTAAGATCAGAGACAATGTGTCGAGGACAGATAAACAACACAAAGAGTCATTGGAGAAAATGGAAAGAAAATTCTTTGAAGAAAAGGTTAGAACTTTTTATACTACACAGAGCTGATCAATATACCATTACCATGAAAGTATGCTCAAATGTTATAGTTTGAAATCTCAGTAACATGTTCTGCAGTCTCCTCACACAGATAAGTAGTGTTGATAGATTTTTTACCAAGCTGCTAAGGCTAACATTTGGATCAAAACCTTAAGCAACTGGTCAGCAACTGGTCTGGCTAAAGATTTTGTAAGTAAGCCTGGATGAGCTAACAAGAACAGTTATTTAAAAATGAAACGTTTTTCTTTTTATAAATTGTAACAGATAATCGTCAATATTAAGTGTAAAACTAAAGCCTAAGTATAGAAACTACTAAGAAACTGAAGTAAAAATAAAAAAAATGAAATTTTCTGATAAAGAAATTGTATGCTTTCAAACGTTTTCCAAAAAAACACTACATATCGCATTGCATCTTGTATGCTTAACTAACCTAACTGTAGAGAGAAACTAATAACCAAAACTGACATTTTACACTAGATCAGACTACAACAAGAAGCGAGTCGTAAAATATCTGAATTGGCAGAGAGAGCACACACAGAAGCTATAAGGTACGTAAGATGGAAATGTGCATCCTATTTATCAAATCCTGCAAAAACATTGTGTTTACCAGTCCTTCATATTCTTATTTTGTACCATTTCAATCATAGTAACTTGGATGAGACGACCAAATCTATATACATGGAGAACGTCAGGTTAAACGAGGCATTAAACTACCACGTAAAATCTGCTGAAGATTTATCACAGGTATGTATGATGTGCAATCGAGACTATTGTATATCTGTGGATAGCTCTGTCGTTGGCATTACGTTTTGACCTTATTTTACAACAAAAAAACAAAAAAACACATCATGGATGCCTAGTTGATTGTGGCGTGTCTCTTTTGTAAACTTTATTAAACTTTATTTCACAGCCAAAAAATAACTACCATGTCAAGATTAAAGTTTTAAATGCTATAGACTATATGAATTATTTGTTTTACAATTTCAACTAGACATATCAAAGTTTTTTATTGAGAACCCTTTTTGAATCACGGAGCACTTTTGTTGTTTCTAGACGAAAGAAAAACTGCTTAAAGAAAACAAACAACTATCGGAAGAGAAGGAGATGAACAGTTTGATAGTTGAAGAAAAAGTCGTGCAGACGAAACAACTTCAAAAACAAGTGAAAGAGGTACCATGTTTATGTAATGTCCTGCTTTTTTTAAATATATTTTTATATATGCTTTCAGAAACCCAAAAACAACAACAGTGATATTTTGGGCCTGTGCGTTGCAAATGCAAAAACAGATTCTTGTAACGCATTCGTAACACATAGTTCTCTTTCTGAATCTTCTTTTTTTTCTATCTTTTTCAATGTTCTGTTCATACTATAGCTTCGCGATAAAGTATCGAACCTTGAGCACACATTAACTCAAGTTATAAAGGAAAACGAAGCTGAAAAGAATGAGTTGAGACATGCTCATGAACGAAGTCAAGAACACAACAAGTAGGTGATATCATTGTCGTGTTTGCTGTCGTCGGATTCGTCGTCGTTGTTGTTGTCGTCGTTGTTGTTGTTTTGACGTTGTCGTCGGCGTCATTGTTATTATTGTTGTTGTTCTGATGCTGTTGCTATCGCTGTCGGTTTCATCGTTTTTGGGTTTTTTTGTGTTGGTTCATAGTCATTGTGACGCCATTGTTACTGTCATTCTGATCTTTCTTGCCTTTTAGAATGGAAATCGCGCGACTTCAAAAAACTATCGAATTGAAATCTAAAGAAGCAAGTCGTGTAAAAAAATTAGCTAAAAGTATTCTTGATCAGGTATTTACATGCAAAGCCGGTTTGTTTGTTGTTGTTGTTTTTCGAAAATTGAACGCGTGTGACGTAAGCTTATGTTTTAACATTTTTAGAGATCTGAGATGGAACATTTTTTTCTTGACTCTCTTGAGCTGGTAAAAAATGAAATTAACAGAAATAGGTACGTAAAAAATAGTTTATTGTTGTCGTGTTTTTAAATTCTAAAGAAAGAAATAAACTCACTCAATTTTATTACCGTATTGGATAATGTGTTAACATTTGCAGTTCAATACGTATCACAATTAGGGCTATATACTAATATTTTGCAAATGCTAGGACTCAATATCGACGAGAAGCTGAGGCGGCATATCATCAACGCATGCTCGCTGCACATTCAGGACAAGCTGATTATCCAAGGATACGTACATTTAAAAGTTCGAAGTTTAGCACGAACAGTGTCTTTTCAGATCTCAAAGAAGCTGAAAAGTGGGATGGCTTGGATACTACGGTTGATATTTCTGAGTTAACATGGGAACAGCGCGAAAAAGTATTGCGATTGTTGTTTGCCAAAATGAATGGATATAACGGAGGGTAAGTCGGATTGTAAGTTTAAAACCTTAGTGAGATTGGAGCGGGGATTCAAAAAAAAAATGTTTTTCTTCAATTTTCCTTTTTGATTGATTGTTCACCGTTATGCGATACTGTATTTGTCAATTTTGGCAAGCAGTGAGTTAAAATTAAGGCTGGATGTGTAAAAAAAATGAAGATCTGATTGTGGTATTAGCGTAACGACGACACATTTTGTCGTTCCTTTTGTTAAGAATGCAATCAAGTTCTCGTACAGTAAATTAATGGATAAATTTCGCGAAATTGACGAAATATGCTTTCACGAATTGACGCGAAAAATCAAAAAACAAATTGTAAAGTTTTTCAGCTAAAGTTGTAAAACCACCACTGTATATTTTTATACGGTGTTATTTAAGTTATGCTTCAAGATATGAGACATACGAATATATATTTTGGATTGAAACATTCAATAGACCTTTAATTTTTATTTACAATAGATCTGTGACGAAAACAAATGAACTTCCGCCAATCAAAAACACAGAGCATAGTAGATTATCCATAACAGACTCTGGTTCATCGTTTAAGCCCAGACTTCCATCAGTTAAAGCGTTTCTCACAGAAGCTGAGGAAGAAGCTGCCACTTTTCATGGCGCATGTAGGACTCTTTCTGCTACGGAAGTACTAGGAAATGGTTGAAAGATGTATTATATATTTGTATATATTTTGTTATGTAAATCAGATTTATTTTCTGCTATTAAAATATGGTTTGTAATTTATTTTCATTGGAAGTATATTTGATATATTCTTAACATGTTCAAATCTTGTTGTTCCTGTTTCGTGACAAAAGTTTGAATGCTTAAAAAGAAATAGGAATTTTTTTCAGGATAATTAAGGGGCCTGAAAACAATGTACTTCAATAGGGGCACTTGTTGTGTTCTTTGGATCAACATCCTAGTTTTCTGGACATTTTTTTTCGATTTTTGATATCGGAGATCATAAAAGCGAAAAAAAACCTACCAACCTCATCACCAGGGCTTTTTGTGTTTCACCATCGCGGACGAGGTTGTTTCACAAAAATTGACCCCTTATACCGAAAAGGCAAAAATCCCTGACGACGAGGGAGAACACGATGACATCAAAATTTTGATATTTTCACCTTTATCATTTTTTTATATCGAAATCTTTAATGGTCTGATATTTCTTGCAACTCTTATAAAACACAAACCCATCATCTTAATTTTCTCACTTTTTTAACAAATAATTTTGTTTAAGTTAAATTTTTTAAACAATTTTAAAAGAATTTAGCTCTCCCTTAAAAATTTTTTTTTAACACTTGGTCCATAAAATCTCTTTTATAAAAACGTGCTCTTAAACGCAGATGATAATAGCGGATGGCCTGAGGATGAAGTTGATATTTTAATTATGAATTCAAGTTTACTTCAGGCACTTGATCTGTTAATAATAATAATTAGGTAATGTTTATTGGGGCAGACCCAGGCATTTATCAACTTGGAAAGTATCGCCTGGGTGTTATTGACCAGGAACCAAGAAAGAAAAAGGAATAAAGGGGAGTCGAGTCAGAATCGCGTTTCTGGCCTTGTTGTTTTTCAGCAATTACCATTAAAAACTTATTTCGTCACTCAGTGTGTGGCGTTTTAAAACACACTGTGTACATACCTTTAGTTCCGACTTCCGTCGTTACCAAGTTTTAAAAAGAATCAGAACAGAATCACCAACCTCGATACCAGGACGCACAAGCCATCGTACAAGAAAGCGGAAGGGAAGCGTTGGAAACAGGATAAAAAAACTAGACCTTGTCAATACCAAATTAACAGCGGGCGTCATAAATAACAGTTTAAAATTTTTTATTATTTCTCATCCATTTTGTTATATACACAACTCGCTCTCTCCTGGCTACATAAAATACACCATGAAACTACGAGCTCATAAAAGTTAGAGAAATTATAAGTAAAACTTTATACATTAAAAACCTAAATTACTATATTCACAACAATTTGGCGGTGAGCTTTTTTTTTAAAAGATAGTTATATCAGAAAACAAAAAATCGTCAGAATTCAGAAAAAAAATTTAAAAAATTAAGACACTAAATACAGAATTTGTTACTCGAAGCAATGATAACCGTACATATATTATACTGTAAATTATATATCAGCGTCGTAGATTTTTAAATAAAAACAAGAGGCGCCCTTTGTATCACAAACTGGATGAAATACATATATATTCACATCTTAAAATAAGTTTCGATTAAAAAGAAACACAAAAAAAATCGTGTTTATTTATTTCTTTACATAAAGGTCATCTCTACCTTTTTTTAGTTTGACTAAGCTTCTCTCTTAAGAAAGAAGGGGGATGGGGACGCTTTTTATCTTTACAATAATTCTAATAAAGAAATTCTCTTTTTACTATGGTGCTGTCTGTTACACGTGTTTCTGTTGAAAAAACAGCAACCTGGCTTCGTAGTTTTCCAAATTTTCGATATCATACAAATTTCCTGAAAAAAAGAATGTTAAAAAGTTTAATTTTACGACGAAGTTTAGCGATGTGAACATACCCAGCCACGCTTTAGGATAAATATATTTGTGTCTAAGCTAATATTTAACTCATAACCTACTTTATTGATAGAATTTTAGCGCGAAGATATTTTAGCGGGAAGATATTTTTACAGTTTCGCAGTATCTTCAAAAAATCAAAATAAATCCCGTGAAAATGTAAAAATATCAACTGCGTAAATCAATTTCAGCAAAATCCGTTAAACTTAACCAACTGCGATAATTGCGCGAAAAAGCAAAAATTTCGCGGGTTTTTTCCGTCAAATCGCGAAATTTTGTTTCTGCGAAAATTTCTGATAGCGAATTTACAGTAACAAGGGTGGGAAAGCCTATAAACATTAAAAAAGTTTGATAATTTGGGCCTGATCTAAAAAAGGGAACGTCTTGAAATAGAGAGGGAATGACATTTCACAATGGAAAACAAAAAACAGCAATATATTATTTATGATTAACATTGAAGTGATTGAATGCATTCTAAAAAGTTTTTAAACATAGACGTTACGACCGTAAGGTTTATCAACATTATTAGACAAATTTTTAGGCTGAAATAAGCATAGGCTAAGAGAGCTAACAAAATTACACTTATGCTAATAAAAAGTGTGTGTTTTCATAGTTAAAGAGGCGAGCATACCTTCAGGCACAATGAAAGTCGTTCCGGACACACAATGATATTGCTTTTGATTGAGCGTCAGTTTGATTGAACCAGTTAACACATAAAAAAACTGAAAGAAGAAACAAACGAAATATATTTCGCGACTTTTCACAATGTTCGCGAAACTAAGTTCTACATCTCTACAAAAATTCTACGGAAAGTTTTACTAGTAGTAAAATTATTTAAATTTGTTAAAATAAGAGTAATATCTCCTCGCGGCTTGTATATTTTTAAAATATCATCTTACTTATAACTTATACTGTTTGCATATAAACTTTCTTATTGCTTATAATTCGTGAAAATAAATTTTCCCAAAATGCATGCAGTACTCATCCGCGAAAATTACTCCGAGCGAAATCCCAAAAACATTCTTTCGCGAGAATTAATCTCATTAAGGCAGCAATTTTAGCTAAAGAAACTACTAAAGACAATATGCGAGTATATAAAGTGAAAATTATGGGAAACCAGAAGAAAGATTAAATAACCTTTTTGAGCAGAGATTGCATACGAAAGAAATCACAATGTACAAATGTCGAGGAGAATAAACAAAAAGTAATTGAATTTTACCACGTTGTCATGTTTTGTTTTTTGTAAACCTTTTCTTCCAAATGCATTAAGTTTTATTTGACCAAAAGAGAGTGAAGGTAGTGAGAAGAACTTATGCAAGAAAACTTCTTCTCCTGTATTTCGTGCTGGAGGTCGCCACTCTACAGATGCTGCAGTTCGGATGAGAGCTGTGAAAAGAAAAACAAAAATTTGTAGGAATTATTTTCAAATTCTCCCTACAGACAAGAAGCAGTGTTGATCACTTACGAAGATCTTCGATCGTGTTCGTCACAACGTTCTTTACAGGACATATTATTTCTTTTGGTCCTTTTATGGTCTAATAAGAAAACACGAGTAAAAACAAAACGAACACGTGACTAAATATTCTTCTCTCCACTAATCAGTTGGCAAGCTTGTGATAATTCAAAACATTACTAGTTACCTCGTTGGAAAGAAACGAACGACTGTCTTCGAATACACGCTCAAAACTGCTGTTTCCTGAAGAAATTATATACAAGTTACATTTTCACACACCTTTTAAAAAAAAGTCACTGCAATAATATGCAAAAATTATATATGAAGTGGATGTATATCTGATACATTAAAAGAAATAATTTTCGCACGAAATTTAAAGTTGGCAAGTTATAATATTTCGCGAGAATTAAGTTGCGCGAATTTTGCGAAAAAAGCATTTGATAACATTTTTCTTCTCAATTTGTACCAATTTTAAAGGGCTTTCATATAGGAGACATGAAATAAAGGCTGCTGAAGTTGAATTTCCCTATTTATATTATAAGTTGAAGGTAAATCGGAAGAAAAAATTTAGTGTAGATTATTTTTTAAAAAAAAATAAAAAAAATAAAAATTTCGCGGGAATTAGTTTTCGCCAATTTCGCAAATAGCGAGTTCTCCAACAAATTTCGCGGGAACCACTTTTCACGAAGAAAATCGAGAAAATTAATTCAAGGATATATTAGTTTATTAACTGGTTCCAGTTATTATCGTAGGATTTTTAGTTGCTACCATTTTTACATTAAGGTTGGAGACTTTTTCTGCAGGTTGGAACTGAGGGGTATATTTCGAGATTCAAAAGTTCTTAATTGCTAAAAAAACATTTGAGAACTACATTGTTTGTATTTTGAACTAGGCTTTTTTTAGATCTTATTTTTGGCCTTATCGTATTCTGTTTCTGATGATGGAAAAGCTAAGATTCGTTGTTGAAGTAACTAATAACTGTTAACATAAATTATCACCTACAAAAAAACAGAAGTCACCTTTTTTAGCTTTCTTTCCAGGACTTTGTCTGTTCCCTTTGTTATGCTGGCTGCGTTTACTGGAAGATGAAGTATTATTATCACTATAACCCGGCCACGAATGTAGGTGAGGGACATAACCGCTTACGTCCTCTTGAACGATTTCGGCTTCGTCATCAGCATAGTCACTTTCACGTCCTAAAAAGTATTTGAAAAAAATTTCAAAATGGTTTCCAACATTTTCGATGCAGGCATGTTATCAGTATCAGGAAACAACATCAAAAAAGGTTGGTCATTAAATACAACCGAAACAAATAAACGAACACTAGCGCCTAAACCTCCTTTACCTCTCGCCCCATTAATCCCCAATTCTAAAATTGTTTTAGCTTATTTTTCTGACATTAAAAGCTGTGTCACTTAATTTTTTGGCAATTTTATTACTGAAAGTTTTTTATTTGGTTTCTTAAAATTAGACATATATCGAATGAAATTGACATCGACTTGTCTCTGTGCGTTATTCAATCACATAAGCGTATGTACGAAGAATTCATGAAAAGATATTTCATAGAAAATTACTTTTATTAGTTTCTTATTTTTTGAAAGCTTCAGCCTCTAGTTTCTTATAAACGGTTTTCTTTTGGAGGAAAATACGTGTATTCCTCCACCTTAATCTAATGGTTAGTTCTTTAGTTCGTCTGCTGTTCCTAGCAGGGATGTTGCGAAATATTTTTACAAAAGTGTGAGCTAATGTGTTAACGTGGGAAATATTTTTACAAAGGTGTGAGCTAATGTGTTAACGTGGGAAATATTTTTACAAAAGTGTGAGCTAATGTGTTAACGTGGGAAATATTTTTACAAAAGTGTGAGCTAATGTGTTAACGTGGGAAATATTTTTACAAAAGTGTGAGCTAATGTGTTAACGTGCGAAATATTTTTACAAAAGTGTGAGCTAATGTGTTAACGTGGGAAATATTTTTACAAAAGTGTGAGCTAATGTGTTAACGTGGGAAATATTTTTACAAAAGTGTGAGCTAATGTGTTAACGTGGGAAATATTTTTACACAAGTGTGAGCTAATGTGTTAACGTGGGAAATATATTTACAAGTGTGAGCTAATGTGTTAACGTGGAGCTAAATGTGTTAACGTGGAGTTAAAGCTTTGTAGATTTAGATTACCTTCCTTTACAGTTTTTATTGACGCGAAAGTGACTTTAAAAATCCCTAATCCTAACCCTAACCACCATATCCCTTATTTCTGAAGTATTTTCTGACAGGAGAAAAAAAAACGTTGGACTTACTACTTCGGTTTAAAGATTTCCTCCTTGAACTTTGCTGCAAATCTAAAAGATGAGAAAAATGCATTTTAAGCTACATAAAATGATTTCTTCTATTTTCAACTATGAAAATTGACACCCTTTAAAGACTTAAAATTTTCCGTACAGTATCAGACTTTAGGAAATATCCTTCCTACATTTTGGTTGTTTTAAATACCACTAAAACGCCCCTTTTCCTTGCGCCCCCTCTCATTGTAACAATTTAAAGGGCAACACATAACATTACTATCCAATCACTAATAAAACTTTTCAACACTACATACGATTACATCTACACAAAAAAAATTTTTACTGGAAGATCCGTTTATCTGTTGCGGACTCTCCTCAGTGGGCGATTTCAAAGATTTTTTCAACTCTTTGGGAGATTGCTTTCTTTTTGGCTTGTGTATTTGTGGAGTGTCACTAGGTTCCATGATGGTAACATGTAAGTTTCCTCTCCGAGAGACAGAGCTGGTATCCTTTAGTATGGACTTTCCTAAAACATAGTCACTCCAACATTAAAAACAAATCAGAACTTTTTGGGGATTTTTTTGCACCATTTTTGTACCAATAGGGTGACAACTCTTGAAATAGAAAATAAAAATAAGGATATCAAGAAGAATAAAGGTGAAGTTAAATAGATTTTTTTTGACCGCTCACAAATCTCACTCCCTAATGTAGGACGTGTGGCATCACTTTCTGATTTGTGAATTACCTCAAAAGATTTTTAAGTATGCAGCCTTTCACGTCAGCAGAAAATTGCAGTCTTGACATGTCATCTGCCTGCTTCGCGTTGGCAAACTAGTGTTTCACGTGCAATTTATATTTTGTTTTGCAATGTACAACAGTAAATTAAGAAAGAAAATAATACTAACTTAAAGAAAAACAACATTCGGAATGGCAAAACAATAATTTGTGATGGAGCAATTAATTTTCAGACTAACTTTACATTCTTCCTTGGGTTTTTAGGGTCTCAGGTAACGAGGTATTGCAAATCAATGACTAATTCAAAGGAGTTCTCAAATTAGAAAGTGATTTCTGCAAAAGATAATAATTTGATTATTTTTCATACCTTGACTGTTGGTTTCGGTACGTGTCTTTGATCTTTGTGGCCCTGAAAATAAAATATGAAAATCAAAATGAAAAGAGGCCGGGTGTTTAATATGGAAATAAGTAAAAATATAGATATAAATAATTACTTTGCATGCAGACTCTTCTTCGGGGCTTTTTTTTCTTGAAACCTGAAAAAGGAATGTACTTCATCTTATCTTCAATGTGAAGATCTGGATGAAACACTGATTGACAAACTTTGTAATTTGTCAGAAATAAAAACTTTTTGCAAGGATAATTTTCTCCTTTAGTTAAAAGTATGCAAAACATACCAGTGGTTTTGTTGTGCTGAGATGTCGACAGCTTTGCTGTATTCTCCACTGATGCATTTGCCACTGTTGGCATTGTTTTTGATAACACTTTTTCAGCTCTTTTAGGAGCATTCTTTTTGTCAGGAAATAGCTCAATAAATGTAGAGTTATTTTTATTGTTTTCTTTCAGTATTGTCTGTTCAACGTTGTGCACAAATACACTCAAGTTCTGGCTTTTATCACTGCCTCTCATGGATCTTGTTACCCTAGTACTGCAGTTCAAATTTGTCTTTTTCGTTAAACGTGAGTCATTTATTCGTAATGCAGATTGTTCTTTAATATTTGAAGAAGTACCTGTTCTGGTGTCAAGTTCTGATTCCAGTGAAGAATGAATTCTGGAAGAATTTCTTTTGTTGTCTTTATTACCTTGAGACTCTTTTATGGAATCTTCCTTAGCTATATTATCACCAATATTTACAACAACCAGCTCCTTTCTAAAGTCAACCTCTGATTCTTTTTTTTTTCTCCTACTTGCATTACCCTGTCTTGTTTTTCTTCTGTGAAGTTGTGATTCACCAGCTTGAATCTCCATACTAGCATACTGTTTCTGTTTCGGCGCCTTTCTCAGATCTCGTTTTTGACTGCTTTTATTTTGTGTACTGACTCTGGTGGAATAATGAACCACTGTCACATTATTTTCCTCGTCATCAACATTGTTGATTATGGATTTGTTAGTTTTCTGAGTACTTCTGTTTTCAAGTTTAATAGAACTCCTAGTCTTTTCAGCACTAAGGCTGTTTTTTGATGGACTGTGTTTTTTTAAAACTTTTCCAGGTGTAAATCCTATAATGAAAACATTAGGTAGAATGAGTAGAAGTACAATAATTATTAAAACCTTTGTAAAATAATGTAAACCTTACCTTTTTCTATAGTTTGTTGTTCATTAATGTTTTCATTGTTTTCATTCACTAAAACTTCGTTATTGTTAAGTTCAATTTCCTCCTGTTTCATATGTGAAGATACAGTAAAAGTGGAATTGTTTCTCCTAGACTTGCCTAAACTCCCAACAGAGACATCCAGCCGAGATCTAGAGTAATTAAATTTAACTTTTTATTGTTGTAATACCACAATGTAGATAACTGTATCGACATCGTAATTTAAGTATTTTTTTGCACTCTAGTCTCCTAAAAAAACATTCGAGAATTATTAAAAAGCAATTTCTTTTAACTTACACTGACCAGGAAAAAAAGCCACAACGTATGAGCCATAAATACTAATACGTAAAAATTAACATGGTAACCTTTCTGAATTTTTTTTCTATTGGTCATAAGAGAATTAAGTCCTGTTTTTTTACCACAAATGTGATGCTCTCTAGGAAAATCGACCGCTTCTATTTTTAATTCGTATTTTTAAAACAATAGAATTCCGTATTTCGTATTTTTAAAAATACGAATTGCGTATTTAAAAATACGCGTATTTTTTTAAAAACCGTATTTCGTATTTTCAAAAAATACGGAATTCGTATTTAAAAATACGCGTATTTTTTAATACAGATTTCGTATTTTTGAAAATACGAAATACGAAATTCGTATCAAAAAATAAGTATTTCTAAAAATACGCATTTCTAAAAATACGCTGTGATTTAAAATTCGAAAACATAAAAAAAGTAAGGGATCGTCTCCGAGATCTTTTCATTTTTGAATTGAAACGATTTTCATTATATAGGAATCGTTTCATTATTTTTTTTACATCGTCTCATAATCGTATTATGAAACGAATTAAATGTTTTAATTTTTTTTCATGAAACGATTATATAATTTAATACGAAAAATGAAACGAGAAAACATCTCTGCGAAGCTCTAAAGTTGCCGTATTTCGTTATTAAATAACGAGAAAATGTGCCTGCGAAGCTCTACAGTTGCCGTATTTCGTTCTAAAATGACGAGAAAACGTCCCTGCGAAGCTTTAAGGTTGCCGTATTTCATTCTAAAATGACGAGAAAACGTCCCTGCGAAGCTCTTAAGTTGCCGTATTTCATTCTAAAATGACGAGAAAACGTCCCTGCGAAGGTCTTAAGTTGCCTTATTTCATTCTTAAATGACGAGAAAACGTCCCTGCGAGGCTTCAAAGTTGCCGTATTTCATTCTAAAATAACGAAAAAACATCTCTGCAAAGCTTTAAAGTTGCCATATTTCATTTTAAAATGACGAGAAAACGTTCCTGCGAAGCTTCAAAGTTGCCGTATTTCATTCTAAAATGACGAGAAAACATCTCTGCGAAGCTCTAAAGTTGCCGTATTTCATTCTAAAATGACGAGAAAACGTCCCTGCGAAGCTCTAAAGTTGCCGTATTTCGTTATTAAATAACGAGAAAATGTGCCTGCGAAGCTCTACAGTTGCCGTATTTCGTTCTAAAATGACGAGAAAACGTCTCTGCGAAGCTATAAAGTTGCCGTATTTCATTCTAAAATGACGAGAAAACATCTCTGCGAAGCTCTAAAGTTGCCGTATTTCATTCTAAAATGACGAGAAAACGTCCCTGCGAAGCTCTAAAGTTGCCGTATTACGTTATTAAATAACGAGAAAATGTGCCTGCGAAGCTCTACAGTTG
This sequence comes from Hydractinia echinata, assembly GCA_030067915.1. Taxonomy (NCBI): domain Eukaryota; kingdom Metazoa; phylum Cnidaria; class Hydrozoa; order Anthoathecata; family Hydractiniidae; genus Hydractinia; species Hydractinia echinata. The sequence goes on along the minus strand of JASGCC010000073.1, from coordinate 535,970 downwards.
CCGTATTTCGTTCTAAAATGACGAGAAAACGTCTCTGCGAAGCTATAAAGTTGCCGTATTTCATTCTAAAATGACGAGAAAACGTCCCTGCGAAGCTTTAAAGTTGCCGTATTTCGTTCTAAAATGACGAGAAAACGTCCCTGCGAAGCTCTAAGGTTGCCGTATTTCGTTCTAAAATGACGAGAAAATGTGCCTGCGAAGCTTTAAGGTTGCCGTATTTCGTTATTAAATAACGAGAAAACGTCTCTGCGAAGCTCTACAGTTGCCGTATTTCCTTCTAAAATGACGAGAAAACCTCTCTGCGAAGCTATAAAGTTGCCGTATTTCCTTCTAAAATGACGAGAAAACGTCCCTGCGAAGCTTTAAAGTTGCCGTATTTCTTTCCAAAATGACGAGAAAACTTTCCTGTGAAGCTCTAAAGTTGCCGTATTTCATTCTAAAATGTCGAGAAAACTTTCCTGTGAAGCTTTAAAGTTGCCGTATATCATTCTAAAATGATGAGAAAACGTCCCTGTGAAATCATTGAGCCAATTTAAAACCTATTAAAAACAAACTTGTAAAATTGAGTAATTTTTCTATTCAGTTTTTTCAACACTCACTTGATACACTAATAGTTTTAAAAATACGAAATTCTATTTTTAAAAATAGAATTTCGTAGGTTCTATCTTTAAAAATAGAATTTCGTATTTTCTATTTTTAAAAAATACGAAATTCGTATTTCGTATTTTTTAAAAATACGAAATACGAATTTCGTATTTTTAAAAATAGAATTGCGTATTTTTAAAAATACGAAAATTCGTATTTCGTATTTTTAAAAATACGCGTATTTTAAAATACGAAATCCGTATTTTTTAATACGAAATTTCAGTATTTCGTATTTTTTAATACGAAAAGAGAAGTGGTCGATTTTCCTAGAGAGCATCACAAATGTTAAAAATACAAACAATAAATAAAAGAATTAAGTAAAACAATGTTAATCTTAATTCCCCAGTCAGTTAAATTACCAAATAATTTGACCTAATAAATAACAAGAATCACCTTTTCGGAGAGTCATCAAGTGCTGGCGTGAAAGATAATCTAGAAACAACAAATTTAAAGATTAACTTCACAGCATTGGTTTCTATTATTAAACATAATCCCACAAAAAGAAAGTTTTTGAAGTAATAATAAAAAATAAAAGTAGAACCTTTTTCTGCTATCTTTGGACACATCTATATCTGGAGATTGTAGACCAGATCCCATTCCTTTTTCATATGGAGACTGAAGAGATCTTTCGAGTGCTGGTTCCTGCATTCCTGACCTTTGCCCAAATGCACTGTTCCTTGAGGAATATAATTTCCCTTTGCTTCTAGTGCGTGGCGAAGCAGTTGCAACTGTCGCAATATCCTCTTCTTCATTATTTGCACTCAAAGATGTTTCAGAAGAACATACAGAATCTGATGGAGGTCTGTCTGTAATTCGTAAACTTGTTTGGAAGTAAGCACTTGGGCTGTCATAACCACTCATTTTGTTCTCTGATTTACTTGACCTGTCAATAATTATTAACAAGAATAAGACACGAAAGATGTACTAGTCAGAAGAGTAAAATACCTTTTAGCAAACTATATGTGTTAATATGTTTGGCCATGATTATTAAATGAATAATTTTCATCATCATTCTCAGAAAGTCTGTTCTCCATGATAGCATGGATTGGACAGGGTATACTAATGACCTTCTTCCAATCTGATCTAGAATGTGTTAGTTTTAAACTCAAACTCCTCTGCATCAAGTCTATCCTTATTACCTCTTACCAAATATTTCTTGGTCTATTTCTACGCATTGTTACACAATTGTCACCTCTATTCTTTCCAAGTGCCCCAACCAACCCATCTGCTTATCTGGATAACATCTCTGATGCTATGGATACTTAGCCTGTTGAACTCTTTCTGCCTTTCAAACTGATGTTGTACATCAACCTAAATATTTTCATATCATTCCTTTCTAAACATGATCAAGATCTTCCTGCTTCACAACCCATGTCTTACTACCATACAACGTAACACTTTTCATGCTCTTATACAGGCCTCATACAACTCAAATTATACCTCAATCGAAAAGACTGCTAGTCAACAAAGGAAGTAACTCTCCTAAACTTTTTTCAAGCAGAAAATTCACTACCCAGCATATCACCTAAGTAACAGAAATTCATAACTCAAATGAGTCACTGTTGTACATCAGTAAAGCTGGAAATACTTCAGTGTCTATAATTTCACTTTTTGCAACCTGAATGTCAGTGGTAAACCTTCCTGCAATATGACATTACTTCTTGTACTCAATGTTTACAAGATTGACAAAAAATTGAGTTATACTACCAACCCCTATTCTGCAAACTCCACAAGGCAACTTTCCAACTACTAGATTACACTTGGCTTCAATACTATTAATCATGAGCATAAACGATGCTGCATTCACTTTCAACCCTTTTTATTCTAGACTTTTCTTCCATTCACTTTACTACAAGAACCAAATTAGCTACATATACAATGATTCCTCTTCTTTTGGCAAAACGCAATTAAAAAACATAAACAATTGTGCTTCTTTATTATACTTGCAGTTAAAATACTACTGACAATAAGTTTTGATACACATATATAGGTACCAAAGCCTGGTAAATCTGCAGGGCAGCATAATTTAGGTCTGGAGTGCAAAAATGGTTTAAAATTATGCTTTTGCTTTATCACATTTTCAACCTAATATTAATACAATTCTTTAGTTAAAAACATATAATTCTAGCATAATTTTCTTTTCTACGTGTCTAGAAATAATTAAATTATTGAAGGGTTACAATTTTAAAATATTTTATGTATAATGAATAAAATATTTTATGTATAATGAATGGAACACTGCTGACGTCATCACAATTCAAATGACAGATCTTTTCCATTCTTTTTCTGCCTAACTGGATATTTCCACAGGACTTATCGACTAGTATATCATAATAACAATAGTAAGTTACGTTTTAGAGTTCTAGAAAAAAAATTATTGTTTTTGAATTTTTCACTTGTTCTTTCTTTGGTATTTTATTTTCAGTTTGGCATTGCATTTCTTAACAATAAGGGAACAAGATGTTTGTAGACAATATTTACCTTTTTTTAGAAGCAACTGCTGCAGCCTTCCGTCTCTAAATTATCAAAAGCGCATGTTAAAAATAAATTACAACAACTGTAGGGTCTTCATAGGTGCTTCAAAGAATAAGACTATTACATTAAAATAGTTTAACGTATTCAGCCCTTGAAATTAGCCAAAAAATGTCAGTAAAAAATTTACAACGGCAGAGTCGGTTGCAAAAGCAATCACTGCTATAATTTGCACCAGCAATTGCCAATTGCTGACACTTATTTTGAGGGCTGCATATTAAAAGTTCATGAAAGAAGCAAAACAGAGAATTAATGCAGAAAAGAACAACCTTACCTTCACATTGTTAAAATGAAAAAGATTTAACAATTTATACCTTTGCTTCAAAAGAGAGCCCATTAATACGAGGAGATAACGCTGCCATATATGTGTACTAATTCATACTAGAAAGATTACATCGGTATTACTGCATTAGATTTTATGTGGACATGTTTACAGATGAAAATAATAACATGGTTAGATGAGGCTTTTGGTGCTCATATGTTATCAGCAAATAACTTTGAGTCTAAACTTTCACATGTGTAAAATTTGAAATTAAATTGTTTCTTGTCCAAATATTAGTAAAAAGTCACAAGGTCACCTTTTTTACTAGTTTATTAAAAAATACATTTTGTGAAGCCTTGTAAATGTAAATCCCTGTATTTCAATGTAAACCTTTTAAGAGGCTTTTGTTAAAAGGGTCTCAGATAAGTGAATCGCGAATTACCATTAACAAGTCATATTTTTAGATAAAATTTACCTACTACAAATAAAAGTCACAGATTGTAACAAAATACAGCATAATTAAAGCTTTGAAAGAATGTTCAACAATTTTATACTGAAATTAGGCAATATTAAGCTTTTTACTAATTTTAAAATGAAATAAAAAAAAACTCAGGCTGTATAAAAAAAGTTTTTTAACTTTTATATATATTGCCTTTGTTTTTGGTTATCAAGAAAAAATTGTTTGTGGAACAATCTTAATATATATAACTAGTCGATAAGGCCCGTGGAAAATCCACTGAGGCAGGATAAAAATTTTGATGACGTCAGCAACCCATCCACTAAAAAAAAAATTGTCCTATTGTGGAGAGCTTAAAGCGCTGATCAAGAAAATGTATATGATCATGTGCTTTTGATCAGCGGTTAATGAGATATAAAGGTTAAAAAAAATTTTAGGCTACTAACTAATTAATTAGGCTACTAAAATTTTTTAAAAGCAAAAAGTTAACATTACGCGCTTTCCGCATCTTTATTTCACTCTCTTTGTGCAGCCAAATTTCAAAACTTTGATATTTGAAAAAATTGTCGCATTTGTATGAAGGAACTAAAAGATATTGACCAAAATCGGCAAAATATTTTGCGCATAGTCTAATTAACTTATCATGACCTAACTAGGAGATTCTTTCCGACAACATCGTCTTTCCGAAAGAGCCATTTTGAAAATCACATTTCGTTCGACATCCTTATTAGGCTATTTGATATCCTAATTAGGTCATTTTCGCAAGAATTTAAATAAATGTAAATATTTCGTCGACCCGTCGTTAGTTTTCGTTGAATTTTGATGAGTTAGGGGCCATCAACAATCGATTTTCGTATCTTTTAGCGGCATTTGACCGTTGAAGGGGGGAGGGGGAAAGCTAACGCCGTTATAAAGATATGAAAATCTCTAAGATGTTGATGTTGATTCTTTTTTCTTTTAGAATAAAAGAAGTAGTTGAACTATCACGTTTCGTGCTGCGCAACGAAGTATCCGTTGTTCATAACCAATCAAGCCTTTTTCACAAGCTATTGGGATTGTCTCAATTTTCAGCAAACAGAGTCGGTTGTTATAACTGGAACCCCTGTAACCCACTGTCCCTGGTATTTATCCGTCAAATTTTGGATTTAGTTAAAATGAGAACCAACAAATTCTGGGATTCGGGAGTACAGGGAAATAATTAACAACAACAAACATTTACTTTCCCTCGCGGCTGAAATACACCTCTTCACGGTGTCGATATTCCGCGCTATTCCGTTCCGTAAAATATCAATCATCGCTCAATATATCACGTGATCAAATAGCTTTGGTAGGTAAACTTTTGGTTTCAAAGGGCGGTAGCAGTCAGTAGCTTTTGAAAGAACAAAATAGTTGTAAATATTTGTGATCAAAATGGATAATAAAAAACGTCCTTCTGCATCAAGAAGACGGTCTAGATGTTGTGCAGTGACTGGATGCCCAAATGGAGATTATACATTAAGTAAGTGGGAAGAGGAAGAATGTCAGTTACATCCTGGTCAACATATATAAGTAACATTTAGCAAATGTTATATCTTTGTTTATACTGTACATTTTTTTTACATATATATAATATAAGCCCAAATTTTTGCAACAATCTGAGCTTATGTTAAAATTTTTAATTTTGACAAAAGTGGCTTTTTTAACAAACTTCAGACTTGCAAAAATTTCTGTTTAATTTAGATATGTTTTACTTCAAACATTTGAGACAGTACCAATCTTCTTCTTGATCTAAGTTAACAGATTTTGATATATTCGCACATGGGAAGTGAAACCAGATGTCACATTTATCGCATTGTATGCTAAAATCTTTATACACTTTCGGATTATTTGACAGTTCTTTATTGCAAAAACCACAAAGATACTCTTCCATTTTTCGTTTTTTCATATCCGATTTGGCGTTGTTTTCCTTATTTGCCTTCTGTAATGTTGATGATGCCACTTTAAATTGGGAACTTGTTGGTAAATTGTCTACGTTAAAATGAATATCTTTGATGTCATTAAGTAGAGAGTCAAGATCTTCATCCATGTGTTTTGTTGGTGTCTGCAATGTGGGAAAACTGTATTTTTTTTGTACAAGCAACGGCGCTAAGTATTTTAGCCAAAAAGAACTCAGTTTCCCAAACATTTCTTCCCATTTGCCTCTGCTAAACATAATTCTTTCTAGATGATAACCAAACTTTGTGTAAACAAAAAAATCGCAATATAATGTGTTTGTGACAGCCATCTGACCTTGGATTTGATAAAAGTATGCTGATCTAACTTTTAAATGTGGCGCATCCTCAACTAATTCCAGATAAGGCAAATTTAATGCTGTGGGAATTTCACTGCATATCGAGTAAGGGCATTTTATTTCTGCTAAACCATGGCCACAACAATCACAATTAACAACTAGGTCTGGTGATGCACCAATATACGAATAATCCTTAAGAAGAACCAAACCTGTCTCAGATGATTTGAATTTTTTATGTTTATTTTTTATTACAGCTATGTATTTTTGTTTAGCTTTCGGCTCCATTGCTTTTCCATGCTTTAACGCTTTTGTTTCTACAAAAGGTGCAATTCCAAGTAGGGAATCTGTTAAAGGCTTTGTGTTAGCATTTGTTTTTTTATCCAAAGTCTCCATTTTAGTACAAACTCTATAAAAATTTGAAGCTGTTATGCGACCTTTTCTTTGTTGTTGCCAAATTGGTGTTTCAGATTGTTTTGAGGAAACTATAGCTAAGTCTTTTATTTGTTTATCAGAAACAGTGATTTTTTGTTTAAAAATGTCAATGTTCTCTTCCAAAGTCTTATTTTGATCATATTGAAAAGTTTCACTTATTGATACAATGGATTCAGGTACATCAATATTTGGGCTTTCAACTATATTTAACCGTTTGTTTGTGATCAGCTCGGAAATTCTACTTGTGCCAAGTTCGTTTTTCATAGACTTGAACAGTTTTTCTCTTAATTTTTCTTTATCGTGTAACTGTGCCAAGTGAGACTCATGTAGTGATGCTGAAAAAGATAAATATGCATCTTGTTCGACTTTTAAATCTTTTTGCTTTTCCTTTGTATAATGTGTTTTTTGCCATGTTATTTGGGTGGCTGGTAATGCTGTCAAGTCCACCTTTGTGCCAGAAGGAACTGTCCACGTACATTTTTGGCTTGTTTTAGAAGGTTTTGTAGCGCCTGTTACGACAGCATTTTCGATTCTAAATAACATGGCAATGACATGATTACACATCCCAGCCATGCCTGCTGTACAAGAGCAATAACCTGACTTTATTTCCCCACCAGGCTGCTCTGCATCCTTGTCTTTAGTACAAATGATCCACACAAAGTAGGGTTTAGAATTCATACTTTGTGAATGTATCACTCTGCATCTTAATATGCAATATGGTGAGCTTGGACTGATATTATGTATGAATATTTCGCGTACCAAATCATTGCTAAAATAGCGATAGGCTTTTCCCACTTTGTATTCTCGGTCAAGTCTTGCAATGAACTCAGAACCAATGATGGACATGTATCTGGAGATATCTTGATAATAAATTGAAGGCCATTTCGACTTCCCGTTGTTTTCACCTGTCCATCCCTCTTTAATTAGCAATGGGTCAGGGATAACGGCGTCATTTATAAGCAATTTTTTTTGATAATCATTATACAAAGCGCGTTCAGCAGTCTCAAGCGATGGGTCAACTGCGGCCTTTTCAGAATAAGCGACGTAGGCTCTAAAAATAATTGAAGTCACCATGAGGTTGAGTAAAACAAAATGATACATTTACAATATTATGCATGGTACTTACCTAGCTACTAAGTCATCAAAGCTTCCCTCTGTATTCTTGTGTCGTATATACAAGAAGTTTTTTAAAGAGTTTACAGACCACAAACGGAAATGATCAGAGCTAATATTCTCATTCATGTTTTTTAAAAACACGTGCTCGGCAAATGTTACCATGCGGAGTGTTTTGCTTTCACTTTTGCGCCCCCCTATCGAGTAGAAAACATCTGATTGGTAGATTCGATAAGTCTACTACTTACTTCCCAGGGAATTTTATTTTGTGGAACATGCACTGAGAACTAGTTATCGCCCGCAATACGAGCCAATACAGAGAATCGGTAAATTAATGCTGAAAACCAGTTAATTCTCAAGAAGTAATAAGCATCGCCAACATTGCGCATTGAGGTGTATAATAAAAACAAACTTCGACATAAATGGTAGAACAGGAGCGTAACTAACAGCGATTAATTGACATGGTATTTACAAGTAAAATCGCATCAAATCTACTAACTTATTCAGTACTTTAGACTGTGGCTAGCTTTGTTTACCTACCATAGGTAGCCATATTTAATTTGGATACTATGGCAACGTGAGTTTGCGCATGACCAAATGACACTGTGAAGAGGTGTATTTGTTCGATTGAACATGTGATATCGAACATGGTATATTCGAAATAGAAAAAGGATCTTTAGACCTTCAAAATTAATTGTTATGTCATGTGTGTTGATTACAACAGTAGGTTTGTTATATTTGCATGGAATAGCAGGTTGTTAATTACTGGTGATTGTTTTTATAATAATAATAATATAATAACGCGACGCTATATTTGATATTATTATACTGGGAACGAGTTTGGTTTTCGGTACATTTAGATAAGTGCTGAGCGAGATCAATGTTTGATAATCGAGACCAAACATCGCATAAAGATAGTGGTGGAAGGAAGACGATACGGCTGTTTTCATAGGAAAGTTGGTTTTCGTTTTCTTTTATTTCTGGACAATATTTTTCAAAATTTGGCTGTTAAGAGAGAGGGGGGAGGGGGTAGAAAGTTTAACGGTCAAATGCCGCTAAAGGATACAAAAATTGATTGTCGATGGCCCCTTAGGCGCAGCATTGGTAAGAATCAAAACAAAAGGGTAATATGGACGCGAATGTGCGTATTTCTTTTGCAAAAGTTAAAAATATGATTTCATATCCTAATTAGGCTATCAGCATGGCTTAGTTAGGAGATGATAGCCTAATTAAGGTTACATAACCTAATTTACTGTTTTCCCTGACTGTACACACATAGCTAGCTAAACATAAGCAAACACATTCCAAGTAAGGCTGCAAATCTCTCAATAAAGCCTATACATTCTAGCACTTTTTGTAGGCTTAGCTACCGAGAAGAGAGTAATAAAGTCCAACTTGCCCCACCACGATAGAAAATTAAATATGGTATCCTAATTCCGAAATTGTGCATTGCGATAAGAAAGACAAACATAATCTGCAACAATTGGAACAAGCATTTCCAATTGAGCTAATCCCTTTGAGAACAGGACCAGTTCCTTATTGAGCTAAAATATATAGCTAGCTAAAGGTACATCATAAATTTGTGATTCACAGATTAGAGGAAATGCCTTGGATGGTGGACACGAAACGATGAAAGGCAAAGCACAAAAATTACTGTGGAAAGCACTTAACAGGGTGTCTAGATTCTAGTAAGTCTTAAAGAGCTAATACAACAGTTGCATAGTACTAATACTTTTCATGTTTAATATCAAAGAAAAAAGTTTAATTTGGCTTCGTATCGTCTTGAAACAAAAACATCAGGGCCATTTTTACCTTTTGCCGCCAATCGGCCAACCAAAAGTACAGCTATTCGGCAAAATACAAGTATGGCCAAGTGTCCCGCAAAGAATCCTAAATCAGAACCTCCATTTATGTTTTAAAAAGTGTGACCACTGAAATCGGTAAAATTTAAAGGCCCTGGACAGGGTTTTTTTTTCCTTCAAAAATAAAGAATCATTTTTCATTCCGAGAAAAACCCGGATGTTTGTTTTCCAGTAAAAATATTTTCTGCTTTTAACTTTCAACGATTGCCAAAATATTATAATTAAATAATAAGTATATAGCTATCTACTAAGAAGATTCACCTTAAAAAATCCTAATAATTATTAAGAGTTCTTTTTTAAATTGCAGACGTTAAATCGAAATACGCCCTTTTCATGCAGTTTCACTTTCGATTTTCCAGCTTTAATTGTGACATTGTCTAATGTTTAGTAAGTTTTTTATTATTGTTATATTTTTTACTACTATTCTGTATTATGCTGAGGATAGGTCTTGCCGGCTAGCAACTATACAAGACACTATTTTCAGCATAAAAGAGTGATTCGGAAATACGCTTTTTCGGAATTAGCAAAATACGCTTTTTCGGAATTAGCAAAGCCATATTTAACTGGCTGTTCTCTGGAAAAAAGCATACAAAAAGTACTAAGAAGGAGAGTCTCTTTTGAAAGCTTTATTGCCTATTTTGTTTTTGTTAACATTTGGGATAGATAGATAGATAGATGTGCATATTTTACATGGCTAGCCTCACAAATATTGAGGGATATACCCTGTCTATTATTTCCAGGAGGGGCCATGGCTTAGATGGAGAGTCCTAGAGTATTTAATGCTTATTTTGAGCTACGCAAACCCAATTAGGGCCCACGCTCTACTAGACAACTCCCGGCAACATCCAACGGCCCACACAGTGAGCCATCTGCCCAATTTCCCTCACATGGCTTGGGTTAACCCGGGGCTATGGTAACATTCACTCGCCCATGTTGAATCGCCGTTAAGAGGAATCGAACCCCGGTCTCCCGCACAGAGTACGAGAGCTATAACCACTAATCTACAGCAAGTATGAAACCTTTTTACCGCGATTAAAGTCTATTGCTCTATTTTTATAACAAAAATATTGCAATTTTTATGTTCGTAGGGTCGTTTTCTTGCCATTTTAATGATCCACAGCAAAATTTAAGCTTCATGGGGTCTTTTTCTCGACATTACAGAACGAAATACGACAGAATTTAAGCTTCATACAAACGTTTTCTGGTCATTTTAGAACGTAATACAGTCTATTTAAGCTATTTGAAGAGACACATTCTCTTCATTTTAATTCTCTTCAATTAAACTTTGTAGGGTTGTTTTCTCATCAATTTAAAATGAATTACGGCGACATTTAATCGTAGGGATGATTTCTATTTGGAAAGAAATACGACAGAATTTAAGCTTTGTAGGGACGTTTTCTTGTCATTTTAGAACATATTACTGCGACATTAGGTTTCGTAGCATCATGCTTTAAACATTATAGAAGAAAATACGGCGATATTTAAGCTTCAAAGGAACTTGTTCTTGTCATTCTAGACCATATGGTGACTTTTATGCTTGGTTGGGATGTTTGCTTGATATTTCATAAGGAAGTACTGCAAATTTTAAGCTCTGAAGGGACATTTTTGTGTCATTTTAGAACATACAGAATGCGGCAGCTTCTATGAAAAAATAATTTAACGTTTAACCCTATTCGTTCCGGGGTATTTAGAACATATTATGACCAGGGGGAAGGATTTCACCCCCCCCCCCCCCCTCCATAATTGAATCAAACTTAGAACACTTATAGTACGTCATAAAACAAACAAAATGTGACGTCATTGGAAGCTTGAAATTTGTCTAATATACCACAACATTACATTCTGTTTAAAGTTTCTGACAGCCAAATGAAAGTTATTTAATATATTTACCGTTTTTTACATAGTTTGCATAAATAAAGGCCAAAAATTGCTCACAAAAACGGTTTTTCCCAATTTTCTGGTAAAATCCGAAAAAATGGGGTAATCGGAATAATCACGTGACCAAAATTTTTAGAAAGATTTCCCTCGACAAAATAAAGTTGTCTTGTACGTTTCAAGTCATATAAGTCATATATAAGGATAATCATATAAGATAGTCATATAAGGATTTCACAGACATTTTTAGGGGTAGTTTCGAGTAATAGCCAATATCTAAGGCTCTCAGAGGTATGGGACCTAAATATGTGGCATACAGGTGCCTAATAGATAAATATAAAAACTCAGTAAGTATCATAACCATGCAGCATAGCAAAAAAGAGTAATTAAAAAAAACGGCAGGAGAGTGGAATCCTCCCTCTCCCAACAAGTTTAATTGGTTTTTAATTTGGTTCAACATCAATTCAAAATTCGTTTCAATGATACATCATTAATACCGTTACATCATATCACAAATGATATTTGGACAATCGTTTCCAAATCTTTTCCGAATAGTTTCAAAATCGTTTCATTTTTCTTAGTCTGGTATAAAATGTTTTTGTAAAAAAATATGAAACATTTAATATTTTTTGTGATATGATTATGAAATGATGTAAAAAAATGATGAAACGATAATTCATATAAAAAATAAAATGATCTGAGAGACGATCCGTTAGATAAAAATGAAGTTCTTAATTGCTTGTGGTTGCAATCTTTGAAATTACAGCCTCTTTCTCAATATATTACCGTAAATGACAGATTAAGCGCGCAATGCCCAATGTAAATAAGCGCCCCTTCTCTAATAAGCGCCCCCTCCCCCTGCGTTTATTCGGATCGGCACAAAAAACAACGATTTTTACTATGACTATAAAATCCTCACAATAGATGAAGACAACGACGATGAAGATGAAGATGAAAATATTGAAATTTTATAAAAAATAGATTATTACTATTATTTTCTTTATTTTTTGCTTGTATTTCTATTTTTCATTTATATATAACAATTATAGGAATGAAGTTTGAAAAATTTGCTTCTCTGAAAAAAAATTATTAAGCGCCACTGAAATAACCGCCCCCTGTCAAGATGAAATTTTTAATCCATTATTTATGGTATGTCTTTGTTTTGCAAGGCAATTTTACGCTTACAGTATGCTTATAGCATGTATGGGTATATTTTACTGATCTTAATTGAATTAAAAGTGTATCTTACCTTTTATTTTGTATTGGTAAATCTTATAAATTATTTTTTATGTATCTAGGGCTTTAAAAATTACGTGAGTGCTTGCAAGCGTGCACCAGGTTTGTACCTTTATCAAACGTACACAAAAAATAGTACATAAAAAAATCTATGCTGGTAATTTCATGGTACTGTTTTTTACAAAGGTATTTATTCCTGATCCTGTGCCTTCCCCTGCATATTTAGCATTTTCAAAAGAGACTGTAATTTAGCAACATTGCTTAATGGTGTTGTAGCATTGAGGTGAGGAGCAGGTGTTGTCTCTGCATTGTGTTCTGAAAAGGTCTGTAACAAAGAAACATGTCTTTTTAAAGTAGTCACGATAAATCACAAATGTGATTCATATCCTGTTCCTCTTTATTTCTTCAATTTCGAAATAGAAATTAATTCAAGCGATATTAAGGTGCACAAATAGTGCACACGCATGTGCTTGACGTTTTGAGGTCACAGGAATACAAGGTATACGTTCAGGCATACCAAGATTTTGAATTTTTAAAGCCCTGGTATTAACTTAAAAAAGTTGGCTAAAATTTTCATACTGTCTAAATTCTTTTTTTGTTGAAATTGAAAGTTTTATCTAAAGTTGGTAGTTCTGAACTGTATTATTTAACTAACTGCGAATTTGGATGGATGCCAGATTTAGATGGGAAATGTAGTATGTACTTTATAGTGTAATAAAATGATAATGCTATTGAAAATATTATTAAATCTTGTACTTTAGAGAACTGAAATAAAGTTAGAAGCATGACAGAATAATGGATGATATTAATGTGCCTTCATTTGATGATATAAATGATGTAAGTATATTGTTAAATTGTTACTTCACAATATTTAGGCCATTTGTACCCAGACAAAAGTGTGTTTCAAAAGTGATTTGTACCCAGACAAAAGTATGTTTCAAACATGGCAGCATCTTTATTGCAACACTTCAGTATACACTTTTTTAACCAACCAAGGAACTAGCGATGGAATGTAAATTGTTAAGCAACTTTTAGTGCTCAGTTTAGTACTTTGGTAACTGTAAAAATGAAGTATATTTATATACTTCAATTTTACAGTTGCCAAAGTACTATTTTTAGGCAAATTATTACTGCAACAGTTGTGGTAAGTTTTCAATGAAAAGCAACCGTAGAAGTTGCATGTGTTCAATTATCCTCACGTTAGTTTCTTGATAGCATCATTATTATTATTATTCAACACAAAATTCTTAAGTTACACTGCAATAGTTCCATTAAACCATAAAATACTAATAATGTGCTGCACTTGTATCGGTGCGGCCATTTCTTTTGTGTTTAAGCTTGTGACTTGAAACAAAGGGTTCAAGTCCCAGATAATTTTATTTTTCTTTAATATAATTCAGGATGGGCTAACTTATTAGTGTATAATAGTCGATAAAGCCCATGAAAAAATCCACTTAGGCAAAAGAACAATAGAAAAATAGGTTGTTTTAAGTGTTTTGTCAGCAGTGCATATACAAAAAAAAAATTGGCACAATTTATTCATCTGTTGTTGCCTGTAATATAGCTGATGAAAGAAAATATAGGATCATGTGCTTTTGACGGAGGTATAAGGGTTTCAAAATTTCTTCAAAACGTCTGAAAAGTTTCTCAAATAAGACAGAACATTTTCAGTGACATCAAAGGAAAATGAAAATATCCACCTTGGCAGTTACAGACGGACAGACATTGTTTTTGTATTAATATAATAGTATATATACTGTTGTTGCTGTTGTAGGGCAACAATGAATGTTTCTTGTATGTTGCAGTAAAGTGAAGCTCAGATTTCCTAATTTTTCTCTAACTTGTATATTTGAGATATTTCGCATGCAAATGTTAATTTTATCTGTGTTGTTAAGACTCTGCAAAAAATCAGAATTGCTTAAAAAGAATAAAGCAACGAATACTTTACAATTACCATATTTTGATTAATAAATAAAATTATACGCAAATTCGAAAAGTTTAACCAATTATTTTCACAATTTTTTTAAAAAGTTTATATAAGAAGTTATATCGTGGTTTTAAAAACTACTTGTAAATCCTTTCAGACTTACTACATAATATAAATTTGTTTTGACACTTCTTCAAGTTGATTTTGAATTTGAGAGCTTCTTAATGTGTGGGTTTTGATAACTCTTCAATCCTACGTAGCTTGTAGAGCTGAAAACGTAAGACTCTCCTTGCTGGACGGTGTGTTAACAGTGTTGGCTAGGCGAGCAACATTACTTAATACTTTCACCAATTTCATATTATTATTTGTAATGGAAAAATTTGTTTATATTTCTGTAAAGGTAATAATATTTGAGATAAAAAATGATAATTTATAACAGCAGAGCCAATTTTTCTGAATTTTTCTATTTCTGTTTATATTTTACACTTATGCATAACTTTTTAAATGTAAACAAGCCCAACATTTTTTTTTTGTCTACACATCAACATTTTGGGTTTAAAAAATACGATTCTTACTGAATATTTTCTATTTGAAACCATTTTACAAAAAGCTTAGACCAACAAAAATTTGAGAATGTTTTTTTGAATTAAAAATAAAGAAAATTTAAAAGACACTTTACATGAAAGAAATCTCTTTTCGTAATACCAGTTTTGGAATTTTTTATAATAACTATAATATTACAACAAAAGTAACTACATAATTTAACACAGTTGTTTTACAATATCAAATATTTTTTATCAAGCAAATGATTTTAGACTGATGCGTAATCTTTCTACCTACCAAAATGCAGGGAGGAAGATTTTGAAATTAAACCTGACACTAAGTTTAAAAAAACTTGCACTGAGGAAAATTATGGAATAATTATTAATCTTAGATTTATTATGAGTGGATAACCAGGTAACAGGTCATTCAATCGGTATAACTTATATTACTGTGAAATGCTGGTAACTTCAGGCTTCTGGTATCCATAAATACAAAAATTTATGCAATATTTTTTATGTGTTTTTAATATATAAACTATAAATAGCAACATATAATAAAAAGGTGACTTCCAGAATGTTTTATAGAAACTTTTATACAGTTTATTTTTGTAGTTTAGAGAATATAAACAATATTCTATATAGTTTATTTTTGTAGTATATATAATATAAAATATAAGCAATATCTTAAAATGTGTAATGAAAGTTGTAGATATCATTAAGGAAGTCATACGAAGAATAATATTTTAATATAATCTATTTATTTTACTGCAAGTTCATTATTTGTTGTAAAAATGTTTACTCAAAGACTTTCACATTAGGAGGGTTTTTCTTTATTCATTTGTTTACTTAGAAAGTAGTGTCATTATATCTTTCAACAAAAGTAAAACAAATTAAATTTCTAATAAATATAAGTCACAAAAGGGGATAGCTATCACTTATAAAAATATAAAGTACAAAGAAGAAACAGACAGTAGGAATAAGCAGCCACAAGTTCAATGGCAAAGAAACAGATAAATGTATGTAGGGTACAGAAATGTTATACTCTTCCTCTTAATTTAAATTTTATTTCTAAGAATCTTTTAATAGTGAGCAAAGTCTTGTAGTAGTATACCATCACCAGGTAATTGCTTTTCTCCCACTAAGTAAAAAAGTTGCCTTGTTTGCCAGGCATATTTCCTTTACTTTCATGATGTTACCGATACATTGTATCAGAGAGTTCTAGTAATGTGACATAGATTAACTAGCCATTAGCCTGTGGAAAGATGCCCAGTGTACATATGTCACATTTGCTATTTTGTGCATAAATATTTAATGTCCCTGTAACAACTTTTTTCCTGCACACGGACAGACATAATGCGTGTATTATTTATACAGAGAGTGCTTTACCTTTTCTCTCAGAGAAAGAAGAATAGCAAAGATAAATTTACTGCAACATCTATATAGTGGCTGCATTGTAGTGCTTAAACGTTTTAAAATCCCTGGTTATGATATAAAGAATGGATTGATATAAAGTTAAATATATCTGCCGCATTCTCTTTTGCTAAAGAGGTACGTAGATAAAATAGTAAAACCACTTTAATGCGAGTTAAAGAAAAGCTGATAATGTTGCCTTCTTATATTTAACAAATTCATTTATTCAACCTTTGATATTGTATGATATACACGAGGCAAATGAAAATTAATAAATATAGATTATTTTACTCTGGCATTTTGTTTTAAATTTATATTTTATTGGTTTGGTTGTTTGTTTTCTAAGTTACCTTAACTTTTTGTTTTATATGCGTGTTAAATGTTTTGTGTACATTAATTTTCGTCTTAAATCCACTGTCAGCAAGTATAATTCATGTTTTCAATGTCATATAACTTATAAATCGACCTGGTTTTTATTAGTAAAATGCATTTTGAAGAATTGTGCTGCTAATCTTTACTTAAAAATAGTTTATGTGTATATTTTAAGCAATAAGGGAATCATTAAATCATTAAGGTTGTTTTAGTGCAACTGCTACTTTCACTTGTATTAAAATTCTTACATTTCGTTACATTACTATTTATGAAGGTTCTACTCTTGCTTTTGCATTCAAGGTCTTGCAAGCTAATAAAAAAACTCATGCGAAAACATAATATTATTTCAAAACTTTTTGTTTGTTCTGCATTGAAATGATAACAGTTTGTTTGTTTATGTTGCATATTGCTTATACGTTTTTAAATACTTGACAGAGCAGAGTTGTGTAAAATTGGTGGAGAATTAAAAGTATATATATAATTTTAATGATAATGAAGAAGAAGGCTAAAAAAACAAAACAAGTTAGTTTTTGTTTATATTGATATTATTTTTTAATAGAGCTTTTATATAATTGACATAATTAAATGTTGTAAGCTTCAACAATACTCTTACTTTATCTTATATATTGACCATTTTGTATCAATAAATTTAAAAATAGGTATACACCTTAAAGTTACAAGCATTTTTACAGCACTCAAGAATAAAATGCTTTCTAGTTGAATTTACATTCAACAACTCTTCTGGATCTTTCTTTATTGATTGAAACACACGTTCCAAGACGAGGATGATTATTTCCTTATCTTTCTATATGTTGTAAATTCTTTTGCAAGTATCATCACATTTCACAACAAACACAAATGGTTCCCTCCAGCTCTTTTTAAAAAACATGCTGGATCAGAAAGTCACAAAGCTTTGTTAAACCTATCAAACTGTGTGGCTTTGCCAAAGCAATAACAATTGGATTGATAATTTATCCTTGTGACCTAAAAATTTGTATTTCCACTTCCACAGCACTAGATGCCTGTGGCAACTTACATGATGTCATTAATATTTTGGTTTAAGCAGGCTATGTACACGCTGTGTAGGTAAAAAAAAATTCAATTGTGTTGCCAAAATTGACACTCGCAAATCATCATCATTCTTGGCTAAACGTCCGTTTTCCATGCTACCATGGGTTGGACAGGGTATAATAATAACCCTCTTCCAATCTGATCTAGACTGCATTAGATCTTAACAAAAATTCCTCTGCATCAAGTCTGTCCTTATTGCAAACTTAATAACAATTAAGAAAATATTCTATCCCAGACCTATTTGAATTTGAATTTGCTGAGGGCTATTAGGCAGCTGATTCTGTTTTTACTATAGGCTTACATTCTGAAACTCTGAAAGGTACCACCCTGAACCAAAGAAATAAATTTTAGATTAGTGGAGAAATCTTTCGAAGAGCTACAATGTTTTCTTTTCTGCATTTCAATTTTCTTTTTAATACACAGTACATATTTAATTACTTTACTTTTTTTTGAAAATCAAGTTTAAATTTTAAAAATATCAATAAACATTTATTGGGTTGAGGTTCCAAATCTAATAGTTGCTGAAAAGAAATTTAAAGCACATCACCCTACTTTTCCTATACATTTTTTGTATGTAAATAAACTCACATAGTATGCTAATTAAGAAAATGTTGTCCCTAAGACTTCGCCAGATAAGTCCTCTTAAAGTTGTGAAAACGTGTCCACAATAATTCCTTGCAAAATATGAGTTTCGTGCAAAATGACATAGTGAAGTTTTAAGTAGAAGTGTGAAGCAGAGCTGATCAGGCTACAACAAGATTTGTTATAACCCCGGTAACTTGAACAAAAAATAAACAAAATTTATCTTATATCTCAAGTATATGCACGAATTATATGAAAAGAAATTTATATTGTTAAAAGAAAATAATTTATATTAAAAAAATCGCACTAAACACATGGACAGAACATTATTTAATAAAACTTTACATAGGGATTTTGCTGTAGATGACTTTTAAAAAATAACTTGCTTTTTAGAAGTTTAACATTTTTTCAGAAGTTATTTTAAAGTACAAAAATTTGCACACATTGATACTTTAGTCAATAAATATTTATTTCGTTTGTGTAAATCTCATTTTTCTGGAACCTACCATTTTGTGTTATTTGGCCATCACAAATTTTTATTATAGTTAACTCTCTGGTTTAATTTTTAGCTGCCACTGCCAGAGGAAGATGATGATTTGGTTGATTTAAATTTTATACATGTGAGTAGAGTCTTTATGTTACTGGCATGTTTTATTCATCCTTGTGTTTGTAACATCCCTAACCCCTGCTCTCCACCCGTGGTGTCAATATATCAGGACAAGAATCATTTCCTTTTTTTTTCCTAAAGATACAATGTCACTAATTTTGTAAAATACATTGTTCCATCTTGTTTATGTGTATTATAGGTACTAGGTGACCTGTCAGCTAAATTTTGGCATAAATTAAAATTTTCTTTGATCTTAATAGTGATTTGGGTAATTGAGAACTAACCAATTCATGTTAAATTGCATAGAGTATTTTACATCTTTTCAAAGAGAAAATTTACAACAATGATAAAACCAGGCGTATTTACTACCATTTTGTTATTTTACTAACAGAACAAACAAAATTTTGAGAGAAATTTGTTATAAGCAGACTGGTTTGAATTTACTGAGCATGCTTTATTATGCTTCTTTTTTATTGTGTGTAAAAGTTAGTCAATGACTTGTAGATGTATATAAACAAACAAACACAACGCAACAAACACAAATCAAATTTTGTTATTCGGAAAAGCCAAAAAAACTGGATAAAATTTCCAAGATGTTGGCTTCACTCATGAAAAACTCAGGAAAGAATTCTCTAGAATATTTGTGTGTAGGGATGTAAAGCAATATAGATTTAATGCTATTGCTTCTTTAAAAAAAAAAGGCGAGTTACACCAAGTTATATATAAACTAAATTTTTCTATTTACTCGTCTTCTAGTGGGGTTATCTAAACTGTTGTGAACTTGTTTCAAATGGAAAGAAAGTCAAGGTAGAATTTTGTTTTTCACTTGTTCTAAACTATCTCAACTTATTTTTAAATACTCTCTTTTTTTCCTTTATATGCATGTTATGATTACGCTTATTATTTGTGAAAGCCATTTTTCCTTCTAGAAAGAGTATTGGAACACTTATTGGGTAGATCTTTGTGGTTCAACTGTGCGCTTTTACAAGGTATTCTTTTATGATAGAATGATGATTGATGATTGACCTACACGTACAAGCATTACTGTTGAAAACTTGAATATGTAATGACACAGTCCTTTAAATACCACCATAACAGGGAGGAAAAAATACAATAAACAAATGACTGTTGTAGTAAACAATATCATTACAAATTAGGTTTCTATAATCCATATGTTTTATTCTGAAAGAAATCAGGCAAATATCTAGTCTAAATCTTTTTGAACTTTTACTTCAGTTTACTTGTAAAAGTTGTTTACTCCATTTCTTAACTAAGTTGACATGTCGTATTCACTTGACCAACTTTTTAAGTTCTAAACGTTTCGTATTAGAAAGAATGTATAATAGATAAACTTTGCTTTCTGATCTTAAATAATAAAGAGCAGCATAATTTGATTCTGTAACTTAACTTTTAGCATTAAATGGCCTGACTGGGGTGGTGTAGTACCCACCCTGATAATAACACTTCCTGCACAAACTTCATTTTTCTGAGAAGTATTAAAATCGTTAAATTAACATGTAAACATTTGTAAACATAAAAGTTACTTGTGCTACTTTTTATTTACAGGATGCTTCTCTACCTGAGGACTCACCCATGCACCCTCCTCCAGTTACTCAATATGGTGCATTGCAGGAGGTATATAAACGTTTGCTTATTAACTTCAACTAAATGAGGTGAAAAGTAGAATTTGTAAATGATCTCGTAGCATAAATAAATATTATTATATGTGTTCTTACACAGCTCCTTGTACTTTTTTCCCACAATCATTAAACACTCTTAAGGCTATACCCCCTGCTTTATGAATTCACACTACAGTGGCTGGGCACTACAAGGAGAGAACCGTTGAGACCATTTTAAAACCAATAAAGCTGGCAGCAGTTCCAATGGAAGTTGTACGTGTTAATTGCCATGAAAATTATTTGAACCAAGGAGCCTTGGTTCCTAAGCACAATGTTCTACACCTAAGCCACCAATTTTTGTACTTAATAATCTTATTTTCGTATAATTTGTTTAGAATGAATCCAAAGTAGCTTTTTTTGATTTGGATAATGGTGACGTTAAAGTGTTGGAAGATGGGAGAGTAAGTGTGTATATTGTATCTTAGATGTTAGTGGATAGAGTTTATGTCATTTTAAATGCTGTGAATCTTTTTTATTTATTTCTTGCACTGCAGTTGGGGGTTTCTCCTAATCTCTGGGGAATCTGGTTAATCCTGGAAATATTGTATAATATTTTATCCCATTGAAATAATTGTCAACTCTAGAAATTTTTATGTTCCTCCTCACATCACATTTTCTTGTTCTTGATTTTCGAGCTATACTTTCCCATTTCCCATTCCCAAAACCATTGCACAATAATACCACAAGTATTTAATTTATATTGAATTATCCTGTATATTTCTGAGTAGTATTTTGCATGAATACAGCTCATTCTTTGGTATAATTCGTTTTTAGTTGCGAAGTTGATCCAAAAATTTTTTCGTTGACCTAATTTCTTTTAATTTTCTCAGGTTACAACAAGCAAACGGTTAATTAAGGACAGCCTAGCCTTCTCTTCAATTTAAAATCAGTGACACAGGGTCTGTTGTGTGTCATTATAATTGTATTTATGTTTTTTGTCATACGCACATTTTATTTTAATGTTGTAATAATTAAAAGCTTAGTGTGAATTTACTTTTTTCAGGTGTTTCGAAGAAAAATGCCGAAATCAGTCTATTCAAAAATCTACAGAAGACATTTATTTAGAGTGAAATTTAATAAAATCAGATCGTATTATGCATTTCAAGCTTCATCACATTCAGCCATGCTGAGATGGTAGGATTATTTTTTAATCACTTTATGCATACTTAACTTTGAGGAAAAAGTAACACCAGACAACCAAAGTCTTCCTCACTCTGTTCTTTGGAATAAAACCTAATCACGAAACGTGATAAAAAGCCTTTGATGTGAAATCTAATTTTGCAATATGACTTAATATAATTTGTATTAGTCGTACATGTCACTCACATCATTGTTTTTTGTATCTGTACCACAAAGTAGTAATCCGGCTGTCATTTTCAACAAAATAAAACTATTATTATAAAAACTAACTTTTATCTTCTTCTTGGTTATAACTTTGCCTTTCCTGTGGGTGTGGTTAACGTTTAATTAGCATATTTTACTCTTATTAAGCAATATCATATAAAGCATGTCTGGAAATCTTTACTTTGTGAAAGAACAATACGACATTGTTTCACCCTCCTACGCATGCAATATTTTTTTCATTGTTTTTCAAAATGTATATTGCATCCCTTAACAGGTGTTTTGAAGTTAGTTTTATTAACAATTATTATAATTTTATTAAAAGAGAGAGAGAGTTCAAATTAAATGTAATATTGTAAAAATTTATACTTGGAAAAAATGAAGTAGATATGTCTTGGTCATGAATGTACAGAAAAAAATAGATGCAATATTCAGTGTGGACATATCTCAAAAAGTATCATATTGCCGTAGTATCCTGTGAAAGGGTGCTGCACCCATACCAAGGGAATCTAGAAAATTTAAGAAAATAATTTAAAAAGCATTTGTCACTATTTACTCATTCGAGAAGAAGTTGATCATAAAAATTCTATTCTGCTTACTTCTAATCACGAATTCTAATCTATAACACTATTTCTGTTAACCTTTGTCTTTTGTAAGCTTGTATTTATAGATGTGATACCCCCTTCACAGATTCCTATGTTAAAAAGATGTCTATTTTTCATAGATATGAAATGCAGATTTTATACAGTATTTAAGATTAAACCTAGGTTAAATAAAAAAGACACAATATAAAGAATGTCATAGTTTTTATGTCAAGTATGCAATATTATAGTTTTAATGTTGGTAATAAGAAAAGAACTACAATCGTGGGCATAATTTTTTGAAAAATGGAAAAACAGCATCCCCTGACAAATGCAGCCAAATGCAGCCAAAAGTTCTTCTTATGCATATGTGTAGGGTGGGTGTAGCTAGTTGCAGTTTGTGCGATGTCCAAATCATGGAACAATTAATGCGGTGGCTTGAAAAGAGCCAGGAAATCGAGAAAATGTGCTGTGCTGACGTCAGCCAGAATTATAACAGTTTGAGGTTTCAAATCTAACCAAATAACCTAAGATCCTAAGATCCTAAGTCTGTTGTGAACATTGACAACTTCAAAATGCGTTGTTTTAATATGAAAAGACTGTAAATCATTGCTTGTGTATGATTTGGAAATTAAGCATTTATTCCAAAAAAAATTTGAACACGATTGTAGTACTATGTTTTTCTTTGATAGTATTGTCCTTGTAAGGAATAGTCATAGTCAAGAAGGAATCATTTAGCATCCAATTTCAGAGGCTGTAAAATGTTTTGACAAGTTTGTCTATTTAGAAAATAGCCACAGTCAATAAGGAATCATTTAGCACCCTTTTTCTTCAGGGTATCCAAAATACAAGAAAGCATTGATGCTAAAGCAGAAAATAAGGTATGTAATTTTCACTTTGGACAACAATGCATGCAATTTCTTTTGTATTGAGTGCAACATTGCATGCAAGAAGGCCAGATACAGTTCTCAGTGACAGTTTTCCTCAGTGACAATAGTATCAATATGATTTGAACAATGTAGTTTTCTCTTTTATATTGCAGTTAAAATAACTTTTATATTATATTATGTCTAAAAAAAATATCGGTCTAGTACAGCGTTTTATTTTGGATTGAAAGTGTGAAAAATAATGACTACCTTCGTTTCGATTATAATCATTTTGACTTCCTTTTCATTCATTAATATTTTTTATCCAAGTGTAGGCAGACAATCAGGGAAAAAAGCCTTAAAAGGTGCTACTTTTTAGGGAACTTTTTAGTCAAGAACTGATCCTTCTAACAAATTGCAAACAAATATTTTAAAAGGCTAAAAAAACTTAAACAATAAAGTATAGACCTTTTGTACCTTGTGGGGGGAAATTTTATTGTTATAATGTTATATCTTTTAATATAAAAAATGCAGAAATATATACTCCATCTTGACGTTGTGTGGTTGAAGTCTATTCTGTTGTAGTCATCTCTAAACCATTTTTTGTTTGTTCGTTTGTTTGTGCATTTACACCTTGCTAGAGCTTAATACAATAGAAAAACTGGAGTCTTTCATTTCTGTTAAAACTTTCATCATTTCACTATAAGATGTGACCTTGCTGTTTTGCATTAAATATTCATTTAATTTTCATTTATCAGTTGTTATTTACTTTGTAATGTTTTGTTGTGAATGTTCTTTTGAAAAATAGTGTTACATTTTTTTTGTTTGAAAACAAACAGTCCTTGTAGAAATGCTCTGTGAAAAAAATTCGTTTACATAGATAGTATTTATTTCTGTTGTTACAGATGAAATAAGGGAATATTAACTGTTACTCTTCTGTTTCGAAATTGAATATAGAGTTATCATTCTATTAACAATACAGAATTTACTTTTTCAGATTTTTATAATAGTCAAACTTTCTCTTTCTTTCTTGTGTTTTTATATAAGAATCGTTTCGTCTTCTATATACCCAGAGTTAAGGTTATTCGTAACAAGGATTGATATTGTTCTTTATATTATATTATATTTCTTTTTATATGTTTCTGATTATATTTGCAGATATCACTATGTAAGTACAACATTTTTTACTCTGTCTTCAATATTTTTTTTCACTTTCTTTAGAAAAAAAATTAGAAACTGGTTTAAAAACTGGTAAAAAAAGTTTTATGTCAGATATTCAAATGGATGCCTGAATTTTACAAACCTAACATAGGAAGGCGTCCAGATACCTGTGACTAACTACCTAAGATTCTAAAAGTTGCTGGTTACCGCTGTTAGGAAACATTTTGGGTTTAAAACAAAACAACGTTTTTGAAAATATTTTTTTACAATCTAGTACAAATTTTAGATTCACCCAAAAGGTTTTCATGTTCATGAATTAAAACAGGGAGATATGAGTGTTGCAAGTACATGCAGTGTTACTCCAACCTAATGCATAGCATCATTTACCACTGGATACCCCAAATGTAAAAATTGAAACATTTAATAGGAAGTCTAGACCAATTTAAAAAACATTGAGAACTATTTTTGATGATTTTTTTTGGTTTCTAGTGGCAGAAGAAAGGTTAAAGCTTGCACGCTTTATGATGGAGAAGAATCACCGTGAATCTTTAAAAAGGAGGTAGTGCTATTATGTTTTCACAGTATTGTCAAAAAGTTCAGGTGAAGCAAGCTCGTGTTGGTTTTTAAATGCTGAAATTCGAAATAAGTGTACGCAATTATGTCTTTAAGTGTAAGCTCGTATTATTATCGTGTTAATTCGTGTTTTCACAGTAAACTCATGTTTATAACCTTAAGAATGAGTGAAAACAAAGCATGGTTTAAATATCATAAAGGTTTAGGCTTTTGATCCTTACGCAAAGGAATGGAAATATCCGGGGAAAAATCGGAAAAAAACTACTCCACAGTTGGACCGCTATAACTTCTGTGGACAGGTTAGCATGAAAAGTGGTTTGATGTTACCCAATGCCAAACAGAAAACATCTAGATCTCTTCCTCAGCTCCCAAATAGAACCTAATCTCGAAATGCTAATATCTTTTAAGCAGAGCAAAGGGTCTTTTTAAAAGCGAGTGCGAGCTCAAAGGGTTAATTTAATTTTTCACTCCTTCGATTCTTTAACAAGACAAACCTATAGTGGTGACAATTTTCTTGATCAGAATGACCAGTTGTTTTACATTCTTCATTTCGTTTTAGTGTTTTGGATGTGAATGAAAATTCAGATGGTAAGATATATTTAGCTACAATATGTCTTTAAAAATAGAGAATAGATAATAAAATAGATTATAGAATAGATAATAAAATAGATTATAGAATAGATAATAAAATAGATTATAGAATAGATAATAAAATAGATTATAGAATAGATAATAAAATAGATTATAGAATAGATAATAAAATAGATTATAGAATAGATAATAAAATAGATTATAGAATAGATAATAAAATAGATTATAGAATAGATAATAAAATAGATTATAGAATAGATAATAAAATAGATTATAGAATAGATAATAAAATAGATTATAGAATAGATAATAAAATAGATTATAGAATAGATAATAAAATAGATTATAGAATAGATAATAAAATAGATTATAGAATAGATAATAAAATAGATTATAGAATAGATAATAAAATAGATTATAGAATAGATAATAAAATAGATTATAGAATAGATAATAAAATAGATTATAGAATAGATAATAAAATAGATTATAGAATAGATAATAAAATAGATTATAGAATAGATAATAAAATAGATTATAGAATAGATAATAAAATAGATTATAGAATAGATAATAAAATAGATTATAGAATAGATAATAAAATAGATTATAGAATAGATAATAAAATAGATTATAGAATAGATAATAAAATAGATTCAAAACAGCCCTTAAAACGACCCGAGACACTCATTTTAATTCCATTTTTGGTGGATAAATGAATGAATGAATGAATGAATGAATGAATGAATGAATGAATGAATGAACGAATGAATGAATAAATGAATGAATGAATGAATGAATGAATGAATTGAATGAATGAATGAATGAATGAATGAATGAATTAATTAATTAATGAATGATTTTTTGCCGAATAAAATATTTGTGTGATTGTAAGTGCAAAGTGTTACTATTGAAGATAATTATTTAACCATTGAGAGACCGTTAGAAAATTCATCATCAGTTAATAAACCTGTACTTAATTCATATCATTCGTGTTTGAAATAGTTCGTTCTAATTGCTATGTAGTTAAAATGTAAGAGATTAAGATGAAGTACATACAAGTTGCCTTGCAATCAGTGCAAAATATACATGCACTGGTAATATCAGTCGTTGTTGTTGTTGTTGTTGTTGTTGTTGTTGTTGTTGTTTTTGTTGTTGTTGTTGTAGTTGCTTTTGTTGCTCTTGTTGTTGTTGTTGTTAAAGAGACTAATTTCCTTTATTTAGACGTAAGCATAGCTGATACTGTTTCTCTGTTTGGAGAAAGTAAGACAAAAGATTTGACCCCAAGACAGCAACTGAAGGTAAGCTTGTTGAGACTGTTGAAACATTCCTGTAGTAGGGTAGGATAACTCCTAAAGTTTCTATTATACTCTAATTTTACCTTCAAATGAATATTAAAAATTATGCATCACTGCCCACCGTGTTTCTCTTCAAGAAGCAGAAATTGTGTAATGAGAGGTTGAGAAATCATCAAAGTAAAAAAAAAAAAAAATGTAACGAACCTAGCTATATGTTATTGCTAGTTAAAATTGCGTTTAGACATTTCAAAGAAAATTTTGCATAACAAACTAGAACTGAATTAATATAAAATGCGATGTTTTTATCAGACTTGCTGCAATACAGTTGCCATGTTTGATATCTAATTAATCACGAAATTCTTCACCTCTGGATATTGAATGAATCGTGTGTACGGGTGAATTCCATTCTACAATTCTGTAATGCTGTAAAAAATTCGTGACGAAGTCAGGAAAGCAGTTTTCTACAGAAACACTTATTAGTTATCAATGCAAAGTTGTTTCGTAATATTTGCGGTGAAGTTTCAGTTACTGATGCTAAAATGATGTGTGAAAATGATCTTTTATTGCATGTTTATCGTCTGTTGTGGGAGACGTTAGTGAATATTTTAAACGGGTGTTTGTTTTTAATTTCAAAAAAATTTAAAGAATGAAAAAGAAATGTGTTAAAGGACTGTTGTTATTGTTATTGTTTTTGTCGTTGTTGTTATTATTTTGTTATAGTTACTGTTATTGTTGTTGTTGTTGTTGTTGTTGTTGTTGTTGTTGTTGTTGTTGTTGTTGTTGTTGTTGTTGTCATTGTTGTCATTGTTGTTTTGTTGCTATTCGTCATCGTTGGAGACAATTGGACATAGTAAACATAATTATTAACGAAATTAGAACCTAATTTACCTAATTTAGGTTACCATCCCTTACAATTATTACCATGGTCGAATAAACATGTTCTGACTTGTCATTGTTTAGAAGCAGTTAGCAGAGAAGCGAGAGTTTCTTTGGCAATTGGAGCATCAGATTATTGACTTCTTGGGAAATAAAGGTATGTGTTGTAGAGTTCTGTAAGAAATTTAGTATTTTCATTTGCCTTTCTAAAAAGTATTTTACGGACGAAATCTGGTTAAGATGTTAAAAGGGACTTTTGCTTTGTATTTTTGCTTTCGCTTTTTGAGAAGTTACAAAACATCAGCGTCGCGTGAACCAGCCAAATAATGCGTTAAAAAAGGGGGAACAACGCGGTGAAAAGTGGTTCTAATCTGTGATCTATTCCTTTTTGTTTAAAATTTTAATTACTTGCTCTCAATGCTTGCTTTTTTCAAATTTTCAAAAACAACAACAACAAACAATGAGATGAATTGGGAACTTGTGTTGTCTCTACGTTCGTTTGTTTTATTCGTCTGTTTTAACTCTATTGATTAAGACGCACTTTTCGCGAGAAATATCAGTTTTTACCGGTCACATTTGATCAAATCCAACAGATTAAAACACACTTTTCGCGAGAAATATCAGTCAAGTTTGATCAAACCCAACAGATTAAGTAACCACAACATAAACAGCGTCTCCTGTGAGATGTTTCATGTAATGATCTCAATTAGGAAATGGTAGGAGGAGAGACGAGACGAATTAGTGATGTCGACAAGTACAATTTCATTTTCACTTAAAAGTTAACGATCGTGTAATTGAGTAACAAGATAGCTAATTAACTCAAAAGCTGCACGTGTTTTGTGTTCATGTTGGAAGTATCTATGTTTGTTCGGCTAGCAGTTTGAACTTTGGTTGGTTTATTGACTGTATAGTTTTAAGTGGTTGTTTTTCTTTATGTTTTATTATTATTTTTATTTGTCTTTTTTGTTTTACTGTGTGTTGTTCGTTTTGAGTTTATGTAACAGATTTCAGAAGGTCATCACTAATTTATTTTAACAGAGTTTTCTCGCTCTCCTCATCTTAAACAACAAAATAATGTTTCTTTGTAAATGTGCGATCAAAAGAAGATCCACCAATGAGGTGGAATTCGATCAACCTCATTGGTAGATCGATCTAGGCGGTAGTAAGAGGGAGAGGATTGCAAACTCTCTCCACTTTCGATCCGATAGGTCAGTTGACGGAGCGATGGGACTAAGATCGCTGGTTAGAATCCTGCTCGGTTTCATTTCAACCAAAGATGTCACCTCCACTATTAAAATACGACCCCAGATTAACATGCACATCGCACCATCCTTCGAAGTGTGTGTTCTTGATTTGATCGATTCAATTCGTTGTACAATTGACCTGTGTATTTTTAGGCCCTCAAATTTTTTGCCTCCTTAATCTCATGTTTAAATTACAGCACTTCAAATGTCTTTAAAAATGGCTCGTAATTCCATGTTTTACGGAACGTAGCATCTCATTTCTCTCTATTCATTAAAAATACTCTTCTCCTAGATTAAATATATTTTTACGGTACATTGAGGTAAGTAATTTCTAAGTGGCATTAACCCGGGACTTTTTTATCGCTGCAACAATTTTCGAAGCTGTTCCTTCTGCAATGAGAGGTTTAAGCCACCATATCACTAGATTGCGAGCTGGATCTTGAAGCATCTGACAGCACCTGAAAGATAAATCCATTTTAAATAGCTAAAAATAGATAAAGTCAAGTTAAAATCTCCCAATTGCATGGCAAAAATGTTATCTAGGGATAATATATTAATCACATTACATATAAACGTAATTTTTTTCATTTACTTGTAGGGTCATTTCAAAGAAAGGAGTTCGTTTGTCCACTCAAGCAAGACTACTACCTCGTACCTGGAAGAATGAGTACATTCATACCTGCAGGTACCAACGTGACTATTTTTGGAAAACTGCCCAATCGCAGATGGAGATGTTTGGTAGAAATGGACGAGTTGATAAGTTCAATGAATAGTTTGGTGAAAGACTTACAAAACAGTGGAAGCGAGACGAACATAGAAGCTCGATTAAATAATCTTCCCGATTATCCCTTAATCGGTTGTTTACCTCAAAGCGTACTAGATGCCGATTTCACCGAACATTCTGTTGAGCGGGCGATGCAGACGCCCAGTCCAGTTCATGATTACGAGGAGGTTGTTGAGGAAGAAGTAGAAGACAGTAAAAGAGTATGCTCTCCGTATTCTGGACATAGGCGAAGTAAAAGAACAAGGCCTGTCAAAGCATGGGAGGTAGAAACATCTGCTGTGGAGGAGACCGCGAAAGGTGTTCCTGTTATTGCTACCCTTGAGATAGACGACGAAGAAGAAGAAGAAGGAGAGACAGTAGTTGATGGTGAACAAACTGATGGGGAAGGTGAAGAAACTGATGGGGATGGTGTTGGAGATACAACAACTGAAATGGATGATGACATTGAAACAGATGACGACATGTTAGACGGTGATAGTAAGATTAATAACGCTTTCTTCAGAAGACGGGGAAGTGGCATTGTTATAAAGAAAAAGTTGAGACAAAAAGGAATCAGCATTATTGTCGGTTCGTCAAGCTCGGAAGGTGAGCAACAGGTTTTCGTTCTTTAGTCTCTCCTCCCTGCTTCATCCAGAATTTCTTGTTTTTTTTATGTTTTGATAATCATCATCTTACAGCCGCCGTATTTTTGCGGTATTACTTACGGTATTACGGCTACATTACTCTTGTGGTATTATAGCTGCGATAATGTTGCGGTATTACGACTGGCATCGTATTGCGGTATTACTTACGGTATTACGACTGACATATTCTAACGCTAACAGTATTCTTTCTTTTACCTCTGCGGTTTCAAAACTTACAATCGATATTTGCTTAGCGAGGCACGTCTATTCATGTGATTATTATCTACGGAGACAATTTCCTGGCCCGCACTCCATCTGAGTGGTTTGTTAACCTGAACTTTAATCTCACTGAAAGCTATAATAAACGCGCAATTAAAATTAATGACCGAACTTTAAAAAAATTTCCCTGATAACTGATTAATAATGAAAATTATTTCACATAACATCTGCAACGAAGAGAACGTTGGCTTTTAGTATTAAACTTTTATAATAAAAAAATTATATACCTTTCTTTAAAACACTTAGAAAGAACAACATTGCATGTAGTACGTGTTGTCAATTCACTTAAAACACAATACAAGAGATTAGCGATAAGATTCTGCAGTCTTGTTGACGAACTGGCTGTCATGTTTTTAATCAATCCGTATTACCCATCTTCAGGTGAAGAAGATGATGAAGAGGAGGAGGAAGGTGACAGTGGAC
Source organism: Hydractinia echinata (assembly GCA_030067915.1). Taxonomy (NCBI): domain Eukaryota; kingdom Metazoa; phylum Cnidaria; class Hydrozoa; order Anthoathecata; family Hydractiniidae; genus Hydractinia; species Hydractinia echinata. The sequence goes on along the minus strand of JASGCC010000073.1, from coordinate 504,457 downwards.
GTGAAGATGGTGTCACTAGTAAGTTTGTTTGTTTGTTTGTTTGTTTTTGGTTATGTAGTTGGTTGTTTATTTATTTATTTATTTGTTTGTTTGTTTGTTCGTTTATTAGTTGTTTTCTATTTTTATAATCAGGTGATAGAAATTTCCACCCATGATGTGTGGACTTGTACCATGCTTTCTCCTCCCTCGTCTCATTCTAATAATATCCTCTTCGATTACATACACTCTGATTTATACGCTGTGACTTTTATTTCATTCTACCGTTATCTTGCTTTTTCACAAAGGTTAATAGTGTTTATGCAAATTGGACATTATTGAAGACCTCTTTGATAGCATCATGAAAAGAAAAAAGTGTTTTTAAAGAACCAGCAAATTTGCCCTGTCGCTCTGTGTTTAACGTAGATTGGATGACGTGTGATTTTATTGCTGCATGTGAAGTAGAAATTTCCGTTATTCAACCTCACCAAATTTGCATCATAGCCAGTGGATTATCTCTGAAAGAAACTGCAGTGGAAAGTAGTGGTAATTAGAGAAAATATCATGACGCGAGTAGATTTGAAATGAAGAACCCCCGAAATTATGAACCCCAGGGGTCAAAATTGTCAAAAATAGGTTCGAAGCTACTAAACGTTAGAAAAATATATCGGATAGTTCCACCTCCCACGGATTGTTTGTTGAATCTTTTGTCTTTTTTTAAAAGAGCAAATGTTTTGGGCCTTAAACTTGATCAGTTAAAATCAAATTTAGTAGGAAGGGTGCACCCCTAATTATACATAACAACGACAACCCGGTTATATTTATTTGTCAAAATTCTATTTGCATTATAAAAGCTTATATCCATCAATTTTGGAAGGTGTTAGGAAGCCAATCATATCATTCTATTCACTACTATCTTGTGGCCCAAGAAACTAAAGACAGATCATATTATTATTATTATTATTATTCCGAATATTTATACAGGATATAGCCACTTCAGTGTTTGAAACACTGTTATTAATGTGGGTCCTGTGTTCGTAATGTATACATTAAGTATACACCGGCATTACCTACCTAATTTCCCACATAAGCTACCCGAAAATGTTGAAAGAAAAGATCAAATATCTTAAAGACACATGACGGGAGGTCTGGTACCAAAAGTTTAACATTTTTACTGGAATTTTAGTTACAAAAAGCTACTTTTAGAATGTTTTAATTAACTTCGGGTTTGCAGAAAAAACTGCTAGTTATCAAAAAAGAAAAATAAGGTTTCTTATAACAAAATCTTTAGATACCGTAATGATTCGACCCTGTGCATTTTTTAATTCTTTGATTTTTCACACGGAAACCTAATTTTCTACACATTTAGCAGAATTAAAGAACTTTTGCTTAACTAGAGAATCGTTCGAATGTGATAGCTTTTTGTGCTGTAAACAAAACTTTAAACTCAGCCTCATGTTTCTTATAAACTGATTTCTTATATAAAAAACATGTCTCAGAAAGAAAACATTGCATTGTTTTTCGATGACAGCCAAATTTATTGTAAAACAAGGGATACTTTTCCATTACCCTGTCACTACCACGCTGACGTAGACAATGAGAGGGACAATCATAATCGTGTTTTATAAATCTCTCTCTCTTTGATGGCGCGAACGGAACGATTTAAATTTCCGTATTAAAAGATTTAATCGTATTTGTATGTACATCTCAATGCCATGCAATTTTCTATTATATCTAATCAATAACTTTTAATTTTATAGTTTAAAATGACTGTTGTCTTTTTGTATTGACACTCTATATGTATGACACGCTATATAAAGTCTGAATTTCAAAAAAAACTTTTACAAGTAAGCATAATATATATATTACATTAATGTGATTCGAAATGGTTGCTTAGAGAGTTGTTAATCACCTGTGAGAATTTGCAGTTTTTATTTTTGACAGTCAGTGCAAAAAATTTTCTAATTAAATGCTTCAAGTAATTGCGAGATGACTTAATTTTGAATGTTTTAAAAAAAAAACGATTTTGTGTTGTTTGGCTGTGAATATGTTGGCGGAAATTTTTAAAATTCGAAGAAAATCTGGACAAATAAAAGGTGAGAAAAGTGAGAACATTTTACACAAATGTTTGGTCAGTATTAGAAAAATAATAACAATATACGTATTTGAATAGAGTTGATGTGGAATTTTAAAATCTAAAAAACGTATTCATTTTTCTTTACTAGAACTATCTGAGTAACATAACTGACCAAGAAATGTTAAGAAAAAATGTCAGCTATTAATGTTGAAAAGCAGACCCGTAGGTCGTAGGTCGTAGGTCCCATGTCAATAAAACATTTTTGTCGTCTTTCTGTTGTTAGAGATTGATATTTCTTCCACGCCACTAGTTATAATTTAAATTTTTCATCTTTTACCAAAATATTAGTTTCTTGTTTATTCTAACAAGTAATTTGACATATTTGGTGACGTCACCACTTTTCCGAAATTACTCCTTCCCGGCCCAAAATAGTACCATTTTGGTAAGAACATGTGCCAAGTCTCAAAGCCATTACATTTCTTCTTCTTAAATTTTATGTGACGTGTCATTTTTTTATTCTTTTGTAACATGTTCTATGAAAACACAAAAACTTACCATTCATCCAGTACCAAAACAGTTCTTTTTTATTTCTATACAGTTTCTTATAACCTAATAAATTTATTTTATTTTAATGGTCTAGTACGTGTCTTATAAACCTTTCTTGTAAAAAAACTGAAAAATGCTAGAAAACCTTAAAATTCTTAAATCTTTTTTCTGCAAAATTAGGATGGGTGCGTAGAATTTAAGTAATCTCGTGTCTAGAAAATTCTAAACTGTATAATCTAGCATATACATTTTTAAATTCACCTCAATTTATGTATACTTTCTTCTTCTTGCACGTGTGATGTTTTCGTAGTTGCCGAAATAAAAAAACACTATTGGAAAGAAACATGTTGCTGAGGTGGAGAGTACAGTATTTCAAGTTGTATTGTTATACTATAGCTACGTGTTATGTGTTGTTTCCAATCCTCTCAGCGATGCTCCTACTTATACCTTGCTAATGCGTGTTCCAAAAAAAAAGAAATAGATGGTGCAGACAGCGAGGTCTCAGCAGGTTTTGCGACGCTGATTCTACCACCCAGAAACAATGATCAAAGTGATACGTATTATGTATGCTCCTCTCCTGCCTACTCTCCTCCCTACTCTCCTATTTTTCTAATTTCCTTCCTTACTACTCTCCTTCCTTACTACTCTTCTTTCTTGATGCTTCTGTTCTTTTTCGTCCAACATGTTGCCAGTTTTTTTCAGGTAACATATTTTGTTTCTCCTAAGACTTGTCTCGACTTACGCTTTATTTTTCTTTGCTAAAGTTAAATTAACCGCGATATATTTATAACTCGAAGTGTTGGACTTTATGCTGTTTTGAGTTTCGGCCAATAAAAAACTTGTACCTACTAGCTGCTTTCTTATATACGATCTTCTTAACAGTCTTTCCTCACAGCTTCCTGAATTACCTGAATTGATTTCGTGACATTTGTCTACAACAAGTCTAAGTCATAAACCGGTAGAAAATAAGGAAGATGCACAAATGTGATTTTCAAGGGAGAAGTAATTTCAGGAATTCACGAAAACCGTGTTTTTTTTATATCGTGTTTGGTAGATTTCGCGACAGTTATGATCATGTCATCTTTGTTGACAAATTGGACTATAAAACTGACTACACAATCTATGGGATATCACATATAATTAATCAGATTCTCACTATGAAATACCTTTACAAATCGGTACTATATAAATATTACCCCATTTTCATAACTGGGTTAATCTCCTTCGTCGTAGTTTTAGAATTAATAGCATCAGTTGCACGATTTTTCTTGGTGATCACTGTGATGGAGATCTACGTGAAGAAATGATTATGTTGTGCGAGTTTGTTTTCTGAAATAACATTTTCCTGGTGTTATGAATCATTACAGCCGGAAATCCTCTACATGTACTTAGTTTCAAGTCTTTTTAGCTAAAAAATGCATTCCACTCTTTATGGAGTCTGTTTACAAAGCTTCAATGAGGCAAAACTTGTCAAGTGTTTGGTTGTTGTGGTGTTAGGACGTTGTATGGTAAGCAAACAATCTCCAGTGTTGGTTTTGTTCACAAGGATTTTATGAGAAGCTAACATTTCGTGTAAACGTTACAACGGAATAACGGTTGATTTTCACAGTGTTATGTCAGATTATCACAAGTAATCTTAGCAAAGTAGATATTAAGCGGTGTTTGCTCGAGGATTTCTTTGTTCTCATGCTAACGTTAAGTTGTAAAGAAGAAGGTTTATTGTAATTAATCATTTGTGGAATTTGTTGGGAGTTATCAGTGGAATTGTGTTTTTATTATTGCAAAGATGAGTGTTTCGTTAGGAGCAGAGAATACGTTCGTTTTGGATGTGTTTGCATACTATCATCGCCTGTATGAATGGAAACGTAAAGTGAAAAGAAGTTTCCGCTCTAAGCTCTTACGTTCGTCGTCTTCCGTTGGAAAATTGAGGGAACAAGACAATAACAAATGCGATGTTTCCTCGCAACCTTTTTGCCATGCTGAACCAGTTCGGGCAAAGAAGACGAAGCGTTTATCTCGATCATCTTCTTTACGTTATAAGGTTCTTACACAAGCTGGTAAATTGATCTTGCTCTGAATTCTTTTAATCGAGCCAAATTCTGATCTACTTGTTCATTTTTTCCATCTGCTATTGCAACTCACGTGTTTGGTTATGAAACATGAAAACCTGTGAAAAATTATTAACCAGAATCTTTGTTTTTGTCACAGAGATGGTGTGCTTTTTCTTGTTTGTATACAAATAACGAGTTGTCTATTGTGGTCAGTAACACCCTCTGTTGTTGTGCTTTAGATGCTGTCTACAAAAAGTTTGTCGCAAAAGGGTAAGTTCTTCACCTTTTTGACTAAAAATCACTCCAGTTTCTGTGCATATATGTTCTACTTCAGTTTGTTGCGATAGCTAGCAAGTGTTTTACCGTTAATCCTCGCTTGTTTAGTCTTTGAGCCTCTAAGGCAAGGGTGCCTATTCGAAAGGGGCGGCTATTCAAACCGTGCGCTTATTAAATTTATTTTACAACAGTATAATTTTGAAAACTGCTACTTATTTAGAATATATAATTTAAACAAAAAATGAATAAAAACTAAATAGAATAAACTGCTGAAGACAAACAAACGTACGTCGCAGAAATTTGAGATACTGAATTTAGGAGATTTGACTAAAAATGCGAATAGGCACCTGTTTTGTAGTGAGGATGAGCGCTTATTTAAGGGTGGGCACTTATAAACCTGACAGGACGGGCACTTTTTCGAGCTGCGCGCTTAATCATAAATGCATTGCACAGTATCTAGAGATAAGTCTTTTCATTTACTCGAAAATTTTCAGCATTTGCTCGAAATAATGTTTCTGTTATAGTCGATAATTAATCTTCGCGATAATTAATCTCCTTGATAATTAATCTTCGCGACAAATAACGCCGCTGAGTTTATTATTGATTCTGATTAATTTTGAGAAAAATTTCTGCTTCACAAATTCAAAACTGTTATCCACAGACTCTATTGTAAATATATTGCTTCTTGTAGCACACGAGACAACAACGATAATTACACGACTACCTGGAACGCAGAGGATAAAAGTTACATCAGAAATCATAAAGGATCAGACCTCAAAACATCTTTTAGGTAAGTGATAACATTTGCTTCTTCTTTTTTGTTGACATTTATCTTTTTAAAATGGCGCAGTAACTACGAAATCAAACCGAACGTAATAGGGAAGTAGTGTTAGAGGTCGTCAACCTAGCATTTGAGAAATCCACGAGTTTTCCGTAATTTTCATACCGTCTAACTTAACTCGTTTGAAATATTGTGTGTCCATAGCACGCACATACGGATCTTAATATGTGGAAACTAGTCAATAACTCGTAGTATTAAGTTCGCCGCCCAACCTTTATATATCGTATTTGATATTTTGTGTGTTTGTGTAATTATTATTGAAATTGTTTACCTAGAATAGCCTCTTCAGTTCCGAAGGGGGTCCTAGTACATTTAAACCTCCCGTGTGAGCTACGGAAGGCATGCAAGCACAACATCCGCCCAACTAGACAACCGCCTAGGATATCAATCCTATTCTCCTGCTGAAAGCTAAGCAGAAAGGATAGATTCACACTTTTATAGTCTCTGACATGACTTGACCAGGGTTTGAACCTAAGACCTTCCGCACTGGAAGCGAACGCTCTACCACAAGGCTACCAGCGGGTACAAGGCTACCATTCGTTAGCTTTGTACCTGTCGCGTAAAGAAAAATAGGCAACGGATATTATTAATATAGAGATAAAAAAGTCCGTACCAATGGCAAAGTGGTTGTTCTATATAAACAAGGGCGTAATTAAATGGAAAAGGGCGTGAACACTGGTATAATCATTTTTTAGGCCAGTAAATATTATTGAACATACTCATGTGCTATTATGTAGCACAATAAAAAAGTAATGCAATAATTTTGTGACGTCGAAAAGAACATTTTCATTGCTTATCCAAATTTTAATTTTATTCGATTATTGGAGAAGTAATGACGTCATAAATTTACTCATGTTATCAATTATAGCAAATAGCTTTTATACTAGAATTAATTGTACCAAATAACTGGAAGAATTTTTCTTTGTTAACGAACATGTTTTTGTGAGTTGTCATTCAGCTATATTTATGCTGATAATGCACTTCTTTAAATAAAGAATGACGTAATTCCATTAAAAATCGTGTTTTGTGTGATTATAGAAATAATATTTTTTCTCATCATTAATCAGCTTACTTTTTTTTATAAAAAGGGAACTGTCATTTTAACATTTTTAGAATATATTGACAATTTAGAAGAGTTTTTACTATTCGTCTTTCAAACTACATTCACATTTTGTCACTGCATAACCTTTTTCACCACATACGCCTTTCCCAACAGATACGCCTTTCCCATCAGATACGCCTTTCCCAACAGATACGCCTTTCCCAACAGATACGCCTTTCCCAACAAATACGCCTTTCCCAACAGATACGCCTTTCCCAACAGATACGCCTTTCCCAACAGATACGCCTTTCCCAACAGATACGCCTTTCCCAACAGATACGCCTTTCCCAACAGATACGCCTTTCCCAACAGATACGCTTTTCCCAACAGATACGCCCTTCCCAACAGATACGCCTTTCCTAACAATTTTTTTATTGAACTTTCCTGGAAAACTATAGTTTCCGCCATATTTACACGACATGTTGTTTTTCTTTCAGTTGCGATCAGATCAACTACAATGGAAAGTTCACCACAAAACTAGATCTTCTGCAACACTTTGGACAAAAATCCATCAATCTTGGAGAGGACAAGGAGCTTGCGAAGGTGCTCATCCAAGTTTTTGACGACGCCAAGAAAGGGTAGGTTTACACTAGTCAATTTTTCTGAAATTTCTTCATTTTCTTTTTCTCTTTCAAAACATTATTTCGACTCCATACACGCAACCTAGTTTCCAGGCTCCATTTGTTAGTGGTAACTATATCTACGCAGCTTGACTCTCCTGCGTTGGGCAAACAAAAACCACTCCGAAGGAGAGTTACACAAAGCATTGGGTTATGATTAAGAAGTGGGATATGTTTGAAAATTTTACAAATAGTTTTATAATGGCTGGTAAATCCTTTTCTTCTTTCATTCTTTTATCTTCTTATCTTTAAGAAACAAGTCTTTTTGTTATTTTTTCTTTTTGTGACATTAAGAGATTAACTTGCGAGTGGTACAAGCTTATGATTATGAAATAAAGCTTCTCACAAAACTCAGCGCGCAAGCTCATTATGAGTGTGTGAAAACACTAATGTTACCTAACACAGGCATTGTGGTGGGTTACTTGTCGTATACATGGGTGTTTTTGTTGTTGAGAATTTTCTTTCGGCCTAACATCTGCGAGATTGGCTTATTTTTATGAATATTGCTTAATGTTTTTATCACATCCATAATAATATATGTTATTAAGAAAGATCTTTAACCAGAAGAAGTGTTTTGGTTAATATGTGTGATGCAAAATTGTGCTGGTGAACTCCGTAACTAGAGAAGATGACTTCGCTGAAGATATTTTACAATATGATAAGCTAAAATATTTCCCGTGTTACATATTTTTATAATTTTTGTTCTTCCAAAAAGGGTGGGGTCGTTTTTTAGGTTTGGATAGTTTTTGGTTGATACTGTAATTTCTTTCGGAAGAACAGACCCATATGTTATAGCAATTCAATAGAAGATAACCACGTGCTCTTCTCACGCGCTGATAATTTATGTGAGAAAGAAATATTAAATGCAAGATGGCAGGTGAGCTGCGAAAAAAAAGTTAATCTATCAGAAATCTTTAATGTATATGTTGTGGCAACGTGTAGAAACTTTTAATTAAATTAAGCTTCATGATGCGTTACATTTTTTGACGTCACGGCTCGATGACTGACAGGTGACGTCATTTTAAGTACACTAACTCTCCATCGTGGTGGTAATTAGATTAAAATGTCAATATTTATTGACATCATGATATATCTTTGGTTGAGAGTGTGTTTAGGTGTGAACATTATGTTAAAATAAAGTTTATGAATGGAATATTTTGTGTGGTACTATCGTAGCTGCTAAGATTGGGTGATTTCTTCAGATTGAATTTTGATTTGACGTTGTTTTTTTTATTTGTTTGTTTGTTTGTTTTTAAACACTTGTGATTGACATAATTTTTTCACATGCAGCTTATTTCAAATTTATTTTAAATTTTTGACCAATGAAAACTTTTGTTCTTATATAGTTTTTTCTTATCTACATGTACGGAAAAATAAAAGGAAACTACTTGAAACTAATTTTTTTTCTGACGACTTTTGTTTCAGAAATTTTTTTCTTAATATCCTTGGGAGTATATTAAGTGGAATCTTATTAAAAAGGATTTTTGTTTTTATCTAAAAAAGAAATAAGGCCATTAGGGAGAGATAATCTACCCGAAATATGTAGACCAAACCATTGGATAGATTTGAATTCGATTGTCGATTTAAACCAATGAAATCGCTTAATTAACCTTGTAAAAGAAGGAACGTGCTATTGTTCGAGTGTTAATTGTTCTTTTTTTCTCCAAATTTTCTATCTGTTCTGCTTCGTCAAATATTTATAATTGAAACTTTTTTATTATTTTTTTGTTCATTCAAGCGCAGGTGTTTTTTAAGCGAAGTCGATAAACGTTTTTTTGATTGATTGACTGATTGAGTAGCGCGTGTACTATTGTTCCACCACAAAGACTCTTGATTTTTATCGAAAATTAATTTTCTTCGCGGAAACTTTAGTGATAAAAAAAGCTCTTCAGCATGTGCGTATGTCAGTATGGTTTGTGAGGTGCTAACCATAGCTTGTTGGAATATTCTGTATATATAACATGCTCATTGCCATGCGCGTTCTTTACGAAAATATTAAGAAGAGAAGGTTCATATGTGTGAAGGAAAAGTAACTCGTGATAAAATCTGTGAAGAAGAGATATTTTTTTGATGTTGATGTGTTTGATAACAGAAAGTAAAAGTTTTTAAATTGAAAATCATTCTTAGAAGTATATAAATAAGAGAAATTGAAAAAAAGAGAAGTTTATAGCGAAATTTGTTCTCGGTCAACATGAAAGATTCGTTGAATGTGAAAGCTTTTACAACACTGACGAAAAATTTCTCCAATTCCACGCTGAATGTTTATACAGATATGATGGAGAGAAGATTGGACTCGCTAAGACGTAGCTTCTCTTTTCGTTCGTTGGTGAAAAGAACTGAGAAACAGAGACCACGAAGGAAATTTTCCAGAAATTTAGATATTTATTTTCCATACATTCGAGGGTAGGTGTACAGTTAAAAATTCGTTCTTAATTCTGGTGTTTTTTTTAAATTGAGATTTTTTTCTTCGTTTTACCGCTCTCAAAGTGAGTTATGAAAAGTGGCGTGATCGAAACTTTGCGAATACTTTTAAAAGCGAAACACCTGCATTCGAACGTATCTTACGATTAACCTCGCTTGAATCACTCGCCGACACCGACAATTTTATTTGTCTTTCGTGTAGTTGTAATATCTGATGACGTCATGTAGTTGTTACTTAGCAACCACGGTCTTTAGGGTTGCGAATCTTGTGCGAAGGTTGAAACCGACTCTAGGTATTCGAAACTAGTAGGAAAATTAAATCGTCCAAATCTTCTTACCATTTTTATTTTTCTATATATTTATTTTTATTGTTATTTTTATTGTCAGGGGAGTTGATTTCCCTAATATACATGTACTTAGGAGGGTTTTTTAAATTATAAAAGTAAATCATTTTGAAGAATAGCTTGGTACTTAGAACGCTGGAATTCAAATCATGGAGATTTCGAGAATTTCGTTCAGTTCTTTCTGAATGAAAATCAGTGAGGGCTACCCTTATGAATGTGTAATACACGCCATTTTATGACCCGTTAGAGCTGCCATTATACGCAATAAGTTCTATTCAGTGTCTTACTTTTTATTTATTTATTTGATTCAGCCAGTGATTGAGAAATGCTGATGTTTTTTAATATTGCATGACACGATTTGTAAAACAATTCAACACACAAAATAAAGAACTCCAGACCTGTTTGAATAATCCAGTGACTGTCGCGACATTTTGAAAACCTGTCGGAAAATGCTAGCGGTTGTGCAATAAACTATAAGTTTAATTCCATAGTTATTGCTATGTACTGATGAATTAATAACGAATGATCAGCTTGCCAGATGTGCAGTGTTAACGATAAAAGAACTTAATACTGCAGTCATTTACCACAAGTTAATGGCGTAGTCCCAAAACAATATTTGAAAAATGACACCTTTGATCGTCTATCTATGATTTACTCCACATGTCAATATTTTTTACCTTTCTCTGTCATTTTAACCTCGAGTAGCCGTTATTGCAGCTGTCTGTACTTTTAGAATGCACCCTTTTTATAAGAATGTGGTTTATAAGAATAATAGACTGGGATTTCATGTTAAAAACAATAGGTTTGTTGTTTCGAACAATAGAGGAATAATAGTGACCAGCCTGGTAAGATTTTAAATAATCTTACAAAAAATGCGTGTATTCAAACACATTTTTCGAAAGGCTTTCATTTTGAATCTAACAACACTTCCCTATCTCTGCTTTTATTTTGAATCTAACAACACTTCCCTATCTCTGCTTTCATATTTTGCTTTCTTTTTTTACCTGTTTGCATCCGTTTAAACTTTAACATCTATTTAAATCCATCCAATTGTTTTTTTTATAGTCCTGATGTAAAACCACCACGCAACGAGCGACGGACACTTAAACTCTCGAAAAACAATGAACAAGGCTTTGGATTTTGGTTACAGGTATGTGCAGAAAATTCGTGTTTGTAGTTACACCAGACTACGAAATAGACAAGTTATGTTTCGACTCGTTAGGGAGTAAGGTTTTCTACTCGCTAAACCTTCCATAATGGCGAATTCTTTTCTCGATTACCCATATTGTTTCATCTTAAACACTAGTCTCAATATCCATCCGTATAGAAACTGTGTTGTTTTCTTAGACATACGGTTTCGGTAAACAAAAAGAAACGGCGCAAAAGAAAACATTCGTTCGCTACGTAGAAGATGAAGGTCCTGCCTATTTAGCCGGTCTCCGAGAGGGTGACGTCATAGTGGAAGTAAATAGTCAGAATGTTGAAGAGACAGAACATTTGAAGATTGTCGACCTAATAACAGAAGCAAAACAAGAACTGATGTAAGAATTATTTCCTTTATCTTTACTTTGTTCGCTTTTTTTAAATTTGTTATATGAACAGCATTTGTTCGTCCAATAAACTCTAACTGACATGTTTCAGGGTTGGTATGCTTCCTTAGACCTCCCGAATTCTCCCCGCAACTTAAAATATCTCCATTCTCCTTTTCGTCAAATATCCTCAACTATTACTCAGATAATTTTCGTGTGGGAAGCACTTTTATGTTACATTGCCAAGTTTCTCACATCTTTTTCTTCTTCAAAGAATATCGTGTTCTACCTTAAAATAGTTGAGAATCCTCCTCAAAAAGCCTCAATTTTCCTGATACGGTTTGATCTTACAACGCTGATCAACAAATACTGTTGTGGTGCCAAATTATTACTTTTTTCTGAAGCGTTTCGCGCCAAATTCGCCAAACGCTCTTTGTCTCAAATTTCTTATATATTTATTTATTTTTTAGTTTGGTGGTGAAGTTTATCGACGCTGTGCGAAGAGTAGAGCTAGGTGTGAAACTAAAGAAAAGACAATCCAAATTGAAAGCAAAGTTGGAAGAGTTAAGGAAAATAAAAAATGAAGAAAATGCACTGTTGACTGGAAGTAAGAGCCTTTAAAATAAATGTGGAAACCAGTTTTTTCTGTGTTTTTTTCTTGTTGTTCCTATTTCGTTAACATTAATCGCGTTAGTAATCGCATTTTTTTTCTCCATTTTAGTGTCCAGTTTATCGCTTCATGATACGCCCAGTGGTTTGACAGATATTGAAACCGATAATCTTTCCTTAAACACATCATCAGAATCCGAACTGAGTTCGCTTTCGTCACTGTCAGATGAAGTCGTTGTAAGGACTAGTAAATTCGAAAAACGCTCTTCGCGAGTTTTAGATTCGATAAAAGAATTGAACTGCGTCGATACTGTTTCAGCAAGCAGTAGTAGCTCAGACTTAAACTCTCCTCATATAACTACGGAAAACGAACTACTCAATATATACTCAAACCACGTTGAAGGACAACAATCTTTTTTTCCTCGAACGAAGACGGCGAGTGTAAAACGAACTGAGAGTATGCCTGTTCAAAAATATGCAACTCTTCCAAGATATAAAGCCGTTATAGACCTAGACGGAAAACATGCTCGCGAGTATGCGATTGAAAATTCCATGACTGGACACATATCGAGCGAAAGTTTTTCTTGTTCTCAGACAACTTTGACAGACGATGAATACGAAGAAGATTCGGACGAGTTTTCTACGCAAAACATGTCGAGGAAGAACAGACCGAAATCTTATAAATTAGCCATGAGGTTAAAACAAAAAGATATGGAAACTATAAATTTTTAACAAAATAAATACTATATCCTCAACTTCAGCTGTCGTAGACAAAAAAAAAAGCTGGAAACGAGGGTGTCTAAGCCATAAACATTATATTGAAATTCATTTTTATAATTTTTTGCCACATTTTTTTTTTACCAAGTTCCTCTTCGTGCCTCGATTAACTGTCTTGCTAAACCAGCTTTGTTTACACACAGTGTCGTAATATTCTTCACAATTCTTTCATTCAAAAAACAGTTCAATTTTTCATTCCAGATAACCACATGCATAAGTAAACTTCATGCATCTTTCGTTACTGATATGTTTTTTAAAATATTTATATAATTTTTTGTATATATGTTTTTTCGCTCTTACTAATAGAAATACGTTAAGAACATATTCCGTATATCTAAATCTGTCCATAGCAAAACATGAGAGTTGACAAGAGGAGAAAAATGTGCTTTTTAAATTTGATTTCTTACTTATTTGAAGAAGGGCTAAGCAAGAGGGCATAACTATTTCTGGCCCTTCGTGCATTATTTCGTGTGCCCGTAATTGAAAGGACTTCGATCGAATTACGATAACTGAAATATTGCTGAAGAGTAGAATTAGTTCATATCTGCTGCTATTTGCTGATATATTCCACACAAATAATCTAATACTGAGATTTTGGCGTTAATTTTGGTCAAATGGTATATTCCACACGAAATGAATTTTCTCCTTAAATAACCTGAAATAACGCAGACAGAGAAAAGAAACAATAGTTATCAGGAAATAAGCTTGCAGTTTTTAGCTCTTTAGTTTATTACTGAAAAGTTGAGTAAACTAAACTTTTGTTATACGTAGTCTCACAAATCCATGCTGAAATACATAAATTTTAACGCATAAAAATAAGCTTTTCAATTGCTCCGGTTAGAATTACATCGGATGTAAAATAAAATTACAATTTCTTGTTACAACTAGTGATAGAGTTTAAAACATGCGTTCATATCACTTGCTTCCATGTCGTGTTTCTAATATTCTTTATGTTCTCATTACGTTAGCTTCAAAAATTCATGTGTAGATAAACATATCCAGCGTTTTAAGACCGTTCACCAGTATGGGATCTCTAATTCCTTGGAGGAAAGCTAATTCTTCTTCCAAATTAATGAACAACCGAAAAATTGAAAGTGACTGCATTGGATCGTAACACTATCAACAATTGGAAAGTTTTAACTCCACCAAGAAAACCTGTCGGTTTAAACACACAATCCGATCTTATAAATCTATCAAAACATGGTCTTGAAAATCTATCGATGAAAGAAAAAGAACTTGTACAGAAAGATGAACGATGGCAAAAGTGTATTTCAAACTTCAACATAGTAAAGGTCATGGTTTGAATTAACATTCGCATATATTTGCACAAGTAGGATATAAAAAACAACAGATCACCACGATTGAAGAAATCCATTCTTAAAAAGAATGCTACAGTTAAAGCTGAATTTGGTGAGATTTGATAGAAGAAGATATCTTTTTCGTGTCTTTTGGATCCTGTACCGTAAATTCTCGATTAAGCGCCCAGGGCACATATTCAAATTTTTGACTTTTGGTGTGGGCGCTTATTCGAGAGGGGCGTTTATGAAATTTCCCTTTTTAGGTCATGGCTTTCTTTTTAGGAAACTATAATGTTCATAAAATATAAAAGCAGAAAATACATTAACAGGTATAAGATGTTTCTTAGCGTAAACGTTTGCATAAAGACACGATAATGTTCACGGCTGCTGATTAAAGTTCATGATGACAGTGTTGATTTTGAAGATCAGACCGACTGACTTCTCCTTACTATAAATCAATTTGACATGCTTCAGCTGTCATGACAAGAAAAAAATCCTGAACAAGACTAATGTTTTGATATTGAAAATATAGTATAGATAGACTTTTTTTCTGCTTTGTTTTTGCTATATTATTCCTCATACAATCTTTTCTCTTGTTCAACTGCTCGTCCAATACCGAAAAAGTCCGTTTACAAGAGGTATTACAGTCAAATTTTGCAGGAACAACTAAACCAATCTCCCTTTGCTGCTTGCCAATGACAGTAGACTTTATGAAATTTGCCGGATCAGCATTTAAGACATAATACATCAAACTCCAAAGGGATATGTCCAACCAAATCGCTTTCTCCATTTTCTTTTCTTTTGTAAATTCCGATAGAAATTTATCATACTCTCTAACTTCATCTCTCGAGTCTGGTTTTAGCAGATAAAGTTTCATTCAAATCAGGTGTCCAGTTAGCTTTATAAACGTGGTGACCTAAGACAACACTTTTAAATTTTATTCTGTTAGAAGCTCGAATTTACCGCGAGGTTCATCCCCTTTACCCGAGCCACCTCTGCATTGAGATATCGCTTGGTTTCTGATTTTTTTCCAAACAGAGCAATCCAACATTCGAATATTCGAATTCGAACAAGCAAAGTAAAGCAAAATAATAATTGATTTTCTCTCTCGAAACAAAACAACATGGCCGATTCTCAAGAAACGTCCCACAGGAGGGAGAAACGTAACTCCTATTCTGTGGGATTTAAAAAGCAAGATATAAAGTTTGCAGAATCAAATTCAAACAAAAGTGCGGCAATAAAATTGAGTATTGATGTAAAAAGAGATCGAGAATGGCGGTAATAAAAGCTCAACGTCAACGACTTGATGGGGCCGGCAGAAAATTAACCGATGAACATTTAGAAGAAGAGCTGCTAAAATGGATTTAGAAAGAGAGACGTAGCAAAATGCTTCGCGTTTCTCGGAAGCTCCGTACATTATGTTTAAAGCCAAGTCACGATTTGATGAGATGTGTGACGAAGATAACTCACAGAAAGATTAGTTTGTTGCAGGTCGTGTTGGTGAGAAATTGTCTTTCTTGCACGTAAGCACAATACACCTTTTCACAGTTGAGTAAAAATAACACACCCTTATTTTATCCAACTCAAGTTATCTGTACAACTAGTTGCACCATACTAATCATCTTAAAACCAATTTAGAAGACATAACTTCAATATTAAAACTGAAAACGACCTTTCCTGTTTACCAGAAATACCCACTGCTGTGGGCTGGCAAACGTGTTTCTTGTTTAGTCAGGGAGCTGATGGTAAAAAAACCCTGGAAATTAGAGGGACCTTTTAAAGTAATGTTTAATAGGTTCCTTATCGACCGAAGATTCAAAAAAGCTTTACTGGAACTTTTGAAATCACTTGAGCCGCCCTATTAGGTAAAAATAGAATAATTATGACGTCATCATGAGGGCGGATTGCTAGAAGATGTTTTTTGCGCATTTTTTTCCAAGTCATTAGAAAGTTCTGAAAAAGTTGAAATCAGTGCCATAACCACAATTTTAATATTGGGGGGGGGGGGTCTATATAGAAAAATTACATATATGAATTTCGCTTTGTATAGTGGCTACCCGAGGCAACCGCATGGTGGGCGCCGAGCGGGAAATTTTCAAATTTTTCATCTCTAGTTTGGCGGAAAATGCCCTACCAGACGTCAACGATCTCATGGTTCAATGGTAAAAATCACGATGAATGTTTCGATATTTTAGTAATTTAGAAAAGCTGCATTGTTTAATTGGCATCAAAATATAGATAAAAATTTCCATCAGAAACCAAAGGGAAGAAAGAGATACATATTTACATTACACGACCACAATAATATAAAAAATGACTTTTTAGAAAATTTACATCGCATTTGGACTTTTTAAAATGTGCTGCCAGCCCCCTTAAAACATTAGTGACATTTATAATAATGATCTATGGGAAGGATCCGAATACTCTTGAACAACTTTCTCTCTTTTTAATAAATTTGTTTGCTACTTCATATTATCAGTATATGATTTGTGAATATGTAATACCATGAGATTATTTATCCGTGTATCAGTGGTTGTAGCTCGAAGGTAAGTTTTTATGCGGTTTAAAGCTGAAAAACGTCGTTCTCTAACAGCATTTGTAGCAGGCCTAACTAACATCAGTTTTCCTACTTTTATAACTTCAAACAAAAGTAGTTTTCTTGGGTTATCTAACTTTTGGAGAAATGACACTAAATCTGTCTCTGTCTCTCTTTCTCTCTTTCTTTCTTTCTCTCTTTCTTTCTCTCTTTCTTTCTCTCTCTCCTTCTCTCTCTCTTTCTTTTTTTTTTTAGTAGGAAAATTATTGGGGGGGGGCTGTGCCCCCTCGCCCCCGCGGCGGGTACGGCACTGGAAATACAAAACAAAGTTTTTAGGTGTCAAAAAGATCAGGGCGTTTAGAGGGCGGTAAAGTCGGAGAGCGAGTGAGCCATCGAATTGCCACAGTATCACAGATAACAAACATAATCAATATAATCAACAAGCGTAAACAATCTGTTTAAACAATCTGTTGTAAACAAATCGATTATTCAATAGCATCCTCGTTATTATCTTCATTCTCTGAATCAGAGGAAGAGGCCGAGCCTGAGTTGTCAGAATCGTCCACAGTTTCGTCGTCAGATTTTGTTGTATTATCGCATGAGCAGCAACTACAAATATTTGTGCAATGCAACCCACACCCTCGTATGGCACATGATGACTTTTTGCAGCTGCAAGAAATGAGTTCCAAGACTTCGTCAGGAGCCGGATTTCGAAGCATCCATTGAATATTTATATTTCCCTCCTGCAACTTCCACCCATACCCGTCTGCAGCTGGAACTATTGGAAAACCGTACAGCGCTCTTTTAATGATAGCGGTTGCATACGAAACACGTTTGCAATGGCAAAGTAACGCATCTCTGGTCGGCGGTAGTTGTTGTGGCTCCGGACATTTTTGTTTAGAACAAAATTTCTGATATCGAGCATCGTTTGTATTCTCAGCTTTCAAACCGTATAGCTTACAAACGAACCTTTCAAGGCTTGAAAATAACGACACATCAAAAACAAACGAGATTCCAAAAGAAGAAAACGTGTGGATGAATTCTTCCGAGGACTTTAATATATTGAAAGCTTTCACTTTTCCGATACCATAAAAAGCGCCGGCGTTGTCGTTACCATGTAACGCAGGTAGTGGGGAACAAACGCTGAGCCCTACCGCTCCAGCAATTTCACGGATATCTAGAACTTTTTTTTTGTTGCTAACGCCTATTCTGATGTACATTCGTACGTTGGTAACGTTGTCAAAATATAAAGCGTAAATTCCGATGTCGCTATCGACAGTAGTTATGCACACGTTATCCTCTCCATTTTCTCCGGCATGCTTTGCACAAAGAAAAACCTTTGTGTCGGCTTCTTCTTGGTCCGTAGATAAATCTTCTTCCTCTTCTGCGTGAACTTCATCATCTACTGTTGAAAGCTTGTAAAACTTTGATTCTACGTTCACAAAAACAGTTTTGGTGGAAATCAAGCCAAAAAACCTGGTTGGATGTGACCAATCCTCGAAAATGAAACGAACCAAATCCAATTTATTAGCAGCGTTTTTTAAATACTTGTTCCACTGTTTTGGCCGTTTCTGCTCTCTTCGATCAATTTTGACGCGAATACTTCCCGACATCCCTCGTCTTGATCTTTCATAGCTCTTGATCGAATTAACAATATACTGATCAGTTACAAAGTACACTTTGGATTCTTGGCATTAGAGGATTAGACGAAGAATAAACTCAGAAACATCTCCAAAATTAGCGAGCTTAACATTTTCTCGCTGTTGGAAGATAACCATTCCATCATATATCATCGCTGATGTCCGTGGAAATTCGTGTGTGACGATGGAGGCTGATGATTCGATTGTACCTAAAAATTGTAACGACATTGCTCAAGTATACATGATAAGCGCTGAGATTGAAATTTAGAAAAATTGTGGTAAGCATTAACGTTCTTAGTGGAATGGTTTAAAGTTTTACCTAATAGTTTCGACTTCACCGTTTTGACTAAACCTCCATCGGGTAGACCAAGAGACCATGGTATGGGACCGAGGGAAAACGATAAAACGTGTTTTAGCGATATCTCCGGTCTACGTTTAGCAATGATGAGCATTCTGGCAAAAATGCTTCTTTCAGCTGCAATTGTTAAAGACTTTTCTTTAAATTTGACCGTTTCTTTCATTTTTAGGTCGTGGAAAGTCTTCAAGGAAAGTCGCCTGATTGGATCGTAAAATGACACGGAAGATGATTTGATGCGATCCGTGAGAAATATATTGAAAGCTCTTTCGCCTTTCGCTCTTGCTTCCAATAAGTCATTTTGTACTTCTTTGGTCGCTTCAACACCGGAACAAAGATTTACCAAGGTTTCTCTTTGCTCAAAAGGATTACACCAGCTAGACATCACTTCGTATGCCCTTTCGACAGCCTGTGCATCAAACCGAATTCTGGATGGACCAAGATCTTTCGGAACTGAAGGTTTATTATGTATGCACAGGTCATCTTCTAGTCTGGAAACAGAAGAGGCCGCGACGTGACTTGTGAATACCCAACGTTAAACCGTCCCAGGGGATGTGCTGTAGCCAGTAATGCGACCGTGACATTTTTGTTCCCTATTCATCGTCTGTTCGATGCACTGATCTGATGGCACCTTATTAAACCGTCCTGGACTTCTCCTTGTTGAAAAGTTGCCATATCTAAGAAAGATGAAAATGTCGTTAATTAGGGATACTTACTCACTAACAATAAAATGAAAATATAACCACCCATGCCCACTAATAACTTACAAAAATTGCTGGTAAATATCTGGGTGCGTTTCTGGTAAATGCTCCATTTCCGCTAAGTAATAAGTCACGTAGCGAGAATAGTTCGGACGATCGTATGCGAAGAACCATGGAATCATCTGGCGTGTTGACTGAAGGTGCATATCCCAATTACCTATCTTCGTAACACGTGTGTAAGCCAATAGGAGGTTCATCATGGAAATAAAAGATGACCAAAATGCTGCCGTTGGGCCAGATACTGTTACATTTTCCAGAGACTTGGTGTGTTTCTTAACTGATTCTGCATGGTTGTGATAAAAGTACAACAAAAGTCGCATTCCTTAAAATATAATTTTTGCAAACTAAGTCTGCTAGAAAAAGAATTGCCTTAAATCAACTCACCTCGCGTAAACAGGCTTGAAATTCGTTGCTGGTTGTAACCTCCTCCAAACTTTGGTCTCTATCCCTCATCATTATAATGTTTTCCATTAAGCGTTCGCTCTACTGATCCTTGACCTGAAAAAATAAAATTAATGAAGTTTATGAAATGAACTTTCCATGCTATCGCAACATATATTTAAGAATCTATGCACGGCACTGGAACAAAAGTGTATTGCAAATACTACAAGCGTTAATAACCAAGTAAGTTTGATTCAATCATCCAGTCTCTCAAACCAGCATCTGCGAACCTTCTACCAATGACAGCATAAAAGATACAGGATGTGTGGAAGGATCCCATTCGCAACACAATGAACCTTTTTAAATCAGCATGAATAGGATTTAGAAGGATTTCTACGGCATTCGCATAAATGGCTTGGTCCATCACAACATCAGTTTCAAACAACTCTAACTTTTCTGAACGGTTTCCATTTTCGTTGGCTCGATTGCTGGCAAGTTTGTTATGTTGTGAATTTGTTCTGTTTCTAACGAAATTAAGTGGTTAAAACTGGTGCAATTCGGGATTCAGTTTTCTTTGCATTCGAAAAAGAATCCACAGAAAGTCAAACTTCCATGAAACGCTGGAGCTATGACACTCTTTATTATCGAAGTTAATTTGACAGGTTAGTAGGGTCTGTCCTTTCCACGCTTAATTAAGGTGTCACTGCAATTGATTGTGTCGGTTGTCTCTATTTACTTGACGAAGCTGGATAACAATTCCATTGGTGCAGTGCATAGATACACCAGTTAGTGACTCAGGGTTTGTTAAATTTTTGAGGTATTCCACGTGACCAAGATCTTGAAGTTTCTTTTCAAGAACCTCCGCCTTGTCCTCAGGAGATTTATTGAGTTTACGAAGCTGCAGAATATAAACCTGTAATGCTTTAGATTTGTTGTGAGATAATTTTAAAACAGGATCATACAGTAATGGAAGTGATGCAATACAGACACGGTTAACAAGGTCAACACTTACAGATTTGTTGATAAGCTCCTGCTCCATTTCCTCCTTGACACTGACTGATTCAATCATTTCATTATGCTTGCAATCTCTGCAATTTCTACAATTGATGCAACGATAATTAATTTCGCTTGCTGCATTTTCCACATCTTTGAATATTGAGTGATTTCTATTGACTAAAGATGTACGGTTAAATTCTGTTATGACGGTTGATTGATCCGCCAAAGTTGACAATAAATCGTTGTAATAATCTTTATCACATTTGACACCAAGCATTGCTACGTGAGGGTTGATCTGGTAACCATTTTTGAATTGTTCATATTGAGTTGACAAAAATGAATGGAATTGCTGTGAATTCTGATAAGAGGATTGAATCTCGGTGAAGACTTTATGTGGGTCACCTATGATACCTCTACCGCCTGAAGAATTTTCGAACACTGACTTGTAGATGGCAAGTCCTGAAGGAAGTTGGAAAATCTTTTCTGGGTAATACCTTAAGTACTTTATGCCAATCATGAAGTCAATGTCACCTCCAATTGACTTTACAGTAGGAAAATTATTAGGATTCTTACCAGCGGCTTTGTAACCAACAAATATATCATCCAATACTGCTCCATGAAGAGGGTATATGGGAATGGTCGATGTGATTCTTACTAAACAGACACCAGACATTTTTGCTACATTTCCATCAAATGTAGGCAGTTTGACTGAATAAATTCCATATGGAGTTTCAGTTGAAACATCCCCAACTCCTCCCATCTTTATTGGTCCAGAAAACTCGTGTGTAGCGTTGTTTCTAATTCTCTGCACAGCTGAATATCTTGAGACGAAATCACCGCAACCAGAATAAAAAAATAAAAAAATAAAAATAATAATAAAAAAAAGATGGTATAAAATTGATTATCTACCTTGATATTCTGTAACATGTATATGGCACTATCAACTACTAAAGCATGGCGTTCTTTTGACTGCGATGGCAAATTAATTTGACTGACAGGTTTTGTTGTATCTGGTTGTTGTTTTTGGTCAGAATTGAAATCAACTGAATCGGTTTCGGAATGGAAACATAACTTTATTTCTCTGGAAAACGGTGGAAGATTAGATCATTTAAGTATACATCTCGTCTTGTACTGCTCCAAAGGTTGCTTGTTGGCATCAGTATCTTTATGTTCATCACAAACTAGGACGTGCTTTTTCGTAGAATATCGATTATGGCTTGGATGTCTGCAGCAGAAATCTCTTTGGCAGTTACCTTTCTTGTGTTTGCTTGTATTGATATCTGCGCCAGGAAATAACCACTCGAAGCACAACCTTTTCTTGATCAACTCTAAAAATCTTTGAGATGTGGTCATATTCACAAATTTTAGACATGAAAAATACTGCACAACTTTGCAACCACCTGGGTCAATTGTTGTACCATGATCGCTTTCAACACATATAAAACACTTGTCAAAACTGAGATTTTTATAGTCAGTGTTATGAGATTTGAATTCGTACTTTTTGTCCTGGGTTCTTGGCTTTTGTTCTCCAAATATCAACACTCTTTGCTGCTGAATTTTCAGATCCTTTATCCAGAAAATCTATCATTTTGAGCCATAGTGCTTCACCTTAACGTACACTGCAACCATCTGGTTACTCTACTGTCTCCAATAAGTTTATATATCTTTTGCATACCATCTCCATGAAACAGCTTTTCCTTTATTGATGTTTCTTTGATGAGGCAAGTAAATCTTTTACCACATTAATAATTTTGCTCAGTCCTTCAGCTACATTTGATGGTTCCCTCACTTTCCAGATAGGTTCCATGTTATTGACCTCAGCAAGTTTACTGGTCAGCATGATTCTTGGATCACCGAAGGCTACCTTTAGACGTTTCCATATCTCATTGATGTCTTCTTTTTTTCTCACGAGAGATAACGCAGGGTCATCTAAGAAGTTGTTCTTTAGTAGATCTGCTAAAAGACATCTAGGAGTTGTTCTTAGTTATAACTTCTCAAAATGACTTTGAAATGTATACACATCAGTTTTAGAAGCATATCCAATCAATTTTGTGAGTTTGATGTTTAACGAAGAATCTTTGAAAAGGCTATACTTTTCAACGTCTCTTATAGAAAGTTCCTCCTTAACCTTTGTCACATGTAAACTTTTAAGGTGAAGAAGGTTTTCATACCTTTTCTCGATAATGTGCATCTCAAGGCTTTTATCTGCAGTTGTTATTTCTAGCAGCAAATTTTTGACCTTTTTTGTTACCGCTTCCATGGATCTGGTTGTTTCTGGTAAATCTGCGTTTGCTTTTGTTATTTCATCATCTTTTGCAGAGGATAAGTCTTTCTGAAATTCAATTTCCAATCGATCTATCGTATGGGTGACGTCTCTAATCACGATTCCAGAGTCCTGTCGATGGCTTCTTTTTCTTTCATGACCTTCATTTCTTGGCCTTGGTACAATTTATTTTTAATAAACTTCGCCTTCTTTATATACTCTTTGACAGTGATCAGCTTTGCATCGTAATTAACGACGGCCTTATGATCACTGCCGATGCTTTTGACCTCCATGCTTTTCAATCTGAAAGATGATCTCATTTCGTCGATTTTATTTATTGTAGCGTCCAAATCGACGTTCGATTGACTATCCTCTAGCGGGTTTTCATCTATAAAGTCATCTATCTCCTCCGATAAAACTAACAACTTGATTGATAGCGGATGCGCAACATCTTTAGATTCAGACATGTCTTCCGTTTCCATAAGTGTGATATTGTTAAATAAATTTGACAACTCTAAGACGGGTTGTTCAGCCGTTTGATTGGAAGTCGGACATGATTTCGGCACTTTTTTGCCAGTGGAATTGAATCTTTTGTAGTCGATTTTTGACTTCTTCATAAGCCGTTGTCACTTGGTGAAATTCAAACTTGTGAATGTTGTCGCGTAGATCGGTCTGTTTGAATGTATCAGCAACACAGCTGGGTTGATAAGACAAATCAAAAGGCTTGTTTGTAACGCAGTAATTGTGAATGTAAATAATGTTCAAACTAAATGATATTGATACAAGTTTTAAAATACATAATTCTGAAATATTACCGAAAGCTAACAGAAAAAAAACTTACCAGTTGCCTCAGTTTACATATTAAATATAAGTATTGATTTGAATGAATAAATGAATTGCACTAACATTTGAATATGTTAATCTTTTTGCAAACTTTATCTACGGACGCATTCGTGTTACACAGTGATTAGAAATCTTGAAAATCTAACTATTTCGAACATAAAACAGATACATATAGAAACATTAAATCCCTAATGACACAAATATATATAACGAGTATTTGATAGTAATAAATGAACCATACAATAACCATGACAACGCAAGACATTACGCAACAGGTCAAGACATAAAATTAAAAACTTAGATTTCAGGCGATCAAATTTTGATAACGGGCGGTAAATTTAACAGGGTTTATGTCATTGTTGTCCCAGACAAACGTAATAAAAGATGATGGTTGCACATAAGATGGACAATAATTTTTTAGGTATTAATTTTCCACTTCGTCGTTAGTTAGCGCTGTTTCTAAAAAGGCTGTTTCATCGTAGGAAATGACATAACCACAACGATTAAGCCAAAGCATGAGTTGCTTTGAACCTGTTTTACGTTTTGAGCAAAGAGAAAGAAGAGTATGCTTTGATGTTCGACTGGACGATTCGTCTTTTCTTTTCAGATATTTCGACTTCCTGCTTGTTACCAGCGATGTTATTAAGTTCTCGAGTAACGGAGGTATCGAGGTCTTATTTTTAATCAGTTCATATTCTTTTGGTGGCCATTGTTCATAGGTTAAAGGCATAGTTTTTATCTCTCGGCGTATTGCTGATGCAATGCTGCCAATAACCTTCTCTGGTGTTGATGTTTGTTCTTTCTTCCATTTTTCGTATTTTACGTGACATTATGTCGATAATCTCTCCCTTTGGTACATCCGAACTGAAGAAGAAAGAGTGTTCACCATCTTTTGGTATCCAATGCTCTATACTTTCACCAAAATGTTCCAAAACTGCGCTTGTAAGGATTCTTACTTCGGCTGCAGACGGTTCCTCGCACAACACTTTGTATGTTTCTACTAACATATTAGAATGCAAAATTGATATTAGTTGTTTGTAGTTTGGTTGCTGTAACCTTGTGCGTTGGTCTTGTGTAGTCGCGATAACAAATTTATGGTATCGCAATCCCATCGCCACTATATTCTCCCACTCTATCCCGGCAACGTGCGCAACTAATCCTGGAATGTCGTTTTTGTGCAAAGCATTATCTTTAAGCTTATTAGCTGCATCTTTAGTGAGACAAAGTTGTGGTTTCTCATAGCCACTTTTCGATGTATCGGTTTTTCGTTTAAAGCATATGCAACACTCTTCATCAGCAATAACTTTACCTGTACAAAGGGTGGTAATAAATAACAGTTAACAAAAGTTTATATGCGTTTGCTTAGTGTGGACAAGACATAATTATCAAAAAAGTTTTCATGAAGGCTAAGGTGGGCATTGAACAATGATAAACAGAGCACATTTTTACAATGAAGTTTTGTGTTCAGTGTGTTTATTATGCTGTAAAAATCTCTTTACGTCCAGATACAAGAGATTGTTGCACTTCTACGCCAGTGTTAACTTCTGAAATATCATCTCCTCTAATTCTTCTAATTTCCAGGATTTTTTTACCATCAGCTCCCTGTCTAGGCGCTTATAATCGTTGTGTTTCGGTCAAGGAAAAATGTATTTTATTTTTTGAATAACTTTTGAAGCAAGTAAAATTAAACACTCCAGTAAGAAAAATATTTAATAATTAACATATTTAAAACGAATTAATTTGTTTTTGAAAGGTCTCAAGAAATGCAATGCTATCCTGTTTTTTTGACCATCAGCTCCCTGACTAGCTGTTTTCTTCAGTTTCTGCGCAGTAGCCTCCGCGCAGATTTTTCTCATAGCCGCGCGGCATTGTCTTTTGAAACCACTACTTCGTGTATTACTACATATCATAATAACTGTGGTGTATTGCCAAAATTTAGGAAGATTCTAGTTAGACCCTCATTTGAATAAAGGTGATAAACGCCAAAACACGTCACACCTTTTTTTAGACGACGAACAACAACAGCTCAAAAGGATCTATCCCAGCTAATTAACAGATTAGTGCCACCAATTTCTTGATTAGCTTCAATGCATCATCTTTAACTGCCATAAGATTTTCTCAAAATGGCAAAGTTGTAAGTAGCAAATGCAATTGCGAACAATCCGTAGCGTACATCACTTTCCTGTTCCTGAAATTGCTACTGTCTGCTAACATGGTCAACTATTCAACGCAGCTAAACGCGATAGGTAGCGTTCCTTCTTATGTTCATTCCAATGATCTTAGGTACACTTTCATTGTGTATGTTTTTTGATATATTCCAAAGGCTGTTGACAAAGCTGGCACTTCTGACGGCATATGCAGCTTACCATAACAATTTAGGGTCCAACAACAAATAACCCTCCGCAGAGTATTTCCAAAAATAAGTGAGGTCTATTCCCCGAAGAATATTTTTCTGTCATGAAAATCTATTTCACCAGACAAATTAATGTGGTTTTGGTCAAAATGCAAGATTGCGAAAGGGATGCTAAAAGACATAGCTAACTATTTCTATCCTATTATTTTGCCAAATTCCATGTTACCCAACCAGCTATTCTAAGCTGAAATGATGCCTATCAACAAATGAAATGTTTAGTGAGCTAGCTACTCAATTTTTACTGACTTGGGCCTGTTACGAAATAGGTTGACCTCATGAAAAAAATTCAACTTTGTTTAATCCTGTCAAAAATACGTTTTTAACAGTGCATAACAATTATATTTTCTTAGTTTGAAATAGAAAATGTCACAACATCTCAATTCTTAAATTTTTTTTACCACGATTGTTAGCTGACACGATGAAAAATTTATGTCCGACGGAAATTATAATTACTTTTTACTCGAGAATGAAAATCTAGTGATCTTTCATAGCTGTTGTCATTGTTTCAAAACAACACCAATATGTTAAAAAAGTCATCCTTTTTTCTCAAAACCAATTTCGAAAGCCTTATTTACAAAAAAGTTGAAAATTTTCCGTCCGACATAAAATTTAATCTAAAGGTGGTAATTTTCAATACAAAAAAATGTTTTCCAGAGTTGAAAATATTCCTTCCTATCTTGTTTATGAGCTGTGGAGTTTATTTCATTAAATTTTTAAAATATATGCATCTTGTTTTCGATATATTTTAATTCTTTAAAAGAAATTCCGTCCGACATAATTTCTATAATTGGCCTAACAAAACTGGATTCACATCCTACTGTCGATAGAGAAATTATAATGATGTTTCCAATGTGGAAATGATTGAATTGTGCTTCTTTTTGTGTCGGAAAACTCTTCTTGTTACAATGGAACATCTTTATTCGATTATTTTTTTATTCGAATGTTTCCATTTTTCGAACATTTTTTGGTCGCTTTGTTGTTTGTTGGGTGTGGTACTTGGCGCCAGTAATAAGAACTTTTGTGAGGTCGTAAGCAAAAATATGGAAGGGAAAAAAGCAAATACCACCATCGATTATAAGATTAAGGATTCTTTACGAAAAAAACGTGCACGGCTCCTGCTGAAAACAGATAAAGTTAAATACGAAGAACAGAAAAAAAGACAGGGAAAGAAAAGAATTGACGAAACTACGAAAAAAAATTGGAATCGATAATAATTCTGAGCACCTGCCACCTGTCAACCTTCCTTTAGCAACTCTGCTATAAAGTCAAGGACGATCAAAAGAGTGGAAAAAGTTCTTCCTCGGAGTCCAAGAAGAAAAAGTGATGTAATTAAAACATTGGCCTCAAAATTTAACGTGAAAGTAAAACTTGGTGAGAAAGTTGGCAGAAAGAAAAATAATTTATCTGATCAGGAACAACAATGGGTCAAAGAATTTCTTAATCGTGCTGATATCTCTTACACCACCCCAGGAAGAAGGGATAACGTATATCTCGGGACATTTAACAAAGTTAAAAGGTATGCTCAAAAACGCTATCTGCTGTGGAAAATTAGAGATATTTTTGATATGCTTAATGGGTCGAAAATCATGGAAAATAATCGGTCTTCATCTGACACATTTGACAGTATCTTTGGCAAAAAACTAACATTTCGTCAATTGTACGACGTCTTTAAACAAAACAAGCAATACATTTTCAATAAGAAGATTCCCCAATGGTCTTGCCTATATGAGATTTGTGAAAATGCTATTTATCTAGTCAACGGTCTAAATAAAAAGCTTTTTCCTGAATGTCGTCTTCCCGCAACCGTCAATGAGCTTGTGGTGAGATTTTCGTGTTCCGATAAAGCCGATTGCCTGACAGGAAAGTATGTGGAATGCTCTTCTACAAAAATCAGTACAGATCATTTTAATACAGAATTGCATTCAGATGCTGATTCTTTATCATCTAACGACTCAAGTGGTTGCGAAAATGTTGAAGACAAAACCAAAGATTCCGTCTCATATTATGAGTGCGCGTGTTCCAAGGATAACAAACTCACAAAAATGCTGTTTAATAAGAGTATTGCTGACTCACTTTACCTGCTTGAAACTTCAATGAAATCATTAAAGCAGCATATTTATGTCAAACGGGTACAGTTCAACCATTACAACGACTCAATCTTGGAAAAAACGACATTCTTGTCCATGTTGACTACAGCGAAAGTTACGAAAACAAGCAACAAAGAGAGATCCAAAGCGCCTACTTTGGTCATACTACGTTCAGCATTTTCACTGCGTGCTGCTATCTTTGTGACAATGAAAACAACCCAGTTTGTGAATCGGTTACCATAACTAGTGAGCTACCTGATCATTCTAGAGCTGCTGCAATTACTTGCGTTCTTAAGATTATTGAGCACATGCGAGAAATTCATCAGCATTTACCTCTGGAAATTAATGCGGTTGTCTGGAGTGATGGGTGTGCTGCTCAGTTCCGTTCCCGTTTCGTTTTCAAATTGCTGGCGGGAATCGATTCCTCAATCAATTTGACGTGGTGTTACAACGAGCGTTATAACGGGAAAGGCCCAATGGACGGGATTGGAGGGACTTTGAAAAATTGCATTTACAGAGACGTCATGTCGGGAAAATGCGTGATCGATTCACCAAAAGAGATTGCTCAATATGCTGATAAACCAATTAAAGGCATAAAATCTTTGTACCTGCCAGCAAATGCTGTTTTCAAAGATTCCCGAGACACTCCACAAAAGGTGCCGTACATAGAATTTTATAAAACGGCTAGTGATTTGAAACCTTTCTTTACGCAATATTATAAGGAGGGCGCTTGTGGTCATCCCAAAAATGTTTCAGATGAAAATCATTGTGGTGGATGCCTTTCAGAATATGTTGTTAATGAAGAATGGCTTCAATGCCCAATATGTAAAATTTGGTTCCACAGCAACTGTTTTTATGAATTTTAAAGAAATAGGCTGAAAATTATTCAAGTGAAAGTAAAATATGACTATATTTTCTTTTTAATTTTTTCAGATTTTCAGTATGACTTTTTCTACGAAAATTTGCATTTTTATGTCGGACGGAAAATAATTTCGATTTGACAATATCTTCCACTAAGGAATGTTTTACAGCCTTTTATTGTACGAATAAGTCACATACGAAATGTAAGTTCTTTTAGAATCCTTTTTTACTGTTTTTTCTATTATTGGATTTTTGTGATTTTTTTTCCGTCCGAAATATTTCCATCCGACATCCTGGTCTTGCCTGCTTAGGTTCTAAAATCTTTTTTGTTACTCCTTTATAACATCTGATATTGTATTCGTAAGATAGCATATTATATGCAAGTTTAAAAATTGTATATTTCACCAGTTAAAGCTGATCATTTTTGATAAAAATTTTCTGACAGCAAATTTTTTTTTTTTGATTTTTTATCCAGTCCGTCCGACATAATTGCTTTTTAGGCTCTGGGGAAAAAAATATAAATTTTTTAACAGTGAAATTATGTGCAGATAATCTTCTAGCTACTATAGCTTAAAAGCAAGAAATCAAGTTTATAGTTTATTAAATCATATTTTATTTTTTACATACACTCAAAGTATCGATTTTCCGTCCGACATAATTTTGTATTTCGTAACAGGCCCATTTGTATCACCACACAGTGGCTAACTTTTAAACTGTTAAGAAAAACTCTGTATTGACGTACTTTGTAAACAGGCTAAATCTCTTGTTCTAAGCTTATCCTGACAAAGGAAAAGAACTGATATTTTTTGTTGGATAGCCTGTAGAAGTTGATTGAGCTAACTATTTGGAGACTGTTGGCAAGTGTTTCCAAAGAAATGAATAAACCTAAGTTGATAGAGTGAATGTGACCAAATTTATTGTTTTGTGATCGCATTCCCAGTTTGAGTCTGAATCAATTCATAGACAACTAGCTCTTTGATTTTTTGCAGAAGGCAAGCTTTCAATTCATTTTAAAAAAAAGAACAGAGACCGTTTGAGAGCTCAGAATGCCCAGAACAATTTTAGTTTATCTCCATATTTATAAAACGTAAGGGTGTATCGAGTAAAAAAATTTAAACTAGGACCCCCTTCTCAGGACCATTATTAATAACAGTACATTAGGAACAGAGGAGGCTATCCTGACTAAATAATCTATGAATTATGTGCTTTCCAAATCAAAAACGTTACAAACAACGACTGTATCCTGAAGATCAAGAAATATAGACACATTTCTGAATGATTTCACATAGGCAAATGCAGAAATATGCGAAATCATGCAGAATGTATTGACATTTATTGATCTTAAACAAGGAAACTCTTGCGGAAAACACTCGTCCCTCCCTCCCGTTTGTGGTGTGTGTAAAAACTATCAAGAAAAATAGGTTTTTTTAGAAAATATTGTAATCTCCCTAAGAACGGTTGGACAAAACCCTTTAATTTTTGTCAACTTTGATTTTAAAGGAAGAGTGGCAGCCTCTGGATAGCCCAATTTCTGCAATCTTCCGCGCCTCAACCTGCATCGTCCTTAGGGCTTCTCAAGTTTTGGTATCAAACCAGATGCTTTTTTGTCCGCAATTTTAAAATTGGTATCCCGGGTGTTCACGCGTAGTAGTTTCTAAAGATCTTTTTCCTGTATGTGATCGCACGTTGTCTTAAAACGATTGGAGCTGACAGCAAGCGTGCTGGTTGCTCACGAAACTCACAATCTGTATCACTGAGAAAAAAATAGTACTGCAAGGAGTTACTTTGCTCCCCTGAATTTAGTTGAAACCCTAATAAGTGGTTTCCAGTTCGGTAAAGAAACTATTTTCACTACTAGTATTGGGGGAAATTATACAAAACATGAAGGTATGTTATGTTAAGTTATGGCTAAAACAACTGAGAAAGGTTCGCAAATTTTGAACTGCGTGAAAATTGCTTTCTTGTGAGTACGGTCAAACGAGGCGGAACGAAAATGCTGAATTATTTCAAATAACTTGATTACATGCGGATGTTTCTTGCGGCATATTTACACGCCTGCCTAATTTGCGAAGAAAAAAATATTTTAAGATAGAATACATCTACTTCAAAGATTGTTTAGGTTTTGTTTGGTTAGTATTTAGGTATGTTGTTGATTTTTTTTGTAAACAACATGATATGATAACGAGAGGATTCCAGCCTTAAATCTGTTGTTTTTTGTACTTTTTAATTCACTGTCTTCGGAAATGGTTCGTACTTGTCAATTCGGACAGTTATAGGATTATTTGCTTCCGTGAAGTTTTTTTGCTTGCCACGTATCTGCACGAATTCCTGCAATGAGAAAAAATATCTTTAATCTCTTTTTTATTTATTTTAGGCATTAGTTGAAGGTATGAAGTATACATGGCTTTGTTTATTTTCCGTTGGATTGGCAGGTAATTTTTTCTCTCGTTATCTCGTTAAACTGTACCACAGCACAGAGTTGTTATTATCAGATATGAATTCATAATCTCTGTTTAAACAGCAGACCGTACCAAGCAAAATCGTTTAGGTGAGGGGGAGGTATACTCGAAGGACTGTCATAGTTGGATCCAAGGGTCAGAAAATTTTACAAAATAGACTTTCTTTGATCACCTAAAAACGATACATTTTATTAATTTATGTATTATAAAATATCATTGTTCGTTGTGGTAATTAAAAGGAGTAATGTTGTTGTTTTTTAAAAAAATATTGAAGGGGGTAGGGGGGATTGAGGGCGGGTACAACAGTAACTTTATTTTTACCGCACATGCTCGGGCAAAAAGCTGGTAAGCTTTTTCCTGAAAAATGCAGCTTTATAGATACCTCCATGTTTATAGAAACTGAGTTTAAAATTCGAATGCTTCCATTCTATCCATAGGACAAAAAGCTGCCTGAGCTGTCTTTTAATTTAGACATTTTTAAAAAGTCTTTAACAGCACCATTGCGCCATCATTTTACCACAGTTTTGGCCATAGTTGCGAAATTTTGCCAAAAATTTAATGTTAGACTTGATATCATATATTTCCATCTCGTTTTAGCGCTACATTTCGTTGCATCTCAGCAATGTGATCCAACTGGTGCATTTTCTTTCTGCAAAGCCGCTTGTCCGGTCACTGATGAAGAGATCGCAGGAGGGAAGTGTTTAAAAAATAAGAATGGTAAAACTAAATGTTGCAAGTTGATGTGCAACGGGGAAGGTACAATGTGCTTACAAAAGGGACAAACCTGCCAAGCATTTGGATTTACAGATGAGGCTCCCACCGCCCCATGTCCAAGCCAAGGGGTGTGCTGTAGAGAGCCGCCCATTCCAGAAAACTGGCCTGAAGGATACCCATGGCCACCACTGTATGCTTGGCCTAAAAATTACGTCTTTCCTGTCAATTACATCTTCCCACAGTACTGGCCATATGGTTGGTACGAACCTCCAAAGAAGGCATACCCAGATGGTGTAGATCCCGTAGATCCAGCAGAAGGTGGTGATGGTGATAATACTGACGGGGGCGACGATAACAACGGCGACAACAACGGCGACAACAATGGCGGCGATGACAACAATGGTGACGACAATGACGGTGATGACAATGGTGGCGATGACAACGGTGGTGGCAATCCAACTGAACCTCAAACAACTCAAGCTCCTGAGACACCTGCTCCGGATACGCCTGCCCCCGACACTCCACCACCAGATACACCTGCTCCAGATACACCAGCTCCAGATACAGAAGCACCACCTACTGCAGCACCTGCAACGCCACCACCGGCTGAAACTCCGCCACCTCCAGCTGCAACACCAGCACCTCAAGGAAATGTTCCAGAAGGACAGGATACTGCAGGTAACTTTCATATTTAAACTAACACTCAATATTTTTTACTACCTACACAGTACACCTCTTCATCTATCGTATCATGCTTTAACGTATAACTTACACGCATATCACTTCTTTCAGCACCACCTGTCCAACCACAGAAGCTCGCCAAAGCAAAGAAAATGAAAAAGCATTCCAAAAAAATGAACAAGAAAGCTAAGAGGAGCAAGAAGTCTAAGAAACAATAACTAAATTGATATTAAATAAAGATTGTTGTAGCTTGCTTTCTTAGACGATTATGCCATACGCACGCTTATTTGTAAGCAGCGTAAAGTCTAAATATAGCTGCCTTCAACCCTAGAATTTAAAAACTTGTCAAGAACAATCTCAAGGGCATCATATGTCAACGTCAGAGTTCTCTCTTATTTTCCTTTTAACCTGACATTGAGTGAACATTTCTTATAAAAAACCGTTTGTTAAAAAAACTTTTAAATCAAATTTTGTCACTGTATCTCTCACAACAGGGATTCACAGAAATATTACTATTGTATTTCTATAATAGATTCTTTGTCTCAAAAATTTTGTTCTTTATTTTTATGTAGTTCAAATTTTTCATAAGTACACAAAACATTTCTAAGTTTTTTTGTTTTGGAAATATGTATTTTTTGACGACAACACGAATGTGTTAGGAGAAAATAATAGTTTTAATAAATAAATAAATAAATAAATAAATAAATAAACAATCTTATATATTTTATTTCACATGCATCTTTATTCACACATCTTACCGTATCCCTTTTATCAACTTTATTGTGGAAAACCTACAATAATTTGTACAACAACGGAAAAATTATTTAGCCACGGCGCCACCTCCATCCACTGCACCACCACCCGCAGCCACCGCACCACCACCCGCAGCCACTGCACCACCTCCACCCGCCGCCACTGCACCTCCTCCACCTCCACCTCCACCACCACCGTCAAGCAATTCAGACTCATCTTCAGGTATTTTTTACAGATTTGAACTGCTGTTGTGGATTATGTTGTTTGTTTTGCGAATAAAGAGAGGCTTTTTTAAAAAAGTATTTTGCTCTTTAACCAATCCAAGAAAACGCAATGTTGAATTTCAACGATAGCAAATACACCAGTGGAAATCTTTTACCATTTTCCTTTAATGTATTTTAGGACCAACTGCGAAATCAAGAAAATCGAAGAAGAAGCTCGCCAAAGCAAAGAAAATGAAAAAAAATTCCAAAAAAATGAACAAGAAAGCTAAGAAAAGCAAGAAGTCTAAGAAAAAATAACCAAATTGATGTTAAATAAAGATTGTTCTAACTTGCTGAGAAGATTTGCTTTTGAAAAAATTCTGTCATACATACGTTTTTTTTATAAGCAACGTAGGTTCAGAACCTTCTCAAATAGATTCAATGTTGACGACCAAGCTCTCTCTCTAAAGCTACTTTAAAGCTGAATTGCCAATATTTTGAGCAACATGAAGAAATTTTTGTTCACAAAGAAGCGTGTGGTGAGAATTTATCGAATGTAATTTTTCACAACATAAAATTTTTGTTCCAAATCTTCAAAACTTTGTCCTGCATTTTTATTAAGTCATACGAACTCTTTTGAGAACTTTGTGAAATTGAGAAAAACTATTCAACTCTGTTTATTTATGACACAACATTTTTGTGGTATTTTCGCTTTTATTACCGTAAAAATTAAAGCAAAAGTCCTAAGAACTTCTTATTAACATTTTGACTGGGGCGCTTATTTGGGATTCGAGGTGAAAAGAGCGCTTTTTTGAATCATTACGGTAATTTAATAGAAAATTATTTTCAACATTGTTTTATGAAGAAATATCTATTTGACGACAACATTAACTTGTTTGAAGAAGAAGGACTTATTTATTTTGTTTCTCCTTATCTGATGTACACATTGCTCTAAATACAAACTGACGCGAGGTCTGCAGTTCCTAAAGTTAACTTACTGGAAACAGAAAGCTGTTGTGCTCTCTTATCCGGACATTCGGAGTTATAAGATTGGTTGATAAAAGTTTAAAGCGTGCAGAAACACAATTTAGTGATGAAACTGGAAACGCAGCTTATTATCTTTTTTTATTAATACCTAGATTGGTATTATACCGACATATTCTTAGCAGGAACGCTTACACTGAATGTTTTTTCGTTATCTGTGATTTCAAACCGACGGCGGTTTCTTGTTTTCTTTGAAACAAGTCATTTTTTTCACTCTATTTTGTTGAAACGAAGCTGTTACATAGAGCTTTCGAAAGTCCAAAAATAATTTTCGTCGCCAAACCATGGTGGTCCATCGCTGTTTACAATTAAGTTTTCATCAACTTTATCACAAAAAACAAAACGGCGCCATATTGTACATTTAAATTATTTAAGTTCAAATTTGCACGCTTGCACTGATTAAATTCTTCGCAATTTTATTTAATCAGGCGCTCTGAAATTTGATATGTATCAAGATAATGACCCAGCTATTTAAACAAAATATACTTCAAACCCAGTCCTTTTGTAACCAATCGGTAATATTTTGTTGTTTCGAGCACTGGAAACTGATAACTCAGTTGTGATCCTCTTTAAAATCATAGTGAAGAAAAAAAATTAAGTTAGTTTCCAGTCTCTTTTTTTCGTTGAAATGTAAATATTTTTCGTATAAGTTCTTATCAAGTTCTTGTGAAGACATGCCGCAGTCACGTAAATGATGGGGTTCTCGTATCTGTTATTAGTGAGCATTTTGTTGGCTGCCATATTATCAAGCGCTACAGAGATTAATGTAAAGGTACGCTGATACTAAGGCGGTTGGGTTATTGCAGTATTTTATTGAGAATTTATGCTCTTCAGCATCACTTCCGACCTAAGCTCTTCTTTTTAACCTGATTATTCCTATATCCATGGTTTATCTACTGCGTGAAAGAAAACAGACTACACCTTATCTTCTTGTCGCGTGGAAGTTGTTTATTTCACTTTCTTTAGTGATGTAAATTTGAAGGTGTTCTTTTTTATTTATGTAAAAGAAATTTCTGGCGGATTTTGGATACTTGCACCATGAAAATGTTTTTTCTTCGTCTATAACCGGTGCTATCAAACGCATGCAAGCGTTCGCACATTTACCGGTTACCGGTGTGGTTGACGAAGCTACCGTCAGAATGATGAAGTCTCCCAGGTGTGGACGGCCCGATGACGAAGCTGATTTCGGGTACGCTTACAGAAAATGGGACCACCATGACTTGCTCTACCATCTTGAGAACTACACTCCAGACCTTGATGTGTTGGAAACAGAAAGAATTATTGCTGATGCTTTTCAGTTATGGGCCGACGTGACGCCATTAACTTTTCGACAAGTCAACAACACAGGGGATTTCAGTATTGTGTAAGTTTGGTTTTAAAACTTTACTAGTCTTTCGATATATGAGGGGGGGGGGGGGATGTAATAATCTACCTAACTTTGCTTCTCTAAATACAAGAAGAAAGTCCTGGGGACGACATCGTTAGCCTATTGCATTCAACAAATGACTGCTTTAAGTTAACTATCACACTAAAACACAATGTATTTGATGTTGTGCACCAAGGTCACTTATCAGTAAAGTGTTCATGGTCACAGCTCTCAACCTTTTTTACGTCAACGCTCAATATACTCAATTTCTATTATAACACTAAAGATGGTAGGGTGAAAGTTTTGTTTTTCAAGAAAGTTGTCTGTCTACAAACGATTGGAAGTTGACTCGACTTAACTTCCTAACCGCCATCAAAATTCATGTGTTGCAGCCCGAGAAAAAATTTAGTGCGCATGCCCAGATACTATATGCTGAAAACTGCGGTCAAAAATACTTTACCGGAAAGCGACATTTACAACTTGTTACTGTTTAAATGTTGCGATCGATTTTTTCTTTCAACTTCTAAAGTTAAGAACACGAGCCAACCTAACACGAAGAAATGCTAGTCGTATGTTTCGCGAATCTTTTCGGTTTATCTCGTTACAACTTTTTCACCAATTTAAGCTTTTCTGGCAGCGACATGTAAAAAAGTACAGTACACGGTTTTTCGTTACAGTTTTGGGCGTCGATACCATGCTGGGGGTTGGGGCGGTCGTGGGCGTTGTAATGCAAGATTTGATGGAAGAGGAGGTGTTCTAGCGCATGCGTATTTCCCTCCTGATGGAAGAGCCCATTTTGATGAAGACGAGACTTTCACTGACAAAACAAGATCCGGAATAAATCTCTTTTGGGTTGCTGCTCATGAGTTTGGTCATGCTTTAGGACTACCTCATTCTAAAGTTCGAGGTGCATTGATGTATCCGTATTACACTGGTTATAAAGAAAACTTTTATCTTCCTCAAGACGACATTACAAGAATTCAACGTCTTTATGGTATATATAGATTTGTCTGTATTAATAATACCAGTTGTCTGGCTAGCGTTATCTCTATTATAATGCTTGCCGTCTATCTGCCTGTATGTGAACCAAAATGAAAGCCGCGAGTAGCGACATCCAATTTGGGTGATTTTTCCATGGACTAACGACTAGTTATTCATCAAAGATAGCGTGACTTAAATTTATACAAAACATTGATTTTTCGAGTTTTAACACCAAAAATCTACATATCTTAAGGACCAAGAACAACGCTAGCGCCTGGGGAGACAACCAAGGAGCGACCAACTAGACCAATTAATACAAAACCAATAAACACTCTTCCTGGAAGTGAGTATGGCATGTTCTTTTCGATGTTGTTTGGAAAGGAGATAGATAGTAAGATTACTTCTGGGGATAGTCATTGTTGTTTTTTCTCATTGTAGATTGCTATGATCAACATGGTGAAGCTTATTGTAAAGCGAGAGTTAGTGTTTGTGGAACATCACATGATGGTTGGAGAGAGTTTATGAAGAAATATTGTTACAAAACTTGTTACTGCAGTCCATGTGAGTAACCATATTCTTTAGCTTTCTAAAAATTGGTAAGAAATCCGGGTTTTTCTTTCTACTCGCCAAGCTTTTTTTCCTCATACAAATTAACCTGGTACTGCGACAGTAACTTTAAGGTATGATTGCGATGTAGGAGAACCAACCTCGTCCCCAGGGACTTTTGCCTTTTGACATTCATCAAGTAAGCGCTAGCGGCTTTGACATAGGCAACAAACCCTGGTGACGAGAATGGTAGGAGAACAACTTTTTTTGGTGGCCAAAAATGATAGGTTTCTTCCCAACCTCATACCCAGAGCTCTTCTACGTCTATGATATTC
Source organism: Hydractinia echinata (assembly GCA_030067915.1). Classification (NCBI taxonomy): domain Eukaryota; kingdom Metazoa; phylum Cnidaria; class Hydrozoa; order Anthoathecata; family Hydractiniidae; genus Hydractinia; species Hydractinia echinata. Next base: position 465,772 of record JASGCC010000073.1, on the reverse strand, counting down.
TGACGGGGTAAATGTTATAGGCGTAGAAGAGCCCTGGGGAAGAGGCTGGTTTCATCCTAGGTTAAGTAACTCGTTTCCATGTTCCAAACCACATTTTTCACTTTCGCAAAAAGGTTTCTCTAAAAGCGCAATTCTATCATTTTTTTTCATAATGTAAAGGCCTAAAGTAGAAAATGCTTTGCCTCACTTGTAGTACCGCCATCGCGTAAGCCGACAGATCCCGTCCAACCTGAAACGTTAGTGCCAACTAAGCCAATCACACAAAAACCAGGTAAGCAGTCGTTTCATAGCGAGTTTCTGATAGCACACGGTTCAAAATTTTCTAGTAATGATTTTATTCTGCGTTTTTTAAAATACTCTTTTACCAGGACAAACAACTGTACCAAAGTCAACAACGCAAAGGGCTAAAGTTACGGGCGCCGGTAAGTAGACAGAAAGAGTTCTTTTAGTTAATTGGTGTTTTTATGCAAAAAAATGTTTATTTTAAGTTATCTTCTTGCAGCATGTGTTGATAAAGCTGGAGACTATTGCAAGAATCACGTGACAAAATGCAACAGCGAAGATCCAGTGTGGAAAAGCTATGTAAAACGAAATTGTTTCAAAACATGTTTTTGTTAGTTACACATTACATCATTCTATTTTGAAATCGCTAGTTTTACTGTGGTCAGCGCGTTCTGGGACATGACGGTAGAACATGATGTGGAAAACAACGGCACTTTGTAATGATTCCCCCAAACTCGTTCCTAGGGCTCTTCTACGTCCCGTCAGAACATCATAAGCTTAGAAGAGCCCTAGGGACGATGTTGAATTCCCCCGCATCTGGCTATCGTGTTAATTAGGGTTTAAACCTGCAACGTAACTATTTTCAATAGACAGAGAAGTGAGAGAGCGATTACGCGAAAAGTTTATGAGAAATTAACGCAAAAGTTGTTCTTTAAAGTGCGTGATAGCTAATCAACACGAATAAAGAAAACCATAAAATTCCACCATAATTAGCCAACGCGAATTTCTACTAAGAATTACTTATGCTAAATTTACCAGTACTGGGGAAGAAAAACAAAACGTACTAGGTAGTTGGTCGTAGCTACAACTTTAATAATAAACGCGTCTTTCCTTAAAATCGTATAAACGTACGGGTTTAATCAAAAACAGTTAGCACAACAAAGTGTTGAATTTAAGTGGTACTAAAGTTAGCGTGGTTTTAATTACGCAAAATCTTTTAATTTGCGGTAATTGACGTACTGCGTACATTTAATAACGTACTTTGCAAGAGGAAAACTTAAATTAAAAAAAGCCCCTGCCTTCTGCATATCCAAATAATTTTGATTTTTTCCACTAAATTGTCGTTTCATCTTCAGCATGGACCAACGTCACTTAAAATATACGAGGGTAAGAAGAAAGAAGACAACCAGATCTCAATAATGTGAGTGCAAGTGCATAATTATTATTAAGAATTCTCTTTTCCTGAAATAAAAATTCAAAATTTGTCCATTAAATAAGTTGTCTATGTCAACCGACATGAGGCGAAGCGTATTTAAAAACCGTCCTACGTTGAACGTCATTTTTAGTGCAGGATGACTAGAGCGTGGCATAGTCATATTAAAGAAACGCAGGGATCAATAGTCTGGTGATTGATATATTTCCTTGTATGTGCACATACAAGTTTTTGTTAACTAGCTGCATTAATCACGAATGAACAAGTATCGGATAGATGTCAGATCTATTCTATTATATCAATTCAAAAAGATTATATTTATTTTAATGCTCAATCACGGATGGAGTGACAACATTCCAGGTTACCTCGCTTTCACGCAATGACTGCCTGCGAAGTATGAAACGTGTAAAAAATCTAAAATATATTATTTATAGAAAGATATTAATTATTATTAGCTAATTGTAACGCGAATATTGGTTAGTAAAATTTTCAAAAAAAACGGTGATAAAAAGGTTTATCAGCTACATCTTTGTGCACAAGTAGAAGTTGCAAAAACTGATTCCATATTCGGGATCAATGTGCATTTTGTATCGTTCGATTCTTTCAACTTTAAATCGCGTAACTAAATACAACAGTAGCCAGTTACTGACACAGAACACAAGTTCCTTAAGCGGAAAATTTGGGCGTGGAGAAAATTTAGCGAGATTGGTGCATTTTATCAAAATATATTGCCAATAGCATGCTTTTAGGTAGTAGTGCAATTTAAGCCATTGTATATCTGGCGCATAAAAACTCCTTTAAAATCGATAAGAAAATCCCTGGATTTACATTGTATCACTGAGCCAGGTTAAAAAATCTTTGCAACACCAACCGCTTTTACTACCTAGTCTTCACGACAAAATATACCGTAAAGAACTTACTCAATTTGTCGTAAGCCTCTTGAAAAACCGGAAACCCGTAAAGAACTTACTCAATTTGTCGTAAGCCGCTTGAAAAACCGGAAACCCGTAAAGAACTTACTCAATTTGTCGTAAGCCGCTTGAAAAACCGGAAACCCGTAAAGAACTTACTCAATTTGTCGTAAGCCGCTTGAAAAACCGGAAACCCGTAAAGAACTTACTCAATTTGTCGTAAGCTGCTTGAAAAACCGGTGGAACAACTTCTGCATCATCAGGAACATCTAAAAAAAAATTACACCATTTTTCTCCTGTGCAAAATATTTGGGGACAGAGGGAAATTTAAGTTTAGTCCCCAAAAATAGTAACGACTGCACTTTTATTATAACACAGAAAAGTATAAAAACAATGATCTCAAAATTTCCCTTAAGATTTTACAGCGGTCAGTAAAAAAACAATACTTTTTACCATCTTGTCCCAGCTTCTACCGCCAGGCCGACAACCCATAGTCAAGTATATCACGACTTACCATGAGAACCCATCAGATTTACAAACAACATCCCTCCAGATTTTAAAACATTGTATTCCATATCTATATACCTGCGGAAATAAATAAAACACAAGGATTTTAGATCGTATCGCTTTCCTTCTTCCTCTTTGCTTTTTCTTTCCTATCACAGTGAAACTTTTTTGTAGCATAGAATTTTGTACGATTGGAAAGCAATAGATAATTTGCACTAATGTAAATGGACCTTAAGAGAATCCGCAATAACAGCCGTTTGTTAAATAGTACATTAGCTGCTGGATTTATATTAGGGTGTGTTAGGTCATATTTCCTAATACCTTGTGTCAAAGTGCATTTAAAGTTTCCTACTTACGCTTCCCTTTGACTAGGATTGATAGCTTGCATTGCACCAACGTCGTAAATGAAGTCAATATCACCTTCACAATAATGACTGAAACAAATCACAAAAAAACAGACGTTCTGAAGAAGAATTATATATTAGGTTTTTGTCAACAAAAAAATCCTTAAAATATGAGTCTACTTACCTGCTAAATTTCATAACATCTCCGATATACATTTTCATTTTACTATACCCAGATATCACCTCACTGATACTTCTATATTTTATTTAGTGTTCCATGAACATTATTCATTGCTATCCTATCTCAATACATTTACACGCGCACATTAGTAACAGAAGAAAACATTAAAAAAAATAATTATGGTAACTCCTTTATTAAGTTCCACTATAGCTTGTATTAATATTTTTAACTTCTGCAAAACGTTTTAGAGGGAGGCTCCCGATATTTCTGTGAAAGTTATATAAACTGGATAGCCATGGTTTTAAAATGTTTATAAACTTAGGAGGACTTAGGAGGTTGGGATCAAAATTTGAATAACAGGGCTTGATACTGAATGTTACTAGTTATTTAAAACCTTTTAACTAATTAAAGCTGACCGGATAAGTTAATTTTCAACAAAAATCTCTTGTTTAAAATAGACGGATTGTAACTACACACTCTCTGCAGATTATAGGGTAAATTATATTGTTTAGCACCATAAGGTAAAACGACTTTTAAAGGTAGGCGTAAGCGGAAGATGTATTATACATTATGCAAATCTGAGTGAGATATTGTCCAGTAGAATTGCACCTTCAACGTCCCTGGTGTTAAAAAGATAACATACTTCGTATAACTTTCCATAATCCTTCACATCAGTCACGTCATGCTCAATATTATAGCTTTGAAAAAATGAACTGGCTGCTGCTTCGACAATATCAGCTCCAATAACAGTGTGATTCCGATCCAATAACCTAAATAAAAAAAATATTTAATACTTAATCAGAACAATGTAATGTTGTAGTGACTGTACTTTGTGGTTAGCCTGTGGTTAACTTTGTGGTTATCGAAGGGATAATCCTATCAATTGTTTCCAGAGGGTGAACCAGAAAAGTCATTCTGGGGTGTTTAAGTTTCCATTGGAGCTACAGAAATCTCTGAAATTTGTTTTCAACCAGACAACGATCTTGATTGTGGATAGCAGTTTAAACATTAGCCCGAGTGTTCTACTGATTTGAACTACCAATCCTAAATATACTGCAAATTTCAGTATGCAAACACATTATAAAGATGTAAATAAGTATATTTTTATCAGTTTATATAATACAATAGATTCTTTTAGCACTTATTAATGTAATGTTGAATGTTCAATATCACCTCTGCGTCTCTTAATAATAATTTTACCATAAATTTAATTCAGTATTCAAGAAGTTTTGTACTACAACAATTTACAAAAAACAGTTAGTGTTTTACCATTTCATATCCACCATATTACCACAGCATGGTACAAAAATCTTGCTTGGTTTGCCATGAGTTAATTTGTCGATATGCTTCTCCAGAGGCCTGCAAATAAAAAGTTGAGCATTATGTTTTAATCACTTTAGTATAAAAAAACTATGGGTAAGACAACAGAGTTTGTTTACCAGAGAATCATATAATATAAAAAATACTAAACCCTACTTAAAAGCAAGCAACAATTGCAAAGGTAATTTAAATTCAGATTTTTTTATTTAGTATAATATACCTCATAATAGTTTAAACAGCTTTTATCTTAAATAAAAAACGTAAGAGGTCTTGTAACATTTGTCGCGCTACAGTAACAACACTGACATTGTTACTAATCAGGGGGCCATAGCATTGTAAGAACTGTGACAATTGCCAATGGCCCTCTTTAAAATTATAATGAAAGTTTTTGTCCCTGATTTGCCAATTCACTTGAAAGGCTGCCTCTATTCAAGGAAGTTTAAACCTAATAATGACAAAAGAAATACATATATTGTTATATCACCAAACCAAGACTAAATAATTTTGATATTCTATTTCACCGAATCCAATATATATGTTTTATCATCCTCCCCCCCAAAAAAGAAAAAGATTACTGTTTGTGAAAGTCTTTCAAAATTAAAAACAAAGCTTAACAATGAAACCTTTAACATATATAACAATAAGCAATTTTTTTCCCTGTTGTTTTCCTTCATTGCGATTCCTTAGAATCAATTGCATTGCTTTTCCTCAGACTAAATAAAAAGATGAAGGAGTACCAAATATTCGATATCGAATATCGTAAAATATTTGACAGGGCAATTTGCTTACGAGTGGATGATAACTACAAATATACTTACCAACACAGACTAGATGAGATTGAAAGAAAGGCATTAATATACCCCACCCAATCCATGCTAGCATGGAAAATGGACATTAACCTGAGACTGTTATAATGATAATGATGATGATGATTGTATGTGTGCTAAAGGTATTTTACGAAAGAAGATGTGCTGTAGCTATAGAAAAAATGATTTCGTTGTTATGGAAAATTTCACCACTTTTTTTCATGGTAACAAAAAATAAAATACAGATCCAGAAAAATTAAGGCAAAAAAAAAATGACTTAAAATAAAAAATTATATACCAAATCTGTAATAATTATCCAAAATTTTGTGTATTCAAGTATAAGTTATTCAAGTTGTGAAATTGAAATATGTTTACTAACCAGTATATTTTATCCTGCCACCATGGAGGTTTGCCACCATCCCAGTCCTTCTTCCAATCCTCTACAGTCCATTCTTGTGAAAAAAACTCATCCTCTTTAGTCATTTTCTATACTAAAAATCTAGTATATATAAGTACTATTAAAAAATAATCTGGATGCACTGAACTTTTTAATGCAAGAATTTCCAGTCTGTAGACCAATTGTATTATATTTCAGGCAATTTTGGTAGAATTTTTTCTTCAAAATTACGTACCCACAAAATATCGTTTCAGACTAATTTAATGGCCTATAGAATAATTCACCTGATTAGGAAAGCAAACAATCATGGAGATATATTTCATGGTCACCACAGAAAATTAAAATGTAAATTCCAGGACATTCTAGGACAAATTTGTTTAATATTCCAGCACAATTGCGGGAGAAATTGCTAACCTTAAACATCACAAGCCCAATAAAACCTTGACGCAATGCAATCTAGAAGTATTTGTGGACCACTGGATGACAAATATTTTGCAGCATTTTACAAACCTCGTTTTTAATTTAACCCTTTTACGCTTGTTACCCGTAGAGCGGTTCTCTGGCTCCCTGATATGCAGGCCTTAAAGTTTGCATAAATATTTCTGAAGGTGATTCATTTTCCCATTTGGAAAATATAATTGATTTCATGCTAGAATCCAATGAAAATAAATTAGCCTTGGTCGGAGAAGTAGCAATGAATACAAGTGACTCAGAGTAAGAATACAAAGAGGATAGTAACAGTTACTCTGAGTGTATTAAGTCTCTTCAACGGTTCCTGGGGAACATGAAAGATCATGTGTGTGACATTTTGAGGATGACATTTTGAAAAAAAATACACTGAAATAATCATCAGTGATTTTTGACACTAAAGGTTTCAAAAGATAGTGTAGTAGTTTTCTTGCTATGTTACCATGAAGCAGCAACGTCAAAAATTATCATTTTTCGTTCTGGGAATATAGCCAATTTATTCTGAGATTACAGTGAGTGAAGTGTATAACTTTACCTCACCAAGATCTACGATGTTTCTCCATGTGATAAACTTGTAAAACTCAATAAAATATTTTACTCTTCATCTAGAGGATTAGTTTTCATGTAATAAATTTTGAGGAATTAGTACTTTATTCATATCTTTAGGGTGCATTCCATTTAACACAAATAAGTGGCTATATTTAATAATTTTATTCAAAAACTTTGCTAAATCCATTTCATTTAACTTTGTTTTTAAGTTAAATGAGCACTTTGAGTAAAAAAAGTCACTTAATTTAATTATCAACTCAGACATTACTAAAATAAGTAAAAAATATAGCTCATTCCATTTTGTGAACATGTATGCACTTTGAGTAAGCTGATTTAGCTTGTTGTGTCATTTTTTGTGTTAAATGGAATGCATCCTAAGAAGAAAATTCATTCAGTAAATTAGGTATACAGCATATTGCACTTAAAGTAGTTTTTCTGTCATTTTGGTCTTGTAAACAAACTTCTGACCATGTGGGAAAGTATTGATTTTCTGGACCTTTCATTAATGTCAACAAAATATCGGTCTCTAAACACTTAGAATCTTAACAACATCGCATTCATTGATTATGGGAAACGAATGAAAAATTAATTAAAAATTATGCTCAAAGATGTAAAATAAAGAAGTTTAAGAAACCTCTATCTAAAAGGTTTTAACTATTACTTGAGAAAATCCCTTCCGTAACGTTTGTAAAAAGATTTAAATATTTGGAATTGCAAACATTTTTCTTAACATGATAACTTACCAGGAAAATTCCAGGACATCTTCAATTTTTTGTCAAAATTCCAGGATTTTCCAGGAATTTCCAGGACAATTTAATTTTTCCAGGATTTTCTAGGAATTTCCAGAACCGTGGTCACCATGTATTTTGATGACATTATCAATAACAACTTCATACAACTAACATGAAAAATAATTTTTTCAGAAATTTGTTAAACCACTAGCTCAGCTTAAAACACTGATCAAAAATGTAAAGGATCATGTTCATTTCAGGAATGGTTAGAAGATATTTAAAGATTTGAAGGTTTTTTGAAGACAGCATCAACTTGTTGCCATTGAAGCAGGTTGACCCAGCTTTTAGAGAATATTTTCATTTTAATCCAAGGTGTTACTCACGCAGATGTCGTCACAGTGTTTCTAACTGAGTTTATTTCATGTCTTTTTCTCTGGTAATTTATATTTGTTTTGCAACTGTATGCTCCAATACTACATGCAAACTAGATTTTAATTTCAAGATCAAAAGAAGTTTCCACTCAAAAATAAAGGTTGGAATGGGCTGGTTCATTGCTTATTATTTTGCCAATCGGTTTGCGTGAGGTCTGAGGAATATAAACGACACCACTTCACAATCAGTCAGGCTAAGCAACTAATTAGGCTATTGTGACCTAAATTAGGCTATATCACCAAGATTAGGCAACACATTGCAGACTACTTTAATGGGAGAAATTTTCACAAGACAAATTTTCGCGAGGTCAAAAACTCGCGAAATTTTTTGGTTTTATTTTCGTGAATGCAGCATTTCGCAAAATTTGAAATTTTGGTATTTTTTGTGGGATAAATTTTCGCGAACGTGAGATTTTTCGTAAATATTAACTCTTTATTGAAGAAATGATTTTCTTTGAAAATAAAAATCTAAAATATTATACAAGAGTATACAAGATTAACTAGCTTTACTCGTCATCAACAAAGTTTTGAAAAACATCAAATGCTCCTCTTTCATCACCATTTGCCAGATTTCTTCTTCATCGTGTTCCTCATCGTCCAAGTTGTGACCAATACATGCGTTCTCTTGATCCATGTGCAGAAAGATTTAGTGATACTTCCGCATTACCTTCAACCATTGGATCTTATCCTGAAAGGGATCTAATGATGGGAGCTTGGACAAACCCATTCTGAGCGCGTCTGTGATTCCAGAAGCCCTCCATCCACTAAAAATTATTTTTCTGCCGCTATTACTGCTATTCTTCTTGAAATGCATTACAGAAGATCTCCACTCGTGCAAGGAGGGCTTGAGATTCCTTGCTTGGTAAAAGTAGAAATGCGTCCTATGGTAAAAAACGTTCAGCTGTTAGATCGATAAGAAGAACTTGTGAAAACCATCTACTGTGAACCTGGAAACCCGCAAATCCTTGGTTCGATTCTTGGCGATGAAATGACTCTTCTTTCACAGCCCGCAGAAAGAAGTGCTACTAAGACGTAAGCGCAGAAACCAAAGTTGAAAGTCGTGAAAAGAAAAGAAAAAACGTTGGACATTCGAAATATGTTTCGACAAGCAGCAAGCAACCAACAAAGCAGTTCTTCTTCGAAGGAGAAAATCATTGTTATTGATTTAGTTGATCCAAAAATACATGTATACAATAATTATTCCAAATATTTTGAATTTTTATTCTGCTTGACACGTCCCTTTAAACTTATAAGACTTAATCCATTCGATATCTTTTAGAGCATATATCCCCGTAAGCCTACGCTATATGAAACGTGAATTTTCTTTAATCTGAAAGATTTTGAATTATTTTTCATTTTTCAACATTTTATTGAAAAAAAATTACAAGATTTATTTTCGCGAATGGCCAAAATGAAAAAGATTTACGGGATTTATTTTCGCGAATGCCAAAAATTGGTCGTTTTTTGGGATTTATTTTCGCGAATTTGGGGCAAATTCTGGAAATTCGCAAAAATTTGTCTCGCGGAAATTTCTCCCATTAAAGTAATCAGACTTGGAGGTTCCCCCAAACACTCTTGAGAAAAAAATGCAGTGATTCTTAAAGTTACAATAAAAAGTCTCTTCAATCTTTGATAGCCTTGTGATCAAGTTATTGTAAAACAAGAAAGTATTCCTTTGTTCAAAAAAAGTGAAGCGAGGTTATTTTCAATAACTTTCTTCACATGAAGGCATTGTCATATATATATATATAAATCATAGGGCATCAATCTATAGATTCAATAATATATAGTTTAAAACCGCAAATGATTTTTCCTTGACAAAGAAATCCACAGGAAAAGACCTCTCTTCAGCAAACTCTAGCATCTGTATTCCCACCACACAAATGCTGAAAATGCTGGTTTACTGCTGAAAATTAAATAAATAATACCATGCAAGAATTTATCTATTAGGTTAATTATTTGCATGCTATAAGTTTCATTATTCAAAACAAAAAAATTACTCACAGGGAGATGTAAGTTGTCAATGCATGGAAGATTATATAAGACAATATTTGGTCAGGCATTTCTATGAAGAACACAGACTTTATCTATATTGAAGCTGTTTTGCGATTTACAATGATTTCAGCATCGGGTAAATTCTTAATCGCCTAGAATTCATAAGTGGTCTTATTGAAATACCACTTGTTGCCTAAGATGGATAGCCTAATTACTCTCCCATCTCTAATTGTAGGGGGGGGGGGTTATAATTAGGGGGATAGGCATTTCACTGGAAATTTGTAAATTTGGGGGTGATAATAGTTTGAAATGGGTGGAAATCTCGGAAATTCATACTAATTGGGGGTATCCAATAAATTGATGGGGGGGGGGGGGGGGGTCAGATGGAGATGTGGATGAGTTTGATGATGATGATGGCAATGCCTTTGCCAACTTTTAGACGTTAAATAACATTTTAAACTTTTTCTATAGCATTTCTATGTTAGATACTTATAGGAGAGAATTTCCCTTTTGCCCAGAAATTTTTCTGTAAATTGGGGGGTTGCTAATAATTAGGGGGGGAAGGAAGTTGCTGATATTTCTATAAATTGGGGGGTGCTAATAAATTGAAATCGATGAAAAAAATCGAAAAATCGGTAGTTTGACCCCCCCCACCCCGACAATTAGAGATGGGAGAGTAGGTGTTTAAGCCTGACTGATTATGGTGTATCTCTCGAAATTAGTAAGGCTAACAACATGAAATACAAACAACCACCACCCCTCTCCAGCTCAAAGCTGTTTTAAAGCCAACAATAGGTAGCTAGATAGCTAGTGAATAAGAAAAAATACACAAAATTTATTCAAGTCAGCCAGTCTAAACTATTGTAACCATGGGCAAGTGATTTATTGCTTGGGTGTTATTTTCTTATTGATAGGCTTGTCACTGGTGCATTATTGTTGTAGACAAATTCAGCTAAAAGATTAAAAGATTGTACCAGTCGAATAAGTACTCGAATTGATGGCAATATATGGGTAATATATGTGTGTACACTTTCCCCAGTGTAATTTGGAATTTTCAAGAGATGGCTCCTGCTAGTTTATTATGTTAACTAAACTCAACAAAAGAATATGACATTTGAAATAGGTAAAGTTTTTTTATGTGCCCCTACAGTTCAGAATGACATTGTGTGGCGGAATTCGGAAAAAGTAGTAGGTTTCCTAGCATAGGGGTATGAATGTTTCTTTAGCTGTGTGTCAGAAATTTTTGTTAACCAGTGCTTCCAATAATATTGTAAATTGCAACATTGGTATTAATAAACCCAAATATTTTACTTTCATAACGGATACTATAATTTTATGCATTTTAAGTTATATACTTATAGGTCGAAATAAAAATTGGATGTGATTCATCTTGCTAGTCGCAATCTGCAGGCTCCTCTTCATCAAAATAACTATCTTCGAAATCTTGGTCCTTGATATTATCATAAGTTTCGTTATTATCGATTACTGAGTAATCAAAGTCATCTTTTCCATCAAGAAATCTGTTCTGCATTAGTTCAGAAAATTCTCTATGAAGTCTTTCTTTTTCTTCGTTTGTAATTGGTACTTTATCATCCAAATCTATAAACAAAATATTTTATACATTAGACCCAACAATTTTGGTAAATAAAATTTAGGCAACAAATATATTTACAGGCTATTTACAACCTGTCTAAAGTGCTGCATACAATTGATTTCAACTTTCCCAATATAATGCCATATACATGCAGCAGATTGCAATCAATTTTAATATATATTCCTTAGTAAAAAATAAAATATAATTTGAGTTCACATGTAGCTAGTATTATTCCCTTGGGGACACAAGCAATTTTTTTCATGTGCATGCAAGCAATGCAATCTGTTATGTTGGATATGCTCTGAAAGAATTGCAGCATGGACATGTAGTGCATGCTGCAATTTCGACACTGCAAACAATAAACTAAATTTTATTTTGTTGCACATTCCTACAACATACTATTGTTGTAGAAAGCTATATATCATTTGAACTTTTTATTTACAACATTTTTGTTTTGGACCAATCATAATGGTTCAAAAAGTAATTGTCACATCGTCTCACACATGAAAAAGTTCATTTATATACAAGAACAAGTATATATACTTGCTTTAACATAAATATTGCAACACATTGGTGGTTACATGAAAGATAGATATCAAGTGCTATGCAATCTTAAAAAATAGTTGCAGCCCTAAGACATTTGCCAACGGTGTTAATGGTAGTTACCAGAAATATGGTTACTTAGTAAATATAAGCAATAAAGTAACCTCATTCATAGTTGGGGAGAGTGTTAATAAATTGAAATGGGTGCTAAAACTTTCCTAAATTTTGTGTTTCCCCCTTCCTTTACAAGTTACCTACCAGCAGAAGTATTTATACAGCTAAAAACATAAACAAGTAAAAAGATGAGCATACATTTTTCAAATTCCATATCCTTTTCTATTTTACTACTACTATTATTATCATCTTCTTCATCATCTTCTTCTTCCTCCTGATTTTGTGCCTCAACTTCCAGCTCGCATCGAAAGTTATTGATATCACTATCTATTGTTCCAAACAAAAATTGGGAAAAGGTTTTTGTCTGCAAGGATTCATCCTTTTCTTTCATTCTTTCTTCATCTGTTTTGTATTGATCTATGTACTGACGATAAAGAAGTGGATCTCTACTCTCAAGCTCATTGTCTGCAAAGTAGTCAGTATTCTTGAGAACATTCTGAAGATAATTATAGCGTCGATTTCTAATAATGCGATCCCTATTTACAGGATTAAGAGATGCTTTAACTTTTTCTGTGTAAAAGTTTAGCTCGTAATTGTTAGGATCATTAAAACAAATTAAATCTTCTTCTATCAAAAGGTGGCCAAACTTATAAATAAAGATTGTTTTATTTTTATAATACAAGTCCTTTAAAATTTGAACTTTTTCGTTCACTGTTAGGTCTATTTCTCCCAGTTGTTGGCTTTTTACCACTACACCAGTATTAGCGATGCGCAAAAACATGGAATTTTCTTGAAAATGCTGTTGCGTTTGTCGCTTTTCTACTTTGTCTCGTTGTTCAGGTACTTTATTTGCACTTACAGATTCCGCCATGCTTTGCCTACCATTTTATATTGATGTAACAGAACAGTGTTCGGTAATTTTACTTTTCCAAGAATTTATGAAATTACCAGCAGGAGGTTGTTAAAAAGTAGCCTAATTTGGAAATTAGTTGCGCTACTATGGTATCCAATACACCTCTTCACAGTTTAAGGTGGCAGTAACCCTTTTAAAATCCGAAATTTCTTTTTTTACATATTCAGTTACCAAACGTTATTTCTAGACTATATATCCGTATATTTCCGATTATAACACTCTTGTCAAGTTTTTATAGCTATAATACTATTATTTTTCACCAAAAATATTCAGCTACAACAATTCCTCTTTAAACTCCAAACGTCATGAACAATTAATGAAGTCTGCGAATATAGTTCCAGTGCTACCTGCTTGTAAAATTATACAGAATGAATGACGTAATTATTAAAGAGAAACGTTAATAACAATAACAAGATGGCGCGTAACATAGAAATTTACGACAATATTCATAGTACTGCACTGCGCGAGCTCCAACTTCCTACAACATTTTCGTTTTTCTTTAAAATTTTTAGACATGTTTGGTAAATCATACAGCTATAATAAGGTGTGCGGAAATATTTTTAGTCTGGATATTTTTCTTTCAACAGCGTTTGATGCAGCAGAGGATGCTACCCAATAATCTTTCAAAAAAAACGAAAGCCTATTCTGACAAAAACAATTCCGCACACCTTTTCAACATGGTTAACCCAAAGTTCATTTAAAAACAGAAGCTGATGAAAAATCATGAAGTTGTAAAAAGTTGGAGCTCGTAAAGGCCGATTTTTTTCTTGTTTATTATACATTTTTAACTGAAAATTTCTGCTGACTCAGCAATTTAGATAATAAGTCAAAATCATTTTCATACGTCTTAAGGACCATATTTTCAAGAAATAGTAAAGAAAATTTGTATACATAAAACATTGAGTAAATAATGCAGCTGTTTGGACTGCTAAAAAAGGGTTACTGCCACCTTAATTTGTTCGCTCTTTTTCTGTATTGAAAAAAGGAGGTAAACAGAGTGAATATAATAAGGCTTTGACCATGGGCATTATTTATGATTGAATATTTCTTATTTTTTGAAGAAATAATTAGTCTCACCATGGAGGTTCATGGTCTCACGGCATGAAAATTTAGTATGTTATTGTCAGTACTTAAAACATATGTGAAGGAATTGTAACTTTGTAAAATTATTTCACTTTTCTTTATGGTCGGAGCCTTCTTAATTCATTACACAGTTTACTTCCTTTTTTCAATTCTCAATAAGAGCATGGGAACAAAAGAAAGATTTATTTCAACAATGGTTAGTAGCTGCAACTGTGAACTCGTGTATTTCATTTTTCTTATGTAGTATCTTGTTACTATAAATATTGATATATGATATCACAAAATTTATCTTAGTAGGTCATATTTAATTCACCTTGTTGTTGTAAAAATGGCAGCCAAAGTCCCTATTAATTTCGGTTGGGGAAAATGTTTGATCTTTTTACTAATTTCGTCAAAATTTTGATGACTGATACTTTAGAAGGATTAAACTTTGTGAACTTTACTCAAATGTGCAAATATTTAGTGCAGCACAAAATCGTTCATTCAGGTTAATTCTCGCAAAAAAATATTTAAAAAAATGACATTTTTCAATTTTCTTCACGGAAGATGTTGACGAAGTAAATTTATTTTTCTTTATCAAATAACTTTATTTATTTTTCTTCTGCTATATATAAAAGTCATTAAAGATACCCTATCCTAAATCTATTAATATTTAGTTTTACATCAATTAAAACTAATCTGGATAATAAGGTAGAATTATTGCAGTTAACAACCTTGCAGTTATAAACTTCACGCGAAATATAACATAAATTAAAGTTTCGTTTCATGCTTCTTACTGGAGAAATAAAAAAATCCCGTTTTCTCTTTGAAAATTTCGATCAAAATTTCGACCCCTTTAAAAGTGAAAAAAGTAATTGAGCGCGGTTTATGATGTAGCTGTTCAGAAATTTGTTCCCTTGAAGAGAAAACTGCAAGCTTCAGTGTGAACAAACACAAATTCTAGACTTTTTCCCAATCTTCGATGATTTTTCTGGGTGCTTATTTTAACCCTTATGTGATTAGTAGGCCGGAAAATTTCGAGCAATCGATATTTTATAATATGAGAATGATAATAATGATTCAAACGAATCAATTCTTTTTATTGATAGTGGGGATGATTATTTTGATGAAGAATCCCAGCATGATCGGATCGAACAATGTATTTCTCTTGCGAGAAGTGTGAGAGGATGGCACTGGAATGTGAGTGTAAATGCTGCAGAGAGTTGGAATTTTTTTCAGATGACATATAGTTGGAAGGTATAATTATAATATTACTACCACCCTCTTTCCCAGGTATTTTTGAGTTTTCATATAAGAGAAGATGGCGTTATGTTAAAAAAGGGAAAAATTGCTTAGGAACGAGGGTGATATTACATCGCTATTTATCGTAAGTTATGTTTTTATTCTAGGTAAAAAGTGTATCACGGAGCACGAAAATTTTAAATACGTCGTCCTTTTAAAAGACGCGCTTTGGACCGCTTTAGTTAGTATGCACGACAGGGAGAACACCTCTCTAACAAACAAAGATAATGTATCCAATTTGTAAGTTATACTTATACATTTTAGATTTCGTAACATAGCTATTATCCCTAAACACTTTTTCTTTTCTTGTAGAATATATCGGTATGCTACTTATTGTCAATTCACTTGGTGGGTGCATGTTCGTTTAGGAAGAACAACACGGCGCGTTATACCATCTTCTATTGTGTAACGAATTGGACGAGAGTCCCCCTCTGCTGATAATTGTTTACGTTGGCTTCAAGGAAGTAGAGTTGTCGTCGACTTTCGATCGTGTACAATAAACATAAAACCTAATCGGGGGGAAAAACTGGGGAAAATTGACTAATGTTGAGGGTCAGTGACTTAAAGTTTTCCCAAATATTAATTTCCCCTTAACCTCGTCAAGACAGTTACTTTCGAAGTGTTCCTCACATAAATAAATAGTTTTCAGAAGATCTATTTTCTTCATGTTTACTATCCAAGTAGAAGCGGCAGATTTATCACGCGGGATGTGAAAAAAAGATCAATTCGGATTATTTTTTTGCGGTTTTGACAGCCTACGGCAGCGCAAGACACACCCATTCTTAAAATTTGAGCTTTTTCCAAGAACTTTTAATTCTTCACTTGATCTATGAATCATTTTTTTAATCCGGAATAAGGAAACTGCTTGCACGCTTGAGCAAACACACTTTGTTCATACAAACAGGGGGTTGTTACACACTTTCTTCATACAAACAGGGGGTTGTTTTATCCTACACTGCTTTATAACTTGGTATACGTCATTTGTTACATTTTCTCGCATCCACTGAACTATGTCGTTTTGGAGAGGAAGGCTGCTATTACTGTTTAAGGCAACACCCCTTTTTAAAGGAGTAAGAAATATTCTCTGGTCTCGAGAGTAAAGTTTATAAAGATTCTATCTGATAGTTACTTTACACCATAATAATGTTTGTTAATTATTTATTTAACTGAAAGTTTGCAATCAGATCATAACAACACGCTTTTTTACACTTCAAAAACTTCGCATCCAGCTTAGTAACACAGACTCTGTAAAAATACAGACTCGTGTTTCCTTTGCATTGCGTTTAAGCAATCCTTTTTCAACATGGATATGTTGCTACTGCACCTTATGTTTTTATAGCACAACCCTATAATAGTTCCACCAGTTCCACCATATTCTGAAATAACTTAACTCGAATATGAGTTCAATTACATTTTAATCTTTTACATTTTGCTCGATTTACAACTTTCTCGTGCTTCATGAGCACGCCTACGATCCGCCATTTTTGTTTATGTTATGGATAAAACACAAATAAAGCAAAATAGTCTGGTTGTTTTATTAAAACTAGGTTTAATAAAACTGGCTTAATCACCTTGTTGTTGGCAAATTTTATTGGAAAAACAGAAATATACATGAGAAAATATTGCCCTGAAATTTTTATTGAAAACTTAAAATCAAAGAGCAAACTCACCCCAATTGCTGGATACATGCCATCATGGAAAAATAATCGATGGGGGAGAGCATCTTTGGAATCTCGTTTCCAGGGCTTTTTTTTTCGTTCTGGTATGTGGCTGCGCGAAACTACTCCTACTACTACTTCTTTCGCGCTAGCCACATATCAGAAAACGAAAAAAAGCCTAGGGACGAGATTGCATCTGTTTCTGTGTTTCCATCGTAATGCTTTTTATTAATATATCAACAAAGTTCCAATTATATGATAAATCGATCAAGTTTTTGTGTTTTTTTTAACTTACTCAAAACAAGATTATAATACAATCGACGTGTTAATTTCTATAGACAACAAAACAATACATATCAATGAACAAATGAAGATGCAAAAAACCCAACATTTATCCCAAAGTGTCATTTTATGTGACTTTGCGAACTTCCATTGAGTAGTTTTCTTCATTTTTTTAACACTTGCCTAAGTTAACGGAAACAGAACAAGTTACATAATCAAATTTTCATCAACGCAAAACAGATCTCGACCTTCAAGATCAAAATTTTCTAAACTATAATCGTCCTGTGGAGACTGACTCAATCTCGCCCAAAATTCATCGTGTTTGTATTCTTCGAGCCAATCTTCAGATAAAATTTTCTGACTGAGTATTGTCACAACTTGGTTTTCTCTGTTATCAGACTCATTTTGAATCGTTTGAACGCCTGCAAGGCAAGTGGGTGACAGTTCTATTTGTTTGAAGATGGAGTTATCAGACGAACAGTCAAGTAGGCTATTATTTTTTTCCGTCTTCCTTGCTTCTTCCACTTCTAAAAGACTGTCTTTTGATTTACCTTTATCAGCAATAGACGAAGATACAACCGTTGTGGTAAACCCACTATTGCTAGATACGATCGTTGTGGTAGACCCACTAATAGTTTTTTGCTCCCGCTTTTGCGAAATCTCCTCTTTACTTTGTGAGGTTTCCTGATGTTTGTACTTCTTAGTAAATGATGACGATCTCTTCCTACTGAGGTTTCCACACATTTCTAAGTTTTTATCAAATTCTTTGTCAGTTTCCAACCATTCGTCTAATTGATCGTTGTTACCATCAATAAAATCACACAAGACAGACATGTCAACACAGTTCTGCGTCAAATTAGTGACATTGATTGAATCGACGATCACATTGTTTTTCTCATCTTTATTTTTTTTTTTTGCTGTTTCTTGAGATAAAATTATTGGAAGTTGTGTCAAAGGTTCTTTACGCACGCGTTTACGAATGGGAGAATAGGAATTTTTCTCCTGAAGAAACTGAAATCTATCAACATTGTGAGTACTGGCAGATTGGCTCTTCTCGCTTCCATCTTTATTTAACTGAACAACCATATTTTCCTAAACAAGACGAATAATGCAGTATTTTGTGCAAAAATAACACCTCGAATAAAATAAACTACCTGTTTTCGTCTGCGAGATTTCAGCAAACTTTTTAGCCGCTTAGTTGTCTTGTATTCGAATTCCTCAAAGTCTTCTGCCTTAAAGTTATAAAAATATTATTTGATTGGGGTCGAAATATATAGCCATTATTATTATTATTATTATTATTATTATTAAATATCCGTAAAATGCGTTTTTTTAAATCTGTTGGAATTTACACAAAATTTTTCCTTACATTCACAATATTCAAGCTATCTTGTTTGAATTTATTGTTTTTTGACACTTTTATAACATCCTGCACACTCCGTATAATTTGTTCCGCAACTCGATTGACGTTCGAAACGTAAGGATTCGATTTCTAAAAAAACGTTGTCGAAAATACAAAATAAACGTATGTATATAGACTTTTCGTTTTTTATTGCCACCATTTGTATCTGTATGATATGGTGATGTATTTTTCAGGTAACATAATAATTTTGCAAATAAACATACTCATTTGTTGTTCTGTGCTTTTAAAATTATTGCAAAGAATGTTAGCAGAAATAAACTCATTTAATTTTAAAACAAATGCAAGTACCTTTTTCAACTTTGCGCTTGTACAGACACCATTCGTGTTATTTCCACTTAGGTTTATTTTGTCCATCTTAATTAAGTGTACGATTTTCCATTTTTTTCTCCAAGTACGTTCGATTCGATCAACGGGTTGCTGTTCCCGGGAAAAAATGTACATTTCATTTGAGGAGCTTTCGGTTTAAATCGCATGCGCACACTTGTCAAAACAAAGATGGCGCGAATGCAGCGGTATTATAGTTCAATCTTCTGCAGTTATTTTTAATTCTTGGATCCGGGTCGGGTTAACATGCTTTAAATTTTCAACCAAAATAACATATTTGAATTCAGCATCAAAATCTATGGAAACATGGAAATTTTCAAGTTTACAACTGCCTCTATTAGTAGCCAAACTTTTGATGTTTTATGAAGAAATGACCACGCAAATCAACTGCAGTGAAAATGTTTCACTGCAGTTAGTTAAATATTACAGTCAAACTGTTATAAAATTTGAAAACTTTAAATTACAATAAATCCTGTTCTAACAATCTTTTAGTATTCCAGAGTTCCTATCTGAGATAATTTTTGCAGATAAATCCAAATATGCCACTCATTTACCTCAAAAGTTCTTTGTTTCTTTTCAAAAGTTGATAATAAACCGGACCTGAGAATGCACAAGTCTTCCCTTGATGTTTCTGTTTGCTCCCTTGTTTAAAAAGTTAAAATAATTGGTACTCACTGCTACTTACATTCCCTGTTATTCGGTCTTTCCTGTTTTACCGACGTGTGTGTGATGGTGCCCAACCCATCACACACATGTTGGGTTAACCCAAGAGGTAAATCAAAGTTTCAAATTTTAAGAAAAAGTACTAAATTTAACGTATTCTTTGATTTTTACCCTGAAAAATACTATTCAAAGACACTCTTTACCTATGTGTAATTTTTTCTACAAAAGCGCAAGGTTTAGCATGGAAACATAAATTTATTTTTCCCCTGTCTATTCTGTTTTGTTCAGGCACTCCTCTTCTGTTCCTGCAGATATTATAGTCAATTAAGTTTGCTAGCCAGCTAGAAAGAAAAGGTTCAAGTGCAGGTGTTTGCCTTCAAATATATTGTAGCAAGTTAGCTAACTTTATATCAATATTTATTGGCTGTACTGCTTATAATAGACTGTTGTAAGCAGTTTTTAAATTAACAGACTGTATATTCTGCTGGTACTGTCCGACTAATCTGGTTTGTTATTCTACCGATAGCGGCAGAATATAACAAAAAATTATTCTGCTGGCAATAATATTTTTCGCCAAAATCCTTCGTCACAACGCATCATTCACAGGAGTGCGATCTCAGTAATGGATGTTAATTTGATCACAGAAAGATTAGAAAAAGATTTAGCAGGTTTCAGCTTGCTAACTTTTTACGTAAAGAATTACTTGGTGGATTAGCTAGTAGTTATATATATACGCTTCTTAAAGATCAGAAAAAGGTCGGAAAGTGTGAACTAAGTCTGTTTCAACTTGAAAAAATTCTATGTTTCTAAAACCAACCACTAGTGTGGAGGTTGACAATGTTATCAAGAAACTTGAACCTTCAAAAGCAATTGGACCAGGCAGCATACCCACAAAAATCTTAAAAATACTAAATCCGTCCATCTCTTCAATCCTATATGTGATATAATTAGTCTCTCATTTCAAAAATATGTGTTTCCGGATAGCCTTAAAGAGGCATCGATCACCCCGATCCATAAGAAAGACTACAAACATAAATCTAGATTAATCTAATCACTAAACTCACCAGAGCAACAGGAATGCTGGCCAAAGCAAGATACTATGTGCCTTATAAGACACTTTTAACAATTTTCTATAGTATACTCCAATCCCATATTATGTATGCAAGTACAGTTTGGGGTCAGGAAGAATCACAAAATACGGAGAAAATATCCAAAAATTCAAAATAAAGTGTTGAGAATAATTCACTTTAAAAACAAGTATATATTCACCAACAAATATATTATACAAACAATCAAATATTTTAAAATTTGCCGACATGATTACAATCAACAACTGTATGTTTATACAAAAGCACAAGTCAATAAAGAACTTCCTTCTGTATTTAATAACTTTTTTCCAGAGCTGGGTGTAAATCATTCACATAACACCAGGAAATCAGGCACAAACTTTGCTCTACCGAATTCAAAAACTGTAAAATATGGCACCAATTCCTTGCGTTGTAGATGTATTGCCGATTGGCGAAATATGCAAAAACTAACAGAAATATCTTTTGTTGATACTACCAAAGCACAACTCTATAGCATACTCAAAGAGTACTTATTTAATACATACTCCACATAGACTGGTGTCAAATGAAGTTCAATGTTTTTATTCCGTGTGTGTGTCGTGTGAGCGTGACAGAACATTCTCCTTTCTTCTTTCTTCTCTCCTTACTCTTCCTTTCCATCTTTCCCTCTTTCTGTATTTCTGGCTTTGTAGGCATTGCAAATATAGTTATGTGTATTTTGCTTTAAAAGAGAAAATATATTTTATTTATTTATAAGTACTATATGCATCTGTAATTTTATTAGTTGTGAGACATGCATTTTAATTACTACTAATTACTAGCTAGACTCTATTTAGTGGTCAAACTAAATTCTGACATTCTGGTCCAGGTCTAAAACTTAAAAAAGACTGTTTTCTAAAGGAAACAAATTATGGAGTCTGTAGCAATTTGAAAACATGATATATATATTTCAGGAAATTTGAGTGTACCTAGATAGCTAGCTGGCTAGAAAAACCTGGATAAAAGTTTGGATTTTTTTTTATAACTTTAAAAAAAATGGTAGTTAGCTAGATTTAAAAACCCTATTAAAATTTATACCATTGACGTATCTATGATCTAAAGGAAAGTATACCCTGTCATGTGTTTTTCATTGAATTTTATGCAGGACTTTTGGGATACCAAGCTCAATGTCTTGCAGTTAATAAACACTCCTGCCACTACGACACCATGCAATTCTTGTTGATAGTCAAAGTAACATTGACTGTGTTTTTCTGACTTAGTAAATTCCCCTAGGGTGGTTCTAAGATAAAACATGGTGCTTCACCATGAGAGATGTTGAAGTTTCTATTTTTGTTGTGATTAAACAGTAATCATATTCTAATTTTAGTATTAGTATTTAGCCTACTGCACAACAACTTCTTTTCTATAAGAACCAGTAAAATCTGACCTGAAGCTGTTTTTCAAGTCTTTTTTAGCCTGATTTGTTCTTATTTTGTTCTGAACACAACTTTGGAATTTAGACTTATTTTGTTCTTACATTTAGATGTTTTTTAAATTTCCTTAAAATCTGTTTATATGAAAAACAAATATAATTTTATTCTATCTATAATTTTATTTATGAACAACTGAGCCAGAGTATAATTGATTTTAGTGTTTTGACAAAAAAGAGTGTAAGTAAGTACACGCTTTTGTATGGTATATTCTGCATTTGTTCTTAAATTTAGTATCACATGCATGCCATTTTTTTCATGTTCCTTATTCCCAACGTTTAATGACTATATACATTTTAAATTTCAAAAATATTGCACTTTCACTTTTTTTTATTTAAGGATACGCTAAACTGTGTTATGACGCCGTTCTGAAAAATATTAAGAAGATTTCGCTGGCTGAGTGTTCATTCAACAGGAATTGCAAGATCTTTTCCCCAATCTCAATGGATATATTAAATTCTTCAAGGTATGTTTCAGTGGCAAGTACCAAGAAGTAGAGGTGAAAACACCACCCATATCAAACACCTGTTGTTACTCCAGAACACTGATAATCAAAAGCATTAACGAGGGTAACCTAACTGCAGCTGCTACCACCACCTTTACATATGAAATGTTGTTACTTGCCAGCACCACTACTGGATCCGTACTGGGTCATCTACCTTCGGTAGAAAACAGGTTTATATTGCGTCAATTATCTGTAAGAAGACAACAAACATTAAGAACTGTACCAACCCATAATTTGCAGGAGTCCACAGCATTTCTTTGTTACCATCGCAAACGTCTGACTTTTTGCCGAGAGAAAGTAGAGAGTACAATACATCACATTATATTGAACTTTCACCACCACCGCCTCCCTCACCTTTGACACTATCATCTCCCCCTGTCAGAGAAGAAAACATCATGCACTTTCTGAGAGCTAGGAAATTTAGGATATGCAATCGGATATCTAAAATATCATAAGTCAGACTTACAAGAGACAACATAGTCGACGATGCTATCTTCCAATACATGGATCCAGAGATAACGAGTCGCAAACTTTTCGTTTTGTTTTCTAACGAAGTTGGGGAAGATATTTCTGGGTTATCACGGGAGTTTTTAACGTTATTTTAGAGCAGATTCATCCAAAGATATTGTATTGGGGCAGAGCAGTATGTCTTAAATATACGGCAAAGGTCTCCCCTCACTATTAAAAAGTTGTGGGTAGAATTTTACTGCATGGCTTTTTGCTTGCGGGATATTTGCTGCTGCAGCTAGCTCATTCTCTGTTGTTGTACCTATTTACAGGACAATCAGTCTAATCAGTTAATCTTATCTTCGTTTAAACAGTCGCTGAGCGTTGCAGAGTGGAACATATTGAATGCGACCACTTTGAACAACTCAGAAAAGGCGCAACTAATTATGATATGCGGAAAGTTTGACGTCGCAATAGTTTGAGGAATAAGTCCATCAGCCTTAAACTTAGATCGACATGGTACAATAGTAAGGCACTTCTACTTTCTGCATCACATAAGATCGGCCTTGCAATATCATTCGGAGTGCCAAGACGAATTTTTCACAAGCCTGACCGAGGAAAGGTTAATAGCCGTGGTGGAGCAGATAAAACCAACTAGGGTTAGTGTTGCGGAAAAACTGAATGCTAAATTTAGTGACGATCCTTATGTGCGTACTACAGAGGAAATAATGTTTGATTTTTTAAAAGTTTTTTGCTTACGTTACTATCGAACAGTGTGGGAACATTTTTAAGTTTTGTCACGGGAGAAGACGTCTATTCTGACGAATTAATTGATGTAGATTTTAATAGCGAAGAGCAAGAAGAGTTTATGTTACCGTCCGCACTGTTACCTGCACTCGATCACTATATCTTTCACGAAACATTCCTGCCCAAAACAAGTTTGATGCGTTAATGGTCCAAGTCCTTAATAACAAACAGCATTGACAGTTTTCTTTGTTTTGATTCTTTAATTTTGTCTTTTTCCTTCGTCCTTTTTCTCTTGTAAATTGTGGATAATTGTGCATAACAGAAGGGTTGAAATAAGTGGTTTTTAAAACATTTTATCCTTATAAACTAACGTCTTATGTCGTTTACAAAATAAGCACAAAAAAAACGATGAAAATAAAGTTGATAAGAGGATGCCAGGCCTCACAATAAAAACAAAATTTATAAAGGTTTTTGCCCAACCAACCGTCTGACCAACTTTTGTAATTAATATTTATGTTAATCAATCGTATTTTTGAGGTTAATCAAACATATTTTATTTGTTGAAAAACAGTCATAAAAATTGCTAAGCGAGCAATGCTAAATAAACAATTCTACAGTTCAACCTCCTTTGTTTGAATCAGCATTAAATTGGATCTTTTACCTTCATAACGCCAGAGAACGCAATGAAGAAAAAAATGCACAATACATGTTAGTTCTTTTGGTACCGTAAGTTTTACACTGACCATAAATGCTTGATTAATATCCCACTCTCGAATAAGCACTCACTTTTTTTGTATTTTTTTTATACGCGACCCATGTTCGGTTAATTGAATATATAACTAGAACCAAAGGGGGCGCTTGTTCGAATATTTTGTAAATTAAAACAAACAACCTTTTACTCAAGAACAGCTACAGAATGGAATTTCATGTCAAAATCAAGTCAGATGGGCAGCTTACACCAGCAGAACTGGTGTAAATAGTGAAGCCGGCATCGACACGAAAAATCAAATATTTTGGGAAACGGGGACTCCGAAAACCACTTTTACACGCCAAGGGTGTTATCCTGCTTTGTTCAGATTTTGGGTGTAAAATTAAAAAAAATCAGGCTCACAGAGAACTTTTTGGATAAATGTTTACTGATGTATTTACACCAGTACACCATAGCTAAATCCGCCCCTGCTTAGTCTTTACCAAATATCAGCCCTGCTTGATCAGTTTTTAGCCATTTATGTTGACCTGCACTCTTTAGCATCATTTTTAGTATTTTCTGAGAACAAAAAAACCCCGCCTTTTTTTGGCCGAAAATATTCCCACTGTGGATATAAAGGAATGCGCAGAAATTTATCTCTCCAACTGAGTATCTTAAAATCTTCATAGCTTTGGAGCGAAAAACGAAAAAGGTTTAATGACCCCTCACTGGAAAGCTGAAGAACAGCTCTTTCATACTGACCCCTCACTGGAAAGCTGAAGAACAGCTCTTTCATACTGACCCCTCACTGGAAAGCTGAAGAACAGCTCTTTCATACTGACATATTAACTAAGCATGCAACTATATGGTCTATAAGGGGTTGAAAAAACATCAATCTATTTCCAATCCTCTTCTCCGGTGTGTGTGGGGATTTTGGATACCATTTAAATGTTTATCACTTACAATGGGGGAAGGGTTGAAGATCTTTACCATTGTGTACCATATTGTGTGCTCGCGCAAAAATAGTATTCAGGTTATAGATGAGTTGCAGCGTGACCTAATATTTTGATTTGGCATTGAGAACAATGGCGGACATGGCGCACACATGTGCACAGGCAAAAATATAAACAACCAGACCAAAATAATCGAAAATATATTAAGTAAGAAAAGTCTGCTCTTAAACAGAGAAAATAATACTTTAGAAAAAAAATTTTCAGTGCATTTTCAATCTTGTATTCCTAAAAATCTATATAAGGTAAATGGTTAATTTGGCCTAAGTATCCTGTTGGGATGCGCGCGCATATACGTCACTTTGCACTTTTAGCAACTCATCTATTTACTACACGCTTTTGTCATTTTTGAAGTTAAATGGAGCATTTCAAAACTTTTAGTTCATTAAAATAGCCTTAAGCTTAAGGCACTCAACATGATCTTACTTGTGGGTCACTCCTAACAGAAATTTTAAATTTATCGTTTTACTTGAGCAGAAAATAAATTAAAAAGTAGATTTAAAAATTATTGAAAATCAAATCAAAATAATCTTCTAAAAAAGCAGTCTGCAATTCTCATTCCGCTGCTTTCCATTTGTTTGTTTATTTTTATGTTTTATGTTTGTATACGCCTTGATTTCGCCGCACCATTAAACCATCTTTTTTCCATTAATGACAATATGCTTTTTTTCGAAACAATCCTTTGTCTTTTTTGAAAGCCAAATGAAAACTTAGCATCCTAAAGGAATTAACTGTTCCTGAGCAATCTCGTCTACAGAGCTTTTTTTTCGCTTTTTGATTGCGTGCTGAGGGCGCAACCTTGTCCCCAGGGGATCTAGCCTCTTTGGCACCGAGGCTGTCAAGTAAGCACTAGTGGCATTGACATCGGCAACAAACACTAGGGGCGGACGAAAAAAATACTTCTTTCGCGTTGGTCATATATCAAAAAGTATAAAAGAAGCGCTAGGGGCTTTATTGGTTCTGACTAGCTAGCATGCGGGTAGAAATCAAATTTCGAACCGGATAGGTGACATAAGACTTATCCGGTATGCCAAACGGAATACTTCCGTCTCGACACAAAAAGGTGAAGCGATTTCGGTTAAACGGCGTCGTGTGAACAAAGGAATCAAGGATCCCGACGTTATATGATAAACAACGCTCGAGTTTCCACTTAACGTAAACGCCCTTTTGGTTTGCCTGTGTACATGTTACATTCCGGAGTGATTTCTCTCCAGAATGATATGTATGCAGCCGTGTAAACATAATGTATGTACTTATCGGACGCTTTTGAAAAATTCTTTACTGATATTGGTGTTTTGTTCTATATTATTGAATGAACGAACATATTTTTACTAAATGAATATTTCTTCAGCAAAAATGCATTTTGTTGACTTTATACTTACCCTCACTTGCTAATATAATTTTTTCTTACAAAGGAGACAAACAAGAGATACTGTTCATTGAACACAACTGTCGTTTCCTCCCTTATCGTTCTGACGCAAGATTTGGTCAAGTCGAAAGACGTGATTTTGTAAGCATTCACTTCCATGTTATTTTGCCTAGGATCACGAGCAAAAAAGAAATGTTGTAACCTTCAGGCAAGTGCACAAATTCTTCGCACAACAAATTTTTCATTATCGGTACAGTCTGGGACTGTGCTCTAGTATTTTTTGCCATTCTATTGAGGGGGCATTACTTATTTTCTATTCAGCAAAATAACATGAGATCACGCTTTGAAACTCAAATTCTCGTTGACACAAATTCGTCCCCAGTTTGTGGTTAACAATATGTGCTGTTCAGAAGTCCTAGAAACTGTCCGGCAGAGTTCAAGGTGATACATGATAGCAGTCAAAAAGCTTAAACATAAAAACATCTTTCTACCGGTAGCATCGTGTGATTCAAAAGCTGTATATACTGGATCTGTGTATGCTATTTCAAACAAATTGATTTGTTCCTTGATTTCTCGAACTCTTTCGAACATTTCTTTACATATCTTTACTATCTGCCGCAATATTTAGCTGGAATGCAGAACTAGCCAGACGAAACAGCTTGTGAGAGAGATGTAGTATATATTATATAGAGGTTGAAATGTAAAAAATATTTACAAAACATTAATATATAACATTCAAGACTACATCCACAACGCGAAAATAGCATAAATGTTCAAAGCGCCAATTTTAAAAATAAAGATCGACTTATATTTGATCTGCAAACCAGTTTCTGAGACACTACTATATAAACGTTTATTTTCACCTGTGCGCGGAAAAATGCTTCTTCATCATACATAATTTCTACAACATCACCCTTTCCTAGTGATATGAACCGCTAATTATCTCAGCATAAAGTAAAAGTGATAAAACATTGGTTAAGTACTAGATATAAAATTTTTGGTGCTTTAACTTTATTTTAAATTTCACGTTTTTTCTTACGGAAAATATTTACAGAAAATATGCCTGTGAAATTTATAGAGTTAAACAAAACTAGTTAATGTATCAGCGTTGTTGTCGCATGCTTCCCATATAGTATTTACTTTATAAAAAATATATTCAAAAACATAACGCCACACTCCTTTCGTAGCTGTTTAACCTAGTGTCGTTTTAATAAAGCTGTACATAATTTTCTCGCAAAACTAAAACGTCCAGGAGAAATAAGTTGCAAAAACAAAGGAAGACTATTAACTATCTACAACTCCGTCCTTTAAAAAATCTCAAATAAAAATAGTTGTTAAAAAAGGTCACTTGCATACTCCAAGTGTAAATTTAAGTACAAACTTCGCGAAAGTTTATGTCGCGAAATCTGTTAATACAGCTCATTCGCAAAAGTTTTTGTCTGCGCGAATGTTTTTGCATTTATACATTTGGTCCAAACCAATCATGTCTTATTTTTTAGTCTGCGTCATGTTTTCATGCTAATTTCTATTTCGATTACTTTATAGTCTACTTTTTCACTTTCACTCGTTGCCATACCTTTGGTTTCTCGTAGAAGAAACAAAAAGCCCACTCCAAGTAAACCAAATGTTCCCATGACAGCAAATGGAACAGCTTCGTGAAGAACTTTTAATCCCCTAGCAATCCAAGGTGATGAAGCAGCTCCTATTCGACTTGATACTTGCATAAAGCCCATCCCCTTTGCTCGAATATTTGAGGGATGAATCTCTGCCGACCAAGTATAGATACCGCCAAAACTGGAAGAGATAAAAAACTTGCCAATTAGACTTAAAATTATTCGAGCAATATGTCCTCCTCCTTCGCTAGGTATGAACGCAACGCTTATACAAGTTATGCTAGGAAAGAGTAGGGAATAAATAACAGTATTTTTTCGTCCAAACTTTTCACAGCAATAAGCACAAAACAACGCGGCGGGAAACTCGATGGCACTTAGCATCACATAGTTAGTATAGAGAGAACCACTTAAACCGTCTGCAGCCAACGATAAACCAAAGTATATCATCGCATTCACAAGCCAGGCACAAGAGTTTGGATTGCCATCTTTCGATGTTTAAACAGATCAAGAGGGCTGGTATGATATGAGATATCATTACCACTTTTTCCTTCGACCTGTACACCTTCAGGAATTTCTTTCTTGTTCCACCTTGCAATACGACGAAAACACTCAGCCACTTGTTCATCTTTACCGTTTAATCTCTGCCATCGAACGGATTCAGGTACAAATTTGTAGAACAACAAGACAACTATGTAGGGAGCAGTACATGCTATGAAGAGATACTTCCACTGTCGAATATAGTAGGCTTGGAGACCAAGTACACACAAAGTAAGCGTAAGAAACAACCACATGATATTTCCTGCAATTGGACAATTCTTGCACGGTAGTGCCTGGCGTGAAAAAACCCACTATGAATCCCGCGACTATAAATAAGTAAATATTAGGTGAGAACGATGTGATGAAGCCAGCAATAATAATAACAGAAACTGATGGGAAGATGATACTCTTTCTTCCAGTTTTGTCTGCAAGATATCCCAAGACTATTGCTCCTATTCCCCAACTTAAAAAGAAAATTGAAAAAGTTATATTTTATTATTTTATTATATTATTATTATATTTGTTATATATACATTGGTTTTGTATATTCCCATGAACTTCGTTGCATGTCGCATCGGGAAGTGTTTTTGCTAGGTAAGGTACCGTTGTATAGACACTCTGTACCATTAACACATTGCCAATCAGGACTTAATGCTGCAAAGTACATAATTAATATCTGATACGTCTGTGGGATTACCATCACACAAAATATTGCATTTAACAGCCATTGGAACAAACCAAACTCACCCACATGAGTAAGCATTTCGTCGATAGTGACATAATTAATTGTTGCCATTTTAGCGATTTCGCTGCTAGAAAAGAAAAAAACAAATACATTGATGCGAATCCTATCATGTGATATCGTTATCATCAAAGTTGAAGTGCTTTATGAATTCCTTATTATTTTTACCTCTATTTTAAAAGTTACAACTAAATTCCAATAGCTTTGCTAATAATCGAATCCCTAATTACGAAAATAGCTTCCACCTACGATATGTGTCCTTCGTCAGCAAATGTCACGTACAATAGTTGCTGCTAAAACGTATACAGCTTGAATTGAAAAAACCGTTAAAACAATATTTGAAGAATTTGACCTTTCGAAACAAATCTGAATAAACAGAAACGGGATTATAATTTTCGATTTTAAGAGGTTTAAACTGGAACATATTAGCATGCTTAATATATATGAAAAGCATGTTACAACTAAAGCAAGTTTCGGTTCAACGGTTGCACTTATTCTACGAACAATGTTTTTTTCATTTTGTTTTTATTTTGTTTTCTTATTAAGTTTGAGTTTGTTTGCCTCCCCGTAAATGATCCCTGTTAAACTGCGTCACACATGTTAGTAATTTACCGACGAGGATATCCTTATCTACATCGTCATTGCCAAAGTTAACTAAGCAAAAAAACACCTCCCCTTCACACTACAATGAACAATTGAATATCAACCATTTGTCAGATGCTAGTCTTCTTTAAGTCTTCTTGCTTAATCGTGTTATCTTGTTGGAGTTTAGTTTGAAGCACTCGCATTTCAGAATGCAAGTAAACAAATGTTTGTTTTGATTGGAAACGCTATATTTAGACCATGTCTATAGTTCGTCGCACTTCTTCCAAGGTACTTTTTCAAAATTATTATGTTAAGGAAGTAAATAAATGCTGTTTCACATCGAAGTTTTATAACAAAGATGGCTAAAAAAAAACAAAGGAAAGAAAGAGAAAAAGATAAATCTGAATTTTCTTGGACTGGTGACGAGGTGGAACTTTCATTACAATTAGCATTGGAATTTTCTTGGACTGGTGACGAGGTGGAACTTTTATTACAATTAGCATTGGAATTTTCTTGGACTGGTGACGAGGTGGAACTTTTATTACAATTAGCATTGGAATTTAAATCAAAAGATGAATTCGATGGCGAAAATTAGGAGTCCAGAAGATCCAAGTATGAAAATATATTGGAAATCATGCAACAACAATACTCAGAGGACATGGAAAAAATATCCAAATAAAGAATGTGTTACTAAAGATCGTATTGCTGCTAAAATGAAACACATTCGGCTCAATTTCCGGAAGGCTGCGGATGCTGGTATAAAGAGTGGTGGTGGAAGGATTGTTTTTACCTATTTCGATTTATGCAAAAATCTATGGGGTGGAGATGTAGTACTGATAACCACAAGCTTCAAATCGCAAGAGAAGATATCGCGTTTAAAACAACTATTGCAACAAATTTAAAAAAATTACAAGGAGTTACAAGCTAGCCTAACAAATATCAACACAGTTATGTCGAATATTGGTGCTGTGATACAACAAAGCGTTGATATACTTGGACCAATGTTAGCACCTCAATCGCAGCAAGCATTTGGTACATCGATGTACTCACCACCCATAGCCTCGCCCCATCTATTTTAAATAACCACAGTGTGACCTATCATCATTTCCCACAACCCAATTTCCAAGTATCGAGTCAAACAATTGGTGAAAGATCAGGATGGCAACAGAGCCAAACATAATCTTTGGCTATTTTAATTTAAATTCACCCAGCCCTTTGTTTTTACATTTGACCCTGCACAATCTCTGGCATTGGTGCGCTTGTGCTATTATCTACTCACCGCGTTGTCTGTGTATCCCTGTGCATTTGCCAATTGCCGCAGCCGTTTTAGCTTACGCACTGTTTTGTTATATCGTTTAGTCCTACATAGAAAATATTCGGTGGATCTGCGTCTCTAGAGTCCGTGTATACACGAGGAGGAAGGGAATCTGAGTACCTTTACCTTACCCTTTACGCTTTCATAGTGAAGTCTTATCTTTGTGTGAACATTTTATCGACTGTTGTATTGTCCATACATGATATCTCATTTGTCAGCCTAGTTTTTGATTTATCCAGATTACACCTAAGTGCGCGTGTTCCACGCCTCTAGCACGGCCCCTCTGCCTTGTTTGATATTCGCTACTCACAAACTGTATATTACGTCACTCACTCGAGGCGCAGTGGTTCTCTCAACCAATTAAAAAACATCATCATTACAGGTGCAATTCACTTACCTAATTATAATTACCCATACAGTCACGCAACTTAGTCTTCTTTAGTAATGGGAAAACACGTTTCTCTCTCCTTTCCTTATTGACCTTGCTAATCACTGCACGTAATTTGTCATCGTTCGCTCAACAAATCTGTTAAGCATGGCCATTAAACAAATCGAAAAAGAATTATATAGAGGTAATCTATTTGTT
Source organism: Hydractinia echinata (assembly GCA_030067915.1). NCBI lineage: Eukaryota > Metazoa > Cnidaria > Hydrozoa > Anthoathecata > Hydractiniidae > Hydractinia > Hydractinia echinata. The sequence goes on along the minus strand of JASGCC010000073.1, from coordinate 433,139 downwards.
AAAAGCAGACCCGTCATATAATGGCCGACCGCTAACGCCAGGTCGGATAGCTTTGATTTTATCATGGATCAATTTCACTACCCGAGCAGAAAGCGGTATAAGAAACAAAGCCTGTGCGTCTGACGAAGTCCTTGTTTCTTAGGTCATCCCTTTACCCACACAACATTCTTTCTTCACATACGATACTCAGAATCATCCACCAGAGAGTAGGGACACCCAATCAAAAAACATGTTCGTCTCGCCGTTTGAGATACAAAAAGAGACAACTAGTCCTGGGATCGAGGTTGCTGGGGAACAGGTAGACGGCTTATTACTAAAAAACAGAAATATGCATATAAAAAGGCTTATAAGGAAGATGCAAATTATTATATCATACAATTGTTTCCGTTTCAGAATTTTTAGCCACAATATTATTAATAAAAATAACTACACGCTAGTAATCGTTAGAGCTAGTATAATCTGTTTTGCGGTTGGTTCTTTAATTTTTGAAGCATTTTTCAGCCCAATAATAAAAACACAACTTCCAACCTCGTACCCCGCCCCTGTTGTCTCTTTTTCCATGTCTTGATATGAAAAAGAGCGTCGAGAACGAGGTTGTGTAACTTCAAAGAGAATGATTTCCAACCAAAAATCTGAGTTCGGGGACAAATCTTTTTTCGGCGGTGTTTTGACCCTCGCTCCCGCCTGCCGTAAAGCCAATCCGGATTTTTGGTCATCAACCAAAAGTACTACAGAGAAAAGGAAAGCATGGATGCGACAAAAACAAATTCTACCACTGCAGAAGAAGGAAATTTTCCTGCGTTTGGACATTCTTCTTTGCAAGATTTTTCAAAGGTAGTATTAAAACATTCATGTCCATGTTAAGCATAAATCATTTTTGTAAATGTGATAGTTAGCTTATCGGTATGCTAAGTGCGAATGTCTCTTTTAGCTAGCTACACAGCTAGCAATTGCATGCACTCCCCTGTCCTGAATCATTATTTGTCTGGCCATCTAAATGACAAATGTTCTGTAGCTAACTATTTATAATCTTAGGTCCCTACCTTTATGTTTTTTGTCAAAGTTATGTGCAAGGCTTTTGGATGGAATACAATGTTTGATATACCCTGCCCAGGCCATGGCTGTTTCGTAGCGGACAAAAATGTTACGAAAAAATAATTCGATTTACGCTCTCAGTTAAAACAGGATACCTCAAGAACGATATAAGATTTTTATATTCTGTAAAAAGAATAATAATCTCAGATAAATTGTCCATATTATTAAAAGAAAAAAAAATGTCCGAAATTGGTAAATTTAGGCCAAAATGTCTAAAAATGTCTTAAAAATTATCATTTTGATGAATGTCTTCCACAATATCTCTGGAATAAAGTTAAGAAAACACATTTTTTAGGGTCCACAGGTTAGGTTAAATATCTGGAATGAAAATTACTTAATTTTATTACTCTCCGAAATTGTCCAAAGGGTTATTTTTGGGCCAAATGTGAGAAATATGTGAAAAACAGCCTTTAGAAGCCTCAATGTATGCTTAATGTTCGTTTATTAGCTGAATAAAAAACATTACTGTGGATTCTAAGGCCATTAAAGATGATGTAGATGAAATATTAGTCTGTCCGAAATTGTCCAAAGGGTTATTTTTGGGCCAAATGTGAGAATGTGTATTGTTTCAGTAAAATTAAAACAATACAAAAAAAGTTTCAATAACTTAAAAAATGATAAAAATACAAAATTTCAAAAAAAATTGTGGAAACCCTTTTAATTTTGTCCGTGGTTTGACCGTAGCGAAACAGCCTTGAGGCTTGGACAGGGGTAAAATCTCTGGCGTGCGGGCCATCACACGCCAAAATCTTTTGGCGAGTGCAACAGACTGCACGCCATAAAGTAAAGTTAGGCGTGCGTAGTACACGCCTTAAATACTTGGCAAGCACACGTTTTTTTTCTATCATTCAAAAACTGTACGGAAGTGGGACCTCTGAATTTCTTTATCTCGCAATTGATGCAAGACTTCGGCTATTTTAAGAGGTGGGGGGACAGACAGAAGTGTGGTGAACCCCAAACACTGACGCTACCTAGTAATTACTTGACGGTCGATCATCAGTTGTGACACTAGCGTTAAACTTGTTACCTCAGCAGCCCTCAAAATAATTTTTGGAGACTCGTCGGACAAAATGTCCGCCACATCTCCAGCAGCTTGGTCGGACATGTTCGTAGCTCGTTTCGAACTTTCGTCGGACAAAACGTCCGATAGATTTCCATCTTGGTCGGACACTTTTAGATCTCAGAGTTATTGAATAGTCCTTTTAATCCATAAGCAAGCCTATTCATAGCCAACCTGACCATCCTAGCTAATTCACCGACTCCTGACTTAGTTAAAAGAACTACGTAGACATGAATCTCTATTGCCTGGCCCTTTCGTCGTTGGTAACCAGGTCTTACACAAGAAATCCAGCCATGAGGTTCTTAACTAATGCGGAGGTGAACGCCGACGGAGCACGGATAAAGGAAGTCTTCAAAACTGCACTTACAGACGGAACAGACACACATAATTATTTTCAAGCACAAGCGACCGGTGTTCTATTACCAGTTCAAATGCTCTCAGTCGGAGATGTTTCATAATAAAATAAATAAAATATTTTTTTTGAGACCATGGAGTGTTGCAAGTTTTCTTTAGCAACAACATTTTTGCGATTTAATTGGCTTATTAAAATGCGCAGCCTTACACTTACACTTATTACTTACTTATTACTTACACTTACACCTATTACTTGTGGTAAGTGTGATCATGATTAAGAAACTTCCATGATGGCACATGGCAGATAAAAACAAAACGAAATAGATGCTGAACGAAGGTTGATTAAAAAAGACAGATTATATTTGAATTATCTCGTTATTTTGCATGTTTCGATTTTAAATTTTTGAAGTTATAATAGGGGAGATGTAGCTACAGAAATGCTTTTGCAGTCTCCAGTGTTTGGGGTTCACTGGTTAAATCGTCCCCACCTTTTAAGAACACGCCAAAATACTTTCTAGGTGTGCAGAGGCGTGCGTGTGCGATTGCATGCCATTTCTGTCCAAGCCTGCTGCCCGTTAAATAAACCATTATAGCTAATAAACACTTCTGCCATATGAGTTATGTTGGGTCACATAACTTTTATTGATATACATGTTGACATAAACTGTGTTTATGTTCCCATAGGGTGCTAAGATAAATCATTGGTGCCTTGTGACAGTTTTTTTATGGATTTTTAAACGGATGTCAGCTTTTCCAGGTTAAATTTTTATTTAAAAAAAAAAAATGCTGTTCCCACCCAAAATGCCCCTGTGGTTTTCTGCCGTTTTGTAGTGAGTTGCAGCCCTCGTTCAGAAGGATAATCGCAAAACTCTTAGGAAAGGGTGGAATATGATTATTTTAAAAAAAAAATGTCTTTTAGATGTTTGGGGATGGGATTTTAACCATGATGTCTGGCAAAATATTCTTTGCCAAAAACAAGCCGCATGGAGACTTTAAACTGTGACGTATAGTTATTTTCCAGAATTACATTAGTTTCATACTTCTTATTATTATATTTAGACTGTTCTACAAAAGGTAGTGTATGCTACACAACGTGCTAATGCTTTGGCAGGTCTATCAGAGGATTTTGAATACTGGAATAGTTTCCCAGACTTCCGAGAATATTCCACGGAGCAAGGAGCACGTGTAGTAAACAAGTAAGTAACAGTTAAAATAACCTTTTTGGGCCATTTACAAGCCTCTTTGTAAGTTATTGTGGAGCAAATTTGTTTAGGGAAAGATAATTAACAAGATGCAATTTTATTTTGTTGTTGCAATGTGACATTTCACAATGATTCTATATTTTTATTTAACAATATGAAGATAATATTTTTGAGGGAATAGACGTGACCTATTAGAAAAACTCAGCTTCAGAAATTCTTAATCACTCACTCGCAATTGCTCCTGTGTTTTAAGAAAATAATGCCTTTGTACACAAATAAATCGAAATTGATATCATTTAAGCAAGAGTTCAAAAAGGTTATGTGCCAAAAAAGTGTGTTTTCAGAGCAGAAATGCTTTTTTTGCTTTTACTGTGGTAATTTGCATTTTAGCACACTCAGAGCTCTTTTTGCTCAAAACTCTAAATTCAATTCAAATGTCACAAAAAATGAAAAATGGAAGCATTTGGATTTTGCTCCTAAAAGCTCACTAAATAAATTTCACGTTTTTATCACTGAGCAAAGTATAAAGTGGAGACTTTTTTCAGTTTTCAAAATCAAAAAAGACAATAGTGTTAAGTCAGGTCAAAATAATATGTCCATTTTTCTCTGTGGGGATGTGACACTCATTTGCTATTATGTTGTATAAATTATAGTATTGGTGGATTGTTCCGCCATCATGCAGTTCAATGTGCTTGGTCATCAGGAACAACATCATTTAAAGATGTTGAGGAGCGTTTTGAAAGACTTGTTGATGCGAATGATATAATGTTAGAAAATGTGGTGAGTGGTTATAATTAGTAACTATGGCTACGTCAAAAAATTAACTTATAGTCATTAAAGTGTTAAAAACTACATTTTTTTTCTTTATTAGAACATTTTTTATAAGAAATTTATACTTATATTTGGCCAAAATTAAAGAACACTCGAAGAACATAAAATTTTTAGGCTTCCAAATTTTACAAATATTTTATCCATAAAACACATATAGGAATTATATTTTGTCGCTGGGTCTTTTTTAAAAAAGAGAAGCTGAAATAGCTTTTAAGAAAGCTCAAGTCGACAGTATTTTTTGTTTAAGAACATAATTCTAAGAAGAAAAATTTCAGCCTCAATTTCTCTGAAAATAAACTGTCCAGCCTTGAAATTCAGAACCTTAAAATATAGGAATATTTCTACCAAAACAAAAAAATATTTTTAAAACCTTTAAAGTGTTTTTTAAAAATGACTGCTGTTATAGAACAGTTGATTACTACAGTGGAAAAGAAAATATAATATATATAATTATTATAACTAATTATTGCATATTATGGAATCTAACTTTATTCTGATATAAATTTTAGTAACCTGTCAAGTTACTGCATTGTATTGTTTTGAACTGAATAAGATTTTATAATAATCTGAGCACATCATTTTTGTAAAGTGGCGTGTTTGCAGCACTCCAGTCAGGGGTGCAATGCACTGTACTCCACTACTTCTGTTCACATCCAGAACCATTTCCAGTACTCTCAGTATTTCAAAAGCTTTAATAAGTCTAGTTGAAATACCAAGTCCATTGCATTGAAGAGTCCATGAAGGAGGATATTTTTTTTTTTAGAATATTCCAGTTACACATTGTTCTTATATATTGTTATATGTTTTAAAAAATACGTTGTACTTTCTACTACTTTACTTTCATTATTCAAAGGGATCTCTTCTTGATGAGGCTTCTGGTCTAAAGAAAAATGACAAACCCATATTACCTCCTTCCATGAAACAGAGCAGTCCTATTGTGTCAAGTTGGAATAAAAGACAGGTAAATTGACGACTACAATACTTTAAACATAGAATGAAATAAATTGACTTTGTTTCAGGTTGCCAGCCCATCTGTTATATTTAGGGTGAATCTGGTGGGAATAGACAATCTACCTACAAACTTCTAATGGCGAAAAATATAGAGCGACCACAGTTAAAATGGTTAGATAAGATTGATAACTGCAATACACCCTTCATGCCATACTTGAAAAGAAAACCAAATGCAGTAAAAGAACTGGAATGTAAGTTATTAACCATTCTTTGCATATAAATAAGTGTTATGGAAACAAGTATTTATTCGTATGTAATGGTGGTTATGTGCTTAATTTAATAGTGGTGTTAATGAATTAGAGAACTTAAATATATAAAGGTAAAAATAATAAGAAATATATAACATAGCGGATGTTTACCTATTCTGTTCATCTGATTGTAGCCTCTCTTATCACTTTGATTTTTTTTGCGTTTTTAATTAAATCTCTTTTTCGGTGCAGTGACAAGCGCTTTTAATATTTTTTCACTTTTGTGTAACCATAAAGTTTATTTGTGTGTATAGATGATGCAATGGAAACAGATGATGTAGTTGCTGACTTTATACACCAGCAAAGGATAGGGGGAGAGAAATATGATAATATCAAGTAAGTATTAGAAACATTAAATTTCATTTGTTTCAGTCATTTCTTAACTGTCCAGTTTTTCGCCTTTGATAAAATAATGGTTACCATGGCCCCGGGAATTCCAAAAAATTCTGGAAAAAAGAAGCTTACCGTGAAAAATTCCTGGAATTTTAAGAAAATAATGAAAATCCAGAAATGTAAATCTTTTTTCAAACCTTATGGAAATTTCCTTGAAAGGTACTAAAACAAGTTTTTTATCTTAAGTCCTGAAATTCTTGGACATTTATAATGGTTAGCAAATTTGTCTGGGAATCGTCCTGAAATCTCAAAACATTTGTCATGGAAAAATAAGAAAAATGTCCTGCTAAGAAACTTGTATTATTTTGAAGTTTGTTGTTTTACAGCACATTAGAAATATCTCATGAAAAAAGGTTTAAATGTTAAAGTTGTTAAAAAGTTTGTTTCTAATGTTGTGCAGATATATAACTCAAAATACCTGGGTAATTGAATTAGAAAGAATGTTTAGCTAAAAAAGGAATTGATTATTATGCAACAAGGTTTGTGCACCAGTAATCTGCTAAAAGGTCATGGAGATGTTTGAATCCTAAATTTAAATATGGTACCAACATCTGAGTATTTTGAAGTTTGTCGTTTTACAGCACATTAGAAATATCTCATGAAAAAAGGTTTAAGTGTTAAAGTTGTTAAAAAGTTTGTTTCTAATGTTGTGCAGATATATTAACTCATAATCGTGTAGAATTGCTTTTGTTTTTATCCAGTTTCACAGAATATTTTAGAAATTTTGGCAATTCTTAGTTTTTATGACAAATGATCTATAAAAAATTGTTTCTCGAAGGTGTGTTTATTTGAGAGGGGCATGTCTATTTTATAAGGAGATTTTCATTCAAGCAAATACAGTACAGATGTGGCAGTATTTTCTTGCCAAATGTAGGGTTCATAATATTCTGGACTTCATGATAAAATTCACGATATTCAATATTTAATGTGATTTGTTTATTTGTTTGTTTGTTTGTTAGTCATCCATATGAGTACGAGATTTCACACTTCGAACTGAATGATTGGCAGTTAGAAGAAACACCTCCACAGGTAAAATCACAACATGTAGTTAAAAGGATTGACAGCAGTTGTTCAAATAGGAAGAATATTATATGCGTAAAACGAACTCATTTTAATGTGGGCCAGGGTTGAAAGCAACGTGTAGAAGAAGTTGCTAAAACTTGTTTTATGATATCATTTATCACATAATCATTCTTTTAGAGAATTGTATTTAGATTGTGTATAAGATTATCCAGGTTTACTTTCAAAAATTTCAGTCTGGCTAGTTGCCTAGGTTTGAGCCGAACCTCAGTCTTAAACAACCTAGTTGCTTATAAAACGTGTGTCTCTCATAAAAATTCTTCTTGTAATCCCTGTATCCAAAATAATTGTGGTTTTTGTTGTAGGCATATTCCCAATTACAAGAAACATCTCTCTCCTATGTCGATTCACAAGTGCTGTTAGATGATATGATGAATAAACTCAAACAGGCTAAAGAAATTGCCATTGATTTAGAGGTAGGAGCAAAAAATGTGTTACTAAAAAAATTTTATTTAAAGAAATTTAAATGACCATGTTAATGTTTGTGTTTTAGCATCACTCTTACCGTTCATTCCAAGGTTTTGTATGTTTGATGCAAATTTCAACTCGTACAGAAGATTTCATAGTTGATACATTAAAGCTTCGAGATGAGTTACATGTACTCAATGATGTCTTCACTGATCCAACTATTGTTAAAGTAAGTTTAAATAACCAGTTGTTATAGTCAGAGAGAGTATTTCAACAGACTTTTTATGTATAGCTTATAATTAAAACGTCACAAAAATGGAATGTTTTTGGTATGGAGCTTGTAATTTTTCTATGGTATAAAGGCTAAGAAAAATTAATTTACCTTGCCTTCCGAAAGGCTTTACAGTATGTTTGGAATCTAATGGTGGCTTTCACAAAAAGTTTGCACAGTGAACATAAAAAAACAGTGTGACATACCAATGATAACATTTTTAAATAAAAAACACTCTGTTTTTGAGATAGCATTTATTGGAACATATAAGAAATACCTACCTGACACTATTTTTGGTCTCACTCAGTTCAAAACTGACAGTTGTTTTGAAAACAAAAGTTTTCAGAACAACTGTCAGAATGAGCACTCACTAGTGCTTATTTTTTTACAAGTTTATGAAGGAAATAAAATGGCTCAAACCTTCGAAAAATGTGTTCATTATTAAAATATGTACATTGAACCAAATCTAAAAGATATTTATTGTTTTTGTTTTTGTTTATTTGAGAAGGTAACCAGCCAATTTTGATGAATCGCAACATTCTATCCCTTTAACTGTTATTGACTAAACTAAACTACAGCTTCTCTTAGCATAATTTCTTTTGTCCAGGTACTTCATGGTGCAGACATGGATATCGGTTGGTTGCAACGTGATTTCGGTGTTTACATTGTAAATATGTTTGATACTGGACAAGCTGCTCGAACATTACATGAAGAAAGATTCTCACTGGCTCACCTACTGCATAAGTACTGTGATGTAACTGCACAAAAGCAATTCCAGTTGGCTGATTGGAGGATAAGGTACACATGATATATTTACATTTAGTATAAATATTTTGTTCGTTTTATTTACTTTTCTCATCAACTAATCCCCTTGTTCTTATAATTATTGTAAAATAAATTAAACGGACCACACGCTCTTAAACATGGCTGATTTTGTATAACTGTATTTACTACAAGAGCTTGCAGCACTATGAATTTGTTAGAAAATAGATTACAATGTTTATTAGAATGGTTTGAAGGTTGAATAAAGTTCATAATTACAGATTTATAGTGTATTGGCTTGACTGCAAAACAAAATATGATGTATGGTGAAAGTTAAAAACTTGTTTTTGGCTATTTTTTGTTAAGTAAAAAAGGCTTTGTAAGTTATACATTTACAATGGTTGTATACTAGCCATAGTTACCACTAATGCGCCCCGAATTGCTAATAACGATTTAAAAAATACGAATTTAGAACGGGATCGAAATTTAAAATGGAAAATAGTGGATGTTTCATGTAACTGCGTGATAACGGGTATGATAACAGAAATGCAGAACGGAATCGAATAGAGACTTGTGGATAAGCTTATTGCCGAGGAGGGGAAAAATTATAAATAAGAAGCCCTGCGGCTTGAAGATTTCCGTCATTAGCCTTGAAGATTCTAATTTTGAAGTATAGACCTTGGAAACGGAGAACAATGGGGTATATAAACAAATCATAAGTATCCTAATTCTCAATTATTATTGTCACTAACCTAAAATACAACGCAATAAATAAAAAATAAGAAATAATTTTTTACATATAGATAGTATATATTCTAAAAACTTTCTGGATATTTTTATAACTGATCTCAAAAATTCTTGAAATTCTAGGATACATGATTGTGATGTATGAACTTGACGATTCGAATATAATAACTTCTGAACAAGTTCAATTTCAATGAATTATTACTCAATAATTTACCAATAAAATCCTTCAAAATTTACTCTCTCGTTAAAGATTTTTCAAAAATGCTGATGGTGCATGGTTTGATAACAGTTTATCTGAAAAAGAAAGTACAGAGGGAATTTATTAAAAAGATACATATCAATGCCATGTGATGCACAAGGTATATTATATATATAAATATATATATAAATGTAATCAAGCTGGCTTTTGATATCATTGTTAAACAAGTAACATATTAAGCAGGTGATACATGATTTTCAAACCTGTGGACAATACAGGATTTAACTTGTTGATTAATTGAATTGAACAAATTAGATTGTTTATTATCCTTTTTTGATTTTAAGAAAATTGATTGGTCATTGTTAAAAGTTGAACATATCTAACCTTTGAAATTTCAAATTGAATTTAACAAGTTGAAACAAAAAAGGGTAAACATACAATTAAAAAATTTGTCAGATTTGATAAATCGATGGTCCTTTTTATGAGATTTTAAAAAATCAAGTCTTTTCTAAGAAATCTTAGAAAAATATTTTGTGATGCTTTGGTTGAGTTCAAGAAAGGTATTTAATTATAACTATTTTGTGTAGCTAGCTAGCTGGCTAGCTTGATAGATAGTAAAAGTAATTTTGGAAGAATTTAAAAATAATAGTATTTACCTAGCTACATCAGTAAAGCTACTACGACAAGCCAGATCAGGAAGGGAAGACCAACAAAATGTAAGCAGTTTTAGTCATGGCCAAACACGGAATGTTCTGTTCTGGATTGACTTTTTTTATCGCAGTCAAATCCTTAGGGACAATAGACATCATAATGTACCCTAACATCAGATAACAACCTTTTAATAGATATAACATCCTTCTTCAAAGTTTAAGAAATGTATCAACGACACAAGAAAAAGTTATAAATTTGATGCATTCATAAATTGCAGTTTAATTTCATATAGGACATAAGTAATACTTACTTACTGTTAACAGGTTTAGCAACACAACATGGTTTAGACGTTCAGACCAATGTTCAGACAAAAACAAATATTTTCTTGAAGATAACTTCACGTGGGCTGCAACCACATTAAACGAGGCAAACGAAGCTCCGTATTACAAAGCTCCATACTAGCATAACAAAAGAATCTCGATTAACATTTTTTATTGCATTCAAATCTTTAGAGACAACAAGGACACCAAGACAAAAAAAGTTTTGCTCGATGAGTGTTTTTTTTGTCTTGGTGGTACCAAACACACAGGTTGTTTCATATCAGAGCCGGATTGGATGATCGAGCAGAAGTCCCCCGCGAAGTAGAGAGTGGAAAAAAAATTTTGCCATACACAACACAAACACTATATACCTGCGGTCCACTAAATGTGCGCCCCTTCGGCTGGGCGCAATTACAGAATGGAACTATGACTAGCTTGTAAAATTGAATAAAATCACACTAGCTCAGCCTACAAACGTGAAAATGTTTTTCCATGAACAATTATCACTAAAAACACAGTTTACACCTGTTTTTACTTTTAAAGTTCAAAAATTAATCTTCAGTGAGATAAAATTTATCTTCAGTGGATATAACCAATATTATAATACCCTTATACGTCTGTCATGCAAAATGGTACTGCAAGTAGCGAGGCTTCTTTGATCTTGCCGTGAAGTCCTTAAAAAAGCGGGTTTTAATTTTTTTTGTTATATGTTAGTATGCTATTTGTTTTTTATTCATTAATAATTAAAAAGAATAGTTATGATTAACGTTTTTTAAAAAATAAATGTGTTATTAAAAACAAGAAAAAATTTCAAAAATCATAAAATTTGAATAACACCATTTTAATTATGAACCCCTGTACACTTTGTTATCCGTTCTATTGTTGAGAGTGCAACAAAGTTCAAAGTGATGACGACATGCTTAGTGGACAATCTAATGTAATGGTGGCCATTTTGAAGGATTATAGGTCGTTTTTTGGACCTTTTTCTTTTTTAAAAGCTTTGTATTGTGCTTTTTATATGTTTTGCATCTTAAGATAAAAATATTGTCATATTTTCTAGCTAATAAATCTTAAACAAACCAATTTTAAGATATTGACTACAAACGTAGACTTTAAGGGAGCATGCTCTAACTATCCAGCTACCTAGCCTTTAAACCGAAGTTGCAATAAAGTTTTTTTAAAGGATGTTACGCCTATACAGATATGCAAGATGGTTTACCTGTACTAAGTGCACAGCTTGGTGTCATGATTAATTTTTGAACATTAAAATGGGGTAAAAACAGGTGTAAACTGTGTTTTTATTTTCAGATTTTACAAAAACTTTTCCACAAAATAAAATTGCTGTGTATAAAGCAACGTCTGGTCACCTTTTCTGAGAAGAGGTTTAGATAACTTTTATTATGCATGTTATTTTTACCGTGAATCTTCGTGTAATATTGTAACCACGATTGCCAACAATCTGGATAATAAAAACTGCTTATACAAGGAAGTACATAATAAAACATTACTGAAAGTTGTTGTGCCCTTTTTGGCACTTCCACAACGGACTTTGTAATGCAACTTGTAAATTTGCTATATAATACCATTTTTTCATTCTCTCTTCGAGTTCCATCCAGTGGTACAATAGTTCTTTGATGGAGTAAGTTAAAAATTTCATTTGTGCAGTGGGAAGATTATAAGTTGGAAAACTATCCAATAAAGTAATAACTAGACATATTTATGAATTAGAAAATACCAATGAATTTGCCAATGAAGGTGGTACTGACGTGCCTATTGGCATGGAATATTTTTTTTATAAGTTAAGAGTTATGACTAGACTTAAATATTACAAGCGATGCAACGATCATGTTTTTGTTTTTGTTTACAGACCGCTGCCAGATGAGATGATGAGGTATGCACGTGAGGATACCCACTATCTGCTTTATATTTATGATGTGTTACGAAATAAGCTGATCTCACATGGCAACGAAATGAAGAACCTGCTGAGAAGCGTTTATTCAAAAAGTTCTGCCATTTGTTCTACGGTTTGTGATGTTTTGCTACCTCTTTCCAGAATTTTATAGTTTTTTTATCATTTTTGTTATTTCATGGTTAAGTGGATATTTATCCATAACGAATGTGCTTAAATTCTCCACGCAATTACAACTTTGGGGATACCATTTTACAGGGATAATTATCATTATTGAGGTTCCTACTTTACGAGCTGCACTTTAAGGCCCTGGGTTTATATTGAGAGATAAAGAATGACCTGTTTAAAATGCAGTTTATGTCATTAGGAATTTGATATTTAACCATTTTCTGTAATACAATTAAGGAAAAGTGCATCAAGGGAAAAATGTATTGTCAACAGCTGGAAAACAACCTGTTTTCCCACAACATGTTTTTTCAGCAACTGTATAGTTTCATCTCTAACCTAAGAGGGACGATGTAGCCACGAGTGTTAAAATATGTTTGAATTCTCTTTATGACAACAGCTAAGAAATACAACCTAACCCAAACACAATTGAAACAACGTATTCCACGGAAAAATACGCGCATTAAATATAATTTTTGAAACGAATTTGTTTCTTTTTTAGATTTATCACAAGCCCATGTTCTTTCCTGATTCTCATTTTGCCGTGTACAAGAAATATAGAGGAAGATTGAACCCGAAACAGGTTTGAATATAAAGCTTTTTTATTTAAGGTTTGACACGAACGAGTGTTTGTGTAGAGTTCCAAGGTAGTATTCCGTGTAACTGTATCGAATGTTGTGTAACTGTATCGAATGTTGTGTAACTGTATCGAATGTTGTGTAACTGTATCGAATGTTGTGTAACTGTATCGAATGTTGTGTAACTGTATCGAATGTTGTGTAACTGTATCGAATGTTGTGTAACTGTATCGAATGTTGTGTAACTGTATCGAATGTTGTGTAACTGTATCGAATGTTGTGTAACTGTATCGAATGTTGTGTAACTGTATCGAATGTTGTGTAACTGTATCGAATGTTGTGTAACTGTATCGAATGTTGTGTAACTGTATCGAATGTTGTGTAACTGTATCGAATGTTGTGTAACTGTATCGAATGTTGTGTAACTGTATCGAATGTTGTGTAACTGTATCGAATGTTGTGTAACTGTATCGAATGTTGTGTAACTGTATCGAATGTTGTGTAACTGTATCGAATGTTGTGTAACTGTATCGAATTTTGTGTAACTGTATCGAATGTTGTGTAACTGTATCGAATGTTGTGTAACTATATCGAATGTTGTGTAACTGTATCGAATGTTGTGTAACTGTATCGAATGTTGTGTAACTGTATCGAATGTTGTGTAACTGTATCGAATGTTGTGTAACTGTATCGAATGTTGTGTAACTGTATCGAATGTTGTGTAACTGTATCGAATGTTGTGTAAAGGACTTAATTCTGCTAGGCTTATTACCACATTGTGTTATACATAGAAAACATAGTATTTTTTTGTGATTTAGCTTGAATGCTTAAGACTTGTTTATGGCTGGCGTGACAAAACTGCTCGTGAAGAGGACGAGAGTTATGGGTAATTTCTTTTTGTTACCATTTGACTTCTGAGTTTTGATTGGTTCATTTCAAATCTAGTTTTTTATCTCCAGCTTTGCATATTATTTTCTTTTTCAGTTACACTTTGCCGAATCACATGATGTTTCAAATTGCAGAAAATTTACCAAAGTACTTCTTGTTTTTTTCCTCTTACATTCGTTTGCGCCTACTCTTTCGTTTGTTTTCACGTTTTCTCAGGGATTGTTTTAATAACACTATCCTGAAGTTATTTTGAAACCTGTTTTTTCTTTAGGGAACCACCTGGAATAATAGCATGCTGCAATCCTGTCCCTCCATTAGTGAAGCAACGAGTAATGGATATACACCAACTGGTTTTGCAGGCTAGAGAATTTGATCCAGTTAAGGTATGAATACACCCTTAATTCCTGCTGGGCCTTATTTAAGATAACAACATAAATAAAATTTTAAAAGTTATTGATTTGCGTCATGTATTTGCAGCCATAGCAGTACTAAAATTCGATGTGTATTGTCTCTAACCTCAATGATTGACTTTGATATTGTTTGGACCTGTAGACACGGCCAGTGATGACCGAAACAACGGAACATAGGGAGCAGGTGTGTACTTTCTTTCTCACCTTATTTGCATGGTTTATTTTGATTCAATATTAACTCAAGACTCTTTTATTTTGTAGAGCGATGCTACAGACGTCCTTCAAACAAAATGTGAGTAACACCCGTTTCTAGAATATTATTTCTTACACAACACTGTGCAGGCTATATCTTCATTTGTCATACGTTGTAAGAAATTCTCTTTGAAACTTTTTTGTATGGAAATTAACTTAACATCCTGATCATCTTAGTCTAAAAACATAGTGTTGAATGTTTTAAAGCCTTCAAGGAGGGCTCGGCAAAGATTTGTCCACGCCTTTATCAAACAGCAGTTAGGCTTAAGATTATCTGGGCTAGACATGGCGCAGTACGGCGTATAAATAGGCTTTCGAGGAACTAAAACACTGAAACTCTCCAACAAATTGTTAAATTGATTCTGGCTTAAAGTCTGCTGTGTTGATCTGACATCAGTTGTTCTTCTTTAGTTGCTTCTTCTGTGTATCACACTAAAACTGGTTTTGAAATCTACGATATCACTGGACCTCCCGTCACCATAAGGAAGCCATCGTTAACTGCATTTGAAGAAATGGTAAAGGTACCTTTCTTCTTTTTTTATAAACCCAAGATCATATAGTTGGAGTATGATCCTCTAAAACATCGCTGAACATAACAAATTAAACTAGCAAATGCAGTACTTAATTCCTTTATATGTATTTAGTTATATATATATCATATATTTTTCTTTTAATTAGTCTGCCTTTACCTTTAATTGTTAAAGTCTGCATTTTATTTGGAAAGAGAGCCGAATCACATTCAACGTACATCTTCGTCTTTTCTCTTCTTGTGTGAACTCAGAAGTATTGAGGCTACAAATCTCATCTCAAAGACAGCAACTTATGTTTTAAACGTGCAATAAATACAAAATGTTTTAAACTATTTTAGGATCATTTAGAAATCACCGAAGGGAAAAGAAAAGCAAAAGAAATAATGTCAGTGCTTAGGAGTCCGTTTGAAATGGTAAGGGTAAAAGAAAAGTACAATGCAAAGTTGCTTTAATATTTCGTATTCTTATGCTACTTGGTTTTCTAGTATTTACCAAACACAGGCAAGGAAGCTGTCAATCCCAACACTGTAAGTATTTAGAGAATGTAATTTTTTACGCTACGACGAGGTCTGATCTTTCGCTTACCTGCGCCATGTTGCTGGAAGCAAAAGTACAGATGATGATACACACGGTACATAAACACGCACACGTGCTTTCTAGATTAATCAAACATGGCAGACGGCTAGCAAGGAAAAATTAAATATCGTTGAGCAGAACGAGGAATTAATTCCTGTAAAAGGTACAAAGCTTTGATATGTGATAATGTTAAATGACAAGCTTCAGAAAGCAATTTGTTATGGGTTGTTCTGAATAAAACAGAACAGTTCTTTTAGTTATAATGCACGCCTTTGTTTGATTTCTGTGTTCAGATCACGTGGTTCAGATCACGTGGTTCAGATCACGTGGTTCAGATCACGTGGTTCAGATCACGTGGTTCAGATCACGTAGTTAAGATTTGTTTGAACAGAATGCAGTTATTAGTAGTAACCTTTATTAACGCATCCTAAAAAACACGTGAAGTTACTTTACAGTCAATACAGCTTTAATTCCGCCGAAAACTTGAAAATCGTGTAGTTTTAACAGATGATGGTACTGTTGTATGTAAACGTTTTTTGTTTTGTTTCTTAGAAGTTCCAAAAAAAGAGAAAAGAAAGTCGAATGAGATGATTACATCCGAAGAACAAACTTTGAGAGAAATGGTAAAGTATCATTGCTTGCTTTTCTGTTTGTCTTGTTATTTTGAAACCACTCTTATTCGCGCGTATCGTTTTTGCCCCGCTTTGATGTTACACCATGTTTACAAGCGAATGGAAACGAATTTCACTCAAAACCAAACCTATCCGATATGCGAATGATTCTGTATGGCTTCGCTCCCATGCTTTAGCGCATCGTGCAGACGGAAGTAGCAAAACAAAATGGTAGCCTTAAAAGTAAACAGACGTTAACTCACCTTATTATATTTTGGACTAATTTCTCTCCGCGACGTGTGAACATGTTCTTAGACAGCACGTATCATGTATCTTTTGGAAGCATGCATGCAAAGTTGTGTTATAATAGGAGACATTCTTCCTTTATACTAATTCTGACTTTAAAATATAAAGCATTTTTAATTTCATAAAAATCCAGGCGATGGTTTTATGCAGGTGTGTTTAATCAAGTTGTATGATCAATTCATTTTTTTAGCTGCCAAAGAAGAAAAGACAAAAAGAGAATTCAGACATCACATCGACGCAAAAACCGGTTGAGAAAGTAACATACGACAAAACAGTAAAAGGGTCATCAGATTATGTGCCTTTTAATTACTCGAAAAGCGATTTAAAGAAATTCACGTGTATGTATTAATGTTGAGTATTTAGTATTGTTAAGTTAAGTTCCGAAATCAATTGAGACAGTTCTTCTATATGCACAGCGACTTGAGTTTTTTTGATACCATTTAAGGTGGAGAGTAGTGTGGGAGAGTGCATGAAACAAATCTTCTTAAAGCCAGGTTTCCATTTGTCAAAAAGTAAAAAATATTCTGTGGAAAAAGTTGCGAAAATATGTTCGAAATTTGATAAACTGTGTCATTGGAATTGTATTTAAACCCGTGAAAGAATCCACTTCTTTATCACAAAAAGGTTTATTAGTTGATATTTTCATTAGGAGGGCTGAAAAAAAAAACGTTTCAAACGAAAACCCGTGAAGGAATCGACTCAAAAACATTTAAAATTCATGGTATGTTTCATCACAAAATGTATTGTTGTCAATTTCATTAAAGAGACACGAACAATGAATTAAAACTTTTGAACGAAATAGACAACAATAATAACAACGTTAATTACCTGTGACTTTACTCGTACAATAACTTATAACAAAGCACTCGTCACGGTACATTTAAATTAGTATGCAATAAAATTCCCAACTAATGAAATCACTTTATTTTATCCTATGATTTGTTCTAGCCAATTAAAATCGTAAACAAATCTTTTATAAAATACAAAAAAAATTTATAGGGGATGTTTTACAGACGCTTTTAAAGAAAATTGTAAAATAATATAATCCACTTTGCCTGTACGGACGGACAGATAGACATGGTAGCCTTAAATGCACTTGGTTTCAAAATGCTTGAAGGTATTTTAATACAAGAGTAAAAAGAGTTCGAGATTATGCTCGAAAATACGGCATACTTAAATTACTACTTCAAATACTATTGGTTAGCATTTTTTCTTTAAAAAATTTGAATTATCAGACGTTGTGAACGAAATGTTATTTTTTACAGCTGGCCAAACCTTAACGCCGATGGAAGTAATCGAAGTAACGCAAGAACCAAAATTTGTAAGTTCTTTAATACTTTTTAAGACCTGGTAAACGTTAACTGCTGTACTATGTCTTGGTAATTGTTTTCAGGGGAAAGTTGTTCGTACGAAAGTCCACTCGAAATCTGGTGCACGTTCCATGACGTACAAATGAAAAGAAGTGAGTATATTCTCAAAATAACGTTTAATTGTCAGTGTAAATTTTTGCAGATCTTATTTTTGCGGCATTTTATATTTTTACGATTGACTACATTTTCTAAAAATTTGAATTAACTGCGAATAGCAAAGTTTCAGTAATTTTAGTAGAGACAAAATCGGAATCTTGCCTAATCTTTCCTGGTTATTTGGTATTCATGTTGAACCTTTTTTGTTTTAGTATACGGTGGACAATGACGATTGCAGAATCGTGTACTATGTTTTTATATTTTTAATACACTATACCTAATCCAGAATCGCGTTTTTGATGTTCATGTATGATCGACCTGCTTAGAAGATATTTTTGAAATGTTTGTTGGACATTCCCCTCATACAGTCAAACATTTAAATTCATAATTCTATAACAAAATTTCATGGTTGGATACCTGGCACACTGAAAAAAAGTTTATGCTTAGCTTTAAAATATAAACCAGCTATCCAGCTCGATGGTACCCCATTATTATTTACAAAACCAATCAGGAGGTACAACTCTTTAAAAATGGTTTTCGTCTTGCCAAAACTTCAAAAAAGTGAAAGAGTTTTTATAAGGTACGTCTTCAATAAAAAGAGAAAGATATAGCTGACTGTGAGGCTGTGTTAGCTATCAACAGGCTGGTAGCATGTTTTTATATCAAAGTTGCAAGAAAGTTTTTGTTTTAAAAAGACTATACTCCACACTGAACTCTTCACTCTGGTCTGCGACATCAGCAACTCGATTTGTATGAGATCTTTGATTGTATTTGTAAAATGCGAGCAGGCATCATCTAAAACGTTCGGCATAGCATACACAAGAAATAACTAGCCAGGAGACCCAGCATAATTTTTCTTACCACCAGGAAATCGGAATAGTTAAGGTGGGAAAATTACGCTGGGCTGCAAACAAATTACCTTCAGAATGCTGACCGCGCTTCTTGATTGGTTACTTCTATTGTTCTTTACTCACGTGATCATTATCGAGAAATTCTGTTTCGAGCGAGGCCTCACTTACCCGAACGAGTATAATTAATTCTCGTACTATTTAAAAGGGTAAGGTGTGCCCATACTAGTTTTGTGCTCGTTGGTTGATTTTATTTCGGGTTTTGCTCTGAGAAATTGTTTTATGTTAATTGGTGAATTTAAAATTTACGGATTTACTCTGACACATTCGTTTGCGTCCAAGCTTTCGTATGAGAGAAACTGAATTTTGATATCCTCGAAGAAAGCTTAGTTAACCAGGCGAAGAAATAACGGTAACACATGAGCGGAATCCACGCTAGCAAACTTTAATACTCAGCGCTAAGCAGTTGTTATGTAGTCCGTGACATTCCGAACTCCCGATTTTTCGCCATAAAACAATCCAGTTCTTTGGGCTAGGGGACAAAATGTTTTTCGTAATCTGTAACCATAACCTCGTGGTATAAAAATATTTACAAAATATAAGATTACAAGAAACGTATTAAAAAAAAAGAGATTCTCTAGACAAAAGAAATTACTCATGAATTCGAAATGTAACGCAGTCAGGCGAAATTAGCGCGAAAACAAACAAGATAAACCATGCGCTGTAAACTTAAACAGGGCGTCTGCCAAAATGTTTTTAAGAATTTCAATTTCTTTCACTATTCTCTTACGTTTTTCAATTTTTGCGATATTTCAACGTTCCGATGCATGCAAGAAAAATATGTAGATACAAAAAGGCAATGTTTAAAAGACCTAAAAATGGCAGTGCTAACATTTTAAACTTGCGGGCAAGTATAAACACAACATCTTGCTAAATGGTAATGTTTCATAATCAGACAGAAAAAAATATTTATCTTTCCGGGTTATTATCTAGCCAACGATGGGTAATAAGGATTTAAATGTTATCTAGTGTGACTTCAAAGGTTTTAAGGTCCCGCAGATACCCTGCAAAAGCTTTTTTGTGAAGCACTATTTTTAGGCATTTTTCAAAATCTCAAATTTTATCCGCTGAGGGTGCTTCGGATCTATATTTCTCTGCGAAATAAGTCTGAAAAAAAGATTTTATTTTTCGTTTTTACACATTCTTTAAAATAAATTTTTTTTGTCGGTCAAATCATCTTTTACTTCGCGCGAGTTTGACAAATCAAATCGTTACAAAACTAATATTCCAGTAACAAGAAACTCTTTTTTTGCTCGAACGTTTTTAGCAGACACCTCCTAGCACGCATTTTTGCTTGTTTTCAGTTGTTTTGATTATGTTCGAAGCGAAAATCACGACTTTAAAATAGCGAGCAGATATATAGATGAATAACTGTCTAACGTCCAATCAAAATCTACTCGTTGGGACTTGCTTCATTGCAAGTTTTTTATTGTCATTAATGATTCCATAACTTTAATCATAAAAATCTCAATCTCGGTCAATTTGAAAAAAGAAGCGTACCAAGATGCTACTTCTTATACTTTTCATGGTGTCACGTTTCTTTAGCATCTGAACAAAACTCAAAGCTTTGTGGGTGCTGCTGTTATCCAGCATGCTTTATTTTCGGGTTTGCCTGGCGCAATCTTTTCGCAATCGATACTTAGTAATCCATATCAATTCTTCAAACTATTTCGACCAACTACTACCCGTCGACGTGCTTTAGACAAACTACCACGTTATAATTTTTTCTTCGTTATCATCTTGATAATTTAAAACCTTGTGTTTCGTCTGGTCCGCTTGAAAGGAAAATACGTATTATTAGAATTGTTAAAATAAAATGAACAATAGTTCGAAAACATGTCCACCTTTCAGGCTTTCGAAATCACATGGGAGACGATTGTCGACGTGTAAACAAAAAATCTAGGGTTAAAAGCGTCCAAACGACAAATCAGTTCAACTTTTTATTCTCACAAAATGTATGAACTATTTGTAAGTCAATGTGAAAATAAAAAATAAGAAAAACATGAAAATTCACCTAGGTTGGCGGATCACATTATCTGATGCTTTGGGCGGTATTTTCTCGGGCGGGGTTAAAACTTTCACTGGCGATGATGGCGAGTTGGGTGACGCGCGAGTTGTATTTTTGATAATTGATATTTTACTAAAAAGAGGGAACACTTTTTACGATCAGAATCATACACGGTTACAAACAAAAGGGTGTGATAACAACTTACACGTCATCTTGTTCCAATCTCGCCTTCGTTTCATCATAATTCTCACCAAGTATGCGATTCCTAAAACCAGGATAATTTAAAACCGTTCACTATTTAAAACCTTTTTGCATTTTTAAAATACACAAATACCCAAAGTTTGAGTAATACCAATGTATTTTTATCTAAAGTTTATGGTCCACTAGATGCAAATCATTTACTCATAAACGTGAGTTCTTTAACAAAATCCAGCTCCATTAACATTAAGAATTTTTTGAGGTTCACGCACTTCGGTGAGAAGCGTTTTGCACTTTGAAAGAGAAGTGTTTTGAACGGAAGAAAAAATGACTATAGCGTTTTTAACCGTGGCTTCCAATGCTTAGTATCTGGGCATACGTATTAGGATTTTACTAGCTTTGAAAATTGAGATGAGTTAACCCCAGAGTGTTTGCAATAGATTTCTTTAAGAACCAATCAATATTGTTACAATGCTATCATCTTTATAATAGAGTATAACGAGATTATCGACGTCCAAATATTACGAACTGGGGTCAAAATACTTTAACAGACGCAGGGTATATATATACTCAATATTAATTCCTGACATTAAATCCTGACATTTCAACTAAATTTCCTGATATTTCCCTCATTTTTCAGCTATAATGGGCGGTTCAAAATATTTTATTGCAATCTTGAATTACGTTAGAAATGTAAATTTATAAAAACAATCAAAATGATAAAATTTTTTTTGAGAAATTCAATCAATGTCAATACTGAAAAATGAAAATAGTTCTAATTGATTAAATAAATCTAAAATTCTTGGCATATTTCGACGTATCAAAAAATTACTGATCTCCCTGGCATTCCTCACAGAGTGGACGCCCCAGACAGTTTGGAAACACACCACTATACAAAACACAAAAATCTCTTTACCGTGCAGCTTGGTACTCCGCTTCACGCATTTTCAAAGCCTTCTTAAGCTCTGCTTCTGTTTTATTTTTAGGCTTGTTGGTCTTCACATTATTCAAACCTGATCTCTTCAAAATTTTAATCTAAAAAAAATTGCTGCACCCTAAAAATAACCTAATAAATAAAAAATATTCAAAGGTAAAGGCTGACCAACCAAAATCTGGGGTAAGGGGTAAATCTGTGCCTAAACATCACAAGATTTACCCCTTCGTTTTAACACGAGCTTAATGTTTTATTTTACCACCCTTAATTGTAACATATGCATTCCAACATTATCAATGTTACAGAAACATAGTTAAGGGGTGGGAGAAGAAACTTTATGTGTTGAATGTATATAATCAGTCTGACTTGGTACATAGGATTAAAAAAGTATACCCTCAAACCACTTGGACATACGTATGCCTAACTTTAGCTTTAGAGTTACTAGAAAGCCCTTAACTGAACCATCAATTACAATTGATGTTGTGAAAATAATTGGTAAGCAACCTAATCTTAACATTAAAGTGACAAGAATATTTTTTGGTACATGATACAATCAATATGCTCTCACAGTGCATGTCTGCAGTAAACAATTTTCTAGTACACTTGTGGTAACGGGCAATTTCCCATGGAAAATTCCATGGGGAATTGCCTGTTGTAAATATTTCCTGCATTACTTTTTCGTGCATCCTTGCCTACCTGTTAATATGAATTAAAAAAATTTACTTGGACAGGTTATTAGTATGATTATATATATAAGATGCGATTATAATGGTGTTTTCAATTAAGAAATGCATGGTTTTTAAATTGGCTCATACAGACGGACAGACAGTGAGTATTAAAGATTAACTAAAAGCAAATTGAGCAAAAATTTGTGCTAATTAGCAATTATTTGTGACTAAGAAAGTATCAAGATTTAAACTTTTTATACTTTCTTACCTGAGGTGTGTATTCAGTTCTTCCAGTGTTTTCTGATTTCAAAATTGTTATGGAGCCTTGTTCAGAACTAAATGAGATTAAAAAATGTTGGTTTCAAGCATTCCGTATCAATCAATCAGAAAACATACACCTTATATGTGAAACCAAACTTTGCTGCCTTATTAAAAGTGGAAATTTTGGCCATCCGAAATTTTTTGTTATGGAGAAATTCTCATGGTGCTTTTGGTAATTTTGGAGAAAAAAAAAACATAAAAAATTCTTTAAACTAATAAATTTAAATAAATAAATCAAACAAATATTATACCACATCATTTCTTCTTCTCCTTCTTTCAGACTGCGTTCTCTTTCTTCCATTCGTCTCTCCAAATCCTATATTAAATTTAGTCCAAAATAAGATTAGATCATGAACATTAAAATATAAAATTTATTTAAAAATGTGGTTTTTACAATTATATAGTATTTCTCACTTTAGGCACGTTTTGAACTTTTTTAGGATTTGAGGCAGTTGGCTACAACTCCGGGGCCCCTTACTGATGAAGATTTTTCAAAAAAAAAATATATAAACATTCCTACAACTTTTCAATCTCTGTTGTAAAAATTCAACATTTTTTTCATCAGAGGTAATCTTCAAATTTACTATGACTTAAAATCCATGTTTTCACTTTAAACTTTCGTCACTCAACTTACTTCGCTATGGTATATGGAGATTTAATAGTCGCTTGTCCACTCGGATCGCTAGAGCCCGAGCGACCAAAATTTGCCTAATGGAGATCAGCCTTTAGACTCTGGTGTGAGAAATTTTTATTTTTTTCTCTAAAAGTTGAGATAAATTGCAAACAGCATGTTTCATTCTTATTGTTAACTTTGTTTTTTATTGTGAAAACGACATAAATATTTTTAAATATGTTAGTCATTATTAAACAAGTTTTATGTAAGTATTAAAATAGTCAACATCGTCTTCCATCGTCGTCAAAGTTGACTTAACCAGGCCACGAAATTTGTTACCCTGTCGTTCCCCAAACCTTTAGTGTGAACGATTTTCCATTAGCCAAGAGTATTTATATTTCATGAATACATTTCTATGATTTACTTGTAACAGCCATTTTTTTCATTTTCCACTTGTGCGTTTATACTGGCCTGTTTGTTATTAGTAATAATTGAGATATTTTTTTATGACCGACATCAATAATGTGGTGGGACAGTGACCATCACTGGGTCTGCGAGTCCCTTAAAAACTTTAAACTCATTTCCAGCTCTGTAAGCTTCTCTTAATGGAAAAAATAGGGCATGCTAGAGACAAGTTTGTTGAACTTTCAGAAGCATGCATAATGGTGAATATTAGCAGCAAGACATTAAGGTCAAAACTTAGTGACCAGGCAGTGATGCAACATTTAATTGAGGTCAGGAAATTTTTATAACTGATAGATTATTTTCAGTAATTGTTACACTATTTGTAGGTCGTTATCTATCGTCACCCTAACAACGAAATGGGAGTAACAGGCCTTTTCTTGAATAAAACTATGCCAGAGCTACACAAAGCACCCGCTAAAAAACTTACAAGTGCTATGGTGTGCGAAAAATTGCACTCGTAAGCAAAATTTACAAGTGCGATGTGAATATCTGCAAGTGTGATTCACACTTAACTATTTTTTGTTTACCGCAACGTTATATGTTATTTAAGCTGTATAGAAATGAATTTTGTGAAACGTATAACCATGAGTGCAAAGTTGAAACAACGTTGATGTGTTGGCAGATTTGCTATATGTTTTTGGTATTAAATATATTTCTGGACATTTTTTATTTCTCTTTCCCCTTTTAAAAAGATTTTTTAAACTTTTCTTCAACATGTTTTTTCTTTTACATCACGAGAACATTCGTCCGAAAGCTGTATTAAGGTACAGGACACCTAACCTCTCCCATGTTCTGGTTAATTTAACTTGCATGGGTGCGCACCCTTCTCTGTGACAATGAAGGTCGGACTGACTTGTGGCATGGTTCCAAATGGTCTTCCGTCTTTCAATCGAGTCTCAGTGTAATGCACCAGCCGAGCATAAGAGTGTCAGCATGAAGGAAAGGGGCCGACTTTAATGTTCTCTATACTTTTTAAACAAAATCAATCACAAAGAAATGAATGTTACATAATCAGCGTAATAGCCTTTTTCATTACTCTATAATATTTTAGAAAAATAAAAAATTCACGAGTGCAATAAAAAGCACTCGTAAATTTTTTTATGAGTGTACAGGCGAGTGCGCGTGCGATTGCACTCGTCTCAAGGAATGGCCTGGAGTAATGAAAAATAGTATATTGTTCAGCGTTCAAATTAAAGTATCGTGAATCGCAATTCGCATTTCATTTCTTTTTTTTTCACATATAAAATTTACATACTTAACACAAAATTCGCAGAATGAAACTTGATATTTAAAAAAAAAAAAACTATATATATATATATGTATAAATTGAAATATTTTTATTAAACACCAATTACTTTTGATACTTTTTTAATCCAATTAAAAATAGTATATACTTCAATTTTTTTCAATTTTTATGTTTTTATGGTCATTTTAGAAGGATGTAAAGTGATATTTATAAGCTTAATTAGGATCGCTTTTTGTCATTTTAGAAAGAAATGTGGCAATAGACCTTTTCGAATGTTTACATTTTTCTTGGTAAGCTCTTTTGGCTTTAACAAGGCAAGCAAAAGATGCGGGCGCTAGGTGAAGTGAGGTCCTTTTCAGTCGGTTTATTCGCGCAAAGGTATCATTACAACTTTATATCAATATATCCATCTGCACTCGATAATAGTTTAAAGCCTTAACAATGTTTCCGCAGAAAGAAATGGGCTGAAAAAGACCTTTATTTAGCAAGCTCCCGCATCTTTCTGCCTGACGAGGGTGCCGATAAGCCGCATATGCCGTAAAAAGTACAGGCGTTTTCGGGCGAGTTCGAAGTTTTAAAAAAAAAAAAGTATTTGCCCGAAAAACCCCGCATAGACCCGAACAATGCCCGAAAAAGAAAAGAAAAACAGACACTAATGATTCAAAAAACTATAAAAATTAAAATAAACTTACTATGTGGTAGCGAAGTTCTTAATAACTGTTTTTGATAGTTTATAATAAGATTTACTTGATAAATAACTTATATATAAACTTTATTAACTCCTTTATCTTCAAGCGCCTTGTTCCAAATATCGTCAAGGAATTGCATTTCGGGAATGTTCCAGGCGAGTTCAGGAAAGTGCGGGCGGTTTCGGACGACAACCGCCAATTTAATTCAAAAAGTCGCCCGAACTCGCCCTTATATATGCTGGCGTTTGCGGCTTATCGGCACCCTCTTTCTGCCTGCCATGCATTTGTTAGAGCCAGAAGGTCAAAAACGTCTATTACTAAACATCTTTATTTAAAATTCCTTTCGCCAAATCAAAACACGATCCTATGAAGCTTAAACAATGCTGTATTTTGTTCAACGTTAACCTAAGGGGCAAAATAAATAAATAAATAATAATCTGATTTTTTGCAGATATATAACTTTTAATATTTTATCTAAGCCCTGCCGTTTCCATTAAGTAAATTTGGTTTGAATGAAGCTCTATTCCCCTCAAACGACAAAATTTGGTGGCATGTTTAACGCATATCTTGCAAAAACAAGGACCCCGAAATAAATGATTTTAATGTTGTTACCACTATTGTTGGAAATTATTTGATAAGTGTGAGTTAAATATAATTGGGTAGCATCACCAGACAAACTCACTTTGAAAGGCAAAATTTGAGTCAGGGGGTCAGTAAATCTGCAAAAGCAATAAACAAAACAATGGTAAAACTTGGGTCTTATTCTTCTTTCTCGCAGTGAACCAACGAAATCAATTTATCTTACGCATCAGCATTTTTGCACATTATAGAGCAAAGTGTATTGTGTTTTCCACTTAGGGCGAAAGTTCACTTTGATCTTAAAGCATGGCGTACTCTGCCCTATGTGGCCGTGCGTCCAAGCAGCTCAATGTCCACTGCTGGAAACAAAAATGCGCCCACAAACACAAAATAGCATTGATTTAAACAAACTCATTGACCAAAACAAGCATAGGAACAACATTGATTTACAAAAATAAAACTTGAAATGTAGGGTAAAAGTATAGCAGGCTTACATTAAAAAGGAAGAATAAAATTCGGCTGTGACTTGGACTTTTTAAATTCTTTAAATTTTTTTCACCCAGCAGACCAAATGACCCACTTTTGTAATTAGAAATGACTCTAACCAAACATATTTTTTAGGGTGGCCTAAAAAGCATTGTGACACGTACCCTTGGATTATCCTGGAGCAATCCATGGAAATGAGAAATTCAAGCAAGAGAGCTGTCCCAAGTTAGACCCTTGTTTGAGGAGGCAAGGACAGAAATTTTTTTTTTAAATAAATGCACATCAAAACATCTTGCTAATTTGACAGTTGAGCACATATATATTTTTCCTGAGATATTGCTTTGCTAAAATAACATATTTGTACCCCAGAGTCTGCGGCATCTTCCCAGGAATCCAAAACATCCTCGTCTTCCTCATCCGCCATCTTGTTTTGACAGAGCGCGAGGAAGAAAAGTGCTGATGATGTAAAAAGAATATTTAGTAACTTGTACTCACGAAAGGAGTTTTGATACCATTCTATTATTTTTTATTCAAGTACGTTTGACCATGACGCAATAAATATGGTGGAAGACATTCAAAACAAATGATCCCAATAAATGTTATAGCCAGACATTTTATTTGGCGAGGTTTATCCGTTCTTACCAGTAAACATACAGGTGAAATTTTTATAATAATATTATGGGTGGATATTGACCACTTAAAAAAAATTATTAGCTTTGTGTAGCTAACTGCTGTGCTGCTTTATATTCTATCCACCATCATTGTGTTTGATCCCATCCAACATTACATGCTCGTCCACATATTGCAACATTCCAAAAGCGTTTAGCTAGCTAGCAATTTTATGCTAATTCGTGTGTTGCAGTATGAAGATCAGCATACAGACCTACCAAATGTTTCAATGGAAATAGCAATCACCAGATGACAATTCACACAATCAGCTTGCAACCCCCTCTGCACATACTCTACATAAAGTATTGTGATCAAAGATAGGGTCAAAAAGTTCTGTAAC
Source organism: Hydractinia echinata (assembly GCA_030067915.1). Taxonomy (NCBI): domain Eukaryota; kingdom Metazoa; phylum Cnidaria; class Hydrozoa; order Anthoathecata; family Hydractiniidae; genus Hydractinia; species Hydractinia echinata. Next base: position 404,692 of record JASGCC010000073.1, on the reverse strand, counting down.
GAACGAACTAACAACATTTTTAATGTTTTTTTTAACAAAGTGTTAAGAAAGAAAGAAATTTTGTTCAAAATTAAGCGTAAAGTATTTTACCCGAAAATTAATATTACAAGAGAAAATATAATTTTTTTAAGAAATAAAATTGCAAGGCTCCTACATTTTGTCTAACATTGAATTTTAATATGCTTTTCTTGTTATCTGTCAGGGTATTTGACATTGCGCAAAAATTAACAATCGCGAAAAAAGTTCATATTGCTATAGCGCAAAAATTAACAAACGCAAAACGTCTTTTTCGTGCTAATTTTCTCACGTACCGTATATTTGCGCAAAAAAGTTCGTTACTTGTACGAAGTTTATTACAGAAATTATGTGGAAAACATTTTGGGCGAAAATTAATATGCACGATAAAATTCTCTTTTTTTTCCACTAAACACAACCTATTGCGAAAAGGTGTTTGAATACATCGTATTTGTCTAAAAGCCTGATTATTTAGAATCTCTATCGCGGCACATCCATGTTTCCATTCTCAACAGAGAATGTTTCACCCTTATCGGTTCGGGCGAGTGTAATCGGTGTAAATCATATTGAAGCAGAACTACTTTGCGCATCACTAACGTATGATCGAATCCCGTCGTTTACCATGTTTTAAATTGCGCAAAGATCGATGTAATGAAAATCAAGGAAATTGCGCGAAATGGATTTTGTTTACTATGCGAAAATTAGTTATTATTATATTATTAGACAGTTTTTTTGTCAGGTCACAGAGAAATTTTTCATTGTTCTAACCCATCTGCATCTTGAATAATTTTTTTTTATTTCTTGGCTTGCACTAATGACTTATACTATAAAACAGTCATTATGTTGAACGAATAAAAGTGTTCAATATTGGAACTTATCATTAAAATTTGGCGTTCAATATTTTTAAAAAAAGCATAGAAAACAAAGAGTGAGAAAAGAAGAGAAAAGATAACATGAAGGACTGTTAGATGATTGTAAAATTAAATCCAATTTAATCTTTTCTTGCAGCCATAAACGTGCGCACGAAGTTAAGTGAATTAAGAACACCCTACTTTAGATGCGAAACTTTTCATCCTCTTGAGTATAATTTTTCAAAATAAAAAAATCTTTTATATTTCCTTTCCGAAAAGAAATGACCATCTAGAAAAAAACCACCTCAAATCTTTCATTTCTAAAAATGTCAAGTTATCGTAAAACGCCGTTTGTGTCTTTTGAAAAAATTTTTGGCTTCGATTCCTATGGTATACTCAGTCACGTCTTTGTGAATAATAAAATTTAAAAGGACAACCTTCTGAATATTCATTGCCTCGGAAGTGTGAAAGTATCACCATCATCATGAGTATGCTTGAAAGGTGTGATATTTAAAAAAATCTTTAAAACAGTTTTTCGTAGTGTTTTTTTTTTCGTATACCATCTATTACATTTCAAATCTCTTTTACAAAACGATTCTCTAGATATTATATACATCTTAGAGACAAAAGTTTAAGTTAAAAAATGGCTTTTTTGGAAAAAGTAAAATAAATCAAAAACGGGGACTTTGTGGAAAATAATTAAAAAATTGTTTTTACATACATCTATCACGATTTTAAAGGACATCGAATGAGAGTTGGAAACGAAGTAGTTTTGTAAATAAAGTCACTTTTTTGAAGGCAGGGTGTGTTTCAAAAATGTCTCTGTACTTTTTACAAGTTAAAAAGTTTCAAATTATTTTTATATTATTTGACAGGTATTTAAAAATGCTTTTTGGTGATGTATGAATGAATAAACTTTGATTAACTATCGCTGAAAAAATCGCGATTTAAAAAACCATGCTCAAAAGGTATACCGTCACCTTAACCCCCCGCCCCCCCCAAAAAAAAAGTTCGCGAAAGTTTTTTCTGCGAAATTTGCGAAAAACAAACCCGCGAATATTTATGTCTTTAAATTCGCTGGGTTTTTTTTCCTTTTAAACTTTCATCTCATGAATGTTTCTGCCCTTACAGTATTTTTAACCGCCAACTGTCACAACAACTAAATACAAAGTTCTATATATGCGTACGTCGCCATCAAAAGATGTAAACGAAGTGGAAATATGTTCTTTCTTCCGCTTACTTTAAACTTGGCTGTAGCTTATTTGTTGCTGTGTTTTTAAATCTATTGAGCCTTGTGTTGCTCATAGAGTTACCTTAAGGGAATTAATTTTCATCAGTTTTTATCGATTTCGCGAAAATTAGTTCCCGCGAAAATTATTGGGAATCTTGCTATTCACGAAATTCGCAAAAGTTAATTCCTGAAAAGTTTGATTTTTTTCTTTTTTGAATAACAATTTACGCTTATTTTTTTTCTTTCTGATTTACCTAGAACTACATATAATTTATATGTGCTTTTTAACTTCAGCAGTTTTTATTTTATGTCTCCTAAACAAAAGCTCTTTTATCAATTAGTAACAAAATGTCATTAAATTCTTCTTCATAAATTCGCAAAATTTAATTCTCGCGACATATCAGGACTTACCAAGTTCGAATTAGTTCTCTTGAAAATTAAATTTTAGTTTCAAAAAATTTCTCGCAAAATTTAGTCACCGCCAAAATTAATTCCCATAAGACAGTTAAAATCTATTGATGGTCTAGTAGAAGCTTGCGAGGTTCGTAAAAGTTATATTTCGTGGGTATCAATTTTCGTGAATAATTGCACAAATTTCACAGGTATTAATTTTCACGTGTAATCACGAATGACGTAAAGGTGTTATGAAATGTTTTTTAAAGAAAAACAGATGGATACCATTAATACTTTTCTTAACGAGTCTTTAACGCGACTTTAACATCAGTGGAACAAAATTGGCGACTGTAAACAATCTCGTACTCTTGATGTTGGTAACAGTTGCATTAAGGAAATGTAAAGATGTGAATGATCAGTTAAACAAAATAAGTTAAATTATTAAAGATTTTAAAGATACTTGGACCTTACCACAAACTGCGAGGGTTTTTTAATGGATAGCATATCGCAATAGTAGAATGTCCAAGAAAATTCTATTTCAAAGCTCCTAACAAATGGTGACGCTAAATACATGATTTTATGCGTACGACAGTACGACAGTGGTAATGAATAATAGTGGTGTTTTGAAAAATTCTAATATTAAATTTTTATTCTAATATATATCTTTTATATATATCGCTAAAAGGTTTTAAAACACCACACTTTTGATAATGCTCGAAGCAAGTGACTTTTGTACTTCCTATTTTCTAATTGTATAGTGCAAAATATTTTCTTTCATTACTTCGTCGGCTAGTAAAAATCTAGTCCAGTGTCTCAATGCTGGTCTGTTATGAAAAAAAGCCCATCTTTTTTTTGTCTTTGAAAAGCATTCTTTTTATAGAAAATTTGTATAAAATCGATTTATAGAAATACGTTGGAAATCCTTAACGCCTGCGCTGAGACGTCTAGAATGAAACTGATTTAATTCTTGACGTATCTCGCGTTTATGCTTAACGCAGGAAGAAAATCATCCAATTTTGACGTCTCAAAGTTGAGCTGCGTTAAACTTTGGTACCCACCAATGCTTTGTTAAACTTCACACCAAGGCGTTAGGCTTAACACGCTTTAGGCGCCACTAAACTTCAATAAAACGGCAAAAATTTAGTAAATTTTGACTTTTCCTGATTTGTCTCTGGGTATTAATTTTCGCGAACAGGTATTTCACGTGTACATTTAATTTCGCAAATTCGGCCAAAATTAAAAAAAAACGCAAAAGTTATTGCATATAGTTTTCTGTACTTAGAAAAAAATGTTCCTTCTTCATTTTAGTTCCGAAATTTTTCTTGGACCCTTTTTCATTGATCGTGTGTTCCACAATCATGAAGTTCATGGACCTTCTCTGTTTATAGCTGTGTTGTTTATTAAGGCTTTTAATTTTGTACCTTAATTGTAATAAGGTACTAATATTTATGGATTTTGGTTAAATGCACCAAATTAAGTATCCGCAAAATATTCTTCAATATGTACCATTGGCGAAAATAAATACTCGCGAACAAAAAATCACAAGAAGTGAATGATTTTTTATCCAGGGTGACAAAAATGCAATTTTATAACACGAAGAAGAAAGCCTGATAAAGTCATAAGAAAATCATAACGATTATTAAATTTATTTAATAACTCTTTTACGTCATTCAAGAAAGTTAATCCGCAGAAATTATTACCAGCAAAATGTTTTGTTTTCTTTTTTGATTCGCGAAATAAAGTACCCGCAAAATTTGACTTTATTTTTATATATAGAAATAGTTATGGCTAACATAGAAGTTAGTCGTGTTATGTTGTCAGATGATTCAAATTTGGCTGGTAACGTACACGGAGGAACTATATTGAAATTAATCGAAGAAGCTGGTGTCATAGTTGCTACACGTCACTGCAACAAAGAATTCCAGCTAAAGAAAAGTAAGTAGTCATTTTATGTCAATTTTTAGGTAGGTTTAATACTGGTATTTCCATGCGCGGGGTCTTCTAACCACCATTTGATCAACGTTTCTATGAATCCACTTTAACATTTTGCTTCTGCTCTGATTTTGGAAAATGTCTTCAATAAAGTTTGATGAACGAGTCTGCGAAGTTATGTATCTTGCGTGACCACGATTTATGTCCACTTCGATTGCAAAGTACGACGTACTTAGCGCTGCGGCACAATGTCTACTGGAAACAGAAATATGCGCACGACTCAAAATGGCGGCGACTCAAAATGGCGGCGACTCAAGGAAATTCATTAGTCGAAATCATGAAATTACGTCGTACATTTCAGCAATTACAGCACTGTTAAAAAGTCAAAATGATTTTGACTTTTAAAACGATCAGCGCGTGCAAGAGCGCTCTTAAATATTGCGCAATATTGAGCACTTTAATGCGTGGCCCTTGAACCAACGTGCTTAAAGATGGAAGTGGACTTTCGTCATTACATGACTTGCGTGTCCACGTGCTTTATATACCTTGCTGACATGCCTACGTGCTTTAATATTGCACGTTCCTTCGTGCTTCGCGTGTTTACATCTTCTCAACATTTTCTTTCTAATGTTTATTCTAGAATTTTTCTTTCCGCAGCCGCATTGGATATTTAGTAGTGCCTTAGAATTATGAAAGTGTTAACGTAATCTCTTAGATCCAGAATGTTATGCTGCACTTGCTCGCGTAGAAAGAACTGATTTTGTGGAACCAATGTTTGTTGGAGAAATAGCACAGATTCATGCCGAAATGAGTTACAATTCTATGCATTCTCTAGAAGTTCAGTGTTTTGTTTTTGCCGAGAATGTTTTGAAAGGAGAACGGAGACTTACAAACAGGCATGGAGAATTTTATTGTTTGTTTTGTTATTGACCATTAGTACGATAATACACCGGTGAAACAGCCAGGGAACCTTTCCTTAGTTTAAATAGGATGAGTTAATATGTCAAATCAATAGCAACCTACACGTGTGGACCTGCTCCACTGTATTTCGCCGATACAACTAGCCACCACCCTCGTGGACTTGTCCTATGTAGCGATTGATGAGAGAGTCATCTCAAACATAAATGTTCGAGTGAGTGGAAATGATCTCCCTCATCCCAATTTTTTTTCGCCTTACAAAATACCGCAATAATGTCGGGGAAAAATTCGCGCCCTAACCGACTGATGACGGACCGCCCTCAGGCGGTCGATTAACATAAATTTCTTCTAAAAAAATTGATCCCCGGGTAAAGAAAGGTTATTGGTACAACAAAGCGAATATAAATTGTGCGGTTTTGTTTTATAATTTAGTTACAATATTTTTTGTATTGGGATGGCATAATTTTAATAAGTGGAAATCATTTTATGCCAGAAAATAAAAGCAATTATGTAAAACGCAAGAACTTGACGAAATTTTTTGTTTAAATTTTCTTCCAGAGCGACCTTATGGTATGTACCACTGACTATTTCTTCACCACACAGTCCTGTCGGTGTGCCCCCTCTGACTTATAAAACACCGGAGGACGAAGAAGCGGGTCGTGTTCGGTATGAAACGCAAAAGCATCTGAGGTCTCAACAAAAAAATGTAAGTACGAAATAAAACCTTTCTAAATTGATTAATTTTCGCGGAGACTTATTTTCGCGAGGTAAAAATAAAATGTATTTGGTTTTCGCAGATGGATCGTTTTATTTTTTTTTTTAGCCTATTTATCGGGCTGACATTTATCTTTATCAACTACTGTGTAAAAACGAATGGAATCAATTAACAGACGTTATCAAATTCAGTTTCTATTTCTTCTTCCCACCAAAATCACTTTCAGCAAAGCGCGAATTATTGCGCACTCAAATTTGTTTGAGAATATGACAAAATTCGCGAAAATTAGGCTTTTTCGAATATTAATCAACTTCGATTGAAATAATTTTATACAAAGACGCCAATACTTTTTGACGTCATAAAAGACGCCAATACTTTTTGACGTCATAAAAGACAAGTCTTGCCGTTTCCCTACAATATTAATTCAATTTTCATTTCGTAGACGCATGACGAGTACTCAGCGCCCGGTCAAGTTAATGTATTAACGCCAGCTGGGCGCAGCTTATCAACACAACATAGCGTCAGTTATTCCCAGTCTTCGTTGATTGTTATGCTTCATCCTTCTGATTGCAATAAAGCAGGTTTTGCTGCGGGTGGTGTGACCATGAAAATGATGGACAATGTGGCGGGAATAGTTGCGTTTCGACATTGCCGCTCAAACGTTGTCACCGCTTCTGTTGGTAAGATGTTTTTGTTTTTATTCTGTCCTTTAAAGGGTCATTAGATACCTTATTTCATAAAATTTAAACTCCCTTATCGTTTTTTCACGCATATAATTTTCGCACACCCAGGTTTAGCACGCATGCAATGATCGCGCACTTCTTATGGTAAAAAGCTTTATGTACCCTATATCGCATGTCTTTTAAAATTAAGAATTTCAATTTAAGTCGTTTTTTTTATAAACAGCTTTTTTTGCGTGGTTGATTGGGGCTCAAAAAACATCATGAATTACAACCAACCAAAAATATTAATTTTTTTGCGCAGAGTCTCTGGACGAAAATTTGATGCACGTGAGAATTTCTTGAATGAAGGTAGCTCTTATGAGAAATTTACTTTTATAAGCATTTAAAAATAATGAAAAATTATTTTATTTTGCGTTAAATTTTATTGTTTTTTTTCTATGAGAGTGCGATCGTAAAAACATGAAAAATAAGACATGCAACGACGTGAAATAGGACGGTGTTTGCTTAATGATTGACGTATAAAAAATGCGACGAAATAGTAAAATATGCATTTTATATGTCATCCTTAATATCAACTAGACGTAAAATGTTTGCGTTCGCTTGCATGATGTATATAAATCAGAGTGAAATCATAGATGAGTTTTGTTTTAGAGGCGGTAGATTTCCATCATCCAGTCAAACTTGGTCTAGTAATGACGATAACGGGTCGTCCCGTCTTCAATAGTAATCGCTCTTTAGACATCGAAGTATTTGTGGATTGTGAAAATATAGTTGAAGGTAATGGACCTCATCGTCCTTGTTTTAAATTCCGTTTCATCATTTTATTAGTACCTCGACATTCAACCCCAGTAAAACTATTTTGGGAAGAAGGACCCAATTTTGGAGATTGTATTCACAAGCAGCTTCGAACGCCATTTTTATTTAAGTCAGACAGACAGACTTCTTACTTGTAAAAGTTCACAACAAACTTAGAACTTAGGATTTTAGGTTATTTGCTTCAAACGAAAATCTTACACCATAATAACTTTTGCTTACGTAGGCATGTCCCGCCCTCCCTAGACCTTTGCGGGTAGTTCGTGGAACTGTTCTGCTATGCGGGCATTCATGACACGGTCATCATTGCAATTCATCGCTTGCTCATTTGACTTTTGTATCTACCAGAGTAGAGCTTTCAGAAGTCTATCAGCAGCACAGCTTTGGTCAGGCGCTATTGTTAAATTTCAGGGGTTCTCTGAGAAATATAGTATTCTAATTTTTTCTCTGATTTTCATGCTTTATAAGTTTTTGTGGCCTAGGTACTGTAAACTTTTACAGACAATTGCGGTGAAAATATTTCGTTAAGAAGGACTAATAGTCGAAGATTGTAGAGAAAGCTGCTTCTATCTAACTCAAACGTACCATAGTTTGCTTGATTTAGCGCGAGAAAAACGAATGCTATAAAGTGTTTCTGTTCTGTTTTTAGGGCGCAGTTTCCGTGCCTGCTCAGCTATCTTTACCTTCGTATCTCTTGATGTAAATTGTAAACCACAACTTGTACCGGAACTGAAAGTCGATACAGATGCAGAAAAGTTGAGGTTTGAGTTGGGCAGGAAAAGATATATTGCTAAGAAAGGATATAGGAAACGCAAGACTACAGGCGACGAATAGGTTCTGACAAAACATTCACCTTTATATTTGACAGCGTGTGTACGAACATTATAAAAAAAAAATCATATTTGGCATGAATTAAATTTGGTTATTGAAAGGATTTGCTAAATTTTACATTTATTTTGGCAAATGACAAAAAGTACTAGTTTTCACATTCACCTTACCTTTTTTTTCGCCGATATATATTTTTATAATAAGATCTAAAACGCTTCAAAATATGTGAGGATTTTAACTGATAGAAAAAGCAGAGTATGTAAAATTCCTTTGCAAAATTTGTCTGCAAAAAGTGATAATATTTTTACTGACTGAAATATATCGCCGACCTTTTAGCCGACTTTTTTTGATCGATTTGTTATCGATTATTTTACCAGCAGTTTTAAATTTACATACATATGTGAAAGTGCTAGATAAACCTTTTTTTTTTATATCATTCTGTCGTAAAAGTCGTGAAGAAAGGATAGATGTATGGAATCCTGTCCTTTGTTCCATTTTCTTTTTTTAATGCGAAACCTATCTCTCTGCTAGTATATTCGTATTTAGTTCATAAATTTTACCGCAAATTATATATATTTATTTGTAAATTTTATTTGAAGCTACAGGTTTTAAATATTTTTATCCCCTTTTATTGTTTTTACTTCTGTTTTTATGCTATACAGTTTTCGTTAAAAAAAATGTTATATAAAATTTTTCTCAATGTAAACGTTAAGAATAATATGCGATTATAGCAGGGCAAAGCAAAAAATGACTCAGCTATTTTTTCTTGGGGAATGATCACAACTTTCTTGATTAAACAATGCGCTTTACTCACGACAACAGTAATTCCCCTCAAGAAAAAGCAAAATGATAGACACAGGCGAGCGAACTACGAGCCAGGCTAGCTTTATTTAAAAAGGAAAAAAAATCTGTCCATAAAACCGTTTGTTCACTTATAAGTAAATTATATTTATATTTAACATAACCTTCTTTATCAACACGAAACTTCCCTGGGTAACTAAAAGATTCTAAACATGCGTATAGCTACCTATTTCGAAACTTTTTATTTCTTAAGATACGTTTATCATAAATGTATTCCATATGCAAAGTGTTGATAATTAGCCAAATTCATACGGCGCGGTGGGTTCGTCTGATTCTCATCTTTTTAAACCACCATAGTTGCAGGAATATTGGGATCTAAGCTACTATTAAACTTTTTTATTTGATTTGTCTTCTAGACGTTCTGTTAAACGAGGATATCGCATAAACTTTTAAATTTTGAACATTTCCTTTTTCACACTAAGCTATTTTTTTGAACCGTTCTGAACTATGTTTTGTGTAGCTTTATTTGGAGCATTACGCCAAATTAAATTGTTTGCTTCGTTAGCCAAAAATCGACGAATTATTAATTTCGCGATATATGTTAAATAACTACAAGTGACGTGGACAGAAAATTGGGTTGACGTTGAGGTTTTTGAACTCCTAGATTAGGTAAATGACGTGGGGCGAGGGGTTATTCTTTCCTCCGGCCTCGCCTTTATGACCCTGTGTTATAGAAGACGCTCAATCTCTGTAGGATATCCTATTCCATTGTTGTTACGCCAAACTCAGTATTTGCGTTAATTTAAAGGGTACAAAATTAATATGAATACTATATTAATTGATGTATCAATTAGCGAAGTTAAATTGTCGCGGAAGAATAAAAATAATTTACCCTTTTACACTTTGTGACTGCAAACAAGGTGCAAATGGAGAATTGGAAGTTTTTAAATATCTTAAAGGTGAGGCGAACAAACAATTTTACGCAATTTTCATAGTCAAAATAAGTATGTTTTGTATGTGTACTTACCAGTAAACATCAAAAATAAGATCTTTGACAGGTAACCAAGAATATTTTACGTACTCGTTTAAACTTCTTTGAACTTAAGGATAGATAGATAGATGCGCATATTTTACATGGCTAGCCTCACAAATATCGAGGGATATATATAGTCCTAGAGTATTTAATGGTCATTCCGAGCTACGCAAACCTGAGGGTCTGTTCTCTGCCGGGCAACTCCCTGCAACATCCACATCCCAATTTCCCTCACATGGCTTGGCTTAACCCGGGACTATGGTAACATTCACTCGCCTATATTGAATCGTCGTCAAGGGGAATCAAACCCCGGTCTCCCGCACAAAGTGTGAGAGTTATAACCACTAAGCGCCACAAGGAAGGAATACCTGTCCTGACCAACAACAATATGTTTTTCATGTTTCCCTTTTCCACAACATACTACGAGCTTCGAACGAAATAATTTAATAAATATACAGACCGGAAACATTCAACAACAAATCCAACGCGCAATGTGGAGACTTCATCTTTATTTTCTTTACTCACAAATTTCAGTAAGTTATGGATACTGTAAGGGTATAGACACACATTCAGTATATTCATTATTTCTCTAAAATTATGTTTTTTTCCTCAAAATTATTTATTGAATATAAAAGCAAATTAAATTGTTTATAGGATAATATAAATATGAAATTCAATTTTTTTTCCAGGTAGCCATAAATCCACATCTTTGTTTTTCACTAAAACGTCCGAAACTCCCCTCCGTTTTATTTTTTTTCTGCGTCATATTTATCAATTACTTTAGCATTACCATAGCAACAATACTTTGTCACATTTTTTCGAAAAAGCGCGTCGTTCGTTTTTTATTTAAAAATTTGTGAAAAAATGAATTTTTACTCGCTCTTTTGTGTTTTAACCTGTCTTTTTCTTTAAATAATCAAGATATACATAAAATGTGACAAAGTCATTTGCAGCAGGTATCGATGAGCACGTGTGCAAAGTTTTGTTGAGTTTCTCCATCGTGGAGGGGAGTTTCGGACATTTTAAGTCATGTATACATCGTGAAAAACGAACATCTAAAAAATTCCTCGTAAAAGAGTTTTTTTCAACCTGACCTTTACAACAATAGCCTAATCAAAGATGTGCAAAAGGTCTTAAGTGAACTACCGACAACTCATTAAATATTTATAAGTTTGGTAGAGAATATCAAACTCCACATATTTTTGATGTTCGTCACATGTTGTTCAATTTTGGTGATGATGATCTTCAATTTTTCCTGTTTAATTATTTTTACCGTATTGACCCGTGACCATCACAATAAGGAGAAATATATTCCATTGTTTTCTAATTTAGACACCCGTTTGGCAAATGTGTAAATACTGAATTATAAACAATTCAGCACTCAAGAGATGTAAATAAAACTGGTAGTTGACTTTTTTTATGTGATGGCCGTAACATGTAAATTGATTTATTATCGATCAGACCAAGCGAGTCGGTTCTGGTCTTGCGCTGTTCGCCTCTCCTTTAAGCTTTCATTCGCTACAGTAGCCATATGGTGGGTTGCGTTTTGTCTGCAAACGTGGTACTAAAGATGACAAAATAAATACAGTTGACTCTCTATAACTCGAACAGCCACGGGGAATCGGAAACCGTTCGAGTTATAGAGGTTCGGGTAATAGAGAGTTTCTTGTATAAATGGCCAATTAAGCGTGATTTTTCTCCCTTATATGGAATGGGGACGAAATCTTTCTTTGTACAGGATAAAATCTCGACCTTGTAGGCTAAGAACAGAATGAAAAAATAAAAAATAAAAAATATTTTATCTCAACGAAGAAAAGAAATCTGAAAACAGACGCCGTGATTGTAAAACTTCAATACCAAAGAATCGTGTTTACGTTTTGTTCGAATCATTTAAGACCCGTCACACATGTAGATATGAAACATTCGAATCAGTCAAGACTCCAAAACAATGCAAAAAAACTGCTTGTGTCATATAAAGTTCTAGATACATGTTGCGACGTTCGAGTTATAGAGAGGAAATACCCGAAGAGACCAAAAAAACGTTCGAGTGAAGGAGAGATTCGAGTTATAGGGGTCCGAGTAATAGAGAGTTTTTTATGAGAGTTTATTAGGAAATTCCCACCGTGCCAGGTTAAGGAGAGATTCGAGTTATAGGGGTTCGAGTTACAGAGAGTCCACTGTATATCAAATGTATTGCAAAAATAGTAGTTCATTGTTGGTTTGAATAAAAAGATTGACTTTAACGCCGCAATGTTTTTGCCTTAACGAAAAGTAATTTAATCCTTAAAGGTAAGTTTCCCCGAGAAGTCATTTTCGCTGTGACTAAATGTTTCTCGCGTAAAATTACAATCAATTTCTCGGTAAAGGTATACCATTAAGTGTTACAATTACTTTTTTACGCTGTAGAAGAAAATATGACGTCAGTTTATATAGTTTTTCAATTCTTGTTCAAGGTTCCTTGCAATTTTGGAATCTTCCCAAACTATCGCTTCTTGATGTCGACTATGGAGTTTTCTGCCGTTTTATAAGTTAATAACAAAAATTTGAAAATGACTCGATTATGTGTCGGCCAATATTTTTCGGTGTTAAGTAAGGAAAATTTGAGTTTGAGAAAATTATGCCTGATAAGAAATTTTGGTCCACAAGGTTTGGGTCAATAAAGTATTGCATGATGTTGCATCAAATGATGGTTAATTCTTTCAGGCTAGTTGCTCACTTGCTCACTTGTTCAGTTGATAAATAAAAAATAAAAAATAGAAAACACATTGCCACAAAGTTTAAGATTATTTTCACTATATATAAATATATTAACAACATGAACCACATTTAAAACAAGCCTATTTTTTGAGATCAGTAAAATTAAAAAATCGCAAAAACTGGAAATTAAAATTAATTGGTAATACGCAAAATACGTTAAAAATTATAAAGAAAAAATTATCTGAAGAAAAAATTAATAATCACAAAAACTAATTTTAGCGAAGTTAGCAAGTCCTGGTATTTCACGAGAATTGAATTCCGTAGAAGAATGACATTTAGTGACATTTTTTTCTCATTAAAGTTCTTATGTCAGGAGACAAAATTAAAACTGATACAGTTGAAATTCATTATATTATATAAGTGCTAGGTAAATCAATAAATTTAGTAAATCAGAAGTAAAAAATAGTACACTTTTTTTCTTATAAACAATTGTTTTTTCACTTTACCCCAAACATTGTTTAGCTGGTTAGAAAAAACGTCCAAGAAATTGTTTAGATATTTATATCATTTATACTATTATTTATCACTTATTCGACCCAAACAAATCGTTTAGCGATTATTTAAAATATCAGTAATTTTGGGGGAAATTGTTTAATTTTGACATTGGTTATATATAAAAAAAGGTGTATCGTTTTCTAAACAAAAAAAAACACAGCAAATTTTAAATTTTGCGAATAGCAATAACCTAATATTTTTCACAGGGACTTCAGGCCTATCAATAAGAGGCGCGCGATCGCTCCCGCGCACGCAAACACGCGCCTAATTCTGAAATATGAGGCCTCTGTGGAGTGATTTTTCACTCGCCTAGATTGATTCCATGTTATGTAGCTGAGCGATAATATCCTAAATTCCTGAGATTGTATTTTCTATTTTAGATAGAGTAGTTCATTTTACTAATCATAAACTGACCAACCATTCACGTTAGGTGCGAAGCGAAAACATATCGTTCCAGTAATGACCTTTAGATATTCCGTTTTGTGAATCTACTTTGTTACCAGACCCCGACATGCTAAAATCGGAATCGTACGAAGATACATCGACATGAAAAAGTTAGAAGTGGATGATGTTTATAGTCACATGGTCAAACGATGTTTTTGTAACGTAACAATTATGATTTACATGCATGTTGAAAGACGTTTTTAGTTATGATCTGAAGATGCTCTGACAAAGATCAGGGAGAAAATTTATCAAACTTAATTTGTTATTTATTGCCTTAAACCCAAGAAATATTTGCTAAATGATTCTCTTTTGTTTGTGAATGCAATATATTTCTTTTGTTTTCGTACTTTCAGTTATCAAATGTCGTTTTTTTTCTATAGTTGTGTAACAAGACTTGTAATTTGTTTTGTTGATCACACCACGCGTATTTATGTGGAACCTGTTCTTGTAATAAACAAGAAAATGAGTAATGTATTTCTTTTGTTTTACATAACACTCCATCTCCCTGTTTCTCCATTCATTCAAAAATAGTTTTGTTATGGGAACATCTCTGGGTGAGAGCGTTCGAAACGTTATTCTAAAATAGCAGGTCGTATGTTTTGAAAACTCGATTGCTATATTTATCTGAAATCATTATCGCGACATGTCTTCGTCAAAAAAAAGTATCAAAGGGAACAAAATCCAATTATCTACTTTCATGAAATGGGGTATTGATGATATTATCGGACATAAAACTTTAGAAGAAAACGGAAATAGATTTGTTAACTTCGTTTGGTGCAAACTTTGTGCGAAAAACAAGCCTGCTATTCTTCAGCATCCGAATTGCAAGGGACCAGTGAAGGAAGCTGTCCTGACATATATTGATGGGACAAGTTTCGTAACAAAACACTCTGTTACGCGACATATTTCCGGCGAAGGTCATTCTCTCGCACTATCGTGTGAGAAAAGTAAACCAAAGGAAGATCGATTACCATCAATCACATGTGTTAAGACGGGAGCTAGCGTTGACAAGGTTTGTTTCTACAAAATAGGGTTTTTCAAGTTTTATTTACTTTCACTCTAACACAATTACGTTCACTTCATATTTCATAGATCCAAACGACTATTGAATCAGCAAACGCAAAATCCGCGGCTGAGGCATATACGAAGCTTATCAAATGTGCGTATCACATGGCGATGGAACCGACAATGCCACACAAACACTTTGGTGTTTTGGTAAGTTGCCCTTATAAATATGTTTAAAGTTTTCGAAATAGGTAGAAACCATGTTCGAGTATTGTTTGAGTACGACCATTATTGTTTTATCTATCTGACTTTTCAGGTTAAATGCTGCAAGGAGAATGGTGTGCGACTCATAGAGAGGAAAGAAGACGGTCGTTCTGGACGTGAGTTTGTTCATTGCATAGCTGAGGCTGTCAGGGAAAAATGTGCAGTTGTACTTGCAAGTGGTTATTTTATGTCGATTCTATCAGATGGTAGCCAAGCCAGAAAAACTGGAAGGGAAAAAGAACTTGTTTTAGTGAGAACTGAGAGGAGTGGTGTTCCAGTTTACGTGGTTGCGAGTTTGCTGGAAGTGGCTAGGTTCGGTGGGGGTGATGCTTGTTCGATTGTTGCCGGTATTGAAAGTATTTTCCGTGACGACAATAGTGCGCTTTTGATGGACCAAGAGAGCTTCACTAAAAAGGTTGTCAGTTGTACGGCGGACGGAGCCAGTGTTAACTTTGGTAAATACAAGGGTGTTTTGACGCAGATGAAGGATCAGGGGCGGCCATGGATGTTGATGATTCACTGTGCAAACCACCGCATAGAACTCGCAGTTAAGGAAGCATTCAATATAAACAAGCTGAACGAGGTTGATCAGTTCTACACAACAAATTTTTATCTCTTGCGAAATAGTGGCAAACTAAAATCTGAAGTTGCAGAATGTGCAAAGGCGTTAGGTATCACATTCAGTGTTGAACGGTGCTTTAGTACTGTCACTTCCATTCTATCAGACCGGCGACTTTCAATGGCTCACGATACATTGGAGGATACTTTGATCATTTCTGGCAACGATAATCTGTGGTCACCTCAGGAGCGGGAAGAAATCATCGAAAGAGCGAGAGTGCTCTACATGGCAAAACGCAGGCGGCTCAAGTTGAATACGTCAGAACCAAACCGTATCGATAATATAACTGATGATGATCGCTCAGATAATGATAGTTGTTCAAGTGACGAGAGCTGGGACAGCGAGGACGATCTCTATTTGTAAAACTATAATGAAACACTTTCTATAAATAGTTATCTTCAAATATATATACGAACCTAAAAAAAAAATAGAATTTTGTTATATTAATTAAGCACCACAAGTAGATAAAAAGAGATTAACATATATACATGATACAATTTTCGTAACGAATGAAGTCAAGATAAAGGCTTTCGAGTCTCCAGTGTTCAGGGGTTCACTGGTTAAATCGTCCCCCGACTTCAGAAATTAATGTTTCTTTTCTCTTTTTGTCTTAATTTTGGAACTGTAAGATCGCTCGCGCGAACAGAATTTCCCCCTCTCAGCGCGCGCGTTTTGTCGCGCGGGAGCTTTTTTCTTATTGATAGGCCTGGGACTTATTTTCGCGAAATTGACAAAAACTGGCGAAATTTTCAAAAATTAATTTCTGCATATTACGTAAGAATGGTACTCATTTTAAATAAATTTAATAGTGGCTGCATAAAAGTTATGTAAAAAACTGTATACATACATACACGCAACTGTTACAAGTCTTTTGCATTTTCTTTTTTAAGCAAATCTAAATATTTTTCCAATCCATGTATGAATGGTAGTCTTGTTGGAACTTTGCTCATATAATCCAAGTAACTATCACCAAAAAAATTCATGAGATAATATTCTTCATCTCTTACCCGCTCATCAAAGAATTTCCAGGATGCAATTGCATAACCAACAATGCAGATTGGATTCGCTAATAAAACTTGAGTACCTGCATGCGAATATAAGATATCTTAAATTTGAATGAGAAATGAGAATTCGTGAATGGCACAACATGGCAGTTCTTGTAATTTAAAAACTTGAAGTAAAAGAAAACAAGTTTAAGTATATAAAATTAAATTGGAAAAAATTTAAGTAATAACAAAAAAGAGAAAAATATACGAGCAAAAAAGAAGTATATATTGAAAATAAATATATAATATAAAACTATAAAAAACAACAAAAAGGGTCTTTTTTATATGCGGTTCTTGGCAACGAAAGTCTTGTGAGGACTAGAAACATCTTAGAATTTTAATTATATATGCAACAAAAAAAAAAAATCTGGAAAAAAGCATACAATACAAAACGATAGTAGAGATCCTTACCAATGCTCCAGTAAAACCATCCCACATAAGAAGGATGTCTTGTCCAACTATAAATCCCTTCAGTAACTAGAGCATGTCCATCATTTTTCTCTGATTGTACAATATGTGTGAAGTTTGACTTTGCTGTCATCATTGCAAACTTTCTGAGAAGTTCACCACAAAACACCATAAGAAATCCCAATAAAGTAATCAACAAATAACATTTCATCTTGGGAAAAAGCCACGCTTCAAAACAAAATTCTATCCACGAAAACACTGCAGCGACTTGATATTCAAAACTATGGTTAAGTAAGAAGGAGTCCAGACTAAGTCGGTCTGCATTGTATAGTGCTGTCATGATGTACTCCGAAAAATGAAAAAATGTCAAGAATGCTACATATGTAGCAAAAACATTCCATGGACATGGTGCTATAAATATTAAAATCAATGACCCACCAAAAAATGTTCCAAGTAATGCAGCACGCTTCAAGATACTACTGTATGGAAGTAACAATAAACACGTGATCGATGATCCAAAAGTTAGTATGCAATACTTGTAACTCCAATAATTACCAAATAAGATTTTCAATTGATACCAGGAAAGAAGGGAAAATACAGTAAACGCAGCAAGTGCAACTCGGCCTTCTATACATAACATTATTGACTACACTTTCTTCTAGAATGTAAAGAAACAATAAGTTTATTATATAATGCCAAATTTAACTGAAGATTGGGTAATCATGAAATTATAATTCTGGGGTTTGGTACAAGTAAACTAGTGTCGTTTTTATTTTTTTGCGTATTACATTTTGTTTCTGCAACCCCATGCTGGTAATGTCTAAATTGCAATTTGTAAAGGAGCAACGTGACATCATTTATGCAGAGTAGTTAAAAGGTAAAATATTTAAATGTGAATATCTCGAGACAGACAAGAACCTTTTCAAAAATTTCAGAAGACTTGTGAAACAACTTTTTTCGAGCTCTACAACATCATTATCACCTCGGAATTCTCTTTACTGTCAAGACTGAGCTAACTTGTTTGGTTAATGTAGCAAAAAAGATATATATAATAACATCAAGTTCAGAACAAACTGGTCTTTATATTCAAACAGTTCCTACAGACAGTGTATATAGCTAGCGAGCTATATATACTAGTCGATAAGGCCCGTGGAGAAATCCACTTAGGCAGAAGGACAATTGATAAATAGGTTGTTTTAGATATTTTGTTGACGCAAGCAGTGCAGATACAAAAAAAAGGCAAAATTTAGTTTACTCTTTGCCTGTAATGTGTAGAGGTTGAAACACTGATCAAAATAATATATAGGATTATTTGTTTTCAACGATTGCCTAAGGAGATATAAGGGTTTTAAAAATTTGCTAACGTCAGCTAAGACCCGTTAAAACACAAATTTTTTTTTAGAAATTTGTATACCCATTGCCTTGATCGTATAGATCTTGAAACGCTGATCAATAAAATGTATAGGATCATGTATCTTTGACAAACGGTTGCAGAGATATTGGAGTTTAAAGGTTTTTTAATGACGTCATAAACCCGTTCATTCTGGAATGGATTCGGGAACCCAGGTTTGAAAAACTTACCCAAATTGGTCCCAGGTGGTCCTTAGTTACCCACGCGGTAAAAGAAGACTGACGTTACCACCTGGTTTCCAAGTTATTTTGCCTCAAAAGTTTTAACTGTAATGGCTTCAATAATTTAATATAAGATATTGACGTTAAAGTAGTGTTATTGACGTCGCGCCCTGCCACCAGAAAATTTAACATTTCAGACATACCTTTTTCGGCGACATCAAAGGAAAATGAAGATATCCACTTTGCCTGTTACAGACAGACACATACACTCTCCGTATTATTATAGAGATATATATAGCTCACTCCCTATATGTATAATACCCTTTTGAGTATTTCGAAAAGTACTTTCAAAAAGAGTTTGCCACACATTACACCTTTCTGCCATATTGATAGTCTATTAAATTAATCTTATTATTTTTGCCTTTTTGACATTCTTATGAGAAGGGCTAGCGAGTGAAATATTTTTAAGACGAATAGCAGAAAACAAGACAGATAGTGAGCATACTGACCGCTGGTTCTCGTTTATTCTCGGATCCATATTGCATATTTGGATTTATCAGGAAAATTTATATAAACATAGCTATAGCTATAGGAAGTTTTAAATAATTTATTATATATTTATTTATTTGCTTATTTATTGTTATAGCTAGCTCGCTAATTTAAAGTTTTATACACTTATATGAGTTTGACTGTAATATTCAACTGCAGTAACATATTCTCATTACAGTTGATTTGCATGGTCATTTTTTCATAAAACATCAAATGTTTGGCTGCTATATATTACAGGCAGTTGTACTTAGTTTAGTGTATAAACCTGAAAATTTGCATGTTTCCATAAATTTTGATCCTGAATTCAAATATGTTAGCTAGCTAGTCATTTTTGTTGAAAATGATTAGAAAATTTTCAGTATGTTACCCAGAATTGAGAATAGAAAAACCAGATGTGAGAGCCAAAAAGGCTTACCACAGAAAATGTAAACACTTAAAATGACTAAAATATTTAGCTAAAAGTTGTTTTAGCCCAGAAAAATAGTTTAGCTGGTCTACTCTATTCCTGTGAATAAATATAAAATTTTCTTTATGTTCTGTCCTGGTTGTAACGCCATCGCTTTGGCTGGTCTGTTGCAAGCGGGTCAGTGAAGCAAAACCCGTCTAAGCCGTTTGTAAAAACGGGACATTATTAAGTCTCTGCACATCCAGATCTTTGCTCACAACACGACAACAAGAAAATAAAAGTTTAAGAATTTTAAATATCTCTGTTGTTGCACATAAGAAGGTAAATAATAAAATAGCAAGAAATTATTTTCCAAAAAATGGTTCACATAGTTAATCTTTAACGACGATATTTTTTCTTTTCTTACTCTATTTTTCAATGCTACTTTCAAATTCTGCTTACTTCTCGAGTCAGTTTGAAAATAATTATAATGAAAAGAAAGGATTTCTTTGAAATAAAAGAGAAAGTCGCTTCTATTACTTTTTTATACAAATATATTTTTCACAATGCTACTAAGTCGGGACGTCCTGTCGGGGGGACAAGCGTTTGAAATCGGGTTTTAATCGGGCTAGACCAGCCACAAACGGTTAAAAGTATTTTGCTTATCTCAGCAAACAGCCAGCGCAGCAAATTTCTGGCAATACTTCATATAACAGCCCATGTAGTTAGTTAATGCGCATACTACACCACAATATATGATTTATCATACTCAAACATAGCTAAACAAAAATAGCCTATAGCTGCTATAATGCGGAATCTAGAAATATGTGATTGCATATCCTTAGGTTTAGCTAGAGTAGTTAAAAATAGCATGAGCAAGGAAGAAGACTGTTTATGACCAAACCTTCTATAAACGATTAGCAATGAAGGTATGGATGTCGTGCGATTTAAATGTTTTGTGATCTCTGTAGCTCATTGTCAGTTAAAAGTTAATGTTCAAGTGTCCATTTGGTTTTATCTTCCGAAACATTGTGTTAAATACTCTTGGTATCAGCAGATTGTTCTCAAGTTTGAATGTTTAGTTGGTATACATTTAGTACATTTAGTTCTTTCAATCAAGCTTTGGATCGAGGTATCCTGTAAACATTTAAAATAAGTTTGATTGCATGTTTTTGTTTATTTTATAATTTTGTCAATTTTGTAACGTTGGTGCTTCACCAAGCAATGTTTGCATAAATAAAATAGCAGTGTATGAAAGAAAAAAATATGTTTTAAGCTCTATCTAATACAACTTTTGCTTTAAAAGGATGCCAATATTCTTTGCGACTTTTACTTCAAGAATAACTCCTAAAAATTTGATGGATTGTGCTCTATTTTATATTTTATTAATAGACGAATAAGGAAGTTTTTTATGATATATCATCGTTTCATTTCGTCAATAGAAAAATGTGTACCTTTTGTTTTAGAAGTATTTAGGGACGGTTTGTTTGCTTTAAACCATTCTGACACTTTGGAGAGTTCAATATTCACTGTGTAAAATAGTGTTTTTATATCTTCAACCCAAAAGTAACTATACAATCGCTAGGTTCTCTATCACTAGTAGAGGACCTAAAATATGGAACAACTTCCTTGACAACGACATGAAAACTCTTTCAACACTTGCTCAATTCAAACGGAAACTAAAACAGAAACTATTACTGACAATGAACTACATCTTTTTTAGATAAAAAAAAATCCAGTTAAATCGCACGGCACCCGTGTATCTTCCTTGCTAACCTTTTATAGAAGGTTTAGGGACTTGGTGATAAGACTACTGCAGTCCTTCTTCTTGCTCCTGCCATTTTTAATTACTCTAGCTGCACCTAAGGATATACAATCATATATTTCTAGATTCTACAATATAAGAGCTATAGTTTTGAATTTATTTTTACGAAAAAATGTAAATTATTTAACGGCGAAGTAACAAAAAAAAAAAAAAAGAAAACTACTCTCCCTACTACTAAAGAAAACTGCAATATGGCGGTGAGGGTGCAGTGGTAGCGCATCAGCAGATGTAATGTTGTCAGCCCATTTGGTGCCATCTACTAACCACTAATCGGCTTGTGTGGCAAGCAAGCAAGTTACAGCAATGCTATACGTATCTCTAGCGGTGATGTAACATAGCTACAGTCGGAGGGGAGGAAGAGCCAGCTGTTAGGATGGAATTCCCAAAGACGTTAAAACTTCCCGTTAGCTACTTTGATTGAAATTCTAGTATGTATACGCGCATTCGAAATTGTTGTAAGATCCTACTCACACTGCTATAAAGGGGCGGAAATATTGATTGGTAAACGTAGGTACGGTACAAACTTGATAGGAATCAACTTCGTCCCCCAGGGCATCTTTTCTGACTCAAACCGACAACAATTTTCTTGGTGTGTCAAACTTTCGGTTAAACGGGAATTTCGGCGAATAAATTTTCGGTCAACTTTTTAACCGGAGGAGTTTGTTGCGCCAAAACTTTTGTGGACTGATGCATAATATTTTTTGTCATTCTAGCTTTTCAGAATCTGTCAATCAAACATTTTGTTGATCAAAAATGGGGTTGGTTAGGTGAACCTAACATCAAATTTTAGTAATGCCTAAAATATAGTAAATAAATATATTTCCATTGCTTGTCAGATAACCCAAAAAAATTTTGTTAACGCTTTCTTGCCACCCAAAGAATTACATTACAGTTGTCCTTGTAAAAACATAAATAACAAAGTGCTTATTTACTATGTACTCAATAAGTTGGAAATCAGGATCCCACCAAAACAAAAAATGGTCACGTGAACAGACTGTGCCAGGGTGATGTTCGTATCCGCCGTACCAACTTCAGAAAAAATACAATATACCTGGGGTAGAAATATACAGCAAGGCAATTTTTACTAGAGGGATGCGAGATGGAAAAAAGATAACAAAAGGAAAGATCCATTTAAATAATGAAAACCTAATAGTATATTGGATGTGTTTTGATTACAAAGTGTTTTAACATTATCGCTGGAAAAAATTACGATTCTTCTTTATAACTAAATATCGTTTATTTCTTGAAGCTAAATTAAGTTTAAATAACTTTTTAGATTCACGCACCACGTACATTCTCGTACCCAGGGTCTCTTTGCCCCTCTAGAGGCCAGGTATAATGTCCTTAGGGGAAGTTGGTTTCCGGGGATCACACCTATATTTACTCACTATATAGCGTCTTTCATGAAGTTATTCCCCAGAAGGTCATTATGGATTTCGTATTCCACGATTTTCCACACACAACGCCGTTCACTTCCTCCTGCTTTTACGGCATTGGTATCTATAACTCTACTATATGTGTTGTATATTCCTTTCACTCCATGGTGAAATATGACTGTGATATAGCTAGTTAGCTCGTTGTGTTTCATTCAAGCACAGGAGGATTCTGCTCTAGCTACTGTCTCTAACGCCGCGGCGCGCGCACCTGCCCTTTTTCCTGTTTTACCTTTTTTATAGTCAATTTTATAATGTAATGTCTGGCTTCTTTTTTGAGACACTAGGTAAGTCGCAAATTGCAATTTACGAGTGTCCTGTAATGTATAGCCTAATTACATAATTTGAGGATATTTGCAGCGAGGGTGAAGAAAATTACAGCACAGTTTCTTAGTACATTTTTGCTTGTGCTGTAGTTTAGCAAAGGAAGCTTTCAATGGAGGACATGATGGACAGGGGAAGTGAAAAATATAGGAACTACAAAAAGCTTGGGCGTGATGGGTAGCAGGGGAGTGAAAGTCCCTACCCCCTCAATTTACTACGAAGAGCATAACAAAAGTTATTTGTCAACAAATAAAAATTATTCGGTTGTATCATACTTATTAATGTTACTAGTAAAATTCATATTTTTATGTTGACAATGCACAAGTGGGGAAGCTAATATCACAGCAGGGAAACCTAAGGAATTTATTTAAGTCCTTAGGGATCGTCTCAAAATGTTCGTATGTTTTTTTCGTATAATTATACGAACGCTACGAAGTACTTCGTTTCGTGAAACGAAAGTCATACGAAGTGCTTCGTTTAAAATAAAAAATGTAAACGAAGTTTATACGAACTTTTTTAATATATGATACGAACTTAAACGAAGTTTTTTTATCATACAAAATGAAATTATACGAACTTTGAATGAAGTAAATTGCTATACGATCTTGAAACGAACTTCAAAAGTACCGGCGTAATTGCGCATAATTATTTCAATACGAAACCAGAAACAAAGGAATTAAACGAATTTTTTTAAAATACGAAAAGAAATGATACGACTTTAAACGAAACCAGAAATAAAAGAAGTAAAATATACGATTTTGACTTCTTTGAAAAGACTAGCAAAATTGCATATTCATAGGTTCAATCTACACAATCTACGGCGATGTTTTCGCTTTATACGATCCCGTTTTCATGATTTTTAAACGATCTACGGCGATCTTTTCGTTTTCTACGATCCCGTTTTCATGATTTTTAAACGATCTACGGCGATCTTTTCTTTTTCTACGATCCTGTTTTCATGATTTTTAAACGATCTACGGCGACCTCTTAGCTTTTACGATGCCGTTTTCATGATTTTTAAACGGTATACGGCGATCTTTTCGCTTTCTACGATCCCGTTTTCATGATTTTTAAACGATCTACGGCGATCTTTTCGTTTTCTACGATCCCGTTTTCATGATTTTAAACGATCTACGGCGATCTTTTCGCTTTCTACGATCTCGTTTTCATGATTTTTAAACGATCTACGGCGATCTTTTGGTTTTATACGATCCCGTTTTCATGACGATAATAAACGAAGTTCGTATAACGAAACGAACTTTATAATTGTTGAAAAAATTTCAATATAAAGACTATAGATAATAGTCCAATTATAATAAACGAACTTCGTATAAGCAAATTTTTATACGAACTTCTTTAAAAATGATACGAACTACATACAAACTTTATTTTAAATGATACGAACTTTATTTTAAATGATACGAACTTTATACGAACTTGTAATTTTGATGATACGAAAAAAGTTCGTATTAAAAATAAAATGATACGAAAGATTTAATAAATCGATACGAAGCTTTTGATACGAATTATACGAACTACGTACGAATTAAATGCTACTGAATGAAAACACTTTTATTTTGGTGAGTTACTTGAAGCAGATAGAATAATTTGGAGGAATTGGATAAGGATGCTAACTGTAGGCTGAAAAGAAAGAAACTATTAAACTCACAAGTGTGTGTTCCCAATAGAAATCATTCTTTTCCAACATCTGAAGCTCTTCTTACAGTACTGCCTGAATGTAACTTTACATGTACGTGAGTTTTACGACCTCATGTAACGATCTCATGTCTACATAAAGAACCTTCACATATCTTTTGTTTACACACAAACTTAATTGCTTTTTATTGTTATTGTCGTGCGCGAGTCATAACAATAAGATTTGATGAATCCTTTTGTTGTCACATGTAACATGCTTATTATTTTTTTGAGACCTGGGATGGTTCGGAGTGTCAATCTGGTATGGATACACATCACAGAAGTGATATGTGTGAAATAATGTCTTATTGCCTGTCTCCGTGATTGCTATTGACACGCCTAGTGCCTACAAATGACCCTTTCCCTGACGTTGTGGTAAATTTCTTTGTGTGAAGTGCCTTTAGCACACTATGTAAGTACATGAGATTCTACTAGAGATGGAAGAGAGTATGATTTCAGAAACAGGCAAACTTCTGAATCTTTTCGTTGACCTTGTTTCCTCTTTTATTTTGAATTTGATATTTATTTTATCTTAATATTTTAACGCTAAATTTTATCATTTTATAAATTCAGGGTTTCCTGGTAACTTATTCTAACCCTTGTTTTTTGATTTCAATTGTGAAAAACCTTTTATTCAGTGTCTGAAACAAGCTAACCGAAGGCGTTAAGGTAATAATCTACTATACCAAGCAATACTTCAAAATGTGTGTTTTCAGTAAGGTTTTCATATGTGCAAGCTTATGGGTTGCTTTTACAATCTACAACTAAGCAATACAGCTATGACTTTTCTAAATAAATACTAAATAACTACTAAATAACGTTTAGTACTTATTAAATAAATTTTGGTAATTTCATGTACTTGTATATAATGTATTGTTTTAAATTTTATATTTTCAGGAGGTCCACATCAGTTTTTAAACTGCCATTGTAACTAACCTTCTTTAACAAATAAATTATCTATCTATCTATCTATCTATCTAAGTGTTAAAGATCGCGAAGGCTATTGAAATATATTATTTTAGAAAAATAAACGAACATATAACACGTTAAAATTAAATCATTAAATTGATTTTGTGTTTTTGAAATCCAATGGTCTTAATATTTAAAAAAAACTAATGCTGCTATTAAAACTTTTAGTAATATTTCTTTATCATTGAAGCATATTTTTTAACATGCAAAACTTTTAAAAGTTCTTCTTATAAAAAGCAACATTTAACAACGCAAACCGAAAAACCCTACGTACAGGACTTTTCCCTTCATGATAAGATTTCAAAAACAAATTAAATTTCTAAAATGTGATCTAAAAAAGTAGTTCTATCGCCGTTCTTCGTTCTTAAATTTTTAAAATGCGATCTAACGAAGCATTTCCTTCGCCGCTTTTCGTCCTTAAACTTTTAAAATGCGATCTAAAAAGGCTTTTCTATCGCCGTTCTTCATTCTTAAATTTTTAAAATGCGATCTAAAAAAGCATTTCTATCGCCGCTTTTCGTTCTTAAACTTTTAAAACACCATCTAACGAAGCTTTTCTATCGCCGTTTTTCGTTCTTAAATTTTTAAAACGCGATCTAACAAAGCTTTTCTATCGCCGTTCTTCGTTCTTAAATTTTTAAAACGCGATCTAAAAAAGTAGTTCTATTGCCGTTCTTCGTTCTTAAATTTTTGAAATGCGATCTAACGAAGCATTTCCATCGCAGCTTTTCGTCCTTCAACTTTTAAAATGCGATCTAAAAAAGCTTTTCTATCGCCGTTCTTCGTTCTTAAATTTTTAAAACGCGATCTAAAAAAGCATTTCTGTCGCCGCTTTTCGTTCTTAAACTTTTAAAATGCGATCTAAAAAAGCTTTTCTATCACCGTTCTTTGTTCTTAAATTTTTAAAATGCGATCTAACGAAGCTTTTCTATCACCGTTCTTCGTTCTTAAATTTTTAAAACGCGATCTAAAAAAAGCATTTCTATCGCGTTTTAAAAATTTATAAACGAATGGTTTAACATTGCCATTTGTGAGTAAAAACAATAAATACTTAAATCTTGGTTAAATTTTATTTTCTTTCGTTGATCTCTTGACAACTATAGCAATTAAATGCAACAATGGGACACACTCAGTTCACATGAGCTAATTAAATTTCGCGAACAAGACATGAACTCTATTGTTTTCAACATGCAAAAATAGCTCATGTATTTAACAATAGGTTAACAATAACAACGAAAGTTCTGACGCTACCGAAAGCTCATGCGAAGGTGATAACTATCGCGTACATGTAAAGTTACATTTGGGCGGTACTGTATGTAGTGTTTTTCATCTTAACTATATAACTATTTCAATCACATCTGGAGCTTCTCTTGTGTGATTTTCTCTATTATACCTCACATGAACCTAATTTCCTTGAGCTTCAACTCTTAATATCTCACACCAATCTCCTTGAGCCTTAACTCTTTTAATATTTCACCCCAATTTCCTTGAGCTTCAACTCCTTTAATATCTCACACCAGTTGTTAACCCCATCATCTTTTCTGCTCACATAGTGCACCAGCATTACATTTAATCACTGTATTTACCATATTCTCCCAGGGGCTCACACACATCTCTACACATATATATATATACATGCTTTTTTTTTATAAGAATAATGTTTTTTTGTTTCAAAATTTTCAACTTTTTTGCAAAAATCATCCTGCTATATGTTCTATATTCTCTAGCACAATTAAGATTGGAAGTTGTTAGAATGCAAACTGGTGTAAAAATCACCCCAAAGGTGCTGTTGTTTAAGCAAGACAGACAGACAAATAGATTTTGTGGGAAAATAAGTCAAATGAAACCTGAGAAAAGACATTTAACATCAATGATAGGATATATACAAGTTTATACGTTAAAGTGTTTTTTAAGTATTAATTTAATAGCATTTTTCGTTTTAAGGACAAAATCCCCTAAAAGTTGCACTTATTGTTTATTAACTTATGTGTGGCGATTTAATTCCATTAATTCCAATTATTTTTTAGAAGAAATTATGAATTTGCTGATTGGTTTTATGGTACTGGGAAATCTAAATTTGTACTCATTGGTTTCTGCAAATGTATGTCCAAGACCAGTAGTAGATGTAAATTCATATAATGTAAAGGAAAGATTTCAAAAACTGGTAGATGCTATTGGAAATAAGGAGTGAGTATCTTTGATCATGAAATGACAGGCACACTGTTGCTAACATGTATGCAAACATGTGCCCAATCTTATGATTGATGTGATTCATTCACCCAGTTCAGATGAGGGAAATTTTCATGTGCAATTTATATATTTTACCACAGTACATGTGCAGTTATGAAAAAAAGCCAAAAATGAAACGTTTTGATGGTTCTGGCTTATGAGTGCAGTGGGAAAAAGAAGTCAGTCCAGCCTTTATCCCATACATTAAGTACACTATTTTATTGTGAGGAACATGTAGGGTGTTTCTGACTGGGAATTAAAACCCATATAATAACGAGTTGTAGGTTGGGTGATTAATTGAACTGTGTAACTACAAAGTCTGCAATGTAAATTAAATTGAATTACATACAGTCTAATGCTAAAAAAAATGAATTATGAATTAATTACTGCACACCTGATGCAGGCCTATCAATAAGGGGAGAGTGATTGCTCTTGCTCACGCAAAGACTTGCCCAATTCTGAGAAATGAGAAACTAAGCTGAGCCATCAATTGCTCCCCCAATTCCACAAAAGTTTGACTGGCTGAGCAATATCAATTCATCTCGCATGGAAATCAATGTTAATCTTTCTTATTATTTACAGTAAAAAATAACCAATAAAAAAGGAAAATGCTGATGCTAAAGATTTAATCATTTATTGCATACAAAAAAGAGTTGATTGATGCTTTATTGTGAGGAAAAAGAAACCAAATTTTAGAAATATCACCACTTAGCTCAGTTCAGTCATTGTCATTGAGTAATTTTGTCATTGTTATTGTTATTCCGAATATTTATAGCCACTTCAGTGTTGGAAATACTGTTATCAATGAATGTATACACATTCAGATATGTGAACTCACCCGCATCGAGTGGGTGACACCCACAATCACGGTATCCTCACCCGACTGAAAAGTTATAGATAGAATCACCCGCATCCAGCAGTTCCGCCTGCATTCAGAATAATATTTGGTCGAAGTTACGATTAGAAAGTCTAAGATTTTCCTACTAATTTATTATAATAAAAACAGAAAAATTAAAAATCCCTGTACTTTTCCTGTATTAGGTCACCCTTAGCCTTTCCACACGCAAAGAAGCTGGGCCCAAGAAATTGTGAGGGTGTGAGTGTTTTCGTTCTCACCCCTCTTCCTGCGCAGATTGTCAAACTGACTTCGCTTCCTCCGTATTGACCTTGCATCGATATAGATGGAAGACTTTCCAAATTCACGAAATGTGTGACAGCAAGATTTTGAGAAATACGCCTGGGAAAGGTGTTTTCCGCCAATCTAGAAGTCTCAAATTCATAATTTTTTTCCTCTGCGTGAACCAAGGTCGCGCCTCACGGCGTCCCTATTCTAAGAATTACACCCGCAAAGCATATCAGTAAGGTTGGCATCTCTGTAGATTAGGTATACACTGGCATTGCCTACCCAATTTCCCTCAAATGGCATGGGTTGAACCATAGCTGTGATAAAGACACTTGCTAAACATGACCGCACTGTGAACCGAACCACGGACCTTGTGATTCTGAAGCGAACTCCATTACCACAAGGCCACAAGCCACTCAATATAAATATTTTCATGTCATGAACAAGCGAGTTTATTCTAGGCTACGCTTCGACAGCTACAGCTGTCATGGACGGGCAATGATTGTAATCATCTTTGGCTATTTATTAGTTAAGGCGATAATTAGAGGATCGAAATCAACCAATCAGATCACGGCAATTAAAGTAATTAACTTTTTACAGACCTAAATGAAAGCAATAGATTAATTAAAATATTTTCTTTTTCTAAAAGTTTACTTTATGTTACATTCCTTTTTTTAAATTTCGCTTTCTGTTACGTTTGTCTCGAAACATTTTACACTTTTTCTAAATACTCCCTTTCCGAAGTGCGGGTAACCATATTTCTGGAAGTTGATAGGAAATACTATTTATATGAGTATTTCTGTCTATACTATTTCTGATTTCTTTTACTTTTCTTGCTGTCCAACCTAGACTCTTGGTCTACATATGAACTACTTTTGTGTTCAGTTGTAAGTAGAGGTAAATAAGAACAAAAAAGTTTATATCTCATTTCAAACAAACTTTCTGGAATCAGAACTTATTATTAAAGCCAGATTTCCACAGATTAAGAAAGTCCATATTAAAGGAGATTTTAGAACTTGATCAATTTTTCGCAAAAAAGACTCGGTCAAGCACCTCGCACTCTAATTTTTTAAAAATTAAAAACAATAGAAAATTCAATACATTTAAGCATACGGAAAATAGTTGTTTCTCCTTCTGTCTTTCTTCCTCCAAGGTATATAACATAGGTTATGGTAGTTTTTAGGCCTTTATTATTGATTTCCGCCAACGAAGGCGGAATCTTTAAAATCGCCTGAGGAGATAGAGAGATAGAGAGATAGAGAGATAGATAGAGACAGCGCAGCTAGGCTGGACGCCCGAAACTTATCCAGGCTAAAGATTTTTTTCTGAGAACGAGGCTAAAATGAGTTTTAGCCAATAAGAATCCTAACAGTGCAATAGATTGTTTTATTATCCAATGAACAATACTTTATTAAAGTTTATATACTATCGAAAGTTAAAGCTCATGCAGTGTAGCATAATGAAGATCGTCTTATAATGTGCCATCTTTGATGTTACGTCATTTCTTTCTGTACAATTTTTCAAGCACGTAGACTAAAGCTATATTCAGCAGAACTAATTAATTATTCATGAATTTTATTTTTTATATATATATTGAGTTGTATTTTAACATTGCAGGTTAGTTAAGGCCAGGATTCACTTGTATAATATCATTAAATATATTCTATAATACAGTTATAATTTTTCTACAATATACTTATAATTTGTTAAAATATCGTTATAATTTCATTTAATTTCATAACATCGTTGCCACAACAACGCTAGCAGATAATAGATCTATTGTCACACAAACAAAAGGCATTCGAAACTAGATCACCAACAATATTATTAAAATCAAACTCGTTTGATTTTATATAGCCATGCAGCAAATTATGAGGTTATGACGCACATGTCAGGTGTTGAAATTATACATATTATAGCTATATTATAAGAAATTATAAGAAATTATAACTCTATTTTAAACATATTTTAAGAAATTTTATTGATATTATAAGTGATATTTCAGTGATATTGTACAAGTGTATCAGGCCCTTTACAATAATAATTGAGAATACTCAATGATTTATTTACCCCATAATTCTCCGTTTTCAAGATCAACTTCAAATTTTAAAATCTTTTAGGCTAATGGCGGAAATCTTCAAGCCCCTGGGCTTCTTGTTTCCATGTAAAAAGCCTCTTGTTAATATTTTGATGATAAATTTTCTGATTGTTTTTCTGATTGTATTTTTACTAATTCCAGAATGTAAAACATTTATCATTCTTCTTAACGTGGATATCAATTTAACACTTCATCTGATACCTTAAATGAACAAAAATAGCAAAGGTGCAATTTGTAACTTTTTCTCTGTGTGTCAGTTTCTACTGAACATGTCCATATATAGCTTTAATATGACATTTTTTTTTGTCTCACGTGGACGTTGTTATAATAAAGCCGACCTGCAGAGTTCCTATAAAAGCAATGCCAATTACCCAAAAGCATTGGAATCAATTCCAACACTACTTCAGTGTTTTTTTGTTCATGAGAAAATGTGATTAGCACAATTTTCTCTCTCCATTTTTATGCCTTTTTATGTTTGCCTTATGCATTAAAAGAATTCTGTAGTGGAGTGAAATCACAACAAGCCATTGATATATATCAACTACACAAACATGCATTACTATATAATCATTGTTCATTGTTGCACAAATGATAAAATTTCAAAGACCGTACATACCAGCTTTTATTTAAGATCTAACCACAAAACAGTCAATGGTTTCAAATTTTCTTCTCCACAACCTTTTTTTTCTTGCAAACTGATTTTATGTTTCTAATTTGCACATTGGTTTTTAAACAGGATTGCAGATGAAAAATAAGTTGAAGGTGCGCTCAAAAACTCACCATGCATACTATAGTGTTTTTATTATTTTTACATTATTATCATTATTATCAAATAATGATAATAATGTAATTCAACGAAATACTGTTTTTTTGTCTTAATCATTTTCCCTTTCCTTAACAACTGGAAATCTATACTTTAATGCTACTATTTTAGCTTCCAGTTAGCATCATTTTAATTGGTAAAAAATAAGGATAATACTTTAACAAATTATGTTTTCTTTGTGTAGATTGGAAGTACGCTTCAAACACAACAGAAAGAGTGGAGACAATGATGAGTACGATTACAAAATAACTCTTTGTGGAAAAAAAAATGGTGACAAAGCTGCAACGCAAAAAGAGACAAGTAGTACAACTTCCAAAATTCAAACTCATGTAATAGCCAAGCATACTAACCGATCTCTTCTTATTGGGGGCGGTGAGATTTCTTTTCTTATCTTTTTCTTTTTACTTAAACTGCAACCTTTTTTTATTGGCATGTATTAAATGTAAACATGTACACTGACTTCTGCATGTACAAAAATTAAAGGTGAATAAAGTTTTTTGACGGGTACAAATTCCAGAAAAGACCACTTTGACTCACCTGTACTCTATCTAGGAGAGTGCTATCACAGACTCATGTCTGGTTGTTTTAGACTTCAGGATACAGTGCCTAATTTCAACTAAATAATATGAATCTTTCATGATCCTAAATATGTTTTCTTCTTTAAAAACACGTAAAAAAATCATTACTAAGTTAATGTTAATGTTATTTTGAGTAATGTTTTCTTGCAGAGGACTGGTTATGGTTGCAATATTTCGATGGTGAAAAGTACCAATCACACTGTTCTGGTAAACGTAAACAAACATGGCTTTCTATTCGCTGCGAAGAAGACGGAGAGGTATATATGAAAAATTTTTGGAACTATTTTAATGAAGTTGAGAGAAATGAATATCCCTTCGAACATACAGTTAAAGTAAAACTTGTGCTCCCTTCTTTCTCCTTTTGATTGTTGTACCAAAATGATTTCCCATTCCAACTTCCTTTCCCCTATTAAATGAGAAACCCTCGTTTACATTATATTAATGTTCAATATTACAATCTCTTCAAAATAAAAGAAACAGGCTAATGTTGTGTGTTTTTGTATTGCTACACAATATGTGAAGATTGATAATGTATTTTGGGCATTCCTTGCTAGTTAGACATGCAATAAATAATTTGTTTGTTTACACAATTTATCAGGGGAAGTTTTTGTAGTGGATAGGGTGTTAATGAAAGTTATTGGAAGAGTGATTGATACATTACTTAGAGAAAGAATTGATATAGATAAGATGCAGTTTTGTGTTGTTCCAGGGCGTGGCACTACAGATGCAATATTTTTACTCAGACAGCTTCAGTAAAAGTATTTAGAAAAGAGAAAGAATCTCTATTTTGTCTTTGTTTTAGAGAAAGGTTTAGAGAAAGCTTTTGATAGAGTGCCACGTAAGGTTATTTGGTGGGCTATGATTAGAATTATTTGTGGATGGGTGGTTAGTAAAGATGATATAGTCTATGTACAGCAATGCTAGAAGTCGTGTCAGGATTAACGATTCACTTGTGATGAATTTAGTGTAAAAGTTTGTGTACATCAGGGTTCTGTATTTAGTCCTTTGTTGTTTGTTTTAGTCTTGGAAGCGCTGTCGATGGAGTTCAGAACAAGTTGTCCATGGGGTTTATTGTATGCAGCTGATTTGGTTCTCATAGTGGAGATGATGGAAGAAGCAGTTGAAAGTTTGAGAAGTGGAAAAAAGGCCTAGAAGAGAAAGAGTTAAGATTAAATGCACCAAGTCTAAAGTCATGATTAGTAGCATTGAAGCCAAGTGAGACCTTGTAGTTGAAAAGTGGCCTTGTGGAGTTTGCAGAAAAGGGGTTGGTAGGAACTCAATTTTTTCTCAGACTTGTAAGCATTGGGCACATAAGAAGTGCAGTGGTATTGGAGGAAAATGAAGAGCTGACATTGAGTTGGTATGCAAGTGTTGTAAAGGTGAGATTATAGACAATGAAGTATTTCCAGCTTTAATGATGTACAAAAGTGGCTCGTTAGAAATAGTTAAGAACGTCTGTTACTTAGGTGATATGTTGGGTAGCGAAGGGTCTGTTGGAAGAAGTGTTACTTGAAGGATAGATTCTGCTTGGTAAATGTTCAGATAGTTATTTCCTATGTTGACTTGAGGTAAAAGGTATAAGTTGTATGAGGCCTGTATAAGAAGTTTTATGTTGTACGCTAGTGAGATATTGGTAGTGAAGGAATGATATGAGAATGGTTAGGTGGATATGTAACGCTAGTCTGGGAGATTGAAAGAGTTTAGATGAGCTAAGAAGCAGGCTAGTTATCTGTAGCATTAAAGATGTTATTCAGATAAGAAGATTGACTTGGTTGGGACACTTGGAAAGAATGGAGGAGGATAATTGGGTAAGAATGTGTAGAGACTTGATAGTTCTTGGGGCAAAGCCCAGAGGTAGACCAAGAAACACTTGGCAGGAGGTAATAAGGACAGACTGGATGCAAAGGAATTTAAGTTTAGATCTAACACAGTCTGGATCAGATTGGAAGAGGGTTATTGATATACCCAGTCCAACCCATGCTAGCCTAAAAAACAGACATTAAGCCGAGAATGAAGATGACGATTTACTTGCTTTGAAAATAATTTTTTTCTTTTTCTTGGGAAGATTTCTATTGATAAGGAGTAATATAAAAAGTAGAGGCTTTATGTCTAACATTTTATACTTAATATTTTTAATATCTTTTTGTGATTATGTAGAAACCAGATTTAAAAGTAATTGAGGAAGCTCGCTATGAAAACAAGGAGAAGAGACATAAAGACACACTGTGCTACTTTCTGTTTGAATACAACCACCCTGCTGCATGTTCACATTTGAAAAAAAAGAAAAAGTTGAGCGGTGGTGCCATCTTTTGTATTATGTATGTATCTTGTTATTATTCATGTGGTAAAAAGAGTATAGCCAAAGGGAAGGACAATCTGCAACACTTTCGAATCCTCTTTCTACATATCTTATATATTAATTACCTTGTGTGAGTAACTATGTGAGTCCACAACACGCAAATCACACTTTCTTATGACTGGCATTACGCTAAAATTTACTAAGTTAAAAGGTTAGGGTTGTACTTCATAGAAATTACATATAAATTGTAACTATACAACTTCAGCTAATTACGATATAAATATATACCCCTATGCCAAAAATCTATATGAGCATACATATATATAGGTATCGCTACATATGAATTAACGGTATTAGATATTCTGAAAGCACACAGACTGTTAAATGAAGTTCCTAGCATAAAGAAACGAGAATTGTGTTTACTAAAAGGATGGCTGTTTTTTTTTTTAGTATTCTCTACTCTTTCCTTCAAAATAAATCTTAAAAAATAACATTTGAAGAAGAGCATGGTTATATAGATTAATCATAGCAAGGTTTCTGTAAGGTTTGCTCATGTTTTTTTCAGTTTTGATGATATTATTGATATGAGACATGTTTGTTAGCTAGCATCATAAAGCCAACCACCACCAACAACTAGTTAGCTAGCTAGGAATTTATATATATGTAGCCATGTTCTTTATATCTAGCTAAGTCTCCAGTTTATATTTAACTGACCAACTATTAGCTGCTGCCGCTAGCTAATGTTAGTTTTAAACTAAAGATTACCAGAACCTAACCTACCTGCGAGTTTTATGTTCCTTTTACATGTAGCTAGCTACTGTAGTTACCTTGGCTGTAACTTATTTGACTTGACCTTTTAAGCTTAAATTAAAAGATATAACAAGCCACAACACCTTTTAAGAAAGTATTATATAATATTTAAGGATAGTTTAAGGACTCTTTTTTATGCAAATATATATAATGTATTTTTCACATTTTGTGTAACTAAACTTATATCGGTTGCATGCAATATGACAAAAGGATTTTTATTTAACATGTAGTAATTCTGGTAGCTAAGTGTGTTGATTTTTGTTGTTCTAGATGTTCTGACTCAAATGTTTTTGTTTATGACATTTCGTGTTATTTAAGAAAAGTTTAAACTTTTTTGAGGGAGTACTACATGTTAACATCGAAAAAACCTGTGTTTTTTAAATTCTTATTTGGCAGAGGTTTTTGACATTATGGGGAAAATTTACGTAGCTTTTTCACTTTTTTGATTTTGTTGCAGTATTTACATGGGTTTTTTGATTATTTATTATTATTTTTTATATTTTTTGGGGGGAGGTGGGGGAAGGATTTACATGGTTTTTTACATTTAGGGTAAAAAATGTACAGGGAAGGCTGGGGTGACTTTCCATTTATATACATAGTGTATATAATATATACAAACTGTTGTGTTTTTTTTGAAATTTTGTGTTAACTTTTGTGGCAAAAGGATCATGTAATATACCGAAAGAACTAATTTTTGTAGAATTTGACTTTACACCTTGCAAGCCATTCGTGTTTTTATATTAAAATGAGAAATTTAACTCTGACATTATATATACAAAAAGTCAAATTCCCACAAAATCCATCAAACGTTATTAACCATGAAAATTTTAAACATTTTCCTGATTCTTTTTTTGGTTTGCAAAGTTCTTTTCCTGCAAAAACTTAAAAGAACTGACTTTTGTTGATTTAGAATTACTAAACACAACCATTTTTTTACATTTAGTGTAAACTTTTGTGCATATTCAATACACCAAAAGAGCTACTTTGTTGATTCCGATTTTATACTCTGTGTAAGCTATTTTTTTCTTCTTTTTGACATCTGGGATTAACTTGAAGGCATATACAATATGCATATAAAAAAA
Organism: Hydractinia echinata; assembly: GCA_030067915.1. Lineage (NCBI taxonomy): Eukaryota > Metazoa > Cnidaria > Hydrozoa > Anthoathecata > Hydractiniidae > Hydractinia > Hydractinia echinata. The sequence continues at coordinate 367,647 of JASGCC010000073.1, read as the reverse complement.
ATGGGATTTCGCAAATTTCTATTTTACCACTCAATTTTCACATTTTATATAAATTCTTTGGGACAGGATGATATGAAACAGACCAAAATACCTGATCTTAGTTGATTTTAATTTACAGGCTGTGGCTTGTGAAACTTTAAGATTAACATTTTGTGGAAGACAATGGCATGACATACACTGATAGAACTGGTTTTTGTTGTTTTAGACTTTATAACTGAAACTTTTTTTTGACTTTTTATGTTAATTTTGTGAGGAAGGACCATACACAGAAGAAGAATTAGATTTTACCCCTTGCAAGCTGTGTTTTTCTATATTTTGTATAAATTCTTACTGGGGAGGACTCTGTGCAACACACCGAAACAACTGATCCTTCTCGATTTAAATTTGATGCGTTCCAAATCGTAGTGTTTTGAAATTTTGTGTAAGATTTAATGGGTAAGGACAACATGCAAAATGTCAAAAAAACTGATTTTTGTTGAATCAGAAGGACTCCGTACAACCATTCTTTTTTTTACACTTTGTGAAGCTTTTGTGGGGAAAGAGTGTATGCAATATCATCGAAATAACTGATTTTTGTTGCAAACTGTTTTTCTTTGGCATTTTGGATTAAAATATTGTTTTAGAGGGCATATGCAATAGATATATATATACCAAAATAATTAAATTTTGCAAACTTTGATTTTGTCGTTAACCTCCATCTTTTACATTTTGATTAAATTTTTGTGGGAGACCGTGGGTATGCAATGGACCAAAATAAGAGAATTTAGTATTATTCAGAATTTGTATTTTGTGTAAAATGAACTGTTAGATTGATTGTTGTTGTTTTAACATGACTCATTATGACTCAAACTTTTTTTTTTTGCATTTCCAATTTGACTATTAGTTTCACAACATACAAGCTGTTATTTTTTTATATATATTTTATGTAAACTTTTGTGACAGAATACTATGTGAGATTTGAAATTTTTGTGTAAGACTTTGTTGATGGTAAAACAGCATGCAAGTTGCTCAAAGGACTGATTTTTATTAATTTTGGGTTTAAAAACCGTTTTTTTTTTGACATTTTGTCTAAAGTTTAGTGAGGAAGGACCGTATTATGCAATATATCAAAAAACGTTTTGTTGCATTATAATTTATCCTTGCAATCCATTTTTTTACATCTCAGATAAAATTTCTGCCAGAGGCACATTTCATTGTTTATTTTTCACATTTTGTGTCAACCTTTGGCATGGTTTGCAATAAACCTTGGAGAATAAACTAACTGATTTTAACATATACATTGAAAGAGATTTGTGCTTGACATTGATCAGCTTTTTTTGTATGTGACATTTTGAGTGATTTAAATTTTATGGGTGAGATGTATTTTGAAATGCTTTGTGAAACTTCTTTCCAAATGATTTTCGCATTGTCAGAGAGTCCGAGCAAGTAATTTGAGTAGATTTAGATTTTAAATGTCACATATATACTGCAGTTGTCGGACACCTTCAATTTTTTTGGTCATTTATATAATAATGCAGATTGTAAGATTCGCACTGCTGTATTGTTTGTTTTTAATGGACGTGTATCTGTTACATGAATTAAATGAGAAATACAGTGGATTCTTCCACGGGAAACAGCTAGTTACTTATTAAAAATGTAAAGATATTATTTCCTAAGAATTTGAGAGCTTTCATGACAGAAGTCATTAAGGGGGAAAATCACGAAGAAATTAAATTTCACAGCTGTAGAAAAAAAACTAAAGAAATGATCCAAGTTCATTATTTTACTGGTAAAAGATTTAACAAGGTCGATAATACACTACTTTCGATTTGAATGTTTATGAAATGTTCAATTTGATAAATTCTGCATCAAATTGACAAAAAATGTATGCAAGTCTAACCTTTTTATGACCATTGATATGCAAATTGCGTAGAATAACGTTAAAGTGGTGTTTAACTTTTTAACTTAATAGACCATATGAGATAATTTTTGTTAAATTATTTTTGTGGTTGCATTATTGTCACTGTCAAGATCAATTTGCATCCTATCACAACGGTTACCATCACAACGGTTGACATCCAGTTTAGTGAAGTTTTTTTTTTTTAGATTGTTGGTATTGGCATCTGTTTATCTTATTGTTGGATTTTTGTATCAGCGTTATGTTGTTGGAGCAAAAGGCTGGGAACAAATTCCAAACTTTAGTTTTTGGAGGAAAGTGGGAAATGCTTCAGCGGTAAGTCACTACCAGTGAGAATTTCTCAGTAATTTATCTTTGTTAGAAATGTGCACTTACAAATAATGAAAGTCCAGGAATATAGTTTTTCTAAACTAAATTGTATACCTGTTACACTTAAAATTGTGGTACTTTAACAGAACAAACTTTAACAGAACAAACTTTAACAGAACAAACTTTAACAGAACAAACTTTAACAGAACAAACTTTAACAGAACAAACTTTAACAGAACCATCTTTTCCTGGGGGAAATGTAAGGATTTTATTTCAGGAATGATACAAAAAAGTGTGCAGCATAAACCTTGTGAATAAAGATGCATAAAAATATCTTAAGTAGAAATAAAGTAGAAAGAAATACGATATTTTATTATTTTGTCAGTAAATATTTGTTGGTTTAGTAAAATCTGCAAGCACCCTAAAATATGCCAATTAAATATTGCGATCAAACTTGAAAGTACAAGGAAGTCTTTTTTCTCATCAACGGATGAAATAGTAAAGCGTCATATGACAAAAAGTTTGTTTAGTGGACAGTTTATAGCGGACATTTCTCTATAGTGAACGTCATTGTGAGGTCCAAATTTACGTTACCCCCTAACACTGACATTTGCATAGCTGACACGCCCATCATTAAGTCATATGAACAATTCTTGTAGAGAGTTGCTTATATTTTACTAGTAACAATAAAGTTCTAAATATAACATTGTCTGCACGTCTGGTAAGTGTTTTTGAATGAAAATAGCATATGTTCAATTGTCTTTTTCTTTTTTCTGCTCCCTCTTTTTCCAAAATCACCATCTTAAAACATTTTACGGTCGATTTCACTATACCCTAGCAGATTTAATGAAGGTAAGCCAACTTGGGAGGAACGTCTATGTAGCAGACATCTTTCTATAGCGAACGCTTTTTTTAGATGTTTAACTGTGTAGTACATCAACTTTCGCGAATTAAGAAATGTGAAATATTTAGCGAGATTAAACTCTTGCAAATAAGGCCTTGGTATTTATAAAAGCAAAATCATTTGCAAAAAAACCCCAAAATTTCGCGAATCTGTAGAAAGTTTGTACCTGCGAAGTTTGCGCTCTTATAGTTTATATTCGTACTGTTCAGTGATGGTATGGTGAAGTGCTACAGTGGACCCCCGTAACTTGAGCAACTTCTTTATTCAAACGATTATTTTTGTCCCATAGAGTAGTCATTTCATGATTTCAATGTGTTGTTTGTAAACACTGTTTAAATATGTTTTGGCATTATTACATGTGGAGGGGGCCTTACCTGATTCGAATGTCATTTTCGAATACATTGTTATCTACTTATCGAACCTTTTGGTACAATTGACTTAAAGTGCTAATTTTTTCTGAAATAAGTCTACGCTAAATTTCAGTCTTTTCGTGGCGGACACCAATTGCATCAAATATTCTCCGAATAACGTACTTTGCAAATGCACAGAATCACGCTAAATTAGCCATATTTATGTCAAAAATTACTCGAACACTCAGTTAAGGAGTACAGTACAGTATTTTCGCGTAATCATTTCTTTAGGATGGTTGTGACTTCGTGTGTAGGAGAGAGGAACACCCAACTACTTACAAGGTAAACTTCGTTTTTGTTTAAAAATCATTTGCTTTGTTTTCGCTACTATACTTCGAGCCTTTCCTAGGTGCTATAAAATATGCAAGCTCCGATTTATCTTTTTGGTTTTCTATACGGCTTTCTTAATTTTTTAATGTTATCAGTCTGGATTTGGTGTTCTTTCTACACATCGCTCCAAGGACTCTTTGTTTTTGCCCTGCAATATTAAATATATTTTTTTTTATATTTATACCTTTTTTGATAAGAACCTAGTTTATAAAATGCTAAGGCTGAGATTTTATTAAAAATTAAGAGCAGATTAATAACGCCTTACTTCCCTCATAGATTGTAGGAAAACCTATTTTGAATAGTAATTTCTTGCTTTGTGCTGTTATACATATATGTCACTTTCATATCATCTATTTAATCCAATTCTCAAAATTATTCATTATCATCCGTAAATCTGAATATCCCTTATTTTTGGAACACTGCTGTAGAATTGAAAAATAAGTAAAAATTGCACTCCTTTCTCGGTAGAAAATAAAAATATAGCATATATTTCGTGTAGATTAGCCAAAATGCGAGAAAAACTCAATTCAGGTTGCTACGCAACGAGCCTAAAACGTCTCAGCATTAGCTTAAATTTTTTTTTTTAGCATCCTTATCTTCGTTCGTCCCTGCTTATCTCTAGATACGTTTATTCGATTTTTTTGATTTTTTACAAAAAGTATTTGGCGATAAATGCTAAAAAAAGGCAAAATCAACTGAATTTGAGCCCCAAATAGCTTTTTTAAAGTTGTTTAAGATTTATTTGTTTCTTTTTTGTGGGTTTTGTCCTTTCCGTCTCTTTTATCGGTTTTTTACAAAAGATAGTTATTGATAATAAAAGTTAACAAAAATTTATAATTGACTTATGACTATGAAATTATTTTTTCAGGGAATGGCGGATGCTCTAGATATTGACACCAGTGATGAGGAGGACAAAGATGATGGATTGTTACCCATGTAACAGTTGCCTCTGGTAGTGTTTTTTTTAGAGTATTTAATGGTCTTTGAATTTTGTGAAATATACTTTTAAATTTAGCAGGTGTAAATATATTCATTGATTTGAAGACTAATTTTTCTCTCACCAGACTGTCGGAAAGTAAGATGAATATGCTGAATATGTATGAAGAAATATATTTTCAGTATACAACTGAAAATATATTTCTTCGTGCAATTTTTCGTCACTTTTGAAAATATGATTTACGTTGTTGTTGTTTTGTATATTCTCATTTTTTTTATTCCTTCAAAATTCTGTGATAAACCTTGGAACATATAAATCCGATTTCATACTCATTTTTATAGATACTTGTATTTTCTTCTGTCATCGTTCTGAATCATTCAATTTTCATTCGTTTAACGCCAAGAATATTTTTGTTTTTATTCTTGCATTTAATCTTTTTGATAGAACAAGTTAGATATTTAGTACTAAGATTCCTGTTAAACATTTTGCATTTACAGAATAAAATATCTAAAATTTCGCATTCAGTCTTGTTTTTTAAAGTCACGTCGGGACCTCGTTCTTAGTGGAACAACTTTACAGCATGTAATGCAAATGATATGAATTATACAGCTCCACAGTCAGATATCTAGTCGCTGGCTTCGACTTTTTGTAAGGTTTTCCCGTTTTCACAACAGGAAGTTTCTTGTAGCGGAATTCTCTTCTAACAAAGTTCTAGCGAGAGTTTCTCCCAGCGAAATTTAAGCAACCTATAGAATCTTTTTCCACCCAACTTCTAGCAAAGGTTTCGTCCAACCAACTTCTCGCAAAAGTTTTTACTAGCGTCCTTTCTAGCGGAGGTTTTTTCCAGCCAACTTCTAGCAAAAGTTTTTACCAGCGGCCTTTCTAGCGAAAGTTTTTTCCAGCCAACTTCTGGCGAAAGTTTCTTTCAGCGTACGTAAATTTTTTTTCCATAAGTAGCGCTGTGATGTTCCGGACACTAGTAGGAGCAAACAAATGGTCTTACTTCTAATTCTTGACACGGAACTAAAGTGAACAACACAACGATTATTTTTTAACCCTTATAGGACGGTCTATTTTTGTGTCAACCAATAATCAGCTTCTCGAAACTTGAAACGCGATTGGTGTTTGTGCGACAGCACCTTGGACGGTTCATGTTTAGCACCGATTGGTGGCCCAATTCATCTTCCAATCTGGAAATTTGTGCGACCTATCCTTTAAGGTTAACCGTTCTCTTGCAAACAAAAAAACCCATTTGATTTCGACACTCGGTCTTGCAGTTGGACCCAATAGTAAATGACTTATACAGCGGACTCTCTATAACTCGAACCCCGTTTGCCCCGAACGTTTTTTTTGGTCTCTTCGGGTATTTCCTCTCTATAACTCGAACGTCGCAACATGTATCTAGAACTTTATATGACACAAGCAGTTTTTTTGCATTGTTTTTGGCTCTGTAAACGTAAATAGAGTCTTAACTGATTCGAATGTTTCATATCTACATGTGTGAGGGGTCTTAAATAAATCGTTGAGATAAAATATTTTTTATTTTTTCAGTCCGTTCTTAGCCTACAAGGTCGAGATTTTATCCTGTACAAAGAAAGATTTCGTCCCCATTCCATATAAGAGAGAAAAATCACGCTTAATTGGCCATTTATACAAAATTTCTACAAAAACTTGGAAAAACTCCCACTCTCTATTACCCGAACCTCTCTATAACTCGAACGGTTTCCGATTCCCCGTGGCTGTTCGAGTTATAGATAGAGTCCACTGTAATATGTTTTCTCGAAAGGATTTTTAAAACATGAATATTTTCATTTTTAAATGAATTTCTTTAGTAAAGTTTGTGAAACATTCCACTTTTATGGCTTTTTATATTTTATATCAAAATTTCGCAAATTTTGCGTAATTTCACGATTTACCAATACGATTTGCGAAAATATCTTCCCGCGATATATTTCTCGCAAAGTCTATGGTAGATTTTGCGAGAAATTATCTCTAGCGAAAAAGTATTTAAAATTGTCGGATTCACGAAAATCTAGTATTGTCCGCATAAACTTCTTAGATAGGATAGGTGGAGAAATATCAGATCATTATCTCGGTGGTGTAAGAAGTTACAGTAAAAATTTTTTAGCGGACAGGGACAGGGAACATTTTTTCAAGGAACGGATAAATTGACGGTTAAACCACCTCGATAGCGGACGACATTTCAGCGTCCCAATGATTAATTCCTGCGAAAATATTCTTAATACGCGAATTCATAATTTACTTCCGTAAGGTAACCTGTACAATAACGGCCTATTTCGTGTTTGATATGGTTGGACCTCAGTTTAATGTCGTAGACCACAGCCAGAGCAATTCATTTATGCCAACAAGCGAACAAAACTGCATGTAAGGTTGATGATGGAAACATATAAGACACGGTATTTCGGACCCCCAGCAATTGTTATGTGCAAGCAGAATTTCACGTCCATGGTCTCCTCTATGAAGAAAACTTGTTATAAACTGATAGTTATAAATAAATGTTTTCGAATGCATGAATATCGAATTCACCTTACCTGGTTTCCGTAACAAAAATCACTTTATCTTACCAGAAATCTCGATTTTTATTCTTTACTAAGAATTACTCGCAAGCTGCTTGAATTCTTTTAGTTTATTCATCCCTCTTCGTTAAAAAAATTTGTTAAGCCTGGTAGCTTAGGCTAAACATTGGGTGATTTCTAAAAATAACAAAATAATTCGTTTCAAAAATAGGAGGGCGTTGAAACCATGTTTGTTTACATTCTTGTACATTTCTCACATCCTAACATAAATCCACGGAGGTTGCAGAAATAAGATCTGATGTAAAAATACATGCAAAGTAACTCAAGTTTATTTACTTCGAGAACCTAACAACAGAAAAAACATCGACCATGCATGAATGAGCCACTGAACGTAATCTGATCTTTCTTAGATACACAAAAGTTGAAATTATTTGAATAATTTAGAGGTCCTTATTGAAAGTATTTTGTTTTCTATTTATTATAAAGCTCTCGTTTCGCGAATTTGAACAAGAATACAAAGTTCTATGTATCTCTGAATAAAGAGAAAAAGTTCACAAGGTAAGAGTTCTATTTTTGTCATTACATGTATATACGTATCTGTTTGGAAGAAGAACCTGCTATTGTTTGGAAGAAGAACCTGCTATTGTTTTGAAGCATAGTATATACACACTTTGTCATAAGAATGTGCTTTATAAAAATATGAGGCTGAGATTTACTCAAAAATTAAAAATACTTTAACAATAATCCTTAGGTTGACTTAATTTTTTTGTTTCAAATTGCGTTTCTAAAACATTAACAGCAAACGTGGCGCACTCTTCAATTATAACTACGTCAATGTTTGTATCTATATCTTTCAAGTTTTCAATCACTTCATACACATATACAATGTATACTGTATATGTATATGTGCTAAGAATATTTTAAGCCTTAAAATTGATAAAAACTTAAGAATATTTCAACCTGCTCTGATTTTTATCATTCTTATAAAAAGGTTGTACCATAGAGATATAATCTCTATTCTAAACTAGAGTTTGGGTTACGGAGTAAAAATCTTTTATTTGGTCACTAGGCATACCTGTTTTCTTCGTGTCAGCCTTTTCCAGTAATATTGCCTAGAAGGGTCCGAACTATCAAGATTGAGAAAAACTAACCAAATCAGAGCAAAATTGCATGGTGCAGCTAGCTGAACTAGATTAGTCCCACAGAAAAAAAACAACGTAAGTCGGGTAAAGATTTTATATTTATAGATGTACCAGTATAGTGAAATCAATTACTTTTGCAAAGAAGTTGAAATTAGGAGAGGACGAATGAAATTGTTGTGTTCTGTATTCAAAACTGGATTCTTATAGGAGTCGTTTACATGAAGTTTCGTGTTGATCCAAAATGGAATTTTTAATGAATTCAGACCAATCTGAAAGTCGTTTCGGGGTCTAATTCATCTTGTCAAAATAACTGAAATGAAATTCCATTTTGGCCTTAAAATGTTCATTAAACACGATTTATCCGAAATAAAACTATTGCGCATGCGTACAAAGTTATGGGGTGTGTGTATTTCCCTCAACTCCAAAATAAAAAACAATGTAAACGAGATATAAACAAGGTGACACATTTAATAAAAACAGTTTCTACGAAATCAGGGAGATAACGAAATAGATTTTTGTGTGAGTAATTATTTCAATGTATACATTCAGTATAGTTTTAGCATTGTTAAGGTATAGTGTTGCTCTTGGTACCCTCTACCTTAAGGGAAGAAACTTTTGTCGGAAGAAATTTCCGTGGAATTTATTTTCGCGATTGACATGCCTGAAAATAATTTTTTGTGACCAAAATCTAAATGAAGTTATTTCCACCGAAGAAAAAGTGACCGAAATTTTTGGTACTTTACACAAAATATTACATTTAAAATTTTTTTGGTTCTTCGGCAGAGAATAAAGTTGGTAAAATTGTTGGTCGGTTAAAAAAATCGGTAATATATTTTGTTGGTAAAAAATATTAGCCACATATTTTGATCACTTTTTACTGATTTTCTTTTACCGATAAGTCAACGCTCCTTGTATTAGCAAATGTCTTTTACCTAATGATGAACAACAGCACCCCCTAAATATACATCTATAAATAAAAGGTACATTCAGACTTCCTTCTTTTATTTATATAATTTATAGACAACATTAAGAATTATTAAAGTAGTTCCATGAAATACTTTTAACGAAACTGAAACATCAAAGCAACGCGTTTTTTTAACTCGCACTGCATGCGTTCAAACAACTCAATAATATTCACAATACATATTTAAAACACAGACAGAGATTTTATTGAATTTTTTATACTTCGTAAAAGTGTTAAAAAACAAATATTTAAATATTTAGTTTTTATATTACCTTTGCTTTTGAATTTTCGGAATGTTTTTCCAAAAGAAAAAGAACGAAAATTACTTTTGTTTTCCCTGTATTGGAGTTGTGTGGACATGGTTATGACTGCTGACAACTACTTCACGAAGGATTGCGCTAGATGTAACTGGTATGTTATTATCATCTCGCGTTCATAAAATGTTTTGTGGATCGCATTTTTCGCGAAATTTTATTTTTCACATTGATGATCAAAATAAATAAACTCTGACATAGAAACAATTATTAAGCTGTAACATAGCTAACTATCTGACCCCAACCTTGTTCCCATCTTGTATTTTTCTGACATCAAGATCGCCGTACCCGTGTCGAAAAGATACAAGATACCCTGGGGTCGAGGTTGTATCTTAGATTAACAATTAGTACAGACAGACGACGGGTATTCCACTTCGTCCCCAGGGATCTTCTACGCTTATAATATTTTGACGGGACGGATCCGTAGTAGCCCTAGTCTAGGCTGATGAAAATCAGCCTTATTTGGGGTCATTTTGAATCGTGAAGTGGCGAGCTTGTGAGTAAGTTATACTCACGTGATTAGCCTCACTATATTCGAAGGATATAACTTGTCAGTTGTTTTAAGAAAGAAAAACAAAAGTTGTTCATGAGTGCTTGAACTTCTTATTTGAACTACAGAAGCCTTTTCAATTTTTACCCAACTAGAAGATGGCCTAATGTGGGTATGGAGTCGAACGCTGGATTGACTGAGCTACAGATCCCCGAATCACACCATATGTAAAATAATTTAGTTTCAGATAAGTCCTATATTAAAATAGATAACATGACTTGAATAAACGAGCCCCTATTCTGAAATAAGCCTGCACTTGTTCTTTCAAGGCGAAAACCTTTAAAAAGTTCCAAACCGTTTAATCCCGGTGGGAATTTTGGTGTCTACGGCAAAAAACAACAAAACATACTTTTCGTTTAAATTAAAAGTCTTACAACTTGTGAAATATTAAAATAATGAATTGAAACTCGGTTTTGTATGTGTTTAGATTGGTTTAATAAAATAGACCCGAAAACAATTTGACCTGTAATTGTAGTTCCTGAGTTCCTGAATTTAGGCGCCGATAAGCTATTATTGACAGTAACCCAATTTTGACAAAGTTGCATGTACACAAAACATTAAAAGCAATTCTCATGATTGAAGAAAGTCAGACAGGTCTAATTAAAACAGGTTTTAGGTTTAGGGCGGAATGCTTTATCCAGTCTAGAGAAATAACATTAATTATACTGTAAAAATACGGTTAAATATATTCAGTCATTTACAGTAACTGAAATAACTCATAGTATTATTCAGTCATTTGAACAAACTTTCATGAATCAACAATTAAAGTTCGTACTGAATAAACTTTCATGAATGATCATTTTTAAAAGTTTTGCACAGATAAATCTGGGGTCAATTTTTTGGAGGAAGAACCATATGTAATACCAAAAGAACTAAATTTAGCAGAATTAGCTTTTAACCTTGCAAGAGCGGGAATGTATGCGATACACCAAAATGGCCGAATTTTGTTGATTTAGAATTTTTAATGTGATCAGAACGAAATCTAGTATTTTATTTGACCAGAGAGAAATCTAGTAAAAACAAAAACAATGTATTTCTATCCAAAAAAATTTTTTTTTCAATGGTCGTAAAATGTAGTTTGAAATATCTGTGTAATAAAGTGCAGAGATAACTGGAGGTGGAGTAATAATAGCTAGCAGTAAGCTAGCTAGCTTATATATTATATTTAAAAAAGGTGTTTGAAATCTTGGAATTTTATATACGTAAAGTACCTACGATATTAACATACACTATGTTTACGTTAACTTGCCAATTTTACACCTTTTTGACATTGCAAATTGGCTGGTTGACAAACATGCTACCCTAATCATCACAAAGTTTTCGAAAGAATACTATAAATTTTTAAAAGTTGGCTAGCCTCAGCCAGTTACATCCATTTATTATTACAGCTAATATTTTTGGATAGAAACATTCTTCCAGCATTTCTGCCATTTTTTTCCTGCACTTTTTTTCACTCTCCGCGCTAAACCTCCCCCCCCCCCCCAATCATCATCAGCATGGAATATCGTCAGGTCAGAATATCATAGGCGTGGAAGAGCTCTGGGGAGGAGGGTAGACGGGTATTATTAATATGGATGGAGATGTCAGAAAAACCTAATGTTATATGTAGTCTAGTAGTCTATTGTGTATTATATGTATTCCCTTATGTCGCTCAAGTATTTTAAAGTCTCCTTGTAACAATTTATTAAATATATTTGTTAGACTGTTTCGTAATATGTCTGTTTGTGTTTGTCACAGAACTCTTTTTCTTTTTTTGACATCAGAGTAAATGCAAGGATATCGATTTCGCTTTGTATCATCGCCTGGTTTCCATAACGAAAATTCTTTTTTATCAGGAATCTCGATTTTTATTCCGAACTAAAAATACTAGCAAGCTACTTGAATTCTTTTTATTTTTTATTTTCCTTTTCATGGAAAAACTTTTATTCAACCTGACAGCCTAGACTGAACATTGTTTGATTCCTAAAAATAAGTATCTGGATTTGTATCAAAAGATTGGCAGATGTAGAAACCAGGTTTGTTTACTTTCTTTAATCACGTATCCACGGAGGTTGCCGAACTAAGATAAGATGCAAAAGCATTTGGAACACGTCGCATATTTGTTTATCTTTAGAACTAAAAACAATTCATTGATCCATACATGCATGATAAGCCACTCAAACATAACCCGATCTTTTTTAAATACACAAAAAGTTAAAATTATTTGAATAATTTATAGTGTCCTTATTGAAAGTTTTTTGTTTTCTATTTATTATATTAAAGCTTTCGTTTCGCGAATTTGTACAAGAGTACAAAGTTCTATGTATCTGAAAAAAGAGAAAAGGTTTACGAGGTAGGAGTTTTATTTTTGTCAATACATTTATACACGTATTTTTCTTCTTAAGAAAAAAGCTGGCAATTTTTTTTTCAAGCATTTTCTATACTACACACACATTTATATAAGAATATGCTTTATGAGAATACGAGGCTGGGATTCACCCAAAAATTATCAGGCTGATGATTTAATATTTTTTGGTGACCAAATCTTCTAACAAGATCTCAATCACTTCATAAACGTCACATGTATACTCATATGTGCTAAGAATATTTTAAGCCCGAAAATTGATAAAAACTTAAGAATATTTCAGCCTACTCTGATTTTTATCATTCCTATAAAAAGGTTGTATCATAGAAATATAATCTCTATTCTAAACTAGAGTTTGGGTTATGGAGTAAAAATCTTTGATTTGGTAATCTCTAGCTTTCTCTGACGAGGGACAGCTTTTGCACATTCACAAGGCATACCTGTCTAGTGCTTTTTCTGGCATTTTGTTTATACTGGTTCTTGTTCAATAGAGCAACAGAGCGTTATTTAAGGTAGAGTAGTTTATATGGTAGGGAGTGATGTTTTTCTGATAAATTTTCAAGATTGAGAAAAACTATTAACGCCAAACCGGAGCAAACGTGCGTGGAGTTAGCCAGGAGACCCAGCGTAATTTTTCTTACCACCGGGAAATCGGAGTAGTTAAGGTGGGAAAAATTACGCTGGGTCTCAAACGATTTTTCTGCGGCCAAAATCTGGCCGCGCTTTTTGATTGGCTAATTCTATTGTTCTTTGCTCACGTGGTCCATGTCGGGGAAAGCCTTTTTTTATCCGAATATTCCAGCGAGTGGTTTCACTCACCCTAACAAACATTAGTAAACTATAAAGTTTTTACCAGAGTAAGATGTGGCCAAGCTTGGTAAACAACTCACAGATTAATTAAAATGGCCTCCGAAGCGATTAGTCACATTGTCCAATTTAAACTCGGGGTTTCCGCTTTCCGTCATTCGTTTGCGTCTAAGCTTTAGTTTGAGAGAAACTCATTTTATCAACTCGAAGAAGAAAGCTTAGTTAACTAGGCTAGCGTGGAGTAGAATAGTCATAAATCCTCAGCATTAAGAAGGAATAATTAGAAATTTAATTAAACTTGATTATTTTGGTTTTCAGTAAAATTATTTTGAAGGCCATACTGTAAAGGGGGATTTTCACGAAGCGAATTGTGAATGGCGGCGAATTAGTTGCAAAATATATGGAAATAAGTGGAGAATTTAAAATACTGAATGTAAAGGGGGATTTTCACGAAGCGAATTGAACGGCGAATTCGACAGCGAATTGTATCTGAGCATGCGCAGTTTTGTTTGTTTTCATTTTGGATCGAAATATTCGCTTCGCTGAAAAATAGAAACAGTTCCTACTTTTTCGCGGCTAAAGGTTTCGCTGCTAGTTTTTGACCAATCAGGACGCGGTTAACTAATGTAAACAATGAATTTGGCGCCTAATTTATTTTGTCGTGAAAATTAAAAAGCGAATTCGCCATCGAATTCGCCGTCGAGTTCGCCGTTCAATTCGCTTCGTGAAAATCCCCCTTAAGCACTCTTTTGAGTATTAAAAACAAGACAGTTATTTTGAATTCTTTCCAGGCTTTTCTAAGAATAAACACTGAATATTGCGTTCTGATTAGTTAAAAGTTTACGGCGATAATTTTGCCTCTAGAAAGTAGGAACTATTTCTACTTTTCTTCGGCGAAGCGAATTTTTCGAAGCAAAATTAAAACAAACAAAACTGCGCATGCTCAGATACATCTCTTCGGCGAATTCGCCGTCCAATTCGCTTCGTAAAAATCCCTCTTAAGGGGGATTTTCACGAAGCGAATTGAACGGCGAATTCGACGGCGAATTGTATCTGAGCATGCGCAGTTTTGTTTGTTTTGATTTTGCACAAAACTGCGCATGAGTAGGAACTATTGGATGGCTCTGTGAAACTAGCATAAAAATAAAAATTGCATTGGCTATGCTTTTCGGGTTTCAGAATTTAGACATTTTGAAAGAGAACGGTAAGCTTTTTTGAATCAAATTGCAAATAATGGCCAAACAGTAACAAATAGGTAAACTAGCTTTTGGCAAAACAATTCTTTTTACTTTATGTAAATGCTAAGAAAATTAAACATAAAATGAACCAGGTATGCCACTTTTTTATATATCACACATTATTAATTAATTTATGCCCGGGACGTTGCATTTCACGAACCGGTCAAGGTATAAATAGATCAGGTGGATAGCGGATAAATTGGGTTCATATCCTCCTACATGGTCTTAAAATGGGTCAATCAGCCGGCCTTAAAAAAACTGTAATTTTTTTATTTCGAGAGCTGTATATATCACACATATATATGAAATCAACTTTGCGTCTCAAGCACAAATTAGCAAGAACTCCTGCACCTGAAAATGATAACAAGGGTTGGGATCTGGGTTTTATGTCTCATCACATATAGTTCACAAGCAGGCTTGTGGTCAACCTCGTCCCCAGGGCATCTTGTATCTGTGTGATTTTTAGCAATTTTAAAGATAGTGATTTTTTTTAAGACGAGAAAAATAAAAGTGTTTGGTAGAAATTTAAATTTCTAGCTTGACCACAGGAAAATTTTAGGACTTTTAACTTTTCAGTGGTCGATCAGAGGACACAAACCAATGATATTTCCAGGAACCCCCACATCAAGGCTTTTTAGCTTACGGTCTAACATTGGGCTGCTGCTGAAGGCCAAAATACACAATGCATTTTTTGCTTCATACGACATATCCTACCATGTATATATATATACCTGATTCGTACAAATTTTGGCGAGCATTTAACTTGGCGATGGACTAATTTGATATTTTTGGCGTGCATTTAATTTAGCGATGGAAAGATTTTCTTTCAATTTTTATGTTGCTTACAAATTTGTATATGTAATCGCTTTTAATTTTCCGAGTCCGTTAGGACGAGGATAAATTTAAAAAGCAAAAAAATTACGAGTTCGATTATTTCCAATTGCACGAGTAAACGTTCGATTACGAGCTAATCACACAATGAACTATTTTTGTAAGAGTAGCACAGGATGTCAATTTCAATGTTTTGATTTTTTATTACCCGATTTATAATTAGTTCGATTCATTGTAAAGATATCTTTTTTTTGACTTATCATAAAACGCGAGAAAATAAATATTTAAATTATCGGCGCTCCTTAAAGAGTGCGGTTAAGATTCTAGAGTGCAATTAAGAAATAATTGCACTCCGCACAGTGCAATTACGATATAATTTGCACTGTAGAAGAAGCGCTAAACAAGAAAAAATAGGTCATCGTGTGATTATATCCTAAATTGCTTTAAAGGACAGATAAGATAAAAAAAAACGATTTTTTAAACAAAAACATGCTTTATATTAAAACATAAAGAAGTCATAAAGAAGTTTTAAATCCCCAGTTGAATGGACAAGCAACCCTACGTGTTCAGGCTCTGCGCTCTCCCTATTTATACATCATCAGGCGATAATCCGTCAATCGAGTCAGCACATCTCCTATAATTAGGCTCTTTTACCACAGAGACCTTGCGAAGACAAGAGGATTTAATACGACACTCTCCCACACGGGTTTAATACGACACTCTCCCACACGGGTTTTCTGAACTCCATAAAGTAATCGAGACACATCAATAAAGGACGAATTAGCGTCTGTGATTTCACAAAGTTAGCTGGAAACTGTCCTCCGAATTTAAAATAATAAAAATGGAACAAACGTTTAAAAATATATAGCTTTACTGAATATATCAACAAGTGAGGTTTCTGTAAAATTAGAGTAACAACGATGGAGGAGAGTGACACAATTAAAAAAAGTTTAACGAGATGTCTTTTTAAAAATGCATTCTACAATGTAAGCATCACTTGTGAGCATTTTATTAAACATTTTTAGATCATGGCAGCAAAAAGGATGATGCGTGGAGCTGCACTCTTTATATTTGGATTTATTTTGGGATCGTTTTTGTTTCATTCTGTTCTTATCAATATGCAAAAGCACCATCGCAGTGGCAGTGTTAATGAACAAGATCAAGTATTTTTACCTGAGACGTCATCAAATATAAACAAAGCTCCTGAGGAAGCAAACAACGAAGGGAAAATACATTTCGAAAAGGAAATAGATTCCACAAATAAGAAATCTGAACGTATCGATATATATGCTGAAGATGACAGAGAAAAGTTCTACGATGCTAATTATTGGGAAATGGCGCCCCATTACAATATCGATGACTACGGTATAATTATTTGTTCTTTTTAATTTCATTTATGATAAAACAATTTTTTCGTTGCTTTTTTTCATCCAAAAAAAATACTAGTACGGTGACACACCGGTGCCACCGCCAAGCAGCTTTTCCTTTGTTTAAATAGAATGAGTTAATACGCGTGGACCTGCCCCATCGTGTTACTTTGGCCAATACAAACTAGTCACCACCGTCGAGAACTCGGGCCTACTCAGCGACTGATGGAGATAGTCATCTCAAACATACATGTTCGAGTGAGTGAAAATTATCTCCCTAATCCAAAAAGTACTTTTGTTTTGGCCTCGCGAAAACAATAGATGAAATGGCGCCGAAGTTGCGCACGAAAATTCAACTCCATACAAAAAAATCGCACCCTAACCGACTGATTCGATAATTGTACTGATTTTTTTTTGTTGCTAAAAAAACAAAACAAACAAAAACAACAGCGATAACAACAACAACAGCGATAACAACAACAACCCTATTAGCACCCGGGGGTGGTGGCATAAAATTTCTCGACCTTTTAGACTATAGGCTTACCTTAAGGTTAGGGGTTTTGTAAAAAAAAAATATTTCTGAAAAAATGTGTTGCTATGGAGATATATGAGTACTAAGAATAAAATACAGACCAGATTTACCAAGCAAAATGACGTCATCTATGATCCCAATGATGTCATTATTTTGTTTTCTTAATTCAATCATCTTTAATACAATTTTCTAAGCATATACCAGGTTTAAAGACATGATCATCAATATTTCATAAAAAACTGATTCTGTTATCGTTCATTGTTAAAATAAAAAACTTTCATGCAGATTTGACGTAATTTTTGGTCACAATGACGTCATTAAATAACTTTTTTCTGAATGAAATCAAGTTTTGGTACTCACTCCTCGCTAAACAATCAGAAACACGCGAGAAATTAAACTATATTGTAATATGGGAAAGATATCTATTTTAGGTGCGTGTGACATCATTCCGATTTATATGATGTCATCAAAATAATATAATATGTATTAAAACATTCTAGAAGTGTGGCACGTTTCATTGTACGGTGCAAAGGCAATTTATGGTCCCTACGGGCAAGACCAAAAAAGCGCTGAAATTTTGATGTGACTATTGTATATTTTTAAACAAGCGGGACTTTGTACTATAAAACAGAATACTCAATATTTTGAGCTAAACATGTAAAAAAACAATAGGAATGGGGTACTCTACCCCAGGTTGAATCCAAATGTTTTTGTTGTCATAAAAGGAGTGTAGCTAACAAACAATTTATACCGTCTAAGTTTATCAAGACATAACTAACACAAAAATCCACTTTAAATCTTTTCTAAATAATCAAGTTGTGTTAATCTCTATATTCTTCGCTGGCTGTGAGTCAAAGATGGTAGCTACGATTTGTGACAGGTAAATTTCCATGGATTTTAGCTTTACAACTAGTAATTATCATTTTGTTTTTTCGTGAAAAAATATACGCATACTTGGTAATAATTCCAAATGGCAATCCCAATTGCTAATGAACTTTTTTTATATGTTTCAGGAACGCCGGTTGAGGAGTACATGTTTTCAGTTGAAAACATGAAATCTATGTCGAAAGAAGAACGCGTAAAAAAATTTAAAGAAAGAAACATAAAAACTGTTCTGTATATGCACATGGCGTATGGATCAAAAACGTATGGTTTCAACTATAACGAACATTCCAAGCAGGGTCAGTGGCCGTACATCATGAAAGGTTGTCGAAGAAGAGATTGTTTTTGTACAGATCAAAGAGATTTTATTCCAATCGAAGAATTTGATGCTATCTTGTTTTATTCGAGAACGATTTCAAGGGCTGACGTACCTTCAGGTAACTATAGCAACAAAATAATTATTTACCTTATATACAGGTTTACCTTGTATACAGGTATACAAGGTAAACAAAGGATACATCACAATATTATCATGTAATAATTTGTTTTTGCAACGACGATTCGTTTTACCAGTACTCTCTCAATTCATTGTTATCACCCAGTTAAAGCTAACGGGAAACAATAGAAAGGTACAAGAATATCAACGTTACTGGGATTGTGCAAAAATAGGAAGGGGAGGTTGTAGCTTTCAAGGAATATTTCAAATTCAAACGCCACCTTGAAATCTCCCAAAATGTTAAACTTGTCATCACTTCCTGACTTAAACATAGTTAATAGTGTCAGATAACAAATGTTACATTTTCTTTTTTATTTATAGTTCGAAAACCACATCAAAGATACATATTGTGGGAGGTTGAGCCGGTAACATATCTAATGGGCTTTAACCCATCACAATGGCAGAACTTTTTCAATTGGACACATACCTATCGACGGGATTCGGACTTATGGGAGCCATGGGGTGTATTAAATCAAGCGAAGCCATACCCCAAACCCGTTGACACGTTAATAGAAGAACGAAAAGCTGATACTTCATTGGCTGCCACGAAGAAAAAATCGATTGCATGGTTTGTATCCAACTGCAACGCACATTCTGGTCGCGATAGATACGCTAAAGAACTTCAAAAATACATTCCAGTTGACATATATGGAGGCTGCGGGCCCTTGCGTTGTGATCGGAGTCAAACAGGAAAATGTTGGGAAGATGTAGAAAGGGATTATTATTTTTATTTCTCAGCTGAAAACTCACTCTGCAAGGATTATATAACGGAGAAGTTTTTAAATGCATTGAAAAAGAATGTAGTTCCGATTGTATTTGGTGGAGGACAGGGCACAAACGATTATTATTTTGCACCTAAAAAGTCTTTTATAAATACATACGATTACAAAAGTCCTAAAGAGCTAGCAGAATATTTGTTGAAAGTACAGAAAGATCATGCAGAATATGTTAGTTATTTTTGGTGGAAACCTTATTATAATATATGGCTTGGAAGATGGAAGAAAGCACACTGTGAAATATGCGATAAACTTCATGCAAATGAACCCAGCAAAGTTTACAAGGACATGCAGGATTGGTGGGTGACGCAATCAAAATGCAGGCCAGCGTACTCTTGACCTTTCTCTCTGTTTTTATTTTTTAATGTTATTCAAAGAAAGTTTAAAATGACTTCTTTCTGACCCTACTTGGTTATTCTAGTCCTACTTGTTTGATAAAAATCAAAAGTACTGTTTCAGAAGAATTCAATTCTAATACTCAATTTTAAAACTAGTGTTGTGTTCTTTTTATTTCTATTTTTGTTGTTATTATGTTGATAACATTTATAGTTCATACATTTGTTTTGTGTTTGATAATAAAACAAACAGACAGAAACTGCTTCTATCATTTTTAGTATAGACGCTGTTTAATCTTGTTTAGTCTGGGTGGGCGGGTGAGAGGATCCGACACGCCCTTGTTTTAATACCTCTATTTTGTTTAATGTATAAGATACGGTTACGTGAAGTAAAACGATTTGCTAATTTACCATCTCTTTCCATACATATATGAGTTTAATATGCACAAACAATTAAGAGGCTGCAACATAGAAACGAGGTAAAATGAGCTTGCACATCACAACAACGGTATGTCGCATTACATATACCACACGTGCGCATTCCGCATTATGGAGACTTGGACGAAACATGCCGCCTAGTGGAGAGTTTTCAAAAGATCGTTTGTTAAAGAGTGTACTATAGTCCTCTGGAATGCTTGAATTGGTGTTGTTATTGTAGACAAATTTTTGCGTAATGACCAACCTTGTTGCGAGCGACTGTTGTCTCTTTTTATATCGGAATGGCGAGGCTGTCCCGATGTCAGAAAAGAAACAAGATGCCCTGAGGACAAGGTTGCATAATGACCTAGCATTTTGATTGTTCGTATTTGCGAAATTTCTATTTCCATGTGTCCTAAAATGTTTGATATTTTCTATTTCTCAAAACAACCCTCATATTGGCTACTGCGTTCGTATAAACGTGTAATAGGTAAAAAAAAGCGTTATAATTATGGTTAGAACTTGAAACTTACACTCACAGACACATAATAACCCGATTTACCCCATTTTTTTAAAAATTAAAGATCCTAGTACAACATTTTGTTGATTTCGTGAATAAAAACAAAACCAATACACCTTTCCCGAGACCATGAGTCATACTTTTTGTAAACTCGTAAAATATGAATACAATATTTGAATTCAGTATAGTTTGTTTAGTTTATGTGTAAAAGTTTAACTTGGTACGCCAACCAGAAGTGCTATGTTGAGGAGATATATATCACAGTTAAAGTCTTCTTAATGCTCAAGTTACCATGTCCCGCCTCGTTTTCAAAAAGAGGTTGGACATGCCGCAAATCTTTAAATTAGAATAGCAGGTTGTTTACTTGCTGCATTGTTTCGCAATTTTCTTTGCTTATCACATTTTTGACAAGGAATTCAAATCTGTTGTCCGTTTTTCATAAAACTCAACATAAAAAGTTGCGGCACATCAAAGGAATAAGTCTCGGGAAAGGTGTATAAAAACGTAAAATATTTCAAAAATTGTTCCCCGTAAAATTAAAATGCCATGAAAATTTCGAAGGTTCTTTAAACGAAAGCAGATGAGTAAATACGCGTTGGAAAAATAGCGATTTTCTGCTAGACCTGTTTACATTAGAAGTAAAAAATCTGTTTCAGTGTTATCAACATAACTTTCGGTTTAAACAAAAAATTTCAAACCTAACATTCATTTTTTCGGAAAATTATGACTCCAAAGTCATGGGACTTTACGGGATCATAATTTGTGACTTTCACTGGCTATAATAAGCCTATTGTATAATTAGCTTGCGTACTTTAGAATAAACGATCTCGTTCACGTGCTTTGTATAATAACCTAAGTTAATAGTTAAAAACACACATCACTACCAATAACGATGTTATTTTGCAGGAATGAAAACAGATAACATCTTCTTTATCTCAACATACCTAAATATTTCTTTGGATGTATTTTTGTTGATTGTACGCGTTTTTTTTTTAATAAGAAACCAAGCAAACAGACAACTAGTAAAGCTCCTCCAAAATGGTATTGAGTGGCCCAAAGGTTTTGTTTTATCACGTGATGCTGATGTAAGCAAAATCCGTTGCTTTATAAAGGGTACTTATTATTCTTGGCTGGAAGTTTGTTCGCTTTAATAAAACGCATCTCAATGTACAGGATTGAATTTCAAACACGCCGTATGCCATCAGAAAAGTCAACAATTCACTAAATGGTAATAAAGAAGTTCAAACATAACTTATTGTGCTTAGAAGCATGATGAATTGATATGAGATTGAAATTCAAAACGAAACAAATAGGGCACGCTGAATAATTTATGACGAACGTTGAAACATTTCAATAAGAAATGTAGAAGAATCGCAGGTTGTTCAGAGCGAAGAAAACAGACAAGCTTTAGTTTTTAATAAAATGTTTTTGTACAGAAGTTTACAAAAGTTTTTACCCTTCTTATTTGGAGTTTTTTTTGGGATATTTTTATTTAATTCGTATCATATTTCCTCAGAGGATGCAAAAGAAGTTAGATTTACCCAGCAAAATATTATAGCGGAAGGAAAAATAAAAGACGAAAGTAAAATTCATGAAAATGAAATCAAAGTGGCTACAGAGCATCGTGAACGCGTTCAAAACGTTGCCGTAAACGTTGTTCCAAACATCCTCTCAAAAAAAAAAAACCAGACCAAAGTTTTTAAAGATATTTACTCATTTGACGAAAATAAGAAGGATTTTGGCGGGAAGTATTGGGAAATGGCGCCTCATTACAACGTAGACGACTATGGTGAGCAAATAATTTTATCAGATCATGGTTGCGACGAAACGCTAAGAATAATTTTAATACACAGTTTTTATAAGAATTTTAAAAGAATCATCAAGTCAATTTTTTTAACAATTAAGGCATAAGATGTCGTTTCTTAGAATCATTAGGCTCAAAACAGAAAGTACGATTCTTATAAGAAAAGTGTGTGCATGTTTTTTGTGATGATGTTGGGGGTGTTGGAAGAAGTGTTACTTGCAGGATAGGTTCTGCTTGGAAAAAGTTCAGAGAGTTACTTCCTTTGTTGACTAGCAGAGTCTTGTCAATTGAGGTAAAAGGTAGGTTGTATGAGGCCTGTGTAAGAAGTGTTATGTTGTACGGTAGTGAGACATGGGCAGTGAAGCAGGAAGATCTTGACCGTTTAGAAAGGAATGATATGAGAATGGTTAGGTGGATGTGTAACGCCAGTCTGAGAGACAGAAAGAGTTCAGATGAGCTAAGAAGCAGGCTAAGTCTCCGTAGAATTAAAGATGTTATCCAGATAAGAAGATTGAATTGGCTGGGGCACTTGGAAAGAATGGAGGAGGATAATTGGGTAAGAAAGTGTAGAGACTTGATAGTTCCTGGGGCAAAGCCCAGAGGCAGACCGAGAAAGACTTGGCAGGAGGTTATAAGGACAGACTTAATACAGAGGAAGTTGAGTTTAGATCTAACACAGTCTAGATCAGATTGGAAGAGGGTCATTAATATACCCCGTCCAACCCATGCTAGCATGGAAAACGGACGTTAAGCCGAGAATGATGATGATGATGATCAACGCACATCATGTAAGGGGTGTAGTGTATCATATGCCCACCCCCATATGCTCTCCCTGTGCTCACGGTCAGGCCCGCTTTTTCAACCGGAGCCACTCCAGTTTCGGAAAATTTAAAGCCTTTGTCACACTAGTGGGGTGACAGTTTTGGTAATTTTAGTATAAAATTAAAATGTGTGTAAAAACCGTGGCCTATCTTTTATTCACTGACTTTCTTACACACAGCGAAAGGATGAGAAATCACCTTCGCGTCGAGCATGACCAAATTTCATTGATGATGTTTATTGACTCGTTTTTTCCAGTTCAGAGATATTTCATCGTAGTGCATTAGTTGGCGAGGGTAGGTTTTAAAAGGACGTCCTCTCTTTGCATACATGTGTTAGAAAACCAAAGAACGGTATCACTGATAAATTCATCTTAGTTTCTCCAACAGTGCAAAGTGGAATCTTTCGCGACTGATTTAGAAATGCTGAGTAACGTTGTTATTATGTTAGATGATCCTTTCATAAAACATTTAATACCATCACCTCATTGATCATCCGTAGCATACGGGTGTATGTATCGTCTAGTTTCTTTCGAGTTTCTCTGTGAGCGTCCACAAATTTGATCCATAGAGAAGAACAGATTCAGAAACAAGGTTGCGCTTCAAGTCAACAGAGAAGTTCGACTTCCAAATCTTGTTAAGGCTACGCTGACTACGCTTTAAGCTAATTAAATTAGAGATATTTTGGTTTAAAAACACACTCTGGTCAAACATTCCTAAAACATTATTACAACATCTAAATTTATTATACGACTTGCACAGGCAAGTCGTATAATAAATTTAGGTGAGTATATTGTTTGCTCCCAGATTTGACGTCTTAATTGCCACTAGAATTTCACTTTCCATTTTTTCTTTACAAATTCAGTTTCTCTCTTCAACAATTATTATGTATTAGCGTTTGCAAATCAAATTTAGGGCGTTTTGTTGCTGCCAAATGCGGCAGCAAGTTATAGTTGATTTGAAAACTTAAATTTGGGTGTGGCTTTGATAAATTGTTTATGAATGTCTTTAAAGCTTATCTGTTATACTAACAAAAAACCTTGTTATCATAAATGTTGGAATCACACTGAACGCTTTCAGACACCTGTCACGTCTTGACATTCGCAAGCATGTCGTTCTGAATAAGAGCATATTCTGGATTGATGTTGCCACATGTGAATTGACAAAAAATGTGTATATAGCACCACCAAAAATACTTCTTTCAACCACTTTTGAAAACAATTTCTTTTCTCTTATTCTTGACTATTTTCTATAAAAAGGTTAGTTAGTTGATATTAACGAAAAAAAAGGTTTGTTAGCAGCTTTTGATAAAATTTGTTAATTTTGAAAACATTTCTGAAGAAAGTGTTAGTTTCAGAACCTTCGGAACCAATTTCTCAAAATGCAACTCTTATCTTTTTGTTAGGTCATTACGTTTACCAAATCATTTATTGGTTAGTAATAGCATAGTCACAAGAGAAGAGATAGTCTGGGTATTCAGCCATTTCGGGCCGCTACGGCAAAAGTACCTGACCTAGAGCGGGTGGCCCGAAAGTAAGGGGAATTTTGTAAAATGGCTGCGGCGAAGGAAGATTTCCTTTATGGCAAGAACTTGATGCTATATTGGAGGCTATAGATGAAGATATTTTACAAAGTAATTCAGACTTTCAAGTGGAACTAACCACAGTTGTAAACGAAATACACGAGGAGGACACAAAAGTCACCTTTAGCTGTAGTTTATGTCCTAAAGTTTGTTTCTCGAAGAGGATTAACACGCCACTCCAACGCGAAACATAGTGACCACGACAAAGGTGATTCTGCAGGATCAGGTGATAGAAATGTCAAGGAAGCTGAACAGATGTTGCATCCACTGTATTTTAAAAAATGTATGGAAGAAGCTGTTTTGAAATTAGCTGGTGATGAAGGTTACCCATCAGAAATCACCAATGAATTCAAAATGTTCAAAGTTGGTGGCCTTGACAATATTATACCGTCTTATGCTCTTGTGAAATCGTTCAATGGGGATGCTGAAAAGGTTTATCCATTGATTTATAAGAATATTTTGGATATATAGAGCATCCTTTTTTGGTTCAAGCTTGAGTCGCAACTGTAGCGTACTGTTGGGATTTGAATTAGCAAATCTGGTTTTGTGTCACTTGACAGCTATTTTTCTAGCTACACATTTATAAAAAAGTATAACTGCCTTTTCTAAACATGGCATTTTTGTGATATGTAAATGAAAGTGGTTGTTGTGGGTCCAGATAATTATGTTTTTCATGCCCTGTCCAGGATTTGAACCTGAATCTCTCATTTGCATAAGTGTCATAATGATTAGACCAACAGGGCTTGAATGTATATACAAAACTTTACAGGTGAAATAAACCTTTTTTTAGGAAACGCTTGGTTAAGCTACAAGTGACTGTGTTATCTGGCGTTAAACGTCAAGTGAAATGATTTATAAGATCTGTAAACTGTCCACACATTCAGGTGGAGCGCTTAAGTACAGGTATGCAGTATGTCGTAAATCGAGGGTAACAACATTAACGTGTTTCGGGTGAATATATTTTTCAAAAAATAACTTTCCTGCAACTTTAGCTGAAATAAAAATACAGTTTACATGTTCTGCTTCTGTCATAGAAAACAGTCGGAAAACCTTTTTTATTTTTCACAAAATTTTCCTGGTAAAACTTCAAAAATGAATTTTAATACAGTATGAGCGGTTGCTTAGTACAGATAAACAATGTCGTACAACCATTTAGGTTTAATATTCAGTTCGGTATATACGTGTTGACGATATTGCACAAGAACTTCTCAGCAGAATTTAAAACGCTTTGATAAAAATATAGATGTCAATATAGAATTAATTTCCATTTGACACTTAATCCACACTGGTGTATGCTCACCAGCAGGGTTAAAAAAGTTGATTTCCTGAACTACAATGTGGCAATGTCTACTACACCACTTCTTTTGTGATGTTCCCATATTATATATAGCTACAATCGTCCACAAAAATATGGCTTCCACCCCCTCTATGACATTCAATGTTAAACGAATGTGGACGAATGTGGCTAAAACAAGCTATCTAATGGGACCTTCCTAATCAGAGTAGAATTATCTCATTTACTGTGTCATAGTATATGTGTATGTAGCTACCTAATAAAATATCTTTGATTATCACAGCGACTAGCTTGTCTCTCCATGATGCGTCGTATACTCGTCATTTGCTTGAGTAATTTTAAAAATAGAAATTCCACTTGTTCTACGGGAGCTAGAGCAACCAAAGACTGAACAATTAGCTCCATAAAATCCAGGCAAACTTCAGCAAAGTACCTAGCATACATTGCTTCCCGCCTGTTTATGATTTTTTGGTCCCCCTAAAAGTAGACTGGGCACTAGGAAATTTCTGAACGCGAGTCAGATACCGGAGCGGAGCTCAATCACGGCGGTACCTAGACTATCTCTCTTTCTTATGACTATGGTAACAGTAAGCACCATAACTGAATTTGTTTATCTTAGGAGTTCCCATCGAAGAATATGTGCTATCTGTTGACAATATGAAGTCTCTGTCTAAGGAAGATCGTTTGAAAAAGTTTAAAGAACGAAACATTAAGACAGTTCTTTATTATCATGCTGCCTATGGGAGTAAAACATATGGCTTCAACTTTGATGAAACGTCCAAGCAGGGTCAGTTGCCTTACATCATGAAGGGTTGTCGAAGAAGAGATTGCTTTTGTACAGATCAAAGAGATTTTATTCCAATCGAAGAATTTGATTCTATTGTGTTTTATTCAAGAGGAATACAAAAATCGGATATCCCAGCAGGTAAGTTGGTTTCATGTGAAGCTAAAGCAAAAATAGTTGCAGCTAACAAAATAAAGTTTTTCGATACAAACATTGTTTTTCAGTATTTACCTCGATGGTATTTATTTTTGCACTATTCACGGAGTTTGGCCAACTTTTCAAAAATAAGTACATGTGAAATAGAACAAGAAAATGTTAATGCTTCGTAAGATATTGAAATTATTATCTAAAAATTAAAAAGGACGCAATTTCTTTCACAAAAATAAGCAAATAAACCCAAAACAAGCAAACCAAAAACAAACACTATCGCAACAAAATCGTAACTAAGGATCATTCTTTCGTGCATATTGTCGCCATACGGCACATGCAGGTGTTCTAAAGTGAAAGGAACGGCGCGCACGATCCAAAATAAAAAGGGCAGAGGAATAGCATTTCAACGGTAATTAAATCGCTCCGTGCAACGAAGCCGTTAATAAGAAAATCAAAATTTTCAAAAATTCTTGTGCATGAAACACAGTTTTTAAATAATGTTGTCAGGTGGTATTGTACAGTACTCTACTGTGACTGTGGCGTACCAATTGTAAAATAAAGTTACAAACGATTGAACAGTTTAATAAGTAACGACTAGTTCTTTCTCTATTTCATTTTAGTTCGAAAACCACACCAGCGTTATATCTTATGGGAAATGGAACCAGTGGCTTACTTAATTAGCTTCGATCCTCCTTTATGGAAGAAATTTTTCAATTGGACCCACACATATCGTAGAGACTCTGAAATGTGGGAACCTTGGGGTGTCATGAATCAAGTTAAACCATTTCCTAAAAATGTAGATGACTTAATTGCTGAAAAGAGAAAAGACCTTCAGTTGGCTGTGAATAAAAAGAAATCGGTTGCTTGGTTTGTCTCAAATTGTAATTCAAGATCGGGCAGGGAAAATTACATCAGAGAGTTACAAAAATATATCACAGTGGACGTCTATGGTATGTGTGGGCCGTTGAAATGCGACAGAAGTCAGTATTTAAAATGTTGGGACGATGTAGAAAGGGATTATTATTTTTACTTCTCAGGTGAAAACTCATTGTGTAAGGATTATATAACAGAGAAGTTTTATAATGCCATGAAAAGAAATATCTTACCGATTGTATTTGGTGGAGGACAGGGGACAAACGATTATTATTTTGCACCTAAAAAGTCTTTTATAAATACATACGATTACAAAAGTCCTAAAGAGCTAGCAGAATATTTGTTGAAAGTACAGAAAGATCATGCAGAATATGTTAGTTATTTTTGGTGGAAACCTTATTATAATATATGGCTTGGAAGATGGAAGAAAGCACACTGTGAAATATGCGATAAACTTCATGCAAATGAACCCAGCAAAGTTTACAACGATATGCAGGATTGGTGGGTGACGCAATCAAAATGCAGACCAGCGTACTAAAAGAATTTTTGTTAGTTTATTGTTTTTAAATTATTTTTCAAAAAATTTGTTTTTGGAATTATGCCGAAGTGTTGCCATGGCAGCACTTTTTTATGTTGAGTTAAAATACTGAAAAAAAAAGCTTTATGTGACTTCGTAGTTTATATTGTTATATTATTTTGTGTTTCTATTATTATTGTTACTAAACTCATCGCAATTATTATGCAACATTCAAAATCGTTAACAAAATTCAAAGTTAGTGCTTTTTTTCTATATGTCACCGAATTTGAGGACGTCATCACCAAAAATGCTGACGTCATCAAATTCTTTTTTACCAAATTGTTTGCTAATACCTGGACAACATTTGTGGTAAGTTTCAAGTCCAACGGACAACAATTATAGAACTTACACAGGGGGGGGTCGAATCAGCCTCCCCAAGCATTGAGGAGCCCCTAAAAGGCCCAGCAGGAATAGGGTTAAAAAGAGAATATCCAATTGTGATTTTTAGTTTCGCGATTAATGTGGATGTTTGAGGTGTTTTTCCGGAATACACGTGTATTATTTAACCTGCAGTTTTCAGGTTAACTTCATTTTCAAACTGTTTTTAAATACTAAAGGATTTACAAATGCCTTGCACACGCGAATTAAACCCAAGTGGTATAATATGAATTGTTTGACATAATATAAAAAGGGAGAATGATAGAACATCAAATAGATTGTTATTGTATGTATATGATTATATGATTTTACAAAAAATTACAAATCAACAAATAAAAGAAATCTTTTGTATGACATAGACAACTGCTCTTGATGCTATGTATGTGCGTGGAAGATCAGTAGCAGTAACGTACAAACTCATGTAGGTAAAATGGCGCATTCATGGATCAATCTTGAAGCAGGAAGGACAACAATTAACCAACATCCATTTCTTATTTTTTTTACATTCTCCCAGTGATGCCCAGCTCTTGCATTTCTCGTGTTTGTCGTTTTTACCTAATTCAGAAAAAGTGTTTTGCAGTCAAAATTTCACCCATTGATGGACCTACAATAGGAGCGAGGGGAAGTGGGGGTTGGGATGAGGAGGGAGGGGGAGTGGAGCATGATAAGAAGCGAACAACGATCATGAGAATAGAAAAAGTATTAGTAGATCTTACACGTAGGCTTGTTGTTGCACGACGAACAACAATTTGTTTTCATAAAAACTTTGTATTTATCTGTCGTACACAGATTTGATTTCGACCAATAATAACAACCATCTTTTGAGTCAGTACATATTTCTTTCGCGTTCACGTATTCAGGTTCTAACAATTTAAAACAGAGGTGGAATGAGAAGATTTCATATTTCGAATAGCTAGGTCTTATTGGTTTGAGCAGGCGTTAACTGGATTTAATTTTGACCAATCCGTTGGTAGTTCTTTAAAGTTTAAGACATGCACTTGCACACGCAATACAAAAATATACCCTTACCCTACAAAAATAGGGTGACGATAGAGGCAATTTCTAAAGTTTAAAACTTTTAAGATGCCTAAAAATGTGTTGCAAACGTACAAACTGTCCAAGGTATATTTTTTTACTACAGTTGCTCATAACCTTTTATCACTAAGTCACTAAATTTGAAAGTAAAATTCTGTTTTAACATATAAAATGCATTTTGCAGTACAAAATCTTTGAAGCATAAGTCCTCAAGGGACTTACTGTTGCAAGTGGCGCAACATTCTCCTAGCATCGTACGAAATTGTGTTTTTGAGTTGCATAACCCTTTGGAAGCCATTTGTTGACAATCATTTCTCACATCAGTACATCCTAAAAATAGACATGCAAATAATCTTTATTTTAAAAAAAGGTAAAAATACTTTTAAAGCGTGTACGAATCAATTCAATTCGTACCTGTTAACCCTACTTGGCAAGCGTTATGATCAAAGAAAATGTCATCAATGGCGACTTCTGATGTAAACTTTTCTTGGAACTTAACTTCGAAAACAAACTTAAAATAGAAAAGAGGGATGATATGTTAAATCAATCGAAATAATTCTGAAACAGGAAGAAACGAGACGCACCGCGGAAGAAAATTCAATATAAAATTGTATCCATTTATTCGAAATCGTTTATGTTCACAGACGGGACATTGGATTGTGAAATATGAATGACATGGGAATTGGATTAAATATCAAAGGATACAGTCACCCACCTGGAATGGTGCTACCAGACCTTTTACATTGATGGAATGTCGTCTCCAATAGTTACCATGATGTCCTCCGATTTTAAAGGGAAGATTAATTCGATTGTTCTTTTCTTTTATAAAAACACTTAAAGCTTGCGTTGGATGAAGATGTGCTCCATTTAACATGTAATAAAAAGAAATACACTTTGGTCCACTGAAACTGCTGATCATCGGACTCCACAGTTGTTTAATGGTACCCGATCCTAGCACCCAAACGGATTTTCCACTAGCAGACGCGTAAAAGCCTATAACGTAATAAGATAAAAATGAATGTTGATGAGATCAATGGTCATATGTTGTATTTGCAGTGTGCAATGTTTTCTCTTTTTACCCCCATCCTATGGCATCAATTTTGAGTGCTAGCTACCAAATCCTTATACAAAATACAGAACAAAATATTTTCACATTTTCGTGCTAAAGTTATAAAAAGGTTTATGAAGCAACGTTTCGGAAGACATTTTGTTAACCTGACCAAGACATCATCTCTTTGTCAACATATTTAACGCCTTTATATCGCATGATTTCCACTCTTACTTTTATAAGAACTTCCTCGTATTTCTGAAGTGTGATCTTTTAATGGTCCATCACGCCATCCACTTGTCTGTTTCAACCCAAAGCCTTTTGATGTCCACTGACCCCAGTTGGAACTGTCAAAGTCATTATCACCAGGAAAAGCTAAAGGAGAGGAGGAACAAAAGGTGAATAATATTTTAATGCCTTCTATTAAGAGAAGTAAAGTGTTTTTATTCATTTTTAGCAACCACTATATTTCTTTAACTGAGCAACTAACATCTTCTTAAGTCAAAGAGTAATGAACGGCACTTTCAAATGAGCGTCACTTTAGTTCCACACCCCTCGATTGTGCGCCCCCCTCGATCTCCCAAAAAGAACGGGTGCCACCGTTCTCATTAAAAATATACGGTGTTCACTATGCTTTCTCACCAGCTTGTTTCTTAGTTTTATACAATCTTACTTTTCGTTCAAAATTTTTCAAGATGTGTAGATTTCAAACCTCTTCCACATCTCTCGTTCCGACATAATTTCATGTTCTTATCAGCTCCAACACATTTCTTTCCAGTAGTAGATGGAACAGGGTTGTCACATTTCCGATATCTTTCTTGTTTTCCCCAGCCACAACTACCTGAACATTTAGAATACTCTCTCCAGCGTCCCCAGTTACCATCTTTGCGATTTTTGTCAGCTGTAAAGAAATATATTGTAAAAACACAGTGGACTCTCAAAACAGATTTTTGTAATAAATTTAACCTGACTAATCTGCGCTAATCAACTTGTTATATCTTCGCCTTCAGAAAAAATTAAACATAACCAGACATCACCCTTTTTAAAACAACACATCTCCTCGAAACATGAGCCGCGATTGGTGGCTCAGTACAAGACCTAAAGGGTCCAACTTCGGTACTGTTTGGTAGCCCAGTTCATCATGCGGAGCACTCTCATGACAATCTAGTCCTCAGAATATTTCCGGGACCCACCATTTAAGGGTTAACCTATATTTGCAAATTATTATAGATAAATTCCACACGGGGCCAACATTATACATGAGCTTTGTATTTATAAAAACTCTTTAGAAGTATCTTTATTGATCACAGTTTGAAAAGTAGAAGAAGAAAAGACATTCTGTATTCTGATCACATTACTTTCACATTCTGATCACATTACCTTCACATTCCGATGCAGCACATTGCTGCACCTGTTCTTGCACTCCGTATTGATCAACACCAGGACATTCCTTCACATCTGTGGACACACATATACGGACTTTAGCCTTCAAACACCTCTTTTTGTTATTGACAATACATGGTGACCATTCTGTCCACTTTCCCCATCCTTTTTTTACTGTAAATAACGAAAATTTATCATCATCGGTTATTGGTTAATATATAGAAATATAAATCGCGACATGCAGATAGGGTTAGACACCAGCGGCTGGCTGTAGACTTATTAGACCACGTTTCCGATTTCAATTTTAGTCGCATTGCATCGTCGTCGTCGCATTGCATTGCGGGCAACAGGAAATCAATCATTTTGAATATACCCTGTTCAGTTTTCAGTGTGAGGAGACAGTTAGAATTAACACTTGACACAATATGGAAAGATAAAAGACGAGTAACATGGGAATATGGCTAATTATTCTATTCTTTTACTCAAGACTATAGTAGTCTTAGCAAACCGTATTATGGTTTGATACTATATCTCAAAAGAAAGCAAATATCAAACTTACTGTCACATTGATATAGACGATTCAGCTCAGTTACATCAATAGTCGACATAAAGTTACTTCCCAGGCGAATATTGGGATCAAACTTAGCTTCGATCGTGTTACCAGTTGCACCAGGTTTAATAAAAGCATCCTTCACATAGTGCATGATGCTGTGATAGTCGTAAGGTGTTCCATATGCGTCAAATTCATAAATTAAGTTCTTTGAAAAATTGGGTAATTTTCCTAAAAGTAAATTTATATCAAAACAATACAAAAAAAACAAACAAATTAAACATGGCGAGGTCGAGGTCTGCATTTTACATATCCTTGCTTTAACACGGAAAATGATGCGCCGTTGAATGATTTTCTAGGATTTTTCCAAGTGAGTGTAATCTTTATTCTCTATAAATTTTCATCAGTTAAGAGCAAGGTGTTAAAATATTATGTAATTACTTGATAGAATTCTGTCTTTATAAATCTTTACGAAGGAATCTCTGTCTTCTCTCTTCTGTTCGTGATAAAACCCTGCAAAAGAAAGCATTGACCGAGTTGGTGTTGAAATACAATTAAATCTGTATGAACCCTACATAGCTACTATAATTCCTCATGGGACATTAAAATTCAGAGATTATCATAACGTGGAGGATTGTGGGGCGGTGGGGGGGGGGGGGACGTTGCTATCCCGTGAAAAAATTTAAAACGAAAACGCAATGATTACATCAGCTAAAAAGAAAGAAGGCTTCACATCCAGACGCGGTTACCAGGATTGATTATTATTAAAGGGCGTAATGATTGAAGGGCGTAATGATTGAAGGGCGTAATGATTGTAGGGCGGCATTTGTTAGCATACTGCGCTTAATTTTCATATCATTTTCCTATGAACGAAATTTTTTAGACGGCGGGTATTTAAGGGTGGTGTTTAAAATAGAAGATACAGTAGTTTTTTGTTAGCCTGTTCTTAAAATAATTTAAAAACTTAGTAGCTAATTAGAGATTATCTATCTAGTGACAAAAATCTGATTTTGTTACATATAGACATACCCAGAGCATGGAGTGTCTCATGAAGAACAATAGAATGTCGAACACACAATGGAGCAAGTGAGATACTTCTTGGCTGGTTCTTCTCAAAGTATCTGCGACCAACACCGGAGTAGCAGCTATGATATGAACAAATGCACAAAAGAAGTTGTGCATCACATTTTTAGACATTTTCTTTTAAGCCATCTGTGGAAATAAGTCTTCGCAGAAAAACATGAAGGCTAAATGCTTTGTCGGCTCTTTTAATTTCGGTTTTGAGCTCATACATATGCCTAAGTGATTAAGACTTGTTTTGGAAAATAACGTAAAAATGTTACAAAAAGTTTGATAAAATATAAAAACTTATCAACATTGCTTGGAAATATATTTTCCAACAAAAGATTGTATCATTCCTTACCCACTTCCAACATAATACTTTATCCAGTAAACGTCCGAAGATACTTTTTCGCGAAAACTTAAACACGAGACGGAAGATATTGTCTTTAGGGCTTGTTCGATGACATTTCTGCTTCCACCTGCAAGTAAAATTGCGTTAGAAGAATGCTGTTAAAGTTCTTCAAGCTTAGTTAATAAGTGTAGGCCGACTTTTCAGTAGGACGGTTTAAGCAGACTGTACTGATAATAAAAATACAACCCGTGTCTAAATTTGGTTGTAAACTATAATGTGCCAAATAATTCCAAATAATTAAAATCTTGGTGTATTTTATTTACAGGCCCGACAAAACCGAGGGAGGGGACACCCGGTCAACTTTTTTGAACAGATAGCTAAAAGAGCTTTGAAAACATGATTATTTTGGTCAGTCTAAAGGTCTAAAATTTTCTAACGCAACCTTAAACGTGGTGGAGCTTTCTTAGACACTGTTCACAAACAGCAGTTGTATTTGATTACTCCATAAAAAGTTTAGATCAATAACATTATATGTTATGCATAAGTTTCTTACTGTTTCTTAGATTACCAGTAATCTCATAGGGTACAACCCTACCCGTCCATAGCTTTCGATGCCAGTTAAATACTGCACCCCATCCTGGAGCTGGTGCGGGAATTGCATCTTTTAAAATATCACCTTCAACGATGCTCGATTCATCTAAGAACAACAAGGGGATAGTTAAAGTAGCTATAAATTTAGCTGCGTCTTCACAGTAATTTTTTTAGTACTGTTACCCACTGTTACTGATCTCACTATCCTATTATTGCTAGCGCATACCATCATTTGGCATTTGACATTTACTTAAGTTAACAGAAAGTGAAGATCTTGCAATAGAAGAGCAAAAAATAAAATACTTACCATTTGAAGGTCCTCCAAATAGCCTTTTATTATGGTTCTTTGCTTTGGTTGATTCATTATTAGCCTTTTGAATAATGTTCCATATATTCACTGAAAAGAATATATAAAAATACCATATGTTTTTCTTGTAACACCTGTTTTAAGAAACTCTTTTTAAACTTGTACACGACAATGTTACCTGCAATCACGCTTTGTATACAGCAACACAAAACAAAAACTGACGTAACTTTCATTCTTATACTAGAAATACAAAAAAAATATGTTATATTCTGTACTAAAGGCCCTTACACCATCCTCTTCTTAAAAACATGCTTTTTACATTTATGACTTTAAGTTATAATACTTCTATTATGTCAAGCTACCCTGGTAGTGAAATCGTGATTATATAAACTGTTTCGTGTACAAGAGTACACGAGATAAGATCCCGTACACCGCTGCTTAAACACTGTGAGATAACATGAGAAGAAAACAAAAAGGGAAAAGTGTACTCAAGGAAAATTCTCCTCCATTTCTTTGTTTTCTTTAACATGGAATGGTGTAAATCATATGAATTCTGAAAGCGATCTCCACTCATCAAAATGGAAATTGAAAATCACGACGCTCGGGGTACAGGTTCAGAAAGATATCCAAACAGAAAAATCTGAAAATTAAGAATACATTAAGAATCCCGTCAAAACTGAAGACAGCCATTACATTTTGTACCCTTTCGGAAATCCACTGATACTATTAACTTCAGATATTATATTTTTAGATATTACTTGTTGTCTGTCTGTTCAATATGATTGCATGCAGCTTTATTTCCGACCGCCTGCAGGGTTATTTAATTATTTTGTACTAACTGGCGAATAAGGATGCACGAAGTCGCGAGTAATATGTATGACGGGCGAACAACTGATAACGAATACCTAACGACTTTTTTGTAAGTGAAATTCAACAGAAATAACATGCAATAAGGCTATACCTAATTTGCTTGTAGATATCAAAACTTGTTTAAAATATATCGCGATCGCGAATATTAAGAAACACAGAGCTTACACTAAATATATTTAACCCTTAAACTCCAAAATGCCGAAATGCCCATATGAAAGAAAATTAAACTGTCCATCCGGCAATGCTCAAGTGCACCAACATTGAGGTAACAGGTGGACAGATATCGAATTCAAAAACTAAAAATTGTCTGCGAAAAACAATGGAAATTAGTTTGGAAATTAGTAGTTTAGAGGTGAAATTGCCGGATTATGCATGAGCCAGGTTAACAAAATCGATTCACGTTCAGCTTTTATGCAAAGTGTATACGTGACAATGTGATGTACGATAAGAGAGAAATATCTTTAAAATATGTTTATATTCACGGAGATACAATGCAAAATAAAACTACTTACTGTGATAAGAACCACAAACAGAATCATAATATTATGGACAGGAAATATCCAACGTTATTATGACGAAAATGAAAGTTCGGTGCAGATATAATAACAGAAAAGAAATTATAATTAAATTATATATTAACAAAAAACGTTATGTTCCGGTAGATAAATATTATCGTCTGGATTAGGGGAAAATTTATTTTTACGTGCTAAAGTAGCAACAATCTCAATTATACGTACTAAAGTAGCTTCCAGCTAAATGACCTAAAGTCGATGGACTGAATGATAATAACAAACAAACTACCATTAAAGATCAGGCAAACAAATGCGATCAGAGGTATGACAAGATCCTTTTTTCTCACAAATCTTATGTATTTCGATTCGAGCTACACCTTGCCTCAATCTGTCCAATTATCTTGGAAATTACCATTAAACCAAAATCTATACATTTTATGAGTATTAAAAGTAAGAAAAAAGCTTGATATTACATATTACATGAATCTTCTATTTTTGATCCATCATTCCCATGCGTCATTTTAGGCATGGAATGGTAAACAATAAAAATAACCAATCAAATTTATTTAACATTAGATATCCGTTCCGTCCCTAGGCAACAGTGGACTGTTAAGCCTCGGTTAGCTATGTTATTCCTCGTTTTTGAAAATATACCCTCACCTCTTTAATCGTTTTTAGCTAATCTTTCAGGGAAAAATGCAAATTTTTACAGTCAATACTCCTTGTTCTAGAAAATAAAAATTTGAAAGCTTAACATAATTACCACAGCATCCTAGCCTATTGTTTCAAATATAAAGGATTCTTACTAAAAATACAGTGCAAACTTTTGAACGTAAAAAAGCTGAACCAAAATCCATTCCAACTACTTCCAAAGTTAGGGTGTTATTGTCTTCTATATCAAAGCGGTCTCCTTTACATTGCAGAAAACTTAATTTTTCTTATAAAAGCGCTCTGAAACGCCAATATGATAAAAAAGACATAGCATTAAAAATTCTTAGCATACAAGTTGTTAGCTAATTGGGATGTTATTAGAATAAAAAAAGTTATGCATGACGTCACTCAAGACACTATGACGTCATCATATATTTCAGAAATTGAAAATAATGGTAGAATAAGGTAAAAAATAGTGTCATACAATCCCATACGCTATATTCCGCTTGTCCGTGTGTACAATTTAAGTAGTAGCTAGTTAATAGTCATCTAGTTACTTCAACTCTGAAATGTCTTTTGTTTAATAATCTATACCAAACAATAATATTTTTTTCAAAAACATTTTTAATATTTTCATAGCACGTATCTTAGATTTAAAGCCTCGCAGCTTCTTCATATTATTCACACACGACGCGAGTGAACAAGGAGAAACTATTTCGGTGGTTACATGAAAGATATTTATAAAAATGAGCGGATGAGTATTATTGTCTATTTGCCACTTTTCATAGTTGCCTTATTTGTTTATTTATTTGTTCATTTGTTTGTTTGTTTGTTTGTTTGTTTGTGTTCTAAAAGTTGCGCTTGTCAAAACAGTTTTGTTGATTTTTAACACCGTTAAAATTAGACTTTTTGGACTAAATTTGGATTTTACATCGAAAGTATTTTAAGGTAACGATTGCAGTTTATAATTCTTAATTCAAAAATAATACCACCAAAGAATGCCGCCTGATTTTCAAAGATAAAATTTTTATTATTACGTAAATATAATCCTATGTAAAATACCTTCACATCTTTGCAGTGCAATATCTTTCAGTTAACACTAAGGTGCAAGCTCTA
Organism: Hydractinia echinata; assembly: GCA_030067915.1. Lineage (NCBI taxonomy): Eukaryota > Metazoa > Cnidaria > Hydrozoa > Anthoathecata > Hydractiniidae > Hydractinia > Hydractinia echinata. Next base: position 329,071 of record JASGCC010000073.1, on the reverse strand, counting down.
TCACACCAAGCATGTCGAAAAAAACACTTAAGTTGCATTAGAAGTCCTTTTCGGCTTGTCATTTTAAACCTCCCCACTACGTTGACGACAAATGTCAACATCATATTGTCAATTGTCTTATGTTTTAGGTTAACGCTTTACTGAAATATAAACAACATTTTTCAACTTAATATATTTTCACATCATGCCGACAACATCTTCAAACGATACAATAAAACCTCAACCCGTCCCCAGACATCATTGACTTGCTACATTGATAGGATATAGAGCTTGGGTACTAGGTTCAAACTTTTTTTTATTTCTTATGTTTGTTTCGAAACACTTGAATGCTAAGTAGTAGCATACAAGTTTGAAACAAGAGAGCTTATACATTTCTTTAGGGACGTTAGGCCACAGTCTATAGAGCGTAGCTATCAACAAAAACGTTAGTGTTTGAAAAAGTGTGAAAACTACCGTTCCCATGCAAGCACACCTAGCCCTTGATCTGGTGGTAAACTTGCCTAAAAATACCTTGGAAAAACATTGCTTGTAGATGACCGTTAAAAAGGCATTGAAAGAAATTCTCTCCAAAGTGTATTTCGTTGAAATTGCTGGTTGTGTGACACTGCTTGTGAGATGCGCAAACACTTTGGAATCTATAGTTGCTTATCCATCGGATTCTTATTTGAAACGTAGGTGTACTTATGTAGAAGTGTTTTTCAAAACGCACTCGTTGAAAGATGTAAATGTACATTTTTCGGTATATGTGCATGTAGTTTGAAATATATAGTACTTTTTACGGGAGAGTGGTTGTTGAACAAACAAACAGCTGTAATCAAAAACGATTTTAAGAAAATACATCGAAAAACAAGCATGCGTATTATGATTTGCAAAGTTCATTTCCAATCACTTTTCTTTCCATCCTTATGTAACTTTATTTTACCTGCATATGTGGTTTGAATTTGTGGTTTCAATTCACGACAACTAACCGACGACTAACCGACGACTAACCGACGACTAACCGACGACTAACCGACGACTCTATGTAGCTTGGCAACGCAAGAGTTGAAGGCGAGTCAAAAACTTAACCATTGCAAAGCAATCGCACTGATCAAATGGTTAAGAAATTCTTACCTAAAAATCTTAATGTTATGCTGTCCTTCTCTCTTTACAGTTGGTAGTGAATATTCTTTGGTCTGGACACCAAAAAGTCTGTCTCACTGGAAACAACTGAAAATTCTTTAAAAATCTTACACTCCCTGTTTCATAAAAAAATCGTTTTTCTTATTTACGTACCAAATATTTTATGTTATTAAACTTTTAATAACATGTTAAAAAAGAAATATACACAAGCTCATTTGAGATTCTATTATCAATACCTTTAAGTTGACTGTCCTGAATATCATATAAACACAATAAGTTTATTCTGTAGCTACTAAAACAGGAATAGAAATGTTTCTTTGCAAGACGTTTAGAGTATTAGTGAGACAAAATTTTAATTACTTTACTGTTTGAACATCGTTTCATTCTTTAATATCAGAAGAGCGTCTCAGAAGGGCTGGTAATGTTTAGAAAATATAGAAGAAAAATTCAGGGAAAGTTTTTTAGCTAATAATAAGGTTGTTGCTTATTTATTTAAGATCAGTGGAGTTGCTGTTAACTAAGTACTTTTCTGGATTACTGTTGGGTGTAGAGGATGTTTTAGAGTCCACATTAATTACGAACACATACCGTGGTAAAAAATGTCACTTATGTTCACATACAGCAAGTAACCGCCATATTGAATTTAATTTCATGGTAGAACATACGTTTTACTTTTCGGTCAAGATATCGCCGTACGTGCTTTTTTTTATAAGTACATCAAAATTCTAACGGGGCTAGTCATTACTCTTTTTATTCTATTGTTCTAAACAATAACCTATTGTTTGTAATGTAACACCCGAGCCTGATATTAGCTATTACAAAGCATATTCTTATACAAATGCGTGGATATCAATAAAGGCTAATCATCCCAATCTTAAACATGAGAACCATATTCTAGTTTGGGTAGACAGGAAATAATTTTGATCAGGAGCATTACCAAATATAAAAGCAGGCGTTTAGATGTTATAATAATATAAGATAATATAATAATATTTTATATTGACAAACAAGAAAGAACAATGAAAATTGTTGTAAAACTGGTGTTGCTGGTGAGTTGTTTTCAGCAGATATTCACCTGTAAGTAGTCGTTTTTGCTATATTTATTTATTTATTTTTCGTTATTGTATTATTTTGTTGTCTTTTGTACATCCCCTTATACAATAAAAGTAAAATATCGCTAAAACCTCCAGCGGAAGTTACTTTGAAATTAATTTTTTAATTTCTTTAAAATTGTTCTGGATTGTTTTTTTTCTATATTTTTTTCTTTGACATGAAAAAATCCCACGATTCTTTTGTATCACTTGCGACAAGCCACGAAAAGCATTTTTTTGTCTCCTAGCATTACTAGATTCCAAAAAAATAATTTTTTCCTACGTTAATTGCTGCCTTTCACCACGGTCGATACTGGACTACACTGCCATGCTAATTTCTTGGCGTTTACGCACGCTTACGTCGCCCCGTACTCCATGAAACAGACGTTGAAAAAAGTTGTGAAAATTGTCTCTCATGAAGTACGCTTTCTATATACCAAGTTCTTCTTTCTGTTTTCTCGATATGTTCACACTATACCATCTTCTAGTTGCCATATGTTTCTCTCTCTTTTTAGTTGATATGTGGGAGATTATTGAGAAAGAAAACAGAGGCGATACAACTAAGAACCGAACAAAGGGCCGTTTTGGAGGACCGCAACACGGTAAAAACGGTGTTTTCTTGATGTAATAGAATTTGGCAATTATTGTTGTGACGAGTAATGTTTGGTTTTGCCCGTTTCCACTTGTGACTAATTTTATATTTTACTATTTTTTGTAATGAAATTGTAACACATAATATTTTTTATGCATGAATTTCAGCCGAATCAAATATCATTGATGGTGATATTATAAGAGAAGTTAAACTAGCAGCTCCTACTACTGGATTGTGGCCTCTGTTTTCATGGCACAAACGGCTGTGGATGAAGAGAGAAATTCCATACTTAATCATTGGTGCTTTGACGCAAGGTACTTTAGGTTCTCTGAGAAATGTGTTTTTTAAGGAAGGCAAAATTACAATTTTCTTTTCTTAAGTTGATAAGACACGGAAGATTAAAGAGTCGTTAAAGAAAATATCAGATGTCACTTGTTTACGGTTCAGACCCAAGCAATCATCGGACAAACATTGGTTACAATACTATGCAGGAAGTGGGTGAGATGTTTACTATGACGATTATTTCCGGCATATCTAGCTTCTAAAAGTTAGCAAAAACAATTTAGCTGAATGTCTTCGCACTTAGCACAAAATGCTCCTGTTCCAGAATTTATACTTCAGGCTTTTAAAAACAAAAACAATATAAAAAAACATCGAACGCTGGTTCCGACTTTAATTGGACTTAAGGTAAAGTATTCTTTCCTTTTCAAAAAAGAAAAGGTTTAATTGTCGGAAATAAAACGAATCTGACATTATAAATTGTCAGCAACCCTGAAAACAGCTTTGCAGGGATAAATATGTATTCATGGCACTATTGATATTGCTATGCCCAACGTGCCTTTTGTTGTCGACCGTTTAAATTTTTGCTAAATACATTTTAATTTTGAATTGAGAACAATGCTCGGAATGAAACAGTATATATCATCATTTTCGCTTTACATTTCTTCTTCATTGCCACTATATTTTATCCAAGTCATATTTCTCAATTGTCGGAAATAAAATGAAGAAGAAGGAAGAAAAACAAACAGTATTCTCATTATACGAAGTTTTATTGTATTTCATGTGAGACGAAAATCAAATCTAATAGATATAGGTACTAGGAACCTATTTTAATATAAAATTTAAGAAACTTATTCCGTAATATTTTAAGGTGTGCATCTGGTGTTGGAAGAAAATATTTTAAAGACTATAAACCAACAGAAATAACACTTGGTACGAACTGCGTCCATCCATCCATCATTGTACATGAAACACTTCATGCTTTGGGTAAACTAACTTGCTGTTGTTTTTGTTGATATCGTTGTTGTTGTTATTAATTTAGAACAACATATATTTTCAAAAACCAAGCACAATCCTTTTGAACCATAATAAGCTATCTTGTCATTCAATTATTTTTCTTTTTACCATTTAAATATAAATCTTATTTTCAGGCTTTCCACATGAGCAATCACGCTATGATCGTGATTCTTTCGTGAAAATATATGACAGCAGGATTTTAAATGGTAAGTTACAAGGAAGCATATTTTTGCATGCTTTTCTAGAGTATTAGTTATATGTTGATAAAAATAAAGGATTCAGAATATTCAAGAGCAGAGTAATATGCTAGACCTAACATTGACAGACAATTCTGACTACAAGTTTAATACTATGTAGTTTTTCTTTCGTTTTTATAGTGTTTAAAAACAACTTTGAGAAGAACGATCTTTATGAGATTGACACTCAAGGAACTCCGTATGATTATCACAGTATTATGCATTATTCCAAAAGAAGCTTTGCAAGGTACCCTACAGGGAATACAATCGAAGCTAAATTTGATCCAAACATGAAGCTTGGTGGTGGGCAGTTATCTCCAATTGATATCACTGAAATCAATCGTCTGTATCAGTGCGACGGTAAGTAAACCTGCGAATGTGTCATTACAATTTTTGGATTTACAGAATTGCTTGCATCCGTTTTTGCAAGATCATTCGTGCAAGTCTAGCGTCATCTGGCCCTTCGTTCTTATACCTGTAATTTTAAAATTTAGAGAAGTCTTGACAATTCTGTAGGCCTTTTCAATTCAATAACATTTCAAGATTGAATTCAATCAATTTTAAATTGTCTTTTCATATATCTTAACAGAATCTATTTTAATTTGTACGGTACAATAAAGTATTGTAAAAATCATCCTTGACTTTGTATTTTAGTAAAAAATGGTTGGGGAAGATGGACTAACTGGTCACCATGCATTCAGAAACAATGGGGAGATTATGTTTGCACAAAAGCGAAAGTAAGAGTTTGCTTTTCCAAGTACAAATCGGATTGTCCTGGAGCGGATGAAAATGGGGTGGAAGAAATAGTTGAGAAATGTTCAAAGTCGGAATGTGAAGGTGAAATGTTAAATATATCTTTTGACTAATGGATAACAAGACTACAGACTCTTAAGTATCGACTTCTTAGATTTAAAAATACGGTAATTTGTTTATTTTGTAGCCCCTTCAATTGAATACCTTTGGGTAAAATCAGAAAAATATCGGGAAATCGGATTAATGACGTGCCAACCCTTGCAGAATAATTTTCCTTGATAAAATAAAGTTGTCTTGTAAGTTTCAAGTTCTAAGAATGATAATCATAACGAATGTTATTAAAAGTTTCTGATTATAAGAAATTTCATAGAAGTTTAAGGGGTAGTTTTGAATAATGGCTAATATCAAAGACTCTAAGTGTTATGAGACCTGGAAATTTGGCAAGGAGGTGTCTAAGAGATAAATTTAAAAACTCAGGAAGTATCATAGGCATGCAGCATACCAATATAGAGTTATTAAAAGAAATTAAATTAATCAAAGTTTCTGTACTGTATGGTTTGATCAGTAAAGTGTCACCATTTATTGACTCTGATACTTTTTTACTCATTTTTTCTAGCTGATAAAAAGAAAAAAGACGGGCAATGGGGTAATTGGGGTCCTTTTTCGAAATGTAGTGGACCATGTGGTTGGGGACGAACGGAAAGACATCGCCAATGCAATAACCCTAGTCCAGCATCTGGTGGAAAACAATGTGTTGGAAATAATAAAGAGTTGAGATTGTGTCGCAATAAGCGGTGTGGAAAAGGTAATATACTGCTAAAACTTTTAATTGAGAGAATAAGAAATAGGTGTGTTGGTACAGATACATTTGTCTCGTCCGCGGGACGATTTACTTCTCATGAGCACTTGGGCTTCCGTTAAAATGCATTCAAAGTTGCAGTACTATGATTTTACAACGATGGTAAAAAACGAATAAGAAACTAAATATTAAAGTAAGAAGTTTTTAGCAGCGTTTATATCAACACAAGAACCAGTTCAATTACCAATTTTGTGTTAATTAAGCTGTTACTGCTAATTCTTTGTGTGGCTAAGTAAATATACAAATAAACATTAACAAATAATTTTGAATAAATACAAACAAATACAAACTCGTACAAATAAATTACTAGCTACAAGTACTTGGAGTAACTTTAAATTACTTCAATTGAACCTTCATTCGCAAATCGAATTGTTGTTGGCCTTCACTGACAGTACTTTTTGTTCTTCTAGAGGTGTAATGTTATCTGTGTACAAAATACTAAAAAACTACTATATGTATAACAAATAGCACGACACACAAGAGACATACAAAGACACGGTACAACTCGTAAACCGTGACAGTCAAGAATATACGTTGCTATTTGGAGTGTAATTTATAGTATAGGAAACATAATGCCCTGATTTCTTAAAATATAATATTATTATTTTTGGAATATGTAGCTGAAAGGTTTTGTTTTAGCATTTCCACAAGACAACAGCTTTGATAGTGTTGCATGGGGAAACTGGAAGTCAAAGGGTTTTACAATAAAGTATACTTCGCATACAAATTCATGGAATGAAGGACCATCCAGAGATCATACGTCAGAGATTAGAGGGAGAACATATAAAAGTAAGTATATGACATTTTTAGCTTAGCTCTATCTCTACTGGTGACCTGGTCCTGGTAAACTAGATTGATTGAGCACACCAGACATCATCATTATAACATAATAACCTTTTAAAAAAGAGTCAAATTGTATTTCATCTTGCCTAGGTTTTTGATCAAATCACCAAGTTTCTTCAGAGAAGGATACAACAAGTAGCGGGGTACATAAGATAGTCAAAAAATAATATCAAGGAAACAAAACGACAACAAATAACAGTCAATAATTACTAAGGTTATATAAAATTGAAAATAAATCATTCTACTTCTTAGGTTATTACGCATCTGCAAAAAATCAAGCAGGGAAATATGAAAAAATGCAACTTTGGAGTCCATTTATCCATAGCTTCAGTGGTCAAAAATGTTTATCATTCTATTACATGCTGAACGGAATCAATCTCCATCCGACCAACGCTTTGAGTGTCTTTTTGAAAGATCAAAAGAATAACTATTTGAACTTGGCATTCCATCAAGGTGGGCATCAAGGCAACTATTGGAAACGACATTCCCTTCGTATCAATTCCGTGAAAGCACCTTTCCAGGTAACGGATTGATACTTTTTTCTACCGTATTTACCCTTGCCTATATTCCGTGCACACAATTGCAAGTATTATTTTCAAGTCTTTAAATTCAAGTCAACACCAAACTTATTTTTCGCCCGCAGGGATTAATAACCAAAACGACCTTCCTCTTCTTTCTGTTACGTGATGTTGTTTATTATTGATAAATTATCCTCATTCCAGTTTGTCTTTGAGTTCCAAACATTCGGTTATCGACCGTCCGAAGTCGCTATTGATGACATCTATTTTGATCACAACGATTGTCAAAAAGGATTAACAGGTTAGTCACTGGACCCTACCATACCTTTTGCGGTGCATATGTCAGGTTTATTAGTATAAGTAAACCTACACATTACCTTTTGTGGTGCATATGTCAGGTTTATTAGTATAAGTAAACATACCATACCTTTTGTGGTGTATATGTCAGGTTTAGTAGTATAATTAAACCTACACATTACCCTATTAAGTGCTGCAAGCCTGACGGATCAAAAAGCATAGTCGGTAGAGCAATCACCTTGACACGCGAGAGGTCATTCAAGTCCCACTCGATCCATTGGCTTTGCAGCACTTGGGAGGTTAATGTTACTATTATACTTGATTGTTCTTGCACGTGCATCTTATTTTTTTTACCAAAAACAGAGCTAATGGTATAAAACTTGAACTGTTTTGTTGTATTATAATGTATGTATCAAAGAGTTGTAACATATTTTTTTATTTACGCCACGGTTACTGGTTATAATGACATTACTGGTAGAAGTTCACAACGAAGCAAATGATAATTAGCATCTCGGCATGGATTGGATAAATTTCCAGTAAAAAATGGAATTATAAAAAAATCAATAGTTTCCGAGACTCAGCTTGTTCTAAAATGTTATTCAAGGTCCACAAGACAAAGCGTGATTGGAACTAAAGTTGGATTTTGATTGGTACGCTAGTCTTTGGTACGCTAGTCGCTAGTCCAACTAAACAACACATAAAGTTGATCTATTCGAGTAGAGATAGTGTAGTCGTAGCACGTAAAAATAAGCTTTCAAGTTCGAGTCCACACTCCGGCGTACTTTAAATGTAGTGTTGTTAGCCCATTTGGTGCCATCTACTGACCGCTAACCGGCTTGTGTGACAGGCATTCAAGTTAGAGCAATGTTATACGTATTTCTGGTTGTAATATAACATTCCATTAGGATGGAATCCCCAAGGGCATTAAAACTTTCCGTTACTTACTTACTAGAAAGTAAACCAGCAACGACTAATCAACAGAAAGAAAGTTCATACCACTCATATCCGAAAAAATTGTTTGCAAATAACGTTAGGTGTTTCATTGGATTCGTTTGTTCTTCCATACACTCTTTATAAGTAACAATTTCTTCATTTACATATCAGGTTGTACAGATGTCAGAAAGGATTGTCAACAATTGGCTTCTACAGGTTCATGCAACTCAAAAACACAATTCCGTAAAATGTTGGGGGAATGTTGTGCTACATGCAACGGTGTGTCCGCGTTTTTTTGTCACTACTTGAAGATATTGAATTATTTCTCTAATAAAACTTTTCTAGTATAAAATTATTATTGTTATTCGGAGACTTGATGCTAAAGAAAACGTATCTAACAGGAGTTTATTACATGGTCACCTTCAGTTACACGAAACATGTTCTTTTTTTTAGACCCCAAATATCAAAAGATCACAGAAACATGCACGGATTCAAAACAAGCTTGTTACTATTGGTCTAAAACAAATCTTTGTACGAGTGAAAAATACAAAGCTTTCATGGATCAAAACTGCTGCGCATCGTGCAAGAAAGGAACACCAACATGTAAGATATTTTCTTCGTTTTTTTTTTTACTTTTCTCTGTTATCTTTTGATCACACTCTTCATGTGTTACTTCGCTAAAAGAATTTGGCAACGCAACGAGTTTTTGCTCCCTTTGTTCTGAAAGCTTGGAAGAACAAAAATGTTATGCTGGTTTAATGCAATGAGAAAGATATGTTAGAAAAGCCTCGCCATTATTAGCATTGTATGTGCAGAATGTAATACCTTATCACTAGCACGTGATATGGCATTGCAGACTGCCACCACAGACTGGTGGTGTAAAACTGTGCTACAAAATAATTATTTGAAGAAGCCAATGCATATACACGAATATGTGTTTCTTTAGGTAAAACAGACGACAATGCCAAATGTGAAAAATGGGCAAAGGAAGGAGAATGTGAAAAAAATAAAAAATGGATGCTGATAAATTGTTGCGCATCATGTTTCAAATTTGGTCAATAAACAGGGATGTGACGCATCTTTCGCATGTGATGACATGTGACAGATGCGTGACATATAACAAATGTGTCACGGATGCACATATGTAACAGCGTGAACGTGACGAAGTATGGATATTAAATTTGCACTTTTTTTTGAGATTGAGATTTTTTGAGATTGATTTGTTTTGTATAATAAAAAGTTTTGTATATCACCTATTCTTAAAAACACATACGTTGTAGCAATAAGTGTGTTTATTGTATCGAAGTAACAATTAAAACGGGATATCTTTTCCGAACTTCAAAGGACATCTTTAAGAACTTTTTTATTAACTGGGAAATAAGTTTACAAAAATTGCCTTCGATCTTGTAGCATTTTAAATCGCTTATACGGATTCAAAGAAAGCCTCAAAGAAAGGTGAAAAATAGAAATGTTTTATTCGTGTTATTTTTTCAATCTGTTTACACTCACGTACCAAAACGTGTAAATTTTTAAATACGGATTTAAACGAATTCAAAAAAAAAATTTCGGAAACTTTTCTGTTTTTATTTTTTATCATTTTTATGCTGAATTCGTAGAAAATTACAAAATTTAGAAAAAAAAAATTTCCAAAATTTAGTGTAAACGCAATTCATGGACTCATGAGGCCGGATATATTTGCTTTAGTGTAAACGCAATTCATGGACTCATGAGGCCGGATATATTTGCTTAAGTGTAAACGCGATTCATGGACTCATGAGGCCGGATATATTTGCTTAAGTGTAAACGCAATTCATGGACTCATGAGGCCGGATATATTTGCTTAAGTGTAAACGCGATTCATGGACTCATGAGGCCGGATATATTTGCTTAAGTGTAAACGCAATTCATGGACTCATGAGACCGGATATATTTGCTTAAGTGTAATCGCAACTCATGGACTCATGAGGCCGGACATATTTGCTTAAGTGTAAACGCAATTCATGGACTCATGAGGCCGGATATATTTGCTTAAGTGTGAACGCAATTCATGGACTCATGAGGCCGGATATATTTGCTTAAGTGTAAACGCAATTCATAGACTCACGAGGCCGGATATATTTGCTTAAGTGTAAACGCAATTCATGGACTCACGAGGTCGGATATATTTGCTTAAGTGTAAACGCAATTCATGGACTCATGAGGCCGGATATATTTGCTTAAGTGTAAACGCAATTCATGGACGCATGAGGCCGGATATATTTGCTTAAGTGTAAACGCAATTCATGGACTCATGAGACCGGATATATTTGCTTAAGTGTAAACGCAATTCATGGACTCATGAGGCCGGATATATTTGCTTAAGTGAAAACGCAATTCATGGACTCATGAGACCGGATATATTTGCTTAAGTGTAAACGCAATTCATGGACTCATGAGGCCGGATATATTTGCTTAAGTGTAAACGCAATTCATGGACCCATGAGGCCGGATATATTTGCTTAAGTGTAAACGCAATTCATGGACTCATGAGGCCGGATATATTTGCTTAAGTGTAAACGCAATTCATGGACTCATGAGACCGGATATATTTGCTTAAGTGTAAACGCAATGATTGCTTTTTATATATACAAGCTAGCCATTGCACGATTAAAATTGTAAAAATTAGGACAGTTCGAATTCGTAAGGAAGGTATAAAAAGAGCCTTGTTACTTTTACTGCATGAGCCGCAGCCATCCGAAGTTTTATGAATTTTTATGTTTTAGTAAGGCGATCAATAATATAAGATTGACAAAAGAACTAAGCGGTTAGACCGCGCTAATAATTAATATTTAATTATTAGATGGATATTTAAATTCATCACAATAACACTCATCTTTCTTGGCAGCTATACTTTGCGTACTACAATTGTCGTCTTTGACGGATCTCGCCATACTGATTTGCAGACCCCGGGTCTTCTCAATTCTATACCAGGAGTTTGGAAATAAAGTTAATATAATTTAAAGTTTGATACACTCTAGTGTATTATACACGAGCCTAATACATTTATTTTTCACCAAAATTTTGTATTTTCTCCTTGCCTAACTAAACACCCCTGCCATTCATTAATTTTCACCTTCTTCACCAGGACATTAATTCTAAATATTTCACTTGTAAACAAAACATAAAAATTACCCAGGGGCTCAGAGCTGGGGGTCGAGAGTAGAAAACAATTTTCCGAGATATAGGACGCCGGATCAGAAAAAACTAATACTTCATGAAAAATGTATAAAGGGTATTGCATGACCTGCTCCGTTTTTTTAGTAGGATTGTCTGTGAAGTCATTTTTTCCTTCGTCCTGACACCTCATGAAAATTTTCTATCGGTAAAGTTGAGAAAAAGTGGTGACACCACCAATATTTTAATAATTTTACTTGGACGTTGTTGCTCTTTCCTCAAGGCTCCAAATACAAGTCAATACTGTTGTAAATTAGTTTAGAATGTGTACCTTAATTTTAAACTGTGGTTGTTTTTAATTGAGAACGGTGGTTTAGATGCATTGCCTTAAAGTGCTCGACCAGAATAAGATTAAAGGAGAATTGATGAGATGAAATCGTAAGTGTGTTTGAACGTTTAAAAAGTTCATGTTTGTATCGTTCAACGTTAACTAAGTGCCCGACTTGTTATATACTGATAAACTTTAAAAATAAGAAATTACGTAAACATGTTAAACACTAGATAGAAGAAATTCAAAACCGTAAATAAACATCAACTTGTCATGTTTGAACGTTTAATACGAATAAAAGATTTTCAAAAGCCATAGCATTTGTAATCGAGGAGGGTTTCTATTCACCTTTTGAGTTAGTTAATTTTCAAAATGAAAAATGAACGCTGATAAAAAGTGGAGGTGTGAGAGTTAAATTTAAAAAAAACAAACTTTGAAATACGCCTTGTAAATCTTCTTCATCAGAGCTACAACGAGAAAACCCAGTGTCATATGAAGAGCGGATGTGCACCAGGCTGATAACGGTATTAGAATTTGTTAAGAAAATCTTTATTATCGACAGAGAATTACAGCAAGACGTGACAAAGTTTTTCTTGGACGATGTCAAGTTTCGATTGCGATGGAAATATTACAGCACCTCATGCGTTGTCTATTTTTACTGCCAGCACATCATGTCTTATTGCGTTTATAGGCACTATTGGCAACTCTTTGATTATCAGCGTGGTTTTGTTGGATCCTCTGAAGAAACTCCACACACCATTTAATTATTTTGTTGTGAATTTATCAGTCAGCGATCTAGTTGTTGATGCAGTATTTTTACCAATATCTGTGTACGCTCACACTTTGGAAGCTATGAAAGAGTTGACAGACAAAGGAGCTAATGTGTTTCACATTTCTTTCTTCATATCAATGACAGCGAGTATCTTGAGCTTGACTGCGTTGACTGTGGACAGACATGTTGCTATTACATACCCTATAAAATACCGAACATACTTAAGTTGGAAAAGATGTTTCTTAATATCTTTAGGAATTTGGGTTTTTGCATTGACAGTGCCATTCGCATACGACGAGAGTAAGAACTTTGTCCATTTTTTGATGGCATATTCAAATGTTGGTATTCTTGTCGCACTTATCACTTTTATTGTCACTTATGTAAGAATATTAAAATTCTTAAAGTCGCAAAGTGAAACACTAAGGAAGCATTTGGAAACTTCGAATACAGAAACGGACCAATTTGATTTGCATCGCGTTGGCATGGAAAAGAAGATTACACGTGTATTATTGATTGCATTGTTTTTGTTCATTTTAACATATCTACCAGCTTCTATTATGATCTGTCTTCTGCAGTTCATCAAGGCTAACAAAGAGTACTGTCCAATTCGACACGTTCTTCGCGATTTATCCTTTTTATTCATTGCTTCAAATAGCTGTATGAATCCGTTCGTGTATGCAATACGATTGAAACCATTTCGAAAATCTATCGTAGCTTTATTGAAATGTCGTAGAGAATAAAGAGCAAATCTCTCACTCGCTACATTTGAGGCACGTTGAAAACTTATATCTAGGAAGATGCTTGAGAGAATAAAATAATGACAATTAACGCACTTAATGGTGAATTTAACCAGGTCAACACCTACAATTTATAAAAAACAAATATCAGAAATACAGACCACAAAAAGATTTTAGAAGGATTGCTTATCACAAATTTGTTGTCTGTTTTAAAGATAATAAAATCAACCTCGTCATGCTATATAAAAAAGAGACCAACAACCTTGAAGAAGAAGGTTTTAATGAAATGCGAGTGGTGGATGTCTAGCTGCAATTGCACTCAACTATAATGATAAAAGAAATGAAACCATTTATAGAAAGTGGTATATTTGATATAACAACTACACATGTGTAATAAAGATATTGTTCTCACACAAACATTTGAACTTTTTTTTGCTGTTGTTTATTAAAATTGAAAAATATTCACACATTTTTTTCTTCGTTTTCACCTCAATTTTTATTAGTTTTCCAATTCGAGAATGTGACACTAAAGCAAGATCTTCGGAAATTAAAAAATAAATTAATAAGACGACGACCCAGTGGCTAAGACTACTACTTTCCTGGTCCCCAGGGTGGTCGTCTTATTCGGGTTTGACTGTAGTATTCATATTTGCTATTTTATAGAGACTATACAAGATATAATCTGGTTTGAGACCTAGGCTAAACGTTAACGTAGCCATATTCATATTCTTTTTCTCGATAGACCGTAATATGCCGTCACCCGACTTCATGTAAACATATGCTATAAAATACCGTTGGCCGATAAACATAAATATGTACATCATAACGCCAATTGGCGTCGTAGCAAGGCGCAAATACCAGCCGCCACCAATATTATCTATTAACTTGTGGTTAATTTAAGATACCAAAATAGTAGAAAAAAAAATGATTAGATTCAAAGCGATGCTGAATAATGGGTTTAAAATGAGGTTAATAGTTCTATTTATAGCAAAGACGGTTTTTTTATTCACATTCACACTCAGTTTGTTTGATTCAAATTGAGGCTGGTTGTTCTCTTCAAAGCGAGGCTGATTGATCGTTTCAAAGAAATGTGGCAATTTGTTCGTTATCTTCTGAGAAAAGATTACTTTTATTATGAACAATACACAATTTGACATGTTCGTTTATTTAACAAAGAAGTGATATAAAATTCCTTGAAAAACTTTTTATAACAAAATTGACTTTCGGACACATCGATAATGAAACAGAAGTTTAGGGCCGGTTTAAACAAGCTAGAAGATAATCTCAAGCATCCCATATATATATTAGCGATTAATAAACATCAAAGCAGTTCATGCTGCACTTCTCAACGCTCTCGCGATAGCGCAAGAATTTGTACCAGTAAAAGACATATTTGACAAAAAATGAATAAATAAATAAATAAATAAAAAACCTCACGTCAGCCAAGTTTAAACCGCGAAAAGAGAGAATTTACGAATTTTTGTTACTAGCCGTAAAAAGCATGTAACTTATTTTCGTAGTAATCGAGGCAAAATACGCAATATTTTTTGCTAAGGGTTTGTTTTGAAATTTAAAATTCTTTGAACAAACTTTAACATGTTAGTACGTAAACCTTACAAGATTCTATGTTGTTTATTTTTACATAAAATTTTTCTTACCATAGCAGCATTTTAATTTCACATGCGTAACTACAAAAAAGGGACGCTTGAGGCTCCGGAAGCGCTGAAGTAATAATATGATAATATTTTTACCAATTTCTTTAATTTGTGAAATTTTAGGTTCAAGAACGTGTAATGTGGACATAGCCTTACATTATTAAACAGCACTCGTATTACATAGGAATGTGAATAGACATCATAAAAAGAATCGTTAAGAAAAAGTGATCTGTGACAAGAAATAAGAAGCGTTGGTTATCTTTAATAGAAAGTTGAAAATGTCGCAGATGGGGTGCAACGGGACTTGGGCTCCAACTACATTATCAATATTCACCGCTTCTATGTCCTCCATATTCTGTGTTATCGCAAGTCTTGGAAATGTTCTTATTGTGTTGGTTGTGGTTAAAGATCCTTTAAGAAAGTTGCGTTCACCATTTCTCTACTTTGTTGTAAATCTGGCTATCAGTGATCTTATTGTTGGAATGATAGGTATGCCAGTGTCCGTGTACACACATACTATAGAAAGTCTTGGAAAATTGGACGACGATACTGCTAAAGTGTTTCACATGTCATTTCTGATATCAGTGACAGCCAGCATTTTGAATCTTATCGCTTTGTCAGTAGATAGGTATGTAGCGATAACTTTTCCTTTAAAATATCGGAAATATTTAAGTTGGAGAAGATGCTGGGCTATCTCGTCCTTGATATGGTTGTTTTCGGTTACCGTACCTTTTGCATATCTTAAATTAGGTTTTATCGATTATTTGATGGTATATGCGAACTCGGGTATCGTTATAGCGTTCGTTATTTTAACGTTTACTAGCTTTCGAATTCAAAGGTTTTTAAGAGCTCAAACACACCACATGAAAAAACAAATACGAACAAACACCACGGCAGCCGAAGAATTTCTCCTAAAACGACTTGTAATGGAGAAAAAAGTAACCCGCGTCTTTGTTATCATTTTGATTTTATTTATCGCAACATACGTTCCAGCTACGATAATGATTTACATTTTACAATATTGCGTCAAATGCAACTGTACGTTTCGACATTATTTGCGCGATTTTGAGTTCTTATTAATCGCGTCCAACAGCTGTATGAATCCCTTTGTGTATACGGTGCGTTTTAAACCATTCCGACAATCGGTGGGACACTTGTACAGATCATGTAAAAGACGTTTTTCATGTACAGTAGAGAAGAGTTACGTTAGTACTGCAACAACCAGTACTAACAGTACAACTCTGCTTTCCGACAAAAAGGATTGATACTCGAGAAAATTGAAACAACACATGACGTCAGCAGATTTTAATCGCGAAAAGAGTGAATTTATATTTGTTATTTGCAAAGCTGGCTTCCTTCTATAAAAATTTTGAAGAAAAAGCATTCTGACTAAATTATCAGAAAAATGCTGGACAGTTTGTTATCAGATGTGGTTATTCTTGACACTTGGTCTAATATCTATTTAATTAGATAATTCGGTGACCAGTAAAACAATTAACTTAATTAAGTCAATCTATTCTCATATTCATCAAACTTTCATTATTCGTTTCACTTCAACGAAATAGAGACAATTAAATATTTGATTATGACATTTGTAATTTTTATATTCGTATGAAATTCTTGGTATTATTAAATTACCCTAACTACCTCTCAAATCTTTTACTTATAATTTTTATTAATATCTCACAACCAGTAAATGTGAAAGTTGTGAGCATGCAACCTTTTTCCCAGTTCTCTTTTTCATCAGTATTTGTTGTATTTTAAAAGATTGTAATAAAATATATGTTAAATATATAACTTGATGTGTTGTTTTCACTGATCTCTACTCGAGAAGAATCTTTAAAATTATTTCGAAAGAAAAAGAGGAATAAAGAAGCTGGTAGTATTCAAACTGTATACCGTATTTGATCTATTCACCACCCTCTTTCTTTTCAACGCCCCTTCCTATTAACGCCCCTTTCTAATTAACGCCCACCGTAAAAGTTTCAAAATTTAATTAACGGCAGGGATGTTAACTAGTTCAGCAAGTAAGTCTATTACAAATTAAAAAAGGCATTGTCTTTTAAAAGCCAATAAAAAATGTTGGATTTTATTTTCAACCAATAAGTTTAAGACAATTTTTCTAAAAAATATATATTTCATGTATTCTTATAAAAAATAAAATCTCATGACTACATACATGCTTCATTGACAAAATACCAGACAGTATGTTAGTAATGCGCAAAGTAGTTCTTCTCCAATATAATTTACACCGATTAAACTTGCCCGTCATGATCGGAAGTCCGATTGGGGTGAAATATTCTCTGTTGAGTATGGGCACTCGGATGTGACTTGGCAAAGATTCATCTATATGATCCACCGTGCTAACCTTACTACATGTATTGTATTATGTACATGTAAGCATATTCAGTAGCAAAAAGTAATATTTACAAAAGGGAAAAGAAAAATGAGAATGAGGATTCGATCAATTTGTAGTCACATAACGTCATCTCAATTTTTAAACAATAGTGCAGAGGTCCAATCTTAGACAACACATTCTGATTGAAATTTATTTATTATGAACATGTTTATCTGGATTTATTATGAACATGTTTATCTGGATTTAGTTCTCATCTCTATAATAATAGCCGTCGTTTGTCTGTTTGTAACAGTGTTAACCGCGCACAAAATACCAGCCCACTAGCACAGGGACGAGAAAAACGTCAGGGCCGCGCTAGCGCAGGGACGAGTTCTCCCTAAAATAAAGGACTAATGAGGAGCGGATTACTAGATAAATGAACAAATAAAAACTAAAGCTCTTTTGATTCCTTTGCAACACTTTTTACGCTCCCCCGAAAGCTATTACAGCTAGCTACCCAGCCATCAACGTTTTCACATGTTATCATCACGTTTTTTAGTCACCTACAAATCTTAAACACAACAATTTTAAGATTTTCGCTACGAACCTACATTTTCAAGGAAGCATCCTAAAAACCAGCTATAGCTAGCCTTTTTTTTTGTGTTATTTTCACCAATCTGATTTTTACTCAGCTGCACCTGATAGGGCTGTGAGTGTTGTTAGCTAGTCTCCACTTATTTTTTAACTGCAATTAATTTTGTAACCACATCCTGTAGGATGTGTTCTTATTTACACTGACAATTGCAAATTTCACGAAAATATGCTGCCTAAATTTTTTTAGCTCGACGGATAACGATGGGCTGTTTCTTCTTGTTTTTATTTAAACCGAAGTTGCGATGAAGTTTTTTTAAAATCTGCATTACACCTGTACCGATTGTTTTTTGATATGAAGGGAAACGGTTTGTAAGCTGTTTTTATTGTAGCTATCGTTGCGGGAAAGTTATATTTTGAAAAAAGTATTACACCCGAAACACAATAATGTTATGTGCGCTTGACTAAACATACTGTATACCTGTACTAAAGCACTCCAACTGAATATTTGGCAAAGCTTTATTATGCGCTCAACGTGGAATTCAACACCGAGTCACACAGTTACTTGTGGCTTAACCAGGACTTTTGACGACGGGTCTCCCGTTTAGTCCTGATTATATTCTTCCAGTACGTGCTGATTTAAATTTATGGATGCATTGTTGCTAACTGGGGATTCGGATACTGAAAAAAGCTGCAGAAAAGCAAGTGGATTAATGCACGCTAAGATAAGATCAACAAAGGGATTACCTTTGATGTCACTACTTTTTCGTCCTGTCACAACAAGTAAAAACCAAAAAAGGAAAGGTAAAGCAAATTTCAAGTAAAAGGAAATTTGTTTGATCCTGTGTGAACATTTTCTTTCTTGTATTTCAATCCTCCCAAAAATATACCAAGGGACGGGGGCTGCCAACATCAAATGAGAAAGTACTGTCTTTCGTTTGCAACTACCGTATGGTATTGACCATTCAGTTTGTTGCATTTTTTCGATATTCCATTGTTCTTCGTTATCTAACTCCTCCTGTATTGTGCAACAGGAATAGAGAAGTTTTACCACCATGGTAACGACAGCAACACAGCCCAGGCAAAAATATCATCTTTGTAATGTACTACCCAGCTATTGCGTTGGCTCCTAACATGGATGTACGAAAAGAGAAGGATACACAACGAGAAAAAATTCTATTCAATTTTCTATTGTATAACGAAACAATTAAACATGTGCGCGTATACTAGATCCAGTGTTTTTTGCGTGTGTCGGTATATTTTTAACGAGAACGATCATTAAAAATAATCACCGACAATTTAGCAGGAGTTTTCTCTTACTGATAGGGCTTTCCCCTACAGTAATTACTACAATTTCATTGGCGTTAAAGACATCCGGGATCTCTTATTCTGAATATTCGGCGCGCAATGTAAAGAATAACACAAAATTTTAATATTTTCGTGAGGCATGGTTCATGTCACGCTGGATTTACCTGTCGTAGCACTGGTAGTATTTTGCGAAAACTACAGGTGTTCATAACTATTCTGAGATTTTGTAAGTAGATTAATATTTATTTTATCTATTGGCGTAAGCAATTTTATCAGAATTAAAGTCTAGCCTAAAATATAAGACTTTAAAGTGTCTTTACATTTTTTCAAAATAATACCGAAAACTGAAATAATTTAAAGCCACAATCACTTTTTCGTTTGTTAGAAATCATGCTGAACTGCGTAATCAGTAGTGCGTCATATGAGCGATATACACATGGTGTTTATTGTTTAGAGTTTGCGAGTATTGTTGAACTTACATTTTTACGAAACGAGTTTTTTGAAAGTTTTGAAGGAGAGTTATGAGAAGAAGGACAAGAAGTTTCTAAAGACCGAGATACATTTGAAATTTTTATTTCGAAACTGTCTGAAATTTTTATTTCAGAAATATTTCGAAATATTTTGAAACATTTCGAAAGCTTTCGAAAGCTTTCGAAAGTATTTCGAATTGCTCTGAAATTAATTTCGAGACATGCTGCAAAACTTTCACAGGTATTTCAGAGCAAGAAAATTCTGCAAATCGATTTGTATAATTTTCTATATTTCGAAATAAGTTCAAAGCTGCCGACAACAGGTGCGCATTTTTCTGACGTTTATGAGAAGCTTTTGTGCATTTTTTTTTGCGATAAACAGAAGAAAACATAAAAATGAGTGAATACGAAGCAGACACGATGGAGTTTGATCCTTTTTGATCCTTTCGATTCATCTCTATAATAATACGCCAGTTCCGTCTGTCTGTCTGTCACTTTTGCAAAGTGGATAAAATTTCTTTGATAAAGTTTATAAAACATCGCCTATAAATTTGTTCTGTAAATTAGCAAACTTTGACGTTAAAGCAATATTGACGTCAAAGGAAAGTATATTAATATTAGTGAAGCCATTGCATTGCACTTTTAAATTTAAAGCTTAATAACTTGGAAACGGGTGGAAATAACTGACGTCATCTCCTGCGTGGGTAACTAGGTACTACCTGGGACCAATTTGGGTAAGTTTTCCAAACCTGGATCACTGAATCCGTTTCGGAATGGACGGGTTAATGACTTCATCAAAAAACCTTTAAACCCTAATATCTCTGTGTAAGAAGTGTTATGTTGTACGGTAGTGAGACATGGGCAGTGAAGCAGGAAGATCTTGACCGTTTAGAAAGGAATGATATGAGAATGGTTAGGTGGATGTGTAACGCCAGTCTGAGAGACAGAAAGAGTTCAGATGAGCTAAGAAGCAGGCTAAGTCTCCGTAGAATTAAAGATGTTATCCAGATAAGAAGATTGAATTGGCTGGGGCACTTGGAAAGAATGGAGGAGGATAATTGGGTAAGAAAGTGTAGAGACTTGATAGTTCCTGGGGCAAAGCCCAGAGGCAGACCGAGAAAGACTTGGCAGGAGGTTATGAGGACAGACTTGATACAGAGGAAGTTGAGTTTAGATCTAACACAGTCTAGATCAGATTGGAAGAGGGTCATTAATATACCCCGTCCAACCCATGCTAGCATGGAAAACGGACGTTAAGCCGAGAATGATGATGATGATCTCTGCATCCGTTTGTCAAAAGTACACGATCCTATACATTTTCTTGATCAGCGTTTCAAGATCTATACGATGAAGGCAACAGGTATACAAATTTCTGAAAAAAAAAATTGTGTTCTGACAAGTCCCTGCTGACGTCATCAAAATTTAAATGACGGTTGTTTTTCTCTGTTATACTGCCTAAGTGGATTTTTCCACGGGCCCTTATCGACTAGTCTCTATAATAATAAGCCAGTTCCGTGTCTCTGTGACAGGCAAAGTTGATATCGTCATTTTCCTTTGATGTTGCCGAAATTCTCTTTGAAGTCGCCGAAAAAATTATGTCCATTTTGTTAGCGGTTTTACTTTGTTTACGTCACGTGATGAAAACGACTCAATTTGATTTGCTGAAATAAATTTAACGGCTAACTTACCAAAAATGGTGTCCCTTGACACGGAAAAAAACACAAAAGAAAGGTTCCTTCGTCTTGAAAAAAGTGATTCAGAGAAAGAAAACTCTAAGTAAAGAAGTAGAAGTAGAAAAATAAAGTGAAGAGCGGAGCTAGGAAGTAGTGAAGTAAAGTTAGAAGTAAACTCTAAGTAAAGAAGTAGAAGTAGAAAAATAAAGTTGAAAGCCACAAGAAGTTACTTCGGAAGTGAAGAGTGGAGCTAGGAAGTAGTAAATTAAAGTTAGAAGTACAAAATGAATGCTAGAGTTTCAAGTGAATTGGAATTGAGAAAAAGTAAGAACTTTTATATTTTTAGACGTTTCCGTTTTTATATGTAACGCACTTAAAATTGTCAAAAAGAATCGCGTTCTCAAAAAAAATCCATTGGAGCTTCAAATTTATATTTTACCGCGTTTTTTATAAAAAAGCCAGCATTTGTTTACAATGGTTTGCATAATTATGGTGGCCGAGAACTGCCACACGAAAAACTCTGTTTATTCGTTTTTTTTGATTCACTTATTTACTTTTAAATTTATTTAATTTCTCCTTTTTGTTTTTTATTTCAATTCATTTTACTTTTAATTCATTTTTCTTTTCTTTTTTTTTTAATTTTAATTCATTTTATTTTCAATAATTTTTTTTTTTAATTTTTTTTTTTAATTCTACTTTTAATTTTTTTTTTATTTTTTATTTTTTTTATTTTAATTTATTTTACTTTTACTTTTAACTTTTTCTTTTTTTTATAAAACGTTTTTTTTTTATTTTTAAAATCGATTTGTCGCTTGGCCGAGAGCTGCCATAGTATACCACAATGCATTTCGACTACATTAACACGTGCGCAAGTGATAACATTTTGAAAGGCGATAGAAACCAGTCCAGTAGTAAAGTTTACAACACGTGCGCACGGAGAAGCTAATTCAAAATAGTAACTCGAGAAGCAAGACGCAACAAAAAGAAGAAACAATCCAAGGTAAATCTATTTTATGACAGTGTATGAAATGCGTAGTTTGGGTAAGCACCAGGTGAATTAAGGTTCAGATTTCCTCCTTTTCATTAGAACATGTAAGGATTTCATTGGTCAAACATTTAGAACGAGAACAATGAATTGCACTTTTTTTTACAAGAGCACTTAACTTGAAAAAAGCCTTCAAATGTTCTTAACTTTTTCAATGTGAAGTCTCAAAATGTCCTTAACTTGTTCTTAGCCCCCCCCCCCCTTTTTATATGGAAAAACGTGTAATAACAAACGGATACTGATCAGTTTTGATGTTGTACTGTAAAATACGCCCGAGGTCAAAAGTACAGACCGAGCTTGACTAAGGGCTTTGTATTTTACAGTGCAACATTAAAACCAGTCAGTTTCCGTTTTATTACCGGACTGTATCTTATCTAGAAATATATATTCCTTTGTGAACAGAAAAAAAACAAAGCTATATTTAAGTTGCTATTCTTAAGCCACCAAGGAAGAAAAAAACGCATGTTCGATTTTATACTTTTGGAATTCAAGAAGATCGTTCGACTTTAAACTTTGTAAGTTCACAAAACAAATTCGAATCATTGTTTATGTGAACTGAAACGAAAATGTGGTTTCAGGTGAGCTACTTTTATACTAATCTATTACAAATTCTTCTCTTTACGGCAAAACTATAATTTGGATAGCCATTTTTTCCCCGCGAAATATATCAAAATAAAGTAAAGTGAGTAATTAAAGATATTTATTAAAGACGCTACAAATGAATGAGATCTTTTATAACAAAACAACTGGCTTCCTATTGTCCTTTTCAGCTGCTATTACAGGTTGTAATCTTTCTACTAACTGTTTGTTTTATATAGAGACGCAAATTGTCTTGTGTATGTCGGAAAAAACCACCCATGGGAGTTGCGGAAAATTCTTTCTTAAGAGTGTGAAACCCTTTTTTCAAAACACTGGTTTCTACTATATTATGAAAATTTTTATGCTTCTTTTATTTAGAATGACTGATTTTAAAGCTTTCCGAAAAGCCGTTGCTGCAAAAAGAACAAAACCAACCACGTCAGCTGGAAAGGGCAAGTTTTGTAATAAAATAAAAGAAATTTTGGATAGGCAAGAAATTGTAGTGCAAAGACTAACGAGTGACGTGCAAGGGAAGGCGCAAAAGTATTTGAGGATGGGTCCGCAGGAATTCGTCTCCTATGACTACGAAGAAGTTTCCATTGAAAACATTAAAAAAGCATGTTTTAAATTTTTCCACATAGCAAACTGTGATGTGTTGGTTGGAGAAAGAGGTCCGAGCGCCAAAACACTCGATCACCTAACTTCGTTAAACATTATTTTTGTAAGATTTATGGAAAATAGACCCATCGATAAATTATTTGATTCCATATCCCCGTCAAATTCAATTTTGCCATCAAATTCAAAACGTCATATATCTTCTGAGAACTCTAATAACAATCGAAAAAAAATACTAATTAGTGAAAATAATGATAATAACCCACCTTCTGTTTCTGTTCCGAAAAGCTTATCACTAACTAAAATGCTTCGGCTAGGAAAAGTTGTGAAGAAGGAGTCGACATTAATAAAAATTCAGAAATTCAATATAGATGCGATGTCCTGGTCACCAAACATGAAAACTGTCGAATTTGACATTGAGAACAAAAGTTTTGGCAAAGGAAGTTTCAGGGAAGTTTTTAAAGCGGTATGTTTAGACAATCAACTTGAAAATAAAGAGTGGGTTGTAAAAAAATTTCTGAAGGGAACCGAGAATAACAGAGGTTTTTCTGCAGATCAAGAAGTACGAAGGACAATACAAGCCCATTTACTCGCCAAAAATTTTGCTCACCAATTGGGCAACGAGTTAAATAAATCTGGGAATGACAAATATTACGGAGAGATTTTCAGATATCCTGATGCATATTTGGGCATTTTAAATGACGAATTTGTTGCAGTTGAAGTTCTTATACCAGGCCATTTCGTTAAATATGTAAACAATGATGGAACAGAAAGCATACTACAGGACGACACGATGCTCAAAAAAGCGGGAAGCTTAATGCACTTTACCTACGAGAAATCAGAGCGAATGCTTCTCCTAACAGATATACAAGGGGTCGGCTATAATTTAGTCGACCCAGAAATAGCTTCGAAACAGTTGGTAGATGAAAATAATGAACAATTGTTTGCTGTTGGGAATCTGTCTATGTTTGCCATTAACTCCTTTGTACAAAGACATACATGCAGCAGAGATTATGGCAATTATGCATGGAGTATACGCACATTAGACAGAAGGTTAAATTTTTTCTCCATCAAATATATTGATTATAGAACTCCAATGACTGAAGTTAGAGCATGTGTGGAATGTGAATTGCAGGGTCCTGGACAAAAACTGGGTTACAGAGCACTTGCACAGAAACTGAGACAAACGCAAAGTTTGAAGGTACCGCGAGATCTTGTATATGACATGATGTACGACATAAATCCTGATGCACTAGCAGAACGAAACCCTAAAATAAAAGCCAAAGCACCAAGAGGGCACTTCGTAACAAAAGGAGCAAACTGGTTCCACTCCTTTGATGGTCACGACAAGCTTATGGGTTATCAAAACCACACCTTTCCTTTAGCTATATACGGTTGTCTGGATACTGCTAGTAGGAAGATTCTATGGCTAAAAGTATGGACATCAAACAGTGACCCACGCATCATTGGAAACTGGTACCTCCAATACTTATACGAGACAAGGAAAATAGCTTCGAACATTAGGATGGATCGTGGTACTGAAACTGGTGATTTAGCAGCTATCCATGCCTATTTACGAAGTAAAACTGGCTGTGATGATCCCTGCAATGCGGTGGTTTACGGACCGTCTACTTCTAATCA
This sequence comes from Hydractinia echinata, assembly GCA_030067915.1. Lineage (NCBI taxonomy): Eukaryota > Metazoa > Cnidaria > Hydrozoa > Anthoathecata > Hydractiniidae > Hydractinia > Hydractinia echinata. The sequence goes on along the minus strand of JASGCC010000073.1, from coordinate 303,626 downwards.
GGTATCAACGCTCCTTTATGCTTGTGTAGCTTGTTATGTAATATCCAAATATTTTAAGACGCCACATATTTAAATAAATATATATTTCATAAACCCGCCTCCTTCTAAACAACCATACATATTTATAGATTGAACGTTGGTGGAGGGAACTTCACGAAAGACTGGAAAGTTTCTTCAAACCTGGCCTAAATGCATTAAAAGAAAACAACCATTACGACCCCACGTGTGAAAAACACAGGTAAGACATTGCCGCAACCACAAACGATGCAGGTAATCCTGGGAACGAAAATGGTGTCTGATACGTTCTTTTGTTATTTTTAGGGCTGCTCTTGCATATATTATGGTTCCGCTCATACAAAGAGAGTTGGATTTATTTCGGACAACAGTATGGAACACCCACAGAATAAGACAGCAGAAAGACACATTCCTGCCTTCTGGAGTCCCGGATCATATATACGAGTTTCCTGAAAAATACGGTCTTACTCAATGTGGTACGTCTATAACTGACTCGGTTAAGGATCTATCTGCTCCATATAAAAGTAAAATATTGTTTTTATTATTAGGACACTCACTCACAGTTGCTCAAATTGAAGAAGTCATGATACAATCAGGTCTTGATGTTGTGGAAGATGATTTCCTGACCATTGAAGAAAGAACATCACTACAAACGTATTTGAAAGATCCTCTCGATCTTGAAGCGAAGGAATTCAGCGAAGCTTACAAATACGTTATAGAAAAACTGCGGTGGTGAAATGTTTGTATTGTGTGTTTTTATATTTAAAATACATTAACCGATACGTTATTTAGACTATTTTTTTGTACAGACCCTTAATCCAAACCACGCCACTCTTGAAATAGCGTCTGAGTAAGGTAAGGGCCTAAGCGCGAAGTTAAGTCCGTGTCTAACAATACACGAGCTTATGACATTATAGAAACCAGGTGTACCTGCTAATGACAATAAAGCAACAAGATGTCTAACACTGCATGTCGTTATGACAATATAGAAACCAGGTGTTCGAATTGCATTATGGTATACTATGGCAGCTCTCGGCCAAGCCAGATTTTAAATTTATTTTTGAATTCAATTTTTTTTTTTAAATTAAAAACTTAAAAGTAAATGAAAACAAGTTTAAATTAAAATTAAATTAAAAATAAAACAAAAACAAAATAAAGTTGATTTTTTATGCAAAGTGAAATAAATTTAAATAGAAAAAGCAAATTAAAAGTAAATTAAATTGAAAGTAGAAATAAAATAAAAGTATAATAAAATTGAATTTTTTTTAAAGTAAAATTAATTAAAATAGAAAAAGCAAATTAAAAATAAATTGAATTAAAAGTAAAAGTAAAATAAAAGTTAATAAAAAACAAAAAAAGAAATTAATTAAATTTATAAATAAATAAATCAATTAAAACGCAATTAAACAGAGTTTTTCGTGTGGCAGTTCTCGGCCACCATACATAATTAATGTCCTAAAATTCAAAATGCTGCATAAAGCTGTTAGCTGGCAAATGTGCCAGCGAAATGGAAAGTTTTGGTTTGTTGAAATAACTGCAAATGTCATAATTTTTACATTGCTATTGTTTTCCTCTATATGTGTTGTACTAAGGCATAAATAGCTAGCTATAGACGTAGCTAAGTATCCCCAGCTTAAGTATATTTAACTGGGTGTCTTAGGTATTGTTTTGTTAGCTAGCTAGCTAATGTCAATGTTAGCTTCAAGGCTCCATCCCATAGCTAGCTCTAATCTATGAGTTTTGTTGTCATTCCTCTTTTTTTAGGTATTTATAGCTACCTTAGTAGTCAAACTTCTCTTCTTTTTTGAACACGAATTATGATGTAACAAGCTAGCTACAAAATCTTTCTTGAACTTTTAGGATACTGTGACACATTTTTATGCCCATAGAGAATAATTTTTTCACATTTCCTGTAAACCTTACAAGGGGACCACAATATGACAAGTGGAACGAATTTTATAGAATTTAAAGTGTGTGTGTTAAGTTATTTTTTATTGTTTTGTTTCGTCATCCTGTTAAACTTTTGTCAGCCTACATGTAAAATGCCAGGTTTTTTTACAGGGGTTTTTGACATTTGATTGGAAATTTATATACGTGGGTTTATACGTGGATTAAAAAAATTTGTCAGTTCATATTGTTCGTGTTGCAAAATGCTGTTTTTTGAAATTTTGTGTAATCTTTTTGGAAATAGACCACATGCAATATATATACTGAAAGAACAAATCTTTGTAGAATCAGACTTCACTGTAAGCTGTTGCAAAGCTGATGTCTTTATCGGTAAAAATAACAGCCATCGTTTACTAATTAAGTAAAAAATAAAACGAGTTTGAAAGTTAAAAAGTATTTATTTGTTAAGCTTTTCGTACACTGTACATCTTCAGACTATATAAACAACTTTGTCTCTATATTTCGTATTATAAACTATTGTTTGGGAGAACTAACTGTATCTGATGTAATTTTTGCTGGAAGAAAAGTCCATGGTTTCACGTTTTTGTTTTTCTTGAGAATTTTACAAAATTTTGTAGGGATAAATGTTTGCTGATGATAAAAAAATTATATACTTAATGTTCTGACTGAAACTGTTTTTGTTTTTTATATTTTGAAATCTAAACGCGTGGACTGTATGCACTGAAATCACTGATTTTTTTAAATTTTGATGTGTTTCATAACCTCTTTGTGGAAGATTAATGATTAATGGCAATATACGACATGCTGAATGAACTTATTTTTGTTGATTTAGATGTGTTTCTCAAAAACCGATCTGTTTTACATTGTATGTAAACCTTTGTTTATGAACCGTATACATACAATGTTTGTTGATTCAAGTTTATTCTTTGCTTATTGATTTTTTGACATTTAGGTTTAAAATTGTTGGTAAAGGGCAGTATGGTTCATCATATACTAAGAAATAAAATTTTTGTGTTCTTAACTGGTTGATTTTTACATTTTGTGTAACTTTGCGGGAGAGGATGGTATGCAACCGAAGTGACTGATTTTTCTAGATTTAAATTTGATGTTTTCCAAACTATGGCTTTTTCATATTTTTGTATAAGCTTTTAAGGGAAAGACAATATTTAAAGTGTGTAACTCTTGCAGGCCGCCTTTTTGACATTTCAGAATAAAATACTGAGGGTTTTCAACATAATCACTTATAAGATGTACATATTTGAGATGCGTTATTATCCGTGTTGTGACTGTCGGTGTTGTAACTGTCGGTGTTCTTACTGTCGGTTTGGGGGGTGTTGTGAGTGTTGATGTTGTGAGTGTCATTGTTGTAACTTTTTATCAACTAGATTTTGCACCTTGCATGCTGTTCTTTTTTATTTTGTGTAAGATTTGTGTGGAGGATTTAATACGATTTGACATTTGATATTTGGTGTAAGATTTTAAGAACATTTTTTTTTTGTATATGCACTGCTGACGTCAGCAAAACATCTAAAGCAACCTATTTTTTCATTGGGCTTTTGCCTAAGTGGATTTTTCCACGGGCCTTATCGACTAGTGTTTAAAATAATGCTGAAAGACTTTATATTAATTTCGAAACAATGGAAAACGTATTTCGAAATATTTCTGAAATAAAAATTTCAGACAGTTTCGAAATAAAAATTTCAAATGTATCTCGGCCTTAAGGGAAAACATGAAATTTTTGAGAATTTGAATTATTTTGAGTCAATATACGAGAAATTGGGACTGAAATTTAATTTAGTTCTTTTGATTATGTTCATATAAATCATCGGAATTTTTAAGAGCTAGTAAGAAGGAATTTTAAGAACTTGTGTGACGGATTGTTATTTACTACCAAAGAATCAAAGATAGAGGTATTGTCGTTAGTAACATTATTTATCCATAAACATTTTCAAAATAAAACTTTTGTTCGTATAAAAACTGTTGTTTTGTCTTTCTGTCCTGGGTCCCTTGAGGTTATGTGTTCTTGGAATAACCTCACTTAAACTTTCCAACGAATATATCTACAATTTATTTCATTATTTGTAGGTACTTCTTGAATAATGAAATGACATTCATGTGAAAAAGTTGGAATCTTTGCGTAGAATTTGTGGAATCGAATCGAATTTAATTGGAGACCTGTGAGGACACATCTGAAAGACCAGACACTCGGCCAACAATTGACGTACATGACGAGAGACTACCAAGACGGAAGAAGAATAAAAAAATGACTTTTTTGCTTTTGTATACTTGTGTATTTTTATAACGATTTACACTAAAAAATAGTATGTTGATAGTCTCGTAGTCTTAGATTATATGTGATTTCTTTTACAGCTTTTATAAAAGTAGAAAGCAAAATTATATTGTTTTCTTTTCGTAACAAACTGAATTGTCGTGAAAAAAGCGGCAAACAATTATTACTTACGCGCGTGATATAGCTACGCTCCCATTGGCTTATGCTATTAAATATGCCAATTATGAACAATCGGGTTTATTGTTATAAAAACAATCCTAAGCTATTTTATTCAATTCCTTTGAAATTGAATTGAATAAAGTATACGCGCATAGTACAATAGATCTGTTGGCGTTGTGTATCCTTCTCTTTTCGTACATCCATGCTCCTAATAAAACGTTGTAAAACAGGAGCATTGTTATTTCCATTTGAAAAAAATCAGCTTGTGTAGTAAATTGAAGAATGATTGCTAACATTGACTACACGTTTTTAGAAAGGGAAATATGAAGTATCTAACTGATTTATTAAAACGTAAAAACCATCATCTGGATTGCAATCTAATCTTTCACCAATATGCATATTATTTGCATTCCAACGACTACTGTTAATTCTAAAAAAGTAAATTGGTAAAAATAATTTTATTTCTCGCAACTCTATGTTACTGAAATTATATTTTTTTGTCATATGTTTTTTGTTATTTTTTAATAAAATACGCAAATCATGAAAAGATTAGTATTGCGTATGACCATTTACCTTCTCACAATGTTCCTTGTTAGTCAAAAGCAAATTAGCAAAAGTTTTAAAAATGTTTCCTTTCATCAGTTTCGACGGCTTTACAATTTGTGGAAATTGTTGTCATACTTGTCTTGATAAGTGTTGTGTGTTCGATGGAGCATTGATTTCTATATCTCAGGCGTTACAGAAATTAGATGAGGGTCACCTGATCAACCCTCTTTTTGATCAATATTTTTGATGTTCAGAATCTGAAAAGTTAGGATGACAATAAAATATTTTTATCCTTGTTGTCTCACTACAGCCAAACCATGTTGTCTCGCTACAGCCAAACCATGTTGTCTCGCTACAGCCAAACCATGTTGTCTCACTGCAGCCAAACCATGTTGTCTCACTGCAGCCAAACCATGTTGTCTCACTGCAGCCAAACCATGTTGTCTCGCTACAGCCAAACCATGTTGTCTCGCTGCAGCCAAACCATGTTGTCTCACTACAGCCAAACCATGTTGTCTCACTACAGCCAAACCATGTTGTCTCGCTACAGCCAAACCATGTTGTCTCACTACAGCCAAACCATGTTGTCTCACTACAGCCAAACCATGTTGTCTCACTACAGCCAAACCATGTTGTCTCGCTGCAGCTGGAAATAGGCGGGTCTTGAAAACTGCTTTAAAACAGTGGTCTATGAATCTATTTGAACAAAGCGGACCTAAATATCAATGTTTGATAGAGCACGTTGATAGCTGGATAGTTTTTGAACATGATTTTGTAAATTTTTGTTTTCTGACTAACCGACAAACTCAATTTAAATTGCTCAAATAAAAAGGCATGTTAAAGATTTTGTATTTTCAGCCTCCCCCGTGAATGACTCACACTTTAGTTTGCTAATGAACATTCAATCACAGCGCGGCCCAACCTCGATCCCAGGACATGTTGTCTCTTTTTGCATATCGGACGGCGAGACGAACATGGCCCTGGTGGAGGCCGGTCAAAAATCTTTGATTTTCGCAGATTTTTAATTAATGCACTCATGTCTCGTTTATCCGGATTTTTTTACTTCCTAGTCATAATTAAATTGAATCTCGCTTACCAAGGTAAGCGAGATTCAATTTAATTATCAAGGTCTGGATTTTATTAATTATTTTTCATTTACTTGCTGATCTCTTCCCAGTTAAAAATAAAAAGAATATTGTTTTGGCCATCACCTCTAATAAGCTTCCTTTGTAAATGATCAGGTAAAATAATTAATGTTAATCTGCTGCTGTATTAAACTTGGAGCAGGGGGAGTTTGAAGCAGATGAGAGCTTGTTTGGAAGTAGTGATGCAGTGGGAAGGAAAACAACGGAAATGTTAAGATTTTATTTCACCATCCAGAATCCTCTTTATTTATCCCAATTAACTCCGTTAACTGGGATAGATAACGTTAATTTGAAAACAGAGGTGATGTGTTCTGGAACTTCATAGAGAATTGCAGCTCATACGCGTGTTCTCCCCAGAGAATGGTAGCTACAGAAATCAAGTCGTTAATAACACTTAGATAGATGAGCATATTTTACATGGACACACCTGTTACATTGGACACATGCTCGACAAAACTTAGACTCTAAATAATGAATTTGATGCATCATACAAAAAAGGTATATACAAATCGCATTTATATAATGGTAAAACTTCGATCTTATTTCCCCCCAGGTTGCAGCTATTCGAAATTTAAGTATTTTCAATCCTTCCAATATTGACGTATACAAACACGGTAAATCTCACAAGAACACAGTTGTCCAAAATGAGATCATTGGAACAATGTGTGTATAGAGCAGATTATAAAACAAAAACCGCCATCTACCGAAAACATCATGAAAACAATCATAGTGACGTTTGTCCAAACATGGTTGTCTCCAGCGTTACAAATCTGCTCCGCTTGTACGTTAGGTTACTTTGCAAATACAACAGTTATTTCCAGGAGTCACACAATGAATACATGGAATAATCTTGACTTTGGACAAACGTTTTTATATATGAAAGCAAAATTTTATAATGATGTTCCTATCAAGGTTATTTCACATTTTCAGTTTTCTAGTTTCAATTTTCTGTGCTGTCCTTTTAAATATTTTGATTTTCCTTGTGTATGCCACGTTTGACAAACACATTTTGTCGTAACTGAATTTTATTGTATGGGGGGTATTCTATAGTTTAGCTCAGAAACTGAATTCTCGACAAATGTAATACAAGACTGACATATAACAGTTAGAAGAGGATCCGGTTCTGTCGTCTTTAACCCACCTTTAATAATAATAATAATAATAATAAATATTTAAAGTGGCTAGCCCAGAAAATCACAAAAACCTATAGTTAGTGGATTGTTTCCACTGGGGGCCACATTTCATTGGCAAGGCATTACCAAGGTGTTCTATTCACCGTATTAACTTTTGTACTAACTTTCTAATAAGTGGCGTTCGATAAGCAGTCGCACCAGTGTTTTTTTACACTGCCCTAGTATAGCTTTATATTTTTATTTTAAAACCCCTTACTTTCTTAGAAGTAGCACTAACAGAATTTTTGCAACATGTAAAATCTGTGAAATTAGCATGGCAAATTCATGCAATCCTTCATCTGTATTTTCGTTTATGTATTTACGCTTACTTTGTATTCTAATAACACTAATAATATTATTCTGAATAAAAAATATTAAATATTATTCTGATGTTTAGTAGTAAAAATAATAAATAACTAGTAGCTATCTGTAGCTATAGACCTTTTTGAATGTTTACATTTTCCGCGGTAAGCCCTTTCGGCTTTAACAATTGTGTGGCCAGCAAAAAGATGGGGGCGCTAGGTGAAGTGAGGTCCTTTTTAGTCTGTTTCTTCGCACAAAGGTATCATTACAACTTTATATGAATATTATGTCAGTCAGAAGTTACCCATCTACACTCGATAATAGTTTAAAGGCTCAAAAATATTTCCGTAGAAAGAAATGGGCTGAAAAATACCTTTCTTCAGCAAGCTTCCGCATCTTTCTGCCTGCCACGCAGTTGTTAGAGCCAGAGGGGCTTACCGCGGAAAATGTAAACATTCAAAAAGGTCTATAGCTACCTATCTTTTTACACTTGTTGTTTTAGTAGCTAGCTGACCAACAATGTCTTTGTCAGTTGCTAATATTAATCCGAGCATAAGCAGCATGTAGCTAACCACAAGTACATCTGGGTTAAGAGTTAACTAGCTATTTAAACCTAAAAAAAAGACATAAAAATCTGCCAAAATGTGTTCTCCAAATATTTTTCTCTTGTGCAAAACATATATGCGCAGTGTCGGCCATCTTTTTTATTTACAGTTAATTTTAAGCGTCGATATTTCACGGACCGAGTGACGTATTATCTTACGCATAATTAGATGAAAAGTCTCGACCAATCACGGCTCGGAATAAAACCAGCCTCCTCCAGGGCCTTTTTCGTCAGACCTATCAATAAGCGCAGCGCCGATGAGAGACAAAAAGCCCTGGGAACGAGGTTGAGCGCGGCCTAACTTATCACCAAATCCCGACTTAGAAAAGCACTCGTAATAAAGATGGATAATCAATTTATTTAGCTTGTGAACACTTTGAGTGGTAAGAAGAAAATCAGAGCTGTATCGGGCGTTGTAGTTGAGACTTTTAGCGAGAGCTGAGGGTATCGAGGGTGTGCACGGGACTTTGTTCGTAAAGAAATGAAATATTTTTAAATCTTTTTCAAGTCAAAAAGATGTACAAGTTAGACATTTATTAGAGCCAGTTTATCTGTCCAGATTTAAATTCACTTACTTGTTTAAGATTTCTCTTTAAAAGGTTCGCGAGCGAAGTTGATAAAACTTTAATTTCTAGTTCATGGTTCAACGCACAAAATGCTGACCAACATAGTTCCCAGGCCTTCTTAGGTTTGGAATGACTTTTCGCGACTTGAAACAAACAGAAAAGGTACTTCGAACCTCGTTTCCAGGTACAATAACAAAAGATTTTGTTAGCGGAAGTGAAAACGACGAGAAAAGTCAAATAGACAATACTAACTGTACTCATAAATCACTACAAATCACAGAGAAGGAAAAAAGTAAACAAGTCAAAAATTGCAACATATTTGGAATGGCCTTATTGAAGGCGTTAACGGTTGTTATTTAATTTTTATGAGATCTTTATAAAGTGCTCGTGAGCAGAGAAAGGGTCACTACATGTAAAGCAGGTGGCCGTAATATCTAACCATGTAACAATGCACAAAAAACAATCATTAACCACATTTGTTTTTATTTAGAAAATGGAATTTTCATAAAAAATGTTATTGTGGCAGTTACGCAGTTGCATCAACATTATGGCGTTCAACCAATGTTCTTTAAAATGTGCGTTTTGTTCTTCAATTTCGATTGGATTTTAATTCGCGAGTCAATAATGTCTAGTTATACGGCTTCATACAAACGCGGTTGGCTCAGGTTTCTGTATGGCACATGGCTGTGGAACAGTCATTCGTAAATACAGTTTAATAGATTCCACTTTACACCGATGTGTTCTCGTAACGTAAAGAGGAAGCACCGGAATAGTTTTCTTATAATACCATGGTATTCCAATTATAGTGGTCAAATTTACACACGCATTCAACAGTTTTAGATTATTAGTTGTATGTAAAGCGAGTAGGGGATATCCTAATGTTTTTCTTCTTCAACAGTTGTAAGGAATACAATATGGAAGAATTCTGCTTCTTTGTTGTATTGTAAAATTAGCGTAACTATTATCTGATAATGCTTGGATAACTTTTAACAAAACAAAATCTCCCAAATACAGAAATCGTTAGCCACATTAGACATATTTTCTGTGTCCAGCAGGTTAAGGCTATAATAGATATATGTACTAAAAGTCATTCTCGCTATGTTGGTAGAGCATTTTTTACACCTGTCATCATTAACTGAAATAAAAAATAAATCGCAGGCACCACAAAACTCTTCACTTTTTCAAAAGTAAAACTAGACAGATTTTTTTTGACACTTGCTAGCACAGCAGCACAGCAATACAAAGCAAATATTTGTTTCTTATTCTGAGATCCATGGAATTACAAACAAACAACTTCACCTCAAGGCGTGGTCATTGAGATAATTCTACGATGTTCATCAAGCCAACGCCGCGACTGCTTTTCTTCGACGCAGATATAGAATAAATGTTCTTCAGTAATTATTCTGCTCAGCAACTTTGCTCTATCTTTATTCAGTAATCGTACAATCTAAGTTTTAATTTAGCAAATAACATTATTGTTTACTACAAGTCAATACAAAACGACTCATGCCCTTTTGGTAATAAAGAGCTGCTTTTAAGACCAAATACTAGTTTTAGATACAGACGATTTTCGCATGACAATTTCTCACTGGCCGAAGCCTAAATCGGACCCTGTAGTTACCAAATAACTACTTGCTTTCTGTTGTTGGGAACATAACGTTTGGCCGCTAATGTTCACGTTTGGCCGCTAATGTTTCGCCATTGTTGATCGTATAAATTAATAAATTTCTTATGACGCATTCGCATAATTTAGCTATATTTTGAGCATCGATATTTTTGGTCGCCCTCATATTGTAATAAAAAATTCCCTGGGAACGAGGATGCCACTTATCCCTGACAAGGATATTCCATAATCCTAGTTAGTTGCAGAATTAGCATACCAAAGTTTAGAAAAACAAATTAATCACATAATTAGAACACAATTTGATAAACAAGGAGTATTTATTGGAAATTCCCTGTTATTGCGTCAGTATTTCCTTAATTCTTAAACTTCCTTGTTCATCTATGATGCAGAATAATGTATTCAGTTTAATTGTTACAAAGAGCGCTATAAGTGGGATGGCGTTTGTTCGGATACGTTTTACAAGCTGTAAAACAACACTTTTAATAGCCATGATTTGCAATCTTGCAGGATTTCTGGAATGCGTTACTTGCAAGGCATATTTTAGATATTCGAACCCTCTAAAATTTCCGTTTTCTCTTCCGTCCCAGCTATTGAAACGGAATAAAATTAAACACGCATTATAAGGCCTTCTAAAAGAAAATTTTATATTGTAGTCTTTTTTACAGCTTGATGGCATCAACACAACTACAAAAGCTGCACTAAGTAGCACCGTGGAAGTGATGGTAGCACGGAGACCAACATTGTTTAATAACTAAGAACACATAATTAATAAATTCCAACAACCAATAAAATGCGCCATTATATCCAAAAACTTCCTTATACAACAGGGGAATGTTTTTTTTTTGTAAATTCATAAATAAACATTGATTTAATTATTTGGTCAAAACAGTCACTTACATACCATGTGACATGCCTGCTAATGACGACATCCACAAATTATCCCTTGTTGAAAAGAGGTTTTAAAGACACAGTTCTAATAAAAAACTACTTATCATTCCAATATAAAAAAAACATGATCGTCAATGGAGATAAAAAGTTATAATGGCGGGAAGTTCCAACGTTCATTTACTGTTATGGTGATTTGTTACTGTAATTAAATCGCTACCAATAGAAGCTGTTATGTAGCTGTTGTTGTTGTTGTTGTTCTTGTGTTATTAAACACTTTGTAACAGTTACAGGAAGGAGACAAATATTCGACAACTGTCAGGATACGCACAAAACAAAGGTCAGTATTTACTTCCGTGCTCTCTACTACAGGTGACATCAGTTCGGAATGTGTTGGTTTGGTATAAATACAGCATTCACGTTAAAGAAGGAACAACGTTACACTTCCTACAAAATATCAAAAAGGATGGTGACATACATGTGCTAATATTTTAGCATGAAATTCCAAAATTTGTTAAAATTAAGAACAAAGTTAAAACATAAGCTATATAGGTAGCTATACTCTGCTTTTTTTCCAGCATTATTGAATAACAGTTCAATACCTAGCCGTCTTAATATCTAATAATTCGGAATGTTTGCTTTTGCTTAGACTTCATGTTTCTCGTGTTTTAGTTTGTTGTTTGATCAACAAAAATCCCCTACAAACTTAAAGATTATTAAGACAATCAAAATCCAACTGGTAACTTGTGGTAAATCCTTTAATTTATCTTCAATATCAAGCTGTAAACTTCCAGGCACTTCTGAGGTATCAATTAATTAGCGTTTAGCATGAGGTTAGGCTTTATGGCTAGTTAGTTGTGTAGTTGAGAGGTTTCTGCAGTTTACCCTATTTCCAAAAGGTGGCTATAATTTTACCAGCCGCATTGTTTTATGTACAAAAACTTTTGTTCTAGAGGTATATACTGGGAAATTTAAGACTTCTTCTACATATTACGAGAAGGTGTAAAAAGATTTATTCTCGTTATTGAAACTATCCTTTAAATAATGACATCGGTATTGATGTTTTGATCTCAACTTATTTCTTTCATAGTCGTAGCATTTGTCTTCCTTTAAATTTGACAAGGGTGGCCAAATTTGTACTCACCAACTAAAACAATAACCAAATTAACCCCTTTCCTGAAAAGTAGGGTTAGTGACAACGTTTAAGAAACCATTATTGACAGCAGTGTTGTAAGAAACATGCTAGTGAAATCATGATAATACAAAAACGCAGAAACAACTTATAGTACTTTTCATGCCAGTTAAGTTGACTGTTAGGTAGCGTCTTATGCCACCATGTTTGACATACATATGACCCATATTAAATCATTCCAGTACTCCTGGTAGATCATTTAAGCATCTGAGGTACTTCCTAGATTATCCACCGTTTAGGTTAGACGTTTTAAGAAAGGGTTTCACTCTATTCCGTCGAAGGGGGAAATGTAATAACTTTCGCTATGATTGTCCTTAGTATAGAATTTTAGACACGTGATTAATCTGATTTTTTCGATTTTTACCCAAAAATCAAAATATATCGTTTTTGGGGCACTTCTGACATTTTTTCATGCATAAAACCGAAAAATATGTTAAGTACTTTTTATTTGGCTGTCAGAAATTTAAGCAAAATGTTAAAATTCGTACTGGAATTAAGGTAATTGAATTGTAAGCAATGGTAATTCGGACAAATTTTTAAGCTTCCAATGACGTTACAGAAAAATTGATAACATAAGCAAAAATTTATTGCTGTCATTTTGTTTATTTCATGACGTATGACAAGTGTACCAAATTTGATTTAATGTGGACAAGTCTATAAAAAATTATGGTTGGTGATTTTTTTTTACATATCTATTAAATGTTTTATATTTTCTGGTGGTTGCCATAGCAACAAGCAATTTCACAGCCACGTGTTAGACCAAAAACCCAAATAGTTTTTTCTAATTGTTTCCAATGTAAATTATGCATTCTATCCCGAGGTAGTTTTCTTCAGTTTACTCATTCGTCGTTATACGAAACTTGCTAATTTTTACCACAAGGATGGTCTTGGAAATGAGTTCCTGTTGCATTTTTAAGTTAGACCACACCAGGTTGACTGTTCTTGCAAGCTGCTTCATTGAAGGATTTCGGTCTCATGTTGCTTATAAAATGTTATTTTTACAAGAAAGTTTGTATAGGTTGTATAGGCTGACGATGACGATATTAATGGTGATGTAGGTATTGCTTGATGCTGCTGTGAAAAAATATGTATTCCATTGGTGTAAAAAAAATTACAAAAAGTTTATCAAATGCCTTACTTTTAAACGTCTCCTGTTTTAAAGGTCGCATTCTTAAACGCCCCCTTCCTATAAATCATAAAATTTAATAAACGCCTTGGACACTTTTGAGGCATTACGGGGACGTTTTCTCCATCAAAAGCGTTGCTAGGAACAAAGAAAATATACAATGGGTTTTCGGAAGTGTAAATCGAAAATTGGAATGTATGGATACTAACTATATATTCTATGGATGTTAATTGTTATGCCACTTGTGGTTTGGACAAAACATATAAACGGACGTCGTTACAATTACAAATCTCATTAGTTATTGTCACTAAATACAGAAAAAGTCATTTAAGCTATAGGTTGCAAGAATTTTACATCTATGTGATACCTAGCAGGATGATACACGTTGTCTCTCTCTGCGCGATTTTACAGTTGTGCTACGGATAGAAATAGAACGTGGGAACCCGTGGAGTTATCCACGGGCTATGGAATATTAGCAAAAATTAGTTGCACTCGAATTAGGCCTCTTGCAGATGAAATGTACCTAGAGACATTTTCGTATCAAACAGTATGTTCACCTTGACTTTCTTAAGGGTTTCTTAACAAACTAAATTATATTTAGATTATGGATGATTCATCAGCGATTCAAGTGAAATCTATCAAAGAAAGGCAAGTTTTGATACGCAAAAAGTAAGAGTTTATTATAAATTACTATTACAGAAGTTTTTCATAAATTGTACATAGTGAAGGCCTTTTAAGTGTGCACGGATTCATAGTAATTCAAAGAAGCGCGGACTTAAGGTGAGCATTAGGAGAGATGCTTTACCAGGTTCTAGGTTATTAAATTATATGATGTATAAATACTTTTAAGGGAAAATTTTGTAAAGACACAATATAACCCATAATATATCGCGAAGTAAAGAGTCTAAACATTCCTTAATACTTTTAGATATATAACATGGGAAGGTACAATTGGAAGAATATCATTTGATTGCAATCCAGTAGTATCAATTGCAACCATACTGTTCATGTGCTCTCTTATTACTTGGTCATTTGTTGATTCTAATATTAAAAATCATTTGGCAGCTGTGCAGAGTTGGGTGATTGATCGTTTCTCATGGTTATTTGTTGCAGAACAAGTCATTTCCACCGTCTTTGCGGTCATTGTTTATGTTAAGTGGAGACATGTCAAATTAGGTACACTTACGTTAAACATCCGTGTATATGAAAGCAAAAATTTCTTAATAAATCAACGTGACAGCCAAGAACTTCTCACATACTGATATACAATCTTCCATGCTTTTATGACATCATGAGCAAAACTTCTTCCTTTTTAGGTAAAGAAGACGACAAACCAAAATATGGCAACTTTGCGTATTTTAGTATGATATTTTGTACCGGTTTTAGTGCATCCAAATTTTCTTTTTCGGTGAAAGAACCAATAATGCATTACTCTGGTAATGGGAGTTCTTTGATAAATTTTGGAAGGTAACCTTTCATCATTTCTTATCCCTGTAATGATGGTTTTATATTATCCGTGTTTAAAATGTTTGCATCGGAGCTTAAGGCATCAGACCGCGGCGAGTATTCGTACGTCCTTTTCAATCTGCATCAGATAATTTAAATAATAATGTTCTATACAGGTGTTTCAAATTTCTCGTGCCTCAACTTTACGATCGATTCCCCCCCACAGAGTAATTCATGGCTTCCCCCTATGAAAGGCTTATTCCGATGGATTTTTCCACGGGCTAACAAATAGTAATAGTATACAAAGCTTTGCAATTAAGGTATAAAATTCGATGATCCAATGTGTCAATTTGGTTCTATATTTAGATATGGAGAGGCAGAAAAAGCTCAAAACGCAATAAATCTTGCACTTTTTCACTGGAATTTTCTTGGTACATCTGCATATGCCATTCCAGCTATACTACTCTCGTTTCTGGTATATCGTAAGGGGTTACCGCTTACGACGAGGAGTTGTTTTTACCCTATTTTCGGGTCGACTGTGTTCGGAAGACTTGGTGATTTCATTGATACACTTGCAATAATCTCAGTATTTGTTGGCACAAGCATTGGTTTAAAGAATGGATCGAAAACCATCTCATCAGGAATTGGACAGAAGATAGAAAGTTACGAAGAAAGCACACGAAATCAAATTTTCTTAGTATGGGCGATGATTGTAACTGCAACCATATCTGTAATGTCTGGCCTGATGATTGGCATAAGACGGCTGTCTGTGCTTACAATGTCAATGAGTTAGTAAATAATATATGATATACTAGTTGAATGATTCCTGGGAAAATCCTGTTAAGCTACATGTCCATTGAAACCGACAGAAATCATGGTCAATTTTTTTAACAAGGAGCAAGCACCTGTTAGGTGTCTATTCATAGGAATTAGCTAATGCGTATTAATTTTTTCAGCTCATCACCATGGGCAGCGAGGGAAAACATTTGTGTATTCTCGTTTAAACTTTAATAGCAAATACACGCTGTTTAAGAATAATTTCATAAAAGGAAGGGGCTCAGATTTTGCCAAAAAATAAGAACAAAATTATATATGGTCTGAAGCTCATATCATCAGTTGCAAAAAATTAAGAAAAACTCAAGTCAAAATTTTGCCATGAAATTGCGAAAAAATACAGGATATAAATTACATTGCGATCATTTTTTTCACTTACAACAACTGCAACATAAACATGAATGTACATAATTAAAAACAAAAAGAAAAATTCCAGAGAACTTGCGCAGCCTTTTTCCAGACAGAATCTGAATTTAAATGTTGTGTTATTATTGTGAAGAACTAAATAACAATAAATCAGGCTAAGAAAGATGCAAAAGATAAGAACTAAAAGCAAGAGTCAGATTTTACCGATTAATATGAAAAAAGGGTGTACCGAGGGCTGTTTTGTCGTAAAGATAAATTTATTTCCTAGCAACTTTCGCAATAGATTCAGCTTACAATAAATTTAATTCAAGTTTTTATCCAATGTTTTTTTTCGTCTTGTCACTCTTCTCACCTCTCTACTATCATACTTACATATCATATCTTGGAAATACGCAGAGATTCATACGAATTTTAACTTGTTTGTGTCGGCTTCTCTTCGAATCAATTTTATAAAACGAAAAATATTTCATTTACCATCCAGTGTCAGAATTTGTCGATCAGCAAATACTTTTGACATCCACAATGTGTCCACTATACAAGAATTATTTTAGCAATAATCATTTGAGACAGCGCAAAATTCTGTCAGTGGACACTTAGCTTTAGGCAGAAATGCAGAAGAAGATCAACATCTTAAACATTTTATGAAGTCAAAAATAGCCTGTTTATATACAAAAAGAAATTTGTTTAGCCTTGCTTCTAATGTAATGACCTTAAAACGCTGTGAGTTAATTCCTGTAATTCGTGTTTTTATTGATATTTCAAAATTTTCGAGCTTCCACTAAGCTCGTATTACGCTACTTTTCCATCAACTTAAGCATTTTTGAGGCAACTCAAGCACCGGGTTTTAATTCAAGTTGTACATCACCTGTTGACATATGAATTATAATGTATATTTGTTTTATAGGTGCAACATTTTTTATGGTTATCTTCTTCAGCGCTAAAACCTCATTTTTATTAAAAGTCATTGTACAAACTGTTGGATTCCACTTTCAACATATAATTGGCATGTCCTTAGACAATGCAGCTTTTTCTGGGAAAGCTAATTTTCCAAATAAGACAGAAATAACAGATGGAAATCTATGGACACATGCTGACACAATATTTAACGGTATGCATTGCGTAAATACAAAATTGTTATTTCTTGGCGTGTTCTTGTACTTACCCTTCTTGCTAAATAATTTAATTTCTAAGTGTCTACAGAGTCATATTAGAGTAGAGATAATGAAGGTGGGAAGGAAGGTAGGTAAGGTTGATGTAAAGGGCATAGCTTTATTTCACGGCTTTTGACCTTTTTTAAGTAATAAAATGTAGGTGCGTCATGCATTCATATTTTGAAAAACATGTTATTTGCTTGCATCTTAACCCTATTTTAACCTGCAAAAATTTATGTTGAATATTAAGGCCCTGCACATCTAGAGCTTACTATCCATTTTAAAGTATTTGCACCAAACCTAGTACATACATTATTTAGACCCGATCTGACTTATATTAATAACGAGAATTACTATTAATACTTACCAAGCGTGTATTTTACTAAAAGATATATGCTGTCAAAAATTTGTTATCGGTGACTCCGAAAATGGGCAAATACGGAAGCTCAGGAAGACAGTGATATTTGGCTCCATAATCAGAAACCAGTCCAGAAACATATCATACTTCAAGTCATTATTTCAATCCACTCTAACTGAAGTTATTTAATGTTAGAAAATTTCTCGTCCAGAATTTTTCGCGAATTCGCGAATAAGCTTCCAATTCGCAAAATTTATGTCCGCGAAATATCCCATTTTGACCGATTCACGAAATTTAGATGCTAGTTAGTCCACTTAGTCTTTAAACACTGCTCTATGTATAAAACTTCGTCACAAAAGTGAAATTTTCTGTTTTAGTTGCTTGGTGGATATCGTTAGCTCCCTTGATTGCAGTATTTACAGCTCGTATAAGCAAAGGTCGCACAATTGGGGAAGTAATTCAGTATACCATGTTCTATCCAGCGCTGTTGTTACTTGTTTGGTTTTCAATGTTTGGTGGTTTGGCTATTGATATGCAATACGCTGCAATGAAAGGAAACATTACTTGCGATATGTACGACCCAAACTTTAACAGGTTGGTAGTTGCTGCTAAGTTTTGCTAATTTGCTTTTAACTAACAAAAGACATTGTGAGAAGGTAAGTGTTGTTTAGAAACACTGACTTTTTTATGATTTGCATATTTTATTAAAAAATCACAAACAACACATGACAAAGTAACATAGTAACATAGTAACATAAGTAACATAGTAACATAGAGTTACTGGCAATAAAATTATTTTTATCATTTTACTTTTTTAGAATTAACAGTAGTCGTTGGAATGCAAATAATATGCACATTGGTGAAAGATTAGATTGCAATCCAGATGATGGTTTTTACGCTGTAATAAATCAGTTAGATACTTCATATTTCCCTTTCTTGCACGTGTTGTCAATGTTGGCAATCGTTCTTCAATTTACTACACAAGCTGATAGTTCTTCTCTTGTAGCCGATATCATTTCTTCGAACGGAAATGAAAATGCTCCTGTTTTACAACGTTTTGTTTGGGCAATTCTATTAGGAGCCAGCGCAACAGCTGTAGTACACTATGAAGATGATATTTTTGCCTGGGTTGTTTTGTTGTCGTTACCATGGGTGTTAATGCTCTTATTTTCCTGTTACACTATATGGAAAGTCTTAGATAACGAAGAGGAATGGTTCATCGGGAATGTCAAGGAAATTGAGTGGTCATCACCATATGGCAATTACAAAGGAAAATCATTACTTCCTCATTTGATGTTGGCAATCGTCGTCCCTTGGTATTTCTTAGGGAAGATTGAAATACGAGAAAGACAATGTTTACACAGGATCAAACAAATGTCCTTTTACTTGAAATTTGCTTTGCCTTTTCTTGCTTGGTTTTTACTTGTGGTTACAAGATCGACAGGTCATGGTCTTGCAATATTTGGCTGGGTTTCATTAGTCTGGTTTTTTGTATTGGTGGCTATTTGTCGCAGCGAAGTTCGAAAAAACAGTGACATCAAAGGTCACCCTTTTGGTGATTTTATGTTAGCGTGCATTTATCCACTTGTTGTTCTGCAACTTCTGGCAGAAGCCGAATCCAGATTTAATAACAATGCATCGATATCTTTCAATCAGTACATCGCGGAAGAATATCCTCAGAATATGACAAAAATGAATTCTACTGAACAGATTCAAAATAATGGAGAAGTTGAATTGGATGTCTAAGTTTCGACCTACACTCATTTCAAAGTTGAAATTACATTATCTCATTGTAATTTATCTATATTATATTTTTGTATATATTGATTGACTGGTGAATATGTTTTGTTTACCTACACATGTAGTTAAGTAAACATGGTGGATCTTTACTCTTCGCACTTTTAAGGAAAATACAAAATACATATTATTATAATTCTTGGATAGTGCTCTAGTGCCTAGGGATTATAAATGTATTTTTATTGACTTTGTATGCATTGTACAATTTTCATAATGCATGTTTTTGTTTCATTTAGTTTTTTCATTTTAACAGGCCTTCATATTTTTCACACTCTAACATTATCTGTTTTTTGCGGTTATTGTGCGTTGTTAGTGCGCTATGAAATTGCGCATTTTAATCCAAATTGATAATAAATAATTTTTTCAATTAAAAATTGCACTAAATAAACGGAAATCTTTCTGGTCATTTGCTTAATCATTTTCAAGTGATGACAATAAACTCTCATTAGAATGTGTGTGTAACTTAAACTAAAATAGATACAGAAGAAATATAAAAAATGAGCACGCCTTAATTTAAAAATGAGCTATAACTATATAACTATAAATAAAAAATATATGTGTACCAAATATTCATTTGCCAGACTTGGATAGTTTTGTTGAAGAGACGAAACTCAAGACTAGATAAAAAAAACACTTTTGATTATACACTTTTATCCAATTTCTTGAGCGGGAATGAATCAAATTATGCGCAAAAAAACTACATGTATTTTTTTTCTTTTTTTGAGAAATATACATTTAGGACACAGAACATATATTAACAAAGTTTAATGATTCGACACAAGTTAAATACGTAATACATAACGAAAGAACAAATAAAAACACACGTAACATACATATTGAAAACAAAACGAACATATAGCAACATATATATTGTAACACAAAGTCAAGTTAATCTCTTAACTGTGCAAATTGTCGCCACAAAAAGTGGGCGAATTCAGGCGAAATAGTTAGAATATCATTTAAAGTATCAAAATGATAATTAATAAAAAAAGTATTGAGGCCAATCATCGTTTATATACGAGCACATTGATTTTCGACATGGTAGTTCGCTACAACCCTCCACAAAATTAGCCAGAGAAACATCCCTCTCTCCTAGTTTTAATGTTGTGGTCCGTTTTTAGAGTAAGAGGATCTGCAAAAGTGTCTGTTCATCGGACAGGGGAGGAGCGGAGGAGGAAAGGAGGAATTCCGTACTATAGGGACTATTGCATGAAAATCTACCGGTCTCACGTTATTTGTAAATGATCGCATAAAAAAATCAATGCAGGAGGAACCAGAGTAGCAAAAGGATGTGGGCTTAGCCCGAAATAAATTTAAAAAAATATTTTTGTTCATTTGTGACGTCACACGGTTTACATATCTCAACAGGAGTTGTGAAGGTTTACTCACTTCTTGGTCTTTCCTAGGGTAAATAAAATTTATCGCGAGGTTCAGGCAGTGAGAAGAGAAGCTACATTCCAGTAGAACAACATCATCGTAGAAAAATAATTTTTAAGAATTTATCATGTGACAGTAGGTAAAGGGAGAAAAACTTTGGGACTGCTTTTGTTTTGTTTTGTTGTACTATCACAAAATCACTTTGTTGTGCATAAACATTTAGAGTTTTGTTTTCAAGTTTATCAAATTAAACGAAGCACATGTTGTCTTTCAAGATGTTTTGATACAAAAAAAATACAAGAAAAAATTCAAATAAATTTAAATACACGTAGCTAATATTTACTTTTTTCCAAGTGATAACTCATGTCTAAAACTGCAAAACTATTTTTATAACGGTGATACATTATTTTATTCTAAATAAAAATACTCTTAGACAATCGCAAGAGCCACAGTTAAGCATTGTTCATTCAAAATGTTTTTGTTTACATTCCCGCAGACTTACGTCACACAAGTTAGTATTTTACCAAACAAAATGTCCTAATCGAAACTGTCATGGTAGGACTACTTTGACCTTAAATACCTCCAGAACCAAAGGCCACAAATATAAAAAATTACCACAGTTCATATTTACACAACATTTTCAGCACAACTTGTGATCACACCAACTTTTAAAAAAACTACTCAGGACAACCTCGTGGCATGTATCGCTTGGTGTGCCTGCAATCACATTTCGCGTGCAATAAAAGGACAGTCGAAAATAACAACGCCATCCGAAAAGTTTGAGCATTAAAAATATGTGTATGAAAATCTGTCTATTAGTCCAAAGCTTACCAGTATATGAGCAAAATACCTCGAAGATTATCTAGAGCAAATTATCTTGCCTCGTGATCTTGCTTAAATTTCTAAACTCCCAACCTTGCCGTAATTTTAAGCCTTTAGCAGCTAATATCTGGACATATACATATTATACACGATTCCTATATGACACTATTCGTGTATCCATTGGAGACTTTTGTTTTAGTATAATATATAAATAACAGCATTAACTCGTGGAATATTAGATTGAATTCAGTGATAGTGTAAGTGGTGTGCTGAGAGCAATTAAACTTTTGTTGTAACCTTCGACAAGAGGATCATAAACAGGTTAGTAAAACGTTATGTGAATTTATGAACGTTATGTGTTCTCCCTGTAAATGAAATCCTTCAATATAATAATTAATATGCAGGCTATTTGCATCAGAAAAATTTCCTCTAAAAAGGGGAAATGTTTCAGGTTATAAAAATTTTGCTTTCTGTTAAAATAGTATAAGCGAGTAACTTTCTTCCCTGGCTCGAAATCGTTGAGATGATGAGAAACTATTGGCTAGTTAGAGATTAAAAAATGCGTTTACTCGTCATAAATTTATCCAAACACCCGAAAAAACGACTGTGCACATGGCAAAACAAATTCCTATATACACAGTAATCCAAATAATGCACAAATCACTCTAGACATTTAGTTCCATCTAGATATGCAACTTTATTTTGTGCAATGACTCTCTTTGGTTACCTAAAAAACCGTTGTCGATATGAAAATCCCCTAATCAAACTCCATCTTTCTCTGTATTCAAAGCTTGACTTCCGTGACAAAAAAGTTTATGTAAATTGACCTTTCATATAATTCGTACTTATATTCGAGATACGAGACGAACTTAATTTCTCGTTTCTAATAAAACATTTCCTACACCAATTTAACACAACGCGGACCGCGTAACTAGTAGAGACCGGGACGAGTTTAGAGTAAACAAAACAACTTCTTCTGCGATGTGCAACAGCAAAAAAGGAAGGAACTTGCATTTCCAGTTTTGTTAAGTACGCAGCATATAGTTTACAATGGCTGAGAGAATAAAGTTGATAAGTGAAAGAGCTTAAAACCTCACATATGTAAGGTTTTAAGCTAAGCGAGATAAAGTGTCTGTTAGTAGCTACGATGTTTTTATGATGTAGCAAATATAGGTCAAGCGTGCAGTTGAGATACCAATAACCAAAATAAGTATAGTGTTTTCATAAAAATAAACAAGCGGTTTTGGAGGGTTCGTTCACCATAAACTCGGTCCAGTTCTCCAGATGTAAATGCTATGCGCCATATATTAGTAAATATTTTATTAGCTCAAAATCATCAAATCGTGTCTTCAAGATCAATTTGCATTTTATTGCATGGGGTTATAATAAATCTTGCTGTCGCCTGATCGGCTCTGCTTTAAGGGTACGAAATACTCCACTATGTCATTCAGCATGAAACTCATGTTCAGCAAGTTATTGTTGTAGACAGGTTGGGTAGCTTATATCTAAAACTCTGAAACAGTTGTGGCAAAATTGTAAATTTTGGACAAAATAATACTTATTTTTGATTAACAGGCTAACTGATGCGACTCAATTTAGATAATTCCTTTTGTCATGGAAGCTTTCAGTTATTGCTTTGTTCAGCTATTGATTCGTTTTTACACTTCCTTCTACTTTTTATACTTCTATTATATCTCTTTACATTTTTAGTTAGTTATAGAAGGAATGTCTTTTTGCCATATGTTTTGAAATCCTAGAAACAGTATTCAGATTAGACACATACAACTGTTTAATACTTTTCATAAAAAAAAAACATGTTAAAAAAAAGTTCTCAAACGAACTGAAAGAAGATTAATCTAGCTTCTGTCCTATACATGTAGTCTTAAAGCAACCATGTCAACGCAGCGAGGTAAACTACAGTAAATTCCCCTCGATTACGGTATAGCAATCACTTCATTTCATGGCGTCAATCGGAACTTCTGACAGCTATTTGTTACCTTCTTTTGTTTCTTTGTTTCTTTAACCCCAAAAATAATTAAAAAAAGATAATATTTATTTAGGATAATGGACGAAGTTGCAAATTTTTGTGTCTATCCACCCTCTTAATAATCCTATTTATACCGTGTATGGTTCATGGAACGCAACGGCCAAAACTAATGTGTAATTTAAAAACTTTCTGGTGAGCCTAATTTATGTGTAATTTTCGTAGCATGTACATAAGATGTAAAATTTAAGAACATTTTGTACAAAACTGGTTAAAAATCTGGTAACGACTTTAACGTCGAGATATTACGCTGTACAGAACATATGGAGAAAACCTTTCATCCCATAAATTACGGAAAGTCTTCTTTGGCAGAAATAAATTGAAATTGAAATGTAAGTCTTGGAGAAAGCAAATGATAGTATCATGATACACATCTTCACATTTGAGAATGTTTTGAATGGTGTATCAAAATTAGTGTTTCTTAACAAACTAAATTATATTTAGATTATGGATGATTCATCAGCGATTCAAGTGAAATCTATCAAAGAAAGGCAAGTTTTGAATCGTGAAAAGTAAGAATTTATTATAATATTCATGAACATTGCAGAAACTTCACAGTAAATATTCAAAAACTTATAAACTGTATGTAGATTTTCTTAACATATCCTATTTTTATTTACTTTAAACGATAAAATTAAAAAATTGCCTGACAATCCGATTTTCCTGTTTTCGTTGATAATCCAAAAAGGGTAGTAAATTTGATTAACCATCTTTTACCCTTAAAAAATATGGGTGCCATGGCTTCCATGGTTAGTAATGGGTTAATTGGTCAATTAAAGATAGTATTACGTACTTTAAGGGCAGAAACCTTCGCGGGCATTAACTTTCGCGTGTCAAAAAAAACGCGAAATATTTGTCAAAAACTTTCTCGTTTGGCGATTTTTGAAACAAATTTCGCGGAAAAAACTTTCGCGAATTCAAAATAAGGTTCGTATTCGCGTGAAAAAACTTTCGCGAATGGGGAAAATCCAAGAAAATAATTTATTCGTTAAATCACATCTAAGGTCTTTACCGTAATCAAAAATGTATAAAATAAACAAGTTTAGGCTAAGTAAATTTAATTATCTGCCTCTTCCCATTCTGAGTCATAATTGTCGTCACTTTCTTGGATCTTGCTTCCACATAACGCTTCAAATTCCTCAACTGTGACATCAAAATTTGCTAAGAGATGGCTATCATCAGATTGCTCAACATCATTACTCAGCATCGGATCTATATCTTGGAAAGGATCAATCGATGGCATTTTGCTTGAACGAGTTCTAAGGCATAAAAAATACCAGCACTTTTCCATCCACTATGGATTATTTCTTTCCCTTTCGGCGTGCTCATGTGGTTGTAGAATTCCACAATCCAACCGGTGTGTACAGGTTTAAATTTGGACAACTGTAAACCTACTTGGACGTCATTAATCTCAACACCATTATCTAGCTGCGCTTTCACTGTTACTACAAATATCCTTCATCAATATGGAAAAATATACATTTACTGCCGCTGTAAGAGGATATCATTACTATCGAAGGTTTTGGCAACCAAAAGAGAACGAAAAACTTATTTGTCTTCACGAGCCTGGAAACGCCTTCGATAGATTTGCTGTAAAGATAGTGAGCGAAAATGGAGAAACTGTTGGACACTTGCCAAAAGAGATTTCAAGAATAACAAAGTATTTCTTAGATCGAGGTGCGTCTATGTATTGCACGCTTTCTTCAGAACATTATCGCCGAATGTCAAACTGTGGTCGAAACACGAGCTACTATTCTTCAAGCGAAATTAACATCACGTTATTTAGATCTAGTTAAGGATCTCTACACGGAACCAACAGAAGACATAGCGGTTGGAAATCTGTTCAATTTCGTCATGATGTTGCCGCCTACAGTCGTTACACCGCAAGCCCCCGGCAAAAGGAAGAAAAAGTCTGCATCCACAAGCACTACTGTTTCAAATAATCGGGACATCCGAGAAATGCTCGCAGCTCCAAAGAAGAAAAAAAGCACCAAGTGTTATTGTAGTTGACGACGATTAAAGTAGAAATAAATCATTACTTTTGAAAATTGCACCGTTTTTATGATTTTTTTTATGGTGAAAAAACTTTCGCGTTTTTATGAAAAATATCCATGATTTCGCGTGACCAAAAAACGCGAAAAACGCAAAAGTTAATGCCCGCGAAAGTTTCTGCTCCTAAAGCAGCCCATTATGCTAGCAATATGATATTATTTTTCAAAACGTCAGGCCGGGCAAATTAAGTCTAAAGATCTGCCTCCTTTGGATTACATGTGAACAAGGCAAAATTCGTTACATATAGTTATGGCGTTTTCTTAAAGACGGTCATTGCAAAGTGAGTTACTCCAAAATGTCTTTTTAAAACTATAAATCCCACCACAAGGAAGTAAAGGAAAACGAATAAACAGTACAGAGTAATTTGCACATTCTAAATGAAATATTTACACATTACCAATAAAAAAATTGTCGTAATTCAAGTAACCACGAATCATGTTTGATATAACGACGGATACTTAACAAGTTAATGCGGGATTATAAAATTGCATAATGTACTTACGACATCAAAAAGAAATTTCGGTATTGTAAAGATATAGCCATTATCTTGTAACACAAAGTCTAAATATTCTTCAATACGTTTAGATACATATCATGCAAAGGTACAATTGGAAGAATATCATTTGACTGCAATCCAGTAGTATCAATTGCAACCATACTGTTCATGTGCTCTCTCATTACTTGGTCATTTGTTGATTCTAATTTTAAAAATCATTTGGCAGCTGTGCAGAGTTGGGTGATTGATCGTTTCTCATGGTTATTTGTTGCAGAACAAGTCATTTGCACCGTCTTTGCGGTTATTGTTTATGTTAAGTGGAGACATGTCAAATTAGGTACACTCAGGTCAAACATCTGTGTATTTAAAAGCAAAAAATTCTTAATAAATCTACGTGACAGCCAAGAACATATACTGATATACAATCTCCCAAGCTTTTATGACATCATGAAGCAAAATTTCTTATCTTTTAGGTAAAGAAGACGACAAACCCAAATATGGCAACTTTGCGTATTTTAGTATGATATTTTGTACCGGTTTTAGTGCATCCAAATTTTCTTTTTCGGTGAAAGAACCAATAATGCATTACTCTGGAAATGGGAGTTCTTTGATAAATTTTGGAAGGTAACCTTTCATCACTTCTTATCCCTGTAATGATGGTTTTATATCTGTGTTTAAAATGTTTGCATCAGAGCTTAAGGCATCAGACCGCGGCGAGAATTCGTACGTCCTTTTCAATCTGCATCAGATAATTTAAATAATAATGTTCTATACAGGTGTTTCAAATTTCTTGTGCCTCAACTTTACGATCGATTCCCCCCCACAGAGTAATTCATGGCTTCACCATATGAAAGGTCTATTCCGATGGATTTTTCCACGGGCTAACAAATAGTAATAGTATACAAAGCTTTGCAATTAAGGTATAAAATTCGATGGTCCAATGTGTCAATTTGGTTCTATATTTAGATATGGAGAGGCAGAAAAAGCTCAAAACGCAATAAATCTTGCACTTTTCCACTGGAATTTTCTTGGTACATCTGCATATGCTATACCAGCTATACTACTCTCGTTTCTGGTATATCGTAAGGGGTTACCGCTTACGACGAGGAGTTGTTTTTACCCTATTTTCGGGTCGACTGTGTTCGGAAGACTTGGTGATTTCATTGATACACTTGCAATAATCTCAGTATTTGTTGGCACAAGCATTGGTTTAAAGAATGGATCGAAAACCATCTCATCAGGAATTGGACAGAAGATAGAAAGTTACGAAGAAAGCACACGAAATCAAATTTTCTTAGTATGGGCGATGATTGTAACTGCAACCATATCTGTAATGTCTGGCCTGATGATTGGCATAAGACGGCTGTCTGTGCTTACAATGTCAATGAGTTAGTAAATAATATATGATATACTAGTTGAATGATTCCTGGGAAAATCCTGTTAAGCTACATGTCCATTGAAACCGACAGAAATCATGGTCAATTTTTTTAACAAGGAGCAAGCACCTGTTAGGTGTCTATTCATAGGAATTAGCTAATGCGTATTAATTTTTTCAGCTCATCACCATGGGCAGCGAGGGAAAACATTTGTGTATTCTCGTTTAAACTTTAATAGCAAATACACGCTGTTTAAGAATAATTTCATAAAAGGAAGGGGCTCAGATTTTGCCAAAAAATAAGAACAAAATTATATATGGTCTGAAGCTCAAATCATCAGTTGCAAAAAATTAAGAAAAACTCAAGTCAAAATTTTGCCATGAAATTGCGAAAAAATACAGGATATAAATTACATTGCGATCATTTTTTTCACTTACAACAACTGCAACATAAACATGAATGTACATAATTATGAACAAAAAGAAAAATTCCAGAGAACTTGCGCAGCCTTTTTCCAGATAGAATCTGAATTTAAATGTTGTGTTATTATTCTGAAGAACTAAATAACAATAAATCAGGCTAAGAAAGATGCAAAAGATAAGAACTAAAAGCAAAAGTCAGATTTTACCGATTAATATGAAAAAAGGGTGTACCGAGGGCTGTTTTATCGTAAAGATAAATTTATTTCCTAACAACTTTCGCAATAGATTCAGCTTACAATAAATTTAATTCAAGTTTTTATCCAATGTTTTTTTTCGTCTTGTCACTCTTCTCACCTCTCTACTATCATACTTACATATCATATCTTGGAAATACGCAGAGATTCATACGAATTTTAACTTGTTTGTGTCGGCTTCTCTTCGAATCAATTTTATAAAACGAAAAATATTTCATTTACCATCCAGTGTCAGAATTTGTCGATCAGCAAATACTTTTGACATCCACAATGTGTCCACTATACAAGAATTATTTTAGCAATAATCATTTGAGACAGCGCAAAATTCTGTCAGTGGACACTTAGCTTTAGGCAGAAATGCAGAAGAAGATCAACATCTTAAACATTTTATGAAGTCAAAAATAGCCTGTTTATATACAAAAAGAAATTTGTTTAGCCTTGCTTCTAATGTAATGACCTTAAAACGCTGTGAGTTAATTCCTGTAATTCGTGTTTTTATTGATATTTCAAAATTTTCGAGCTTCCACTAAGCTCGTATTACGCTACTTTTCCATCAACTTAAGCATTTTTGAGGCAACTCAAGCACCGGGTTTTAATTCAAGTTGTACATCACCTGTTGACATATGAATTATAATGTATATTTGTTTTATAGGTGCAACATTTTTTATGGTTATCTTCTTCAGCGCTAAAACCTCATTTTTATTAAAAGTCATTGTACAAACTGTTGGATTCCACTTTCAACATATAATTGGCATGTCCTTAGACAATGCAGCTTTTTCTGGGAAAGCTAATTTTCCAAATAAGACAGAAATAACAGATGGAAATCTATGGACACATGCTGACACAATATTTAACGGTATGCATTGCGTAAATACAAAATTGTTATTTCTTGGCGTGTTCTTGTACTTACCCTTCTTGCTAAATAATTTAATTTCTAAGTGTCTACAGAGTCATATTAGAGTAGAGATAATGAAGGTGGGAAGGAAGGTAGGTAAGGTTGATGTAAAGGGCATAGCTTTATTTCACGGCTTTTGACCTTTTTTAAGTAATAAAATGTAGGTGCGTCATGCATTCATATTTTGAAAAACATGTTATTTGCTTGCATCTTAACCCTATTTTAACCTGCAAAAATTTATGTTGAATATTAAGGCCCTGCACATCTAGAGCTTACTATCCATTTTAAAGTATTTGCACCAAACCTAGTACATACATTATTTAGACCCGATCTGACTTATATTAATAACGAGAATTACTATTAATACTTACCAAGCGTGTATTTTACTAAAAGATATATGCTGTCAAAAATTTGTTATCGGTGACTCCGAAAATGGGCAAATACGGAAGCTCAGGAAGACAGTGATATTTGGCTCCATAATCAGAAACCAGTCCAGAAACATATCATACTTCAAGTCATTATTTCAATCCACTCTAACTGAAGTTATTTAATGTTAGAAAATTTCTCGTCCAGAATTTTTCGCGAATTCGCGAATAAGCTTCCAATTCGCAAAATTTATGTCCGCGAAATATCCCATTTTGACCGATTCACGAAATTTAGATGCTAGTTAGTCCACTTAGTCTTTAAACACTGCTCTATGTATAAAACTTCGTCACAAAAGTGAAATTTTCTGTTTTAGTTGCTTGGTGGATATCGTTAGCTCCCTTGATTGCAGTATTTACAGCTCGTATAAGCAAAGGTCGCACAATTGGGGAAGTAATTCAGTATACCATGTTCTATCCAGCGCTGTTGTTACTTGTTTGGTTTTCAATGTTTGGTGGTTTGGCTATTGATATGCAATACGCTGCAATGAAAGGAAACATTACTTGCGATATGTACGACCCAAACTTTAACAGGTTGGTAGTTGCTGCTAAGTTTTGCTAATTTGCTTTTAACTAACAAAAGACATTGTGAGAAGGTAAGTGTTGTTTAGAAACACTGACTTTTTTATGATTTGCATATTTTATTAAAAAATCACAAACAACACATGACAAAGTAACATAGTAACATAGTAACATAAGTAACATAGTAACATAGAGTTACTGGCAATAAAATTTTTTTTATCATTTTACTTTTTTAGAATTAACAGTAGTCGTTGGAATGCAAATAATATGCACATTGGTGAAAGATTAGATTGCAATCCAGATGATGGTTTTTACGCTGTAATAAATCAGTTAGATACTTCATATTTCCCTTTCTTGCACGTGTTGTCAATGTTGGCAATCGTTCTTCAATTTACTACACAAGCTGATAGTTCTTCTCTTGTAGCCGATATCATTTCTTCGAACGGAAATGAAAATGCTCCTGTTTTACAACGTTTTGTTTGGGCAATTCTATTAGGAGCCAGCGCAACAGCTGTAGTACACTATGAAGATGATATTTTTGCCTGGGTTGTTTTGTTGTCGTTACCATGGGTGTTAATGCTCTTATTTTCCTGTTACACTATATGGAAAGTCTTAGATAACGAAGAGGAATGGTTCATCGGGAATGTCAAGGAAATTGAGTGGTCATCACCATAAGGCAATTACAAAGGAAAATCATTACTTCCTCATTTGATGTTGGCAATCGTCGTCCCTTGGTATTTCTTAGGGAAGATTGAAATACGAGAAAGACAATGTTTACACAGGATCAAACAAATGTCCTTTTACTTGAAATTTGCTTTGCCTTTTCTTGCTTGGTTTTTACTTGTGGTTACAAGATCGACAGGTCATGGTCTTGCAATATTTGGCTGGGTTTCATTAGTCTGGTTTTTTGTATTGGTGGCTATTTGTCGCAGCGAAGTTCGAAAAAACAGTGACATCAAAGGTCACCCTTTTGGTGATTTTATGTTAGCGTGCATTTATCCACTTGTTGTTCTGCAACTTCTGGCAGAAGCCGAATCCAGATTTAATAACAATGCATCGATATCTTTCAATCAGTACATCGCGGAAGAATATCCTCAGAATATGACAAAAATGAATTCTACTGAACAGATTCAAAATAATGGAGAAGTTGAATTGGATGTCTAAGTTTCGACCTACACTCATTTCAAAGTTGAAATTACATTATCTCATTGTAATTTATCTATATTATATTTTTGTATATATTGATTGACTGGTGAATATGTTTTGTTTACCTACACATGTAGTTAAGTAAACATGGTGGATCTTTACTCTTCGCACTTTTAAGGAAAATACAAAATACATATTATTATAATTCTTGGATAGTGCTCTAGTGCCTAGGGATTATAAATGTATTTTTATTGACTTTGTATGCATTGTACAATTTTCATAATGCACGTTTTTGTTTCATTTAGTTTTTTCATTTTAACAGGCCTTCATATTTTTCACACTCTAACATTATCTGTTTTTTGCGGTTATTGTGCGTTGTTAGTGCGCTATGAAATTGCGCATTTTAATCCAAATTGATAATAAATAATTTTTTCAATTAAAAATTGCACTAAATAAACGGAAATCTTTCTGGTCATTTGCTTAATCATTTTCAAGTGATGACAATAAACTCTCATTAGAATGTGTGTGTAACTTAAACTAAAATAGATACAGAAGAAATATAAAAAATGAGCACGCCTTAATTTAAAAATGAGCTATAACTATATAACTATAAATAAAAATATATGTGTACCAAATATTCATTTGCCAGACTTGGATAGTTTTGTTGAAGAGACGAAACTCAAGACTAGATAAAAAAAACACTTTTGATTATACACTTTTATCCAATTTCTTGAGCGGGAATGAATCAAATTATGCGCAAAAAAACTACATGTATTTTTTTTCTTTTTTTGAGAAATATACATTTAGGACACAGAACATATATTAACAAAGTTTAATGATTCGACACAAGTTAAATACGTAATACATAACGAAAGAACAAATAAAAACACACGTAACATACATATTGAAAACAAAACGAACATATAGCAACATATATATTGTAACACAAAGTCAAGTTAATCTCTTAACTGTGCAAATTGTCGCCACAAAAAGTGGGCGAATTCAGGCGAAATAGTTAGAATATCATTTAAAGTATCAAAATGATAATTAATAAAAAAAGTATTGAGGCCAATCATCGTTTATATACGAGCACATTGATTTTCGACATGGTAGTTCGCTACAACCCTCTACAAAATTAGCCAGAGAAACATCCCTCTCTCCTAGTTTTAATGTTGTGGTCCGTTTTTAGAGTAAGAGGATCTGCAAAAGTGTCTGTTCATCGGACAGGGGAGGAGCGGAGGAGGAAAGGAGGAATTCCGTACTATAGGGACTATTGCATGAAAATCTACCGGTCTCACGTTATTTGTAAATGATCGCATAAAAAAATCAATGCAGGAGGAACCAGAGTAGCAAAAGGATGTGGGCTTAGCCCGAAATAAATTTAAAAAAAATATTTTTGTTCATTTGTGACGTCACACGGTTTACATATCTCAACAGGAGTTGTGAAGGTTTACTCACTTCTTGGTCTTTCCTAGGGTAAATAAAATTTATCGCGAGGTTCAGGCAGTGAGAAGAGAAGCTACATTCCAGTAGAACAACATCATCGTAGAAAAATAATTTTTAAGAATTTATCATGTGACAGTAGGTAAAGGGAGAAAAACTTTGGGACTGCTTTTGTTTTGTTTTGTTGTACTATCACAAAATCACTTTGTTGTGCATAAACATTTAGAGTTTTGTTTTCAAGTTTATCAAATTAAACGAAGCACATGTTGTCTTTCAAGATGTTTTGATACAAAAAAAATACAAGAAAAAATTCAAATAAATTTAAATACACGTAGCTAATATTTACTTTTTTCCAAGTGATAACTCATGTCTAAAACTGCAAAACTATTTTTATAACGGTGATACATTATTTTATTCTAAATAAAAATACTCTTAGACAATCGCAAGAGCCACAGTTAAGCATTGTTCATTCAAAATGCTTTTGTTTACATTCCCGCAGACTTACGTCACACAAGTTAGTATTTTACCAAACAAAATGTCCTAATCGAAACTGTCATGGTAGGACTACTTTGACCTTAAATACCTCCAGAACCAAAGGCCACAAATATAAAAAATTACCACAGTTCATATTTACACAACATTTTCAGCACAACTTGTGATCACACCAACTTTTAAAAAAACTACTCAGGACAACCTCGTGGCATGTATCGCTTGGTGTGCCTGCAATCACATTTCGCGTGCAATAAAAGGACAGTCGAAAATAACAACGCCATCCGAAAAGTTTGAGCATTAAAAATATGTGTATGAAAATCTGTCTATTAGTCCAAAGCTTACCAGTATATGAGCAAAATACCTCGAAGATTATCTAGAGCAAATTATCTTGCCTCGTGATCTTGCTTAAATTTCTAAACTCCCAACCTTGCCGTAATTTTAAGCCTTTAGCAGCTAATATCTGGACATATACATATTATACACGATTCCTATATGACACTATTCGTGTATCCATTGGAGACTTTTGTTTTAGTATAATATATAAATAACAGCATTAACTCGTGGAATATTAGATTGAATTCAGTGATAGTGTAAGTGGTGTGCTGAGAGCAATTAAACTTTTGTTGTAACCTTCGACAAGAGGATCATAAACAGGTTAGTAAAACGTTATGTGAATTTATGAACGTTATGTGTTCTCCCTGTAAATGAAATCCTTCAATATAATAATTAATATGCAGGCTATTTGCATCAGAAAAATTTCCTCTAAAAAGGGGAAATGTTTCAGGTTATAAAAATTTTGCTTTCTGTTAAAATAGTATAAGCGAGTAACTTTCTTCCCTGGCTCGAAATCGTTGAGATGATGAGAAACTATTGGCTAGTTAGAGATTAAAAAATGCGTTTACTCGTCATAAATTTATCCAAACACCCGAAAAAACGACTGTGCACATGGCAAAACAAATTCCTATATACACAGTAATCCAAATAATGCACAAATCACTCTAGACATTTAGTTCCATCTAGATATGCAACTTTATTTTGTGCAATGACTCTCTTTGGTTACCTAAAAAACCGTTGTCGATATGAAAATCCCCTAATCAAACTCCATCTTTCTCTGTATTCAAAGCTTGACTTCCGTGACAAAAAAGTTTATGTAAATTGACCTTTCATATAATTCGTACTTATATTCGAGATACGAGACGAACTTAATTTCTCGTTTCTAATAAAACATTTCCTACACCAATTTAACACAACGCGGACCGCGTAACTAGTAGAGACCGGGACGAGTTTAGAGTAAACAAAACAACTTCTTCTGCGATGTGCAACAGCAAAGAAGGAAGGAACTTGCATTTCCAGTTTTGTTAAGTACGCAGCATATAGTTTACAATGGCTGAGAGAATAAAGTTGATGAGTGAAAGAGCTTAAAACCTCACATATGTAAGGTTTTAAGCTAAGCGAGATAAAGTGTCTGTTAGTAGCTACGATGTTTTTATGATGTAGCAAATATAGGTCAAGCGTGCAGTTGAGATACCAATAACCAAAATAAGTATAGTGTTTTCATAAAAATAAACAAGCGGTTTTGGAGGGTTCGTTCACCATAAACTCGGTCCAGTTCTCCAGATGTAAATGCTATGCGCCATATATTAGTAAATATTTTATTAACTCAAAATCATCAAATCGTGTCTTCAAGATCAATTTGCATTTTATTGCATGGGGTTATAATAAATCTTGCTGTCGCCTGATCGGCTCTGCTTTAAGGGTACGAAATACTCCACTATGTCATTCAGCATGAAACTCATGTTCAGCAAGTTATTGTTGTAGACAGGTTGGGTAGCTTATATCTAAAACTCTGAAACAGTTGTGGCAAAATTGTAAATTTTGGACAAAATAATACTTATTTTTGATTAACAGGCTAACTGATGCGACTCAATTTAGATAATTCCTTTTGTCATGGAAGCTTTCAGTTATTGCTTTGTTCAGCTATTGATTCGTTTTTACACTTCCTTCTACTTTTTATACTTCTATTATATCTCTTTACATTTTTAGTTAGTTATAGAAGGAATGTCTTTTTGCCATATGTTTTGAAATCCTAGAAACAGTATTCAGATTAGACACATACAACTGTTTAATACTTTTCATAAAAAAAAAACATGTTAAAAAAAAGTTCTCAAACGAACTGAAAGAAGATTAATCTAGCTTCTGTCCTATACATGTAGTCTTAAAGCAACCATGTCAACGCAGCGAGGTAAACTACAGTAAATTCCCCTCGATTACGGTATAGCAATCACTTCATTTCATGGCGTCAATCGGAACTTCTGACAGCTATTTGTTACCTTCTTTTGTTTCTTTGTTTCTTTAACCCCAAAAATAATTAAAAAAAGATAATATTTATTTAGGATAATGGACGAAGTTGCAAATTTTTGTGTCTATCCACCCTCTTAATAATCCTATTTATACCGTGTATGGTACATGGAACGCAACGGCCAAAACTAATGTGTAATTTAAAAACTTTCTGGTGAGCCTAATTTATGTGTAATTTTCGTAGCATGTACATAAGATGTAAAATTTAGAACATTTTGTACAAAACTGGTTAAAAATCTGGTAACGACTTTAACGTCGAGATATTACGCTGTACAGAACATATGGAGAAAACCTTTCATCCCATAAATTACGGAAAGTCTTCTTTGGCAGAAATAAATTGAAATTGAAATGTAAGTCTTGGAGAAAGCAAATGATAGTATCATGATACACATCTTCACATTTGAGAATGTTTTGAATGGTGTATCAAAATTAGTGTTTCTTAACAAACTAAATTATATTTAGATTATGGATGATTCATCAGCGATTCAAGTGAAATCTATCAAAGAAAGGCAAGTTTTGAATCGTGAAAAGTAAGAATTTATTATAATATTCATGAACATTGCAGAAACTTCACAGTAAATATTCAAAAACTTATGAACTGTATGTAGATTTTCTTAACATATCCTATTTTTATTTACTTTAAACGATAAAATTAAAAAATTGCCTGACAATCCGATTTTCCTGTTTTCGTTGATAATCCAAAAAGGGTAGTAAATTTGATTAACCATCTTTTACCCTTAAAAAATATGGGTGCCATGGCTTCCATGGTTAGTAATGGGTTAATTGGTCAATTAAAGATAGTATTACGTACTTTAAGGGCAGAAACCTTCGCGGGCATTAACTTTCGCGTGTCAAAAAAAACGCGAAATATTTGTCAAAAACTTTCTCGTTTGGCGATTTTTGAAACAAATTTCGCGGAAAAAACTTGCGCGAATTTAAAATAAGGTTCGTATTCGCGTGAAAAAACTTTCGCGAATGGGGAAAATCCAAGAAAATAATTTATTCGTTAAATCACATCTAAGGTCTTTACCGTAATCAAAAATGTATAAAATATACAAGTTTAGGCTAAGTAAATTTAATTTTCTGCCTCTTCCCATTCTGAGTCATAATTGTCGTCACTTTCTTGGATCTTGCTTCCACATAACGCTTCAAATTCCTCAACTGTGACATCAAAATTTGCTAAGAGATGGCTATCATCAGATTGCTCAACATCATTACTCAGCATCGGATCTATATCTTGGAAAGGATCAATCGATGGCATTTTGCTTGAACGAGTTCTAAGGCATAAAAAATACCAGCACTTTTCCATCCACTATGGATTATTTCTTTCCCTTTCGGCGTGCTCATGTGGTTGTAGAATTCCACAATCCAACCGGCGTGTACAGGTTTAAATTTGGACAACTGTAAACCTACTTGGACGTCATTAATCTCAACACCATTATCTAGCTGCGCTTTCACTGTTACTACAAATATCCTTCATCAATATGGAAAAATATACATTTAGTGCCGCTGTAAGAGGATATCATTACTATCGAAGGTTTTGGCAACCAAAAGAGAACGAAAAACTTATTTGTCTTCACGAGCCTGGAAACGCCTTCGATAGATTTGCTGTAAAGATAGTGAGCGAAAATGGAGAAACTGTTGGACACTTGCCAAAAGAGATTTCAAGAATAACAAAGTATTTCTTAGATCGAGGTGCGTCTATGTATTGCACGCTTTCTTCAGAACATTATCGCCGAATGTCAAGCTGTGGTCGAAACACGAGCTACTATTCTTCAAGCGAAATTAACATCACGTTATTTAGATCTAGTTAAGGATTTCTACACGGAACCAACAGAAGACATAGCGGTTGGAAATCTGTTCAATTTCGTCATGATGTTGCCGCCTACAGTCGTTACACCGCAAGCCCCCGGCAAAAGGAAGAAAAAGTCTGCATCCACAAGCACTACTGTTTCAAATAATCGGGACATCCGAGAAATGCTCGCAGCTCCAAAGAAGAAAAAAAGCACCAAGTGTTATTGTAGTTGACGACGATTAAAGTAGAAATAAATCATTACTTTTGAAAATTGCACCGTTTTTATGATTTTTTTTATGGTGAAAAAACTTTCGCGTTTTTATGAAAAATATCCATGATTTCGCGTGACCAAAAAACGCGAAAAAACGCAAAAAGTTAATGCCCGCGAAAGTTTCTGCTCCTAAAGCAGCCCATTATGCTAGCAATATGATATTATTTTGCAAAACGTCAGGCCGGGCAAATTAAGTCTAAAGATCTGCCTCCATTGGATTACATGTGAACAAGGCAAAATTCGTTACATATAGTTATGGCGTTTTCTTAAAGACGGTCATTGCAAAGTGAGTTACTCCAAAATGTCTTTTTAAAACTATAAATCCCACCACAAGGAAGTAAAGGAAAACGAATAAACAGTACAGAGTAATTTGCACATTCTAAATGAAATATTTACACATTACCAATAAAAAAATTGTCGTAATTCAAGTAACCACGAATCATGTTTGATATAACGACGGATACTTAACAAGTTAATGCGGGATTATAAAATTGCATAATGTACTTACGACATCAAAAAGAAATTTCGGTATTGTAAAGATATAGCCATTATCTTGTAACACAAAGTCTAAATATTCTTCAATACGTTTAGATACATATCATGCAAAGGTACAATTGGAAGAATATCATTTGACTGCAATCCAGTAGTATCAATTGCAACCATACTGTTCATGTGCTCTCTCATTACTTGGTCATTTGTTGATTCTAATTTTAAAAATCATTTGGCAGCTGTGCAGAGTTGGGTGATTGATCGTTTCTCATGGTTATTTGTTGCAGAACAAGTCATTTGCACCGTCTTTGCGGTTATTGTTTATGTTAAGTGGAGACATGTCAAATTAGGTACACTCAGGTCAAACATCTGTGTATTAAAAGCAAAAATTCTTAATAAATCTACGTGACAGCCAAGAACATATACTGATATACAATCTCCCAAGCTTTTATGACATCATGAAGCAAAATTTCTTATCTTTTAGGTAAAGAAGACGACAAACCCAAATATGGCAACTTTGCGTATTTTAGTATGATATTTTGTACCGGTTTTAGTGCATCCAAATTTTCTTTTTCGGTGAAAGAACCAATAATGCATTACTCTGGAAATGGGAGTTCTTTGATAAATTTTGGAAGGTAACCTTTCATCACTTCTTATCCCTGTAATGATGGTTTTATATCTGTGTTTAAAATGTTTGCATCGGAGCTTAAGGCATCAGACCGCGGCGAGAATTCGTACGTCCTTTTCAATCTGCATCAGATAATTTAAATAATAATGTTCTATACAGGTGTTTCAAATTTCTTGTGCCTCAACTTTACGATCGATTCCCCCCCACAGAGTAATTCATGGCTTCACCATATGAAAGGTCTATTCCGATGGATTTTTCCACGGGCTAACAAATAGTAATAGTATACAAAGCTTTGCAATTAAGGTATAAAATTCGATGGTCCAATGTGTCAATTTGGTTCTATATTTAGATATGGAGAGGCAGAAAAAGCTCAAAACGCAATAAATCTTGCACTTTTCCACTGGAATTTTCTTGGTACATCTGCATATGCTATACCAGCTATACTACTCTCGTTTCTGGTATATCGTAAGGGGTTACCGCTTACGACGAGGAGTTGTTTTTACCCTATTTTCGGGTCGACTGTGTTCGGAAGACTTGGTGATTTCATTGATACACTTGCAATAATCTCAGTATTTGTTGGCACAAGCATTGGTTTAAAGAATGGATCGAAAACCATCTCATCAGGAATTGGACAGAAGATAGAAAGTTACGAAGAAAGCACAGGAAATCAAATTTTCTTAGTATGGGCGATGATTGTAACTGCAACCATATCTGTAATGTCTGGCCTGATGATTGGCATAAGACGGCTGTCTGTGCTTACAATGTCAATGAGTTAGTAAATAATATATTATAGCAGTTATATGAAAGTCCGCTTAAGCTACATGTCCATTAAAAGCGACAGAAATCATCGTCAACAAATTTTTTCACAAATAATCTATCGCAAACACCTGTCGGGTGTTGTTTCCATTCACAAGAATTAATTCATGAGAATCAATTCTTTTCAACTCATCACCATGGGCAGCGAAGGCAAACATTTGTGTGTTCTCGTTTAAACTTTGATAGCAAATACACATTGTTTTAAGAATAATTTCATAAAAAAATAAATTAATTAATAAATTAATTTTATCAAAAAAAAATCTTTCATTTCCTATCGTAAAAAATCTGCGACAGAATTTGAAAATAACAAGGTACTTTTGATTCAAAAAGTGTTTCCGCTAAACAAGAATTTTTTTTTTTAGCGTTGCTCATTTGCGCAAATTTCTGTCAGTTGACACTTAGCTTAGGGGAAAATGCAGAAGAAGATCAATGTCTTTAAAAATTTGATGACGTCAGCAATAGCCTGTCTATATACAAAAAAATTATTTAACCTTTGCTTCTTATGTAGCTATAGAGACCTTATACCACTGTGAGGAAATTTCTTATCTGTGTGTTTGATGATATTTCAAAGTGTTCGATCTTCTTCTAAGCCCTTATATGCAACTTTTCCATCAACTCAAGTACCAGGATTTAAATTTAAGTTGCTTGACAATGTCATATGTACATCACCTGTTCACATATGAACTATAATGTATATTTGTTTTATAGGTGCAACATTTTTTATGGTTATTTTCTTCAGCGCAGAAACCACATTTTTGTTAAAGGTCATTGTTCAAACTGTTGGATTTCACTTTCAGCATATAATTGGCATGTCGTTACACACTGCAGCTTTTACTGGGAAAGCTAATTTTCCAAATAGGACAGAAATAACAGATGGAAATGTGGGGACACATGCTGACACAATATTTAACGGTATGCATTGCGTAAAACGAAATATGTGTGAATTTTGCTCTTTGTAAACTGTACTCATTCTTTTTAATAAATAATTTACTTTTTAACCCTGATATTGTCCGGGGTTTTTTGAACATATTATGACCGGGCGGCGGATTCCGCCCCTTCCATAACTTTTGATAGGCTGGTGCAAATTGAATTAAATTTTGCACCTTTATGAATAAAAAACATAATGGCTGCAATAATTTTTTTCTTATAGCAGCATTTTTTCTGTGACATCATCAGAAGCTTGACATTTGTCCAAAATACCACTATCTGCTTATAATTCAATTACTTTAATTTCAGAGCGAATCTTGACATTGTATTTATAGTTTCTGACAGCCACAGTGAAGTTAATTTGACATATTTGCCGGTTTTTATGTAATTTGTATAAAAAAACGCCAAAAATTGCACGAAAATCCGATTTTTTTCGAATTTCAGGTAAAATCTGAAAAAATCGGACAGTCAGTTAAATCACGTGTCAAACATATACAGAGTGATCCCCGTCGATTAAATAAAGTTGTGTTGTAAGTTTAAAGGTTTAAGGATAATCCTAACGAAAGTTATTATATTTTCCCGATTAGAAGGATTTCACACATAAGACTTTTAGTGGTAGCATCAAGTAATAGCCAATAGGCAATATCTAAGACTTTGAGAGGTATGGTGCCAAAAACTGCACTTTAAGATCTTAAATCTATTTTTTAAAGTAGATACATAGTACACATATTATTTAATACTTTTCGAACATATATGGTGTCGAAACAATTTATCGGTGTCTCCGAAAATGGTCTAATACATAAACTCAGACATTATTATAAACTAGTCGTTAGCCCGTGGAAAATCCACGGGGTCGCCCGTCCTTTATATATCACATTTCGTGTTTCCGTTACGGGACGCGTTAACCCTTTGGAACACACAGAATACGGCTATTATTATAGAGACTCAGACAAAACAGTGGATTTTTCATCCATTAAATGAAAACGATCTAGAAACATATCATACCAAGCTTCAAGTAATTATTTAATTCCAAATAAAGTTATAAGTACGTTTTTTATATCAGTGGTAGCGAAATAGCCAGTGCGAAATTTTGATATATTCACCGTCTCGTAATAATAAAAGTTCTAAGATAATATATCACAATGAAAAGCTATTTAATATCTGCAGACATTTAATTTTAATGCGATTGGAAACAGTTTAAAAACCTTAATTCCTGTTCATCCACTCTCAGCAATATGACAGTAATTTGAAAAGCCTTTAACTGCTCCTTTGAAAGTCAGTGTTGTATTTCTCGAGAATTAATTTTCGCAAGGTGAACAGATGAAACATCACGGAAATTAATTTTTCCAGTCACTAATTTGCCAAAAACATTTTTACGATATGATGGAAACCGCGAAAAGCTAGAGTAGAGATGGAATATACCCAGGATTTTCTAAAAACCACGGTCAAACTCTTATAAAAAATATCATTCAAAATATTGCTTGTGACGTTTTCATCACGCTCCATTACACAAAATACCGTTAATCATCAGCAAAAATCCACTGATCATTAACGCATGCGCAATAAAGAGGTGAACTGTGTTATAAAAATACTAATACTAATAAATGTGCATTAACTGTCGGCAATCAAAATTCGATATATTTGAAAATGCAGTATTCATGACCTTTATGGCTGGCATTGGTATCTCCCTACCACTTATGGCCTTAACATTAGTACAAGAATCAGAGAAGGATAAGTATAATAGTCGGAGGATTCAGGATCTATGGGATCACCTTAATGACCTAGATAATATAAATGGAAGAACAATGTAAGGACTGTGAACGTATTCTGGATGAGTATGACAGGTGTACCTGTGGACGAAGGTTTGTGGTGAAAGCTAAAATGCTGTGCTGGTACTGCTACCAGGAATGTATCACATATAACGGGGGTGGATGTGTATGTACGATGACATGCAATTCTCTGAAGTCGTTCGAATTACAATAAAACAAAATGCTACAATTTTGAGAAAGAGCTTGTCAGCCCTAAAATTTTCTACTCATTTGCCGCCAATTTTACGGACATCAATGATATCAACGTGGACTGCCTGACAGTGTCAGATCCAGTACCAGCCAACGGGGGCAAGGATCAGCGGTACATCATAGGGTACCATACAATAGACCTTGTGGTAGCACTCAGGGTAAAAACACCTAAAATCTGGTCACCGAATGGAGTGACCCGGTACAATGCCAATGCCGTACCAGCGATGAGTCTTGATTTTGAAGAGTACCCCGACTGGATTGAAAAATATCGTCAAATTTGGAATAAGGTCGAGGAGTTGATTTCTGGGCAATTGACGACGGAGCCCGTGACAAAGGACCGTTACGTGAACGCCAAACTTAAATATTACAAAGACGCGATAACAACCAAATTCCATGGTATGCCGGTACCCTGTCAAGTCAATGCCATTCTGGCTATTTCATCGGTGTATGTGCAGGGCAAAAACCACTACCCCCAGGCACATGTTGTGGAATGTCGGTACAAGGACTTCAAAAAGGAATTTTTGCTGAATGAGGATTAAAAAACCATATATTTTATAGGTTATACAGTACCTATAAAATATATTTAAATTAAGGCTTATACTCAGGTGGGGGTTCTAGGTATTGCTTACATACTGTACAGACCTCACGTTTTTTAAAATCTCCTCGCTTGCTTCCTGCCTACCTTTCGCAATCAGCTGGGCCCGCTCCTCTTCATTGAGGGCATTTACAATACGGTTAAAACGTTGCCGCATCTTTTCCTTTAACAATATATACCTTTGCTTCTCCTTCACGATCATATTAAACTCATATTTATCAATCACCCCATTTTCAACCGCCTTTGAGATTAGATCAATAATAGAGTTCAGCTTTGATTCCGCCAATAGTCTTATATTCTCATGCTTCTTGGACTTGATGCCCAGCCTTTTTCCAGAAGTCCTCAGACCCGCCTGTCCTACCCCTACAGCCATGGTCAGGCCAGTCATTGCCACTGCCAATGGTACACCTATCCCGGATAACAGGGTACCGATACCGATCCCCGAGGTTACTACACCGATACCAAGCAGCCCATGGTTACAGTGGCGTACCCAGGTCCCATGCATCTTAAACTTTTTTGCGAGTTTGTCCCGCTCCTTAATTTCACTTCGCAGATAATTTTCAATTTTACCAATCTCATCAAGTCTATACTTTTGGCCTTCCTCCAGCATATCGGCACTTTGTGCAGGCGCACTTGGTAAATTTGGGTACAGCTTCGTTATATCGGCCATTTATTTATTTATTCTATGAGAAGGCACATCGTTATCCCGGTGAACGGAACGTTTTTG
The DNA here is from genome assembly GCA_030067915.1 of Hydractinia echinata. NCBI lineage: Eukaryota > Metazoa > Cnidaria > Hydrozoa > Anthoathecata > Hydractiniidae > Hydractinia > Hydractinia echinata. The sequence continues at coordinate 259,752 of JASGCC010000073.1, read as the reverse complement.
TCATGATGGAATTCATCTGTTAGCATGAACTCGAGGCGATCCGTAGAGCCTTTTAAGGGCATGTAAATTGGAGTATCAAAAGTCCAGGTCAGCATATCCCCCCAAGCGTTTAATTCCTTGGTGGGAAACAAAGCAAGAATTTTAGATTTTTTGCCATCCAGCAGGGCATCACATTCATCCAGCTGAGGGCAAACGAGTCGTAGCCGAATGTAGATGTCAGTCTTGTAGAAGGAATCATAGTCCCCCTTCTGATAATACTTTTTACTGGGGTCGTAGGATAGACCCAGGAGCTCCTGCAGTTGTCGATGAATCACCACCGTGTACCCGTCGGCGACACGGAGCCTACAGAGTCCATTGTTTAGGACAAAACGTTTTATCCTGTCCTGTGCCTGACTGTTCACGATAGCCGCCAAATCCTCGATCCTGTATAGGCCGTTCATAATCTCAATCCTAATCTCTCTTTGGTCGGGCCCCATTTTACGTATGACAAATTCATTATCGCTGTAAAGATTCAACCATACGGGTCGAATACTGATGGACTTTAAGGCTATCCTAGTATCCTGTCCCAGGTAGTCTTCAAATATCGTAGGCTTATATATATAGGTGATGTAGTTGCTTCATCCCTTTCTTCTTACAAGAAAGGAATGAACATATATTCATACAACCCCAAGGCAAAGTACCAATCCAACAGGGGAGAATGGCCACTTGATGTAATCAACCTGGATCAGGATCTGTATGTTGGGACGGAGTCTTATATTTCTATGGTATTTACTGAATTCACCAAATACCCAATCAAGGTTACAACAACCTACCTGAACGACCCTGTCATTCAGGGCTGGACAAGAGGACAAGCCCTGGAATACTGGAATATTCAGGTGAACTTTGCAACTCATTGCGCGAGCACAGCCCTGGGCACATCAGCAAAACATCTAACGGGCTCTGTACCCCTTGTAAACTCCATCTTCAAATTTCATATATATTACCACATGCGTCGCATCCTAGCAAGGATGAAGGTACCCATGTCTTTTAACGATGGTTTTAGTCAGTACAAAAATCCCTACTCAACCTCCGGGTATGCGCAAGTATGCCGTGAATATGGTGCCGACCCTAATGGCCTGTACAAGACCAAATCAGTAAGTGCATCACTCACCAACGGTAGATGGTGGCCACAAGTTGATGGGGACTGGGCCAAATTCATCATCCCCCCAAGTCAAGGCTTGACATCAGAGGGCCTGACCAAGCTAAGTGAGAGTATAAGAGTTTACGTGGTCTTGTTACTAGGATCGCAGGCGGGTGCGAAAACCTCCTTAATCGGGTCTGGTGCGGATACCTACACGGCAAGGCAAATCCTTATGCAAAAGTTTGAGGCTATGGTACACCGTCAGGAAAATGTAGGACATGACATCACAGAGTTTCAGAAGGTGTTGCAATATGCAAGGACCCCGGTAAATTTTGCCGTCATGCCCAGCGTGTACATGCTGCTTTCCGACATGAATTTGCGAATAGGTAAAATTGTAGGGTATAACAACAACATCCTCATAGCACCTGCCAATGTCAATATTGGTACCCAAGTTGATGTTAATAACAAACCTATTATGAGGCATGCGGCTGCTGCACCCCTCAAGCATACTATACCCCCTATACATACCACACCTCCCAAGCATACGACACCCCCTAGGCATACTATCAAAACACCTATACATGCCACACCCCTTAGACATACAGAACATACCATCAGACATGTGGCGGATATTAAACTACATCCCAAGCATGCTACGCCTCCTATACATCCTACTGAGCACAGGGAACCAACACAAAACCAGCACGAGGATACGAAGGACGCGTTGATCACGACAGGGGTAGGAATCATCATTCCCTATATATGGCTAAAAAAATAGTTCATATTAGACCCCCCTAACATAGAACACGGCAAACCCGGCAGCGGCCGCGATGGCCATGTACAGATGTTTTGCCACGTATTCCACGACTGTTGCCGTACCCATAATACCAGGTAAGGCAGCACCTGCCTTACCTGCCAAATATTTCAGGAACTTTCCAAGCCTTTCAAGCTGCTTCTCTACTAAGCCTTTTCCCGCACCCGCTGCGGCACTTCCTCCTGCAGCACCTGCCGCGGTACTTCCTCCCGTAACGGAGAGTACAATGGTGCTTATCAGTAGACCAATAGCGGAGACGATGCTGGCTATAGTGATCCCCTGTTCCTTGAACAAGATTTTAAGCTTCTCGAGCAAAGACGTGTCATCTCCGGCAATCTTCAATAACGTCTCCTTGATATGTCGAAGCTGGGGGTATATGTCAGTGGATAGCATGCCATGTGTTTCCCCTAGGGCCTTTTTTTATCATTCAGATCCCTAATCTCTTTCTTCACCTTTTCTATATCCCTCTCAAGGTTAGCTTGTTGTCCTTCATCTGCCCCGGCCTTCTTCTCCTCAAGTTCTTTCAAATTACCCTCTGCCCTGATAATCTCACTATGAAGCGAAATCATCTTGCTTGTCAAGCTTTTCAAGTTACCTCTTAATGTCTGAAGTTCGAGGTCAAGCCCCCTTCTTTCACGTTCGGTGATGCCACCTTCATCAGGCCTAGCAAACGAAGTGTCTTGTATAAGGCTCTCCGTGGCATCTACAAATTCATCGATCTCCTCCAACGATTCCATCTCAATATTTTCATCGTTCTCGGCCTCCTTCTCTATTTTGCTATACCTTTTCAAGAGGTTCTTGTCCCTGAATTTACCACCTTTATTGGGTGTAACATAGTCGGCAAAACCCAGGGCCTGCAGACGATTACTACCTAGCAACGTTTGTATCTGGCCAACGGTTTTTAATGTACCATCTTGATTTGTAATCACTATTTCCTTGAAGGTTTTTTTCCCTTTCACTATCTCCTTAACAATAAGTTGATTCCCCTTATCCACCCTGAAGGCATCGTAATATCTCGCATCAGGTCGTAGCCTCAACTTCTCCGTAAGGCGATCGTAGAGGTCGTTGACCCTATCCTCTAGCAATTTTTTCCTCTGATCCGAAAGGAGATCCCCTGGAGCACCTTGTTGTTCTGTTGAAGGCCCTGGTGTTGATGGGAGTTTTGGCGTCCGGGGAGTTTTGACGTAGTATCATCGGGCTTTTTTGGATGGCCCTCATCCTCATCATCCGGAAGATCAATATCAGGTACAAATACTGGATTAGTTGGCATGTTTATTTAAAATTTCCCTATAATAAAACATGAGTGGATTTGGAACTATCCTAGACCCCTACGCAGAAACGAAGCAGCTCCTTGCTATCAAAGGGAAACGGCAGCGCGTCAAGGTAAGCCATATACCTTCCACAATCAACCAGAATGAAGACCTCTATATTGAGATACCGAACCTAGGACAGAATGATGTCATTTTTCCGGGGAGCATCTGGCTACTATTTGACCTGGTGCTTACAGGGACCAACACGAAGCGTACCATCGTCTCGAATATCGGCAAAAGCCTGGTGCGAAATTTACGCATCACCTTGAATGGCAACGAGGTGCAGAATATCAGCGACTACAACAAGCTTGCGGCCTACAGACACCTGTGGCTCCCTAAGTTTGATAGGGAGAACAATCTCATCCTAGAGGGAATCAACCCCAATGATGGTACCATCAGAGCCCTGCAGGTCAAGGCTACTGAGTACGTCGGGACTGATGAGGAAAAAACCATCGCCGCGGCGTATGGCAACACTCTTTGCATCCCATTGGGCAAGATGTTTGAGCTTACAAATGATCTCCCCTTTTACCAGGCAGGGCTCCATGACAGATTACAGTTTGTCCTACATTCGCATCGTACGGTGACGTGATCAAGGATGCGGGCACAGCAGCCGTGGGAAGTACGGCAGCCAAAGCAGCCGACGCTGCCTATAAAATAAGCAATATTTCATTGGAGTTTGACAAAGTCAACCATGAGGGTCTCGCGAGTGCCATGATGTCCCGGTATAGTAGTATCGCGTTACCCTACGAAAGAATACTAAGAAGCAAGGTGGTAACTATGAAAAAATCGGATACCTCATATAACCTCCAGATCGATACTCCAGCCAAGAGTCTCAAGGGTGTCTTGTTACTCTTTATAGACCCCGGGAAAGTGACGGCCTATTCCGGTGTAAATGAAGTCTTTTACAATCCCAGGATTGAGAAGATCTCGATCACCGTGGAGGGTGAACCTAACGAACTGTATAGTCATGCCATGCTTCCAAAGGATCACCTGGAGCAGATTGCCAACCTCTTTGGTAGTCACGCCTCGAATGTGACAATTGGCCAATTTTTTACTGAACGGTATGCGTTGTTTATCGATTTCAGAGCATATCCCGACCATACCCTACATGGTAGCGGGAGACCCCTACAGAGGCTTAGTGACGGCATTACTCTCCATATGACCAAAAAAGCCGACGGAACCGGGGATTTCAGATGCTATGTGTACTTGCTTCAAGATGCTCAGTTAAACATTCTGGGTGGTAGGTTTCATTCTTTGGTGTATTAGTGACCATAATTTGTATTTGTCCTCATAGGGCAAATACAAATCAATATGGAAGGGAAATGTAAGTGTTCGACATGTAAACACTATCTTTATTTGGACAATTTTAGGATCAAAGGAAATGGCCAACTAACAAAAATGTGCATCAAATGCTTGAATGTATCCAAGGCGTCAAAGGAGCGCACAAGGTGCCCCCGCAGAGATCCGCCTGTAAGGAGTGTGGAGGAAGTGGTATCTTCCCCCATCAAAGGCAGAGATCCACCTGTAAAGAGTGTGGAGGAAGTCAAATATGCCCCATGGGAAATTAAGGTATCGCTGCAAGGAATGTAAGGGAAGTCAAATTTGTAAGCATGAGAAATTGAGGCATCACTGCAAGGAAACCAGGAGCTGCCCAAATTGTAAAAAGAGTCTTTTACCAGATGCATTCAAGGCGGTGAAAAATGGTCAAACTACAAAGACATGCATCAAATGCCTGGATAAAAAGAAGGCGTCAATGGATCGTACAAAATGCCCCCATCAAAGGCAGAGATCCAAGTGTAAGGAATGCGGGGGAAGTGAAATCTGCCCCCATCAAAGGATAAGATCCCAGTGTAAAGAATGCAAGGGTAGTCGAATCTGCCAGCATGGTGGGCGGAGATCAATATGCAAGGACTGTGGGGGAAGTCAAATCTGCCCCCATCAAAGGCAGAGATCCACCTGTAAGGAGTGTGGAGGAAGTCAAATATGCCCCCATGGGAAATTAAAGTATCGCTGCAAAGACTGCAAGAAGAAGGGCAAACAGTCGGAATAAATACGGTCTCATTCTGTGGAGTAGACCACAATTTGTATTTGTATTTGTCCCAGGGGCAAATACAAATCAATATGGAGGGAATCAATAGATGCTCAAAATGTAAACACTTTTTATCTTTGGACAATTTTAGGATCAAGGGAAATGGTCAAACTACAAAGACATGCATCAAATGCCTCGATAAAAAGAAGGCGTCACGGGAACGTAACAGATGCCCCCATCAAAGGCGGAGGGGTCATTGCAAGGAATGCAAGGGTAGTCAGATTTGCCTCCATGATAGACAGAGGGGTCAGTGCAAAGAATGTAAGGGTAGTCAGATTTGCCCCCATGATAGACAGAGGGGTCAGTGCAAAAAATGTAAGGGTAGTCAGTATTGTCACCATCAAAGGTTGAGATCCCAATGCAAAGAATGCAAGGGCAGTCAGATTTGCCCCCATGATAGACAGAGGGCCTATTGTAAGGACTGCAAAGGCAGCCAGGTTTTTAAACATGAAAGGATTAGATCCATGTGTCCAATTTTCGACCCTCCTGGACATCTCGCTTCTGTTGTATGATGTCGAACACACAAAGCTTTACGGGGAAATAAGGAGCTTAGTTCTCAGAAGTATCTGGGTTGCGATATCGCGACGCTGCGGGGTCATATCGAGGCCCAGTTTGTTGAGGGTATGACCTGGGAAAACCATGGGGAGTGGCATATCGATCATAGTGTGCCAATTAAATATAAGGAAAATGAGGATGCCCCATCGCTTGCTGAGGTTGCTAGTAGATTGCACTACACCAACACTCAACCCATGTGGGCGAGTGAGAACATTTCAAAAGGCAATCGTTTTGTCTCAAAATAAAATGGCTACATTGGCAATCATGGCAGGAAGGGCGTTAATAAACGCCCTGGCTTTCAGCGGGACCAACTTTTTGTTTTCCAAGCTCTCGGGACACGGTGAGGCGGAGCGCAGGCATCATGATGAGGCCGTCGAAAAATTGAATGATGCGCAGGCGGAGTGGATACGTAAAAGGCAGGCCAAATTGGACTGGTTTTCCAAGCAACGTGAGATGCAAATTAAAGCTGGTAAAAGCCTTTGTGAGCTCGACAACGACATGTATCAGTATTACATTGCCTCTGAAAAGAGTGCCCCGCAATTGTCTGACTATTACACCCCTTCCAAGAAGCAACAGGATGGTGAGTTAACGTTCGTACTTGGCTCGTTGAAAAAGCTAGTAACTCATTGGCTATCCAGGCAGCTCTTGTGGTTGAGACACATCAGGGGCCCAAAACGTATTGACTACCCCCATTTTACTGTTACAAGGCCCAATGAAATGCATCAATTTGATCTACTCTACATGCCACATGACAAGTTATATGGAAGCACCTACAAATACATCCTGACAGGTATTAACGTGGCGTCGAGATATAAAGTAGCAAGGACCCTACGTACCAAGAAGGCTAGCGAGGCCGCGGAGATGATCAAAGACATCTATAGGGCAGGACCTTTACGATACCCCAAAACCTTCCAATGTGACAACGGTAGCGGGTATAAATCTGATGTAACCAAGCTGCTAGGGGACAAAGATGTGGAAATTAAGAGGGCCACCACCAAGTACCATCATACATTCACGGCCTTTGTAGAGAGCTATAACAAGGTACTCGGAAAGGCTCTTTAAGCCCCAAGATGCACAAGAGCTGGTCTCTGGGGAGCCTAGTAGCATATGGGTGAAACACCTATACACTATAGTAAAAAATCTCAATAATACCAAGACTGCCATGATTGAGATGAAACCTAACAGGACGATTAAACTTGAAGATGTCCGACTCGCAAAAGGTCAGCAATATCCCGAGGAAAAGCCCCTGCCCGAGGACGGGTTATATCTCTACCTCCTCCAACCAGGGGAAGAACATGGTGATCAAAAGAGACGCGCAACTGATGCTTTCTGGGGTAGGAAAATCTATAGACTGGATCGTATAGTATCAGGTAGTCGTATTTTATACTATTTAAAGGACGGTCCTGAAAGAAGCTTCGTGTCCGAGGAACTCATGCAGGTACCAGAGGATGTTCAGGTACCTCCGGAGCATATCAAGGAATGGTAAAATGTTTTCACGAGTTCATCTAGTCCATCCAGATCTATTTCGTCATCCTCGTCATCTTCATTCGGATCTCTTACATAGTCCAAAGGATGTTGGGTGTAGGACGGATACCCATAGACGATGCCTTTGATGACACTAGGTTCATTTTCCAAATCAATATCAACTAGACGTCTATCCGGTATCGGAAATTTGAGTATATTGCCTATTGTTGATATATCAGCCAAATCTGATAGCTTCAAGTCCCTATCCTTGATGACCTGGTAGCAGAGTGCCCCATAGTTGTTCCTATCCTTTTGAACAATATGCAGTCCCAGACGTTCAATATCATCCTCTAAATCCTCGTCAATCTCGCTTCTTACAAATGTACCCCATGCCTTCTCGCCTGACGCTAGCCTGTGTAAAAGGTCGTCATCAGTAGGGTATTCAAAACCTTCGTAGTATACCCCACCCCGATACCTAAAATTTTCCAGGCAGGTAGGGCAATATCCAGTCACCGACCCTACCTTGATACAGCAATGTAGTACAGGTACCTGGATATCGTAGTTGATTGTAAATTTGATTTTTTTATATATGCTTCCATCTTTTGATATTTCACTGGCTTTTAAGATTCACCCAAAAGGGTCAAAAATGTATATTTTCCAAAGTGATAATTTTAACTACCCTGTAAGTAGTTAAAATTAGCGTCTGCCTAGTCCCATAGTGCCGGAACACCCAAATCGTACAGGTCATCCCGAGTAAGGTCGATAAGGCCGAAATGGTTCCTGAAACGTTCTACATGCCCCTCCTCCTCAAAACGATTAAAGGCGTGTATGCCGTTGGGGTTGTCGATGACAACAATCTCCTCCGCCCCCGGGTAGTTGTCACTGAACCACAACCTCTTCTTGCTAATATTACGCCTCTGGACACGCGTGCAATAATACGGAAGATGATGGTATTCGTCATCATCCTGTGCGCTGTGCTTACGGTGGATTATGATGACGTTGTCTTTACCAGAGTCCTGGGCATTGGGTACATGTCTTTCTCTAAGCCTTGCATTTTCCCGGGCTTGTGCCTCGACTTCATCCCCCAGTACCATGAGTTGGTTGTCCCTATCCTCTAGATCATCCTCGAGTATGGCGACGGCAGTATCTCTGTCCTCGATTGCCGCAGCAAGCTTTCGCATTTCCTTGGGTAGCACCTCCTCTACAACCCACCCCAAAAAGGGTTCTGCGTCAGGCTGACCACATCTCAGGAGGAAGGTATATAGGCCGGCGTCAGTCAGCAAAACTGTGTTTGGTTGGGTGTACTCAGATCTGAGTACACCCTCAGGGCCGGTTATAGCGTCACCTAATCGCATTTTATACCTGGCAGGAACATATCGCTGAATGGCTTGTACCCCGGCCCTTCGTTTATATCCTACAGCTCTCCAAACATCGGATGCTACAATACATTGACCTTTATCCTGAACATAAAATGATCGGACTTGTTTTCCTTGGAAATAATCAACCGCTGCAATAGACATTTCTATATACCAATGCCTGGCCAGTGGTTTTCACTCGAGGATTTTCCAACACCTAGGGTGTTCTAATCTCACGTACAGGCACGCATGTTTGGATTTTTTCAAATCAGCCTTGATATCATCCCAGTCTGAGATGAGATTCGTTTCCTCATCCAGCAGCCTCATGTCACTCTTCTCATGGGGGTACCAGGCAAACAACTGCTTCTTTTGCCTCCTCAAAGTTTTAGGGAGGGCGGTATAACTCTGCGTCAATAGCCAAAGACTATGCTTGCGGTGCATACCACTGATGGCTAGCTCAAGTAGGGATTGTCGCCGCTTGTCGAGATTTTCATCAGCTATACAGTCGTCGACGACAAACAACGTGTGTTCGCCCGCCAGTAATGAAGATAATTTCTGAATCCATTCGAAGAGTTCATCTTTAAGGTCTATCAGGAACACGTATTCGTCCCTCCAGAGGGAGGCCCTCTCAAGGTAGGTGGTATTCCACCGTATAGTAGGACAAAGTATGACTATGTTTTGGTAGTATTTTTTATACTCATTTTCAAGTAAATTAAGGACACGTTGTGTTTTTCCGCATGACGTCGGGCCTGTAAAGATTGCTGTATGAGGGTTTTTTACGACGTCCAACACCATTTATTCCTATCTATTTTCGGTATAGTGCAAAGGCATTCAGCACAGATCCATGTGCCTCCAGGGTTGTTGATAAGATGCCCCTTACAGGCGGGGCATAATTTGATATTTTGGGTCTTATATTCAAGGGGTAGCGGAGTATATACCAATTTTCCCTGTAGGCATCGCACTATTCTGCGGTACCTCGCAACTATCAGTACCTTTTCCGGGCTCTCGGGTGGTGCTCCGATGAGTTCGGTGTACTTTGGTATGCTGTTGTATGTTAGGAGAGTGTAGAGAAGTAGGTAATCTTTATCCTGTTGAAACCCTCTAATCTCCCTATCAATATCAAGAGGATCTACCTCATGTTCTATAACAGGGTCCTTGCATTTGATACACCGTCTCTCCTTCGCTTTAGCTAGGCAACATATACAACTTTTGGTCCTAATATTACCCCTAATTTTGAACATCTCAGGAGGAAACAATTTGTGACATTTGTAACATTTCTTGGCCTCCATTTATTTGTGTTCGTGCAATACCCTGGTAGCATCGGCAAAGGCAAATAGAAATTTTAATAGGCGGCCTATTTTGGTTTCGGGACTATGGATGCGGGTAGCCACCCTTTTTTCACGGCCATTTCGCGACTTGGCCGACCTGCCGCGGAGTACGCAATCATTTTGAGGACGTCATTTGTATCCATCTTGGTAGACGGCCTCGTAATACCAAGGAACTTTTTGCCGGCCATGGCATAGGCAAAGGTGAAACTAAGATCTACGACTGTTTCGTACAACATGTCCAAAATCTCCTTTTCCTTCGGGGTAACGTTGCTTGTAGTCATTTATTTAGTGTCATTTTTTGAAAAAATTCTATAAAATTTTGAACATAGAGATATGAGGCTGGGCTTTGCCCTGTTTCCCCTGCTGAGGCTCTGGATTAGTCGCTGGCTTGAGGGATTCATTTTCACCCCTGCCAAATCTATACCAAACCCCAACCCCTATCGCAAGCACGGCAAGCGTACCTACACCATACATGTACGGCATTGGGATCATCGACTGTACGGAACTAGTCCCAGAAGAGGCTTTGACTGCAGGCTCTACGGTACCCTCTTGTTGTTTCATTTCCTCCTTTCTTTTCTTCATCAGTGCTGGCAACTTGTGACCCTGGGCCACACGCCCCGGATGCTTTACTGGTTTTGTAATTATTCGCTCTTCTTGTTTCTCTTCCTCAGTCATTTATCTTATAGCACCGCCGTCCAAGGCTCTTCCTTAGTCTCCTCCTCCTTCTGTTCCTTCTTGCTCATATGCCTTGCAGTATAGCCTGCTACCAAGAGGGGTGCTAAACACCTCCCAATGGTACAATACACAAGGATCCCCAGATCTGTCATGCTGTCCCGGATTATGGGATCCTCTTCAATATCCCTGCGCAATTCGTCAACACTGTCGATATCCACCATATTTCCAATCATATTAGCATAGAGGCTGATAATATGGGTGGACAGTGCCCTAGCTGTTCTCTCGCCCTTCTCTTGAAGCTCGCGTTGAAGGTACCCGGCATGTACTTTATCGATGTCCTCTTCTGAGGCCTTATCGACAAGGTCCTCTGTACAACATTTATTTGGTAATAGATGCCCCTTGCCCTTACGTAAGGCCTCCTTCAAAGCCTGGCGTTTATCGATGGGTTTCTCTACATGTTCATAGGTTTCTGTGGAGGCTGTGTCAAAGATTTGTGCAAGATCTGACTTCCTTTTTATTATACGACGATATCGAAAAAGTATGTAAGCTATCATGGCATAGGGTAGGATTATAGCGATTAGTAAACACACCCACATTTTATTCGGGGTTATGGCACAAGCGGAGAGGTATGTACCCCATCGCTATGTACAACTTTTTTGTCATTAAACGCACAGAGGCCGAGCTTGTTCTGTTCGTACGTGATCATACCCTGCTCATGTACCCGAAAACCTACGTTTTTGGCCATGTCTAAACCACCCTTTAGCGCACTCAGGTATCTACCCCAGGTCAAAGCATTTTGTCTCTTTGACATGCCTTTGCACGAAAATTTAGTACCTTCTTTACCCTCCACAAAATAACACTTGGCTGTCAGGGCAATCATCCTAAAACCAATAAATTCCGCTTTAAATAGCCCTCCTGTTCGACTCGAGTATTTATTGGTGACGAGCCAGTTTTTTACATCCTCATCATACTCGACAACCAGTTCGGGACGAACGACATCTCTTAACTCTTCCCCAGAGATGGCAAAATAGGCACTGTCGGTGTCCATGTAAATGTACTCAAAGTCTCGACGATCCACGTACTTGTCCAGAAAATCGTAGTAAAATTCGAGCATGCGAAGCTTAGCTAGTTGGTACACTGCAATACCACACTGGTAGGCTCTATCGATAGTACACTTGTGTTTGCCCCTTCTTACCTCATACGCATCCCCAATCTCTTCAAGGTTCTCGAGGTACGGGCTTCGCAGAGCTGCATCAACCTCCTTTTCATCCCTCGTAAACGTGGTATTTGCGTGCCTCGCCAAATCTTCAATCATCTTGCCGTAGAACGAGTTGCCTTTCAACTTTGCCGTATCCCCCGCAATACGCTTGTCGGGGTCTTTATCAGCCTCCCGTCGTGCATCAGCAATCTCTTTCGGAAACTATTCAAAGGGCCTACCTCTAGCATACTTGAGAAACCGATAAAAGGCATTTACTTTCAGCCCATGGTCAAGGTACCATTTTAGCACAGGGGTATACAGTAAGATCTTTTCAGCCTTTAGCAACCCTAGAAGCTTACGTGTTCCAGGTACACGCCTGCGACCTGTAGTTTTCAAGTATAGTACTGTAGTTTTCCGTACCTCCTTGCAGGCCTTACAAGTTTTGCTATAACAAGAGCCTGCATGGGTATCCCGGAGCATATAGCTTTAACTTTCAGTTCAGCCGTAGGGATTTGTTCAATACGTAGCGCATCGACACGCCCGGAATACTTACCGCGTCCTTCAAAATATCTATCCCGTCATCGTAATACTGCAACCTCGTCTTGTCCACGGCTTCAATGAACGGTTCCACATCGGCTAGGTTGTACTCACGTAACCAGTCCATCATGGTGACGCAGCCTCGCCTGTAAAACTTAGCGCAGAATGTCTCATACTCCTCAGGGGATAGCAGGTTTTTCCCGCTTAGCCGGCTATAAAAGTCCTCGTGCGCGACGGGTCCAACATGGCTCAACTTGTCGTGGCCTGTTAGCCATTCATATGGAAACATGAGCTTTTGTAGCTTACATTCCAACGACTTGCACCAATCGGCATAGCTTAGACCAGGGGCAAGGAAATTTTTAATGTCGAGAAATTTAAACCGCGAGGTGGTGAGGAACATATAGTCATTGTCCTTCTTAGCTACCTTGATCTTATCGCCTTGCGCGATTTCTTCAACAAATTACCGCTTGATCAGGTTGATGTCGTACTTGCCAGAATTAAAACCGATTACAGGGACTTGGTTTACCCACTCGTTCCACAACTCCTGGTTCTTTTTGGAGAGCATGTCAAAGTCGTCAGGCTTCGGGTACATTCTCTCGACCTCCTCCACGATCAGGGTATGCCTCTTTTCCAGCTCCCCCACAAACTGTTTGACCAAGACCTTGGGATTTTCGTGCTCGATGAACGTCGGGTCCCCATTCAAGCTGTCGGCAATACCCATGTACAGGTGTTTGATCGCATATTCTACGACCTTTTTTGTTTTTGAAAAAAATGAAAAAATTACCATACCAGGGATACCAGGTAGCGCGGCACCTACCTTCGACGCTAGGTATTCAAGAAATCCCCCAAATTTTTCTAATTGCTCCCCAATAAACTTTTTAACGAAAACCCAAAATGTCGGGTGTTTTTTCAGGCTATCAGCAATAGCCACGCTTACGGGAATGTGTCGAGAAATATATGTTAAATCAGAGGTTTGTTGATAATTTAAAGGATGCAGGAGAGCTTCAAAATCGAAGACGATATAGTGGGGATAGAGCCTGAACTCCTTCTTAAAATACCTCCTGATTTTGGGTGGTTTTTCACATTCCCAAGCTGTGACGAGGTTGTAGCCCTGTTCCCGTATCATCCTTTCCTTAGACAGGGTTGCACCGTAGTGAGCCTTGTCCGCGTCGGTTCTCGCAGGCCGACAGGGACATCCATGCCACTTACAACCGTGGTACTCATAAACGGTTTTTGTGATGGGCTCATAGCCATCAACTTTCCACTCCTTTTTATCCTCACGGATAACGCGTTCACCACCATGACCGCATAGTGCGTGATGAATATGTCTTCCAGTTTCCTGCGACATGTATTCTAACCATCTTAAGGCATCATAGCTAAAACCCTCATCGTAAAAGACTTTCTCTTTGTACTGCTTTTGACCATAGACGAGTCTCCATGGTGCCTTACGGGAGTTTGTCTTGGGTTCAAAGACCCTAATGTTGACCTTGAATTGCTTGGCAACTCCTTCAAGATCCACCAGCCTCGTAGGGCGCACATCTTTACGCTTTAGCTTGGGGTCCTCGTAGTACTTTCGGGCTAACGTGAGGGCTGGCCTTGTTAGAAACTCTGTTCCTCGTTTTACGTTAACCCTCTCCCTTACAGCTAGGCATCTCCAAAAGCATAAGTTGTCCGTTCTAGCATCTTCGCCATCCATGACGTATATGCACCTCTTGCCCCGCAGCCAATCTGGGAGAGGGCCGCATCCCAAAAGAGGCTCACGTGTGCTTATCACCTTGATCTGTACGTGATCGAAGACAATTTTACCCTCATATGCTCCGGGGGTCTCGGTGGTTCTAACAGGTGGTAAATAAGCCCTGGTCCAGAACTCGTGATCCTCCAGATCAAGGCGCTTCATATCGCATTCTTCTACGAACGCTTCGATTTCGGCGATGCTTGATAGTGACCGGAGCTCTTAGTTTTGTGATAATCAGACACATCGCCCCCACCCTTGTAAATATTACAACTGAAGCTGTACACAACCTTAACGCGCATTTCTATGTGGGTTTCAATTTTTCGCATGATCGCGTCCCCTAGAGGTTGGTTTAGATGCTTGTTGAACCTCCATGTCTTGATCCTATTTCCATCCTCCAGCATCTGGATATCGTCCCCCCGGATATCCCCCGCGTAGTCCTCCCTTTTTTTCCTTTGCATTGTTGTAATAGAATGCAACGGTATTCCGCACACTCTGTAGTCGATCGGCAAGAGCGTCGCGGGTTGCTGCCACTGGTGCCGACACGGTGCTATATAGTTTGCTGATGGCATTCTTAAACCAACACATCCCTTTCTTATATACAGATTTTAACAAAGTCCGAATATTACAAAGCAATCATTTTTTGTATGACCCAACACTGCATGGTAGGGACTTTTACCTCCATTTTGAGTATGATAGCATTGAGCTTTATTGCGCATGCGTTACTGATCAGTGGATTTTTGCTGATGATTAACGGTATTTTGTGTAATGGAGCGTGATGAAAAGTTGTGACGTCACAAGCAATATTTTGAATGATATTTTTTATAAGAGTTTGACCGTGGTTTTTAGAAAATCCTGGGTATATTCCATCTCTACCCTAGCTCGAAAGTTGTGGGTTTTTAAAACATATTGTCCCTAACAAAAATGTATTTTTTCAGTATGTAAATTACTACTTACTTTTAAAAAAATTAACGGCTCTATGAAAGTTAATCTCAAAATATTCCTAAATTTTCGCAAATTGAGACTACCAGAAAAAAAAAATTCGAGGAACCTATTTTCGCCATATTTAATGGCCTTAAATATTTCGCGACCATTAAATATCACGAAATGGGCGAAAAACGTAAAATTTTCGAAAGAAATAAAATTAGTCCTCTTAGCGTAAGCACAAGGATCAATCATTGTCATCATTCACTGTCTCAAGAATCATTATTGTTCCATCTGACACTCTCCTTCAAACCTGCACCTTTTAGATGCCAGTTTTTCCTTTTAGTCTTTAAACACTGCTCTATGTATAAAACTTCGTCACAAAAGTGAAATTTTCCTTTTAGTTGCTTGGTGGATATCGTTAGCACCCTTGATTGCAGTATTTACAGCTCGTATAAGCAAAGGTCGCACAATTGGGGAAGTAATTCAGTATACCATGTTCTATCCAGCGCTATTGTTACTTGTTTGGTTTTCAGTGTTTGGTGGTTTGGCTATTGATATGCAATACGCTGCAATGAAAGGAAACATTACTTGCGATATGTACGACCCAAACTTTAACAGGTTGGTATTTGCTGCTAAATTTTGCTAATTTGCTTTTAACTAACAAAAGACATTGTGAGAAGGTAAGTGTTGTTTAGAAACACTGACTTTTTTATGATTTTCATATTTTATTAAAAATAAACCAGCCGTTTCGGCAGGAAGTTCTACGGCGTATTACTGATTTATAACAGTCCTCTACGGGGGAGTATTCCAATTGTGCAGAAAAAGTGATCACGTTATTAATAATTAATTATTTTCAACTGGCACAGCAGAAGACGAAAGAAAAATATGAAAGTAGAAAAATGAGTTCAAGTTTGTAAACACCGCTTTTTGAAAACTAGATGAGACGTAAAAATCAATAAAAACAACTATTTTTGATTTATTTCGGTTTTTAAAAAGAATTTTAGCCTGTTGAAACTCCTTGTAAGCAAATACAAATCTGGCTTTATAAAATTTCAGATCACAAAAAAAAAATTAACAGACGACCGTTGTAGCTAGGTGAAACTGGCGAAACCAAAAAAAACAAAAAATAATAGGTTTTTGTACCTTTTGCACCGTTCAACCTTGGAGGAACAAGGTTCAAACAGGGTAGTTGTAAAAATCTAATGATTTACGTACCGCTACACTAGTCTCGATAGTAAAAACGGCGACAAAAAAAGAAGCCCATTTTAAAGTTCTACCGGCTAAAGCCGTAGAACAAATAACAAAAAACACATGACAAAGTAACATAGTAACATAGTAACATAGAGTTACTGGCAATAAAATTATTTTTATCAATTTACTTTTTTAGAATTAACAGTAGTCGTTGGAATGCAAATAATATTCACATTGGTGAAAGATTAGATTGCAATCCAGATAATGGTTTTTACGCTGTAATAAATCAGTTAGATACTTCATATTTCCCTTTCTTACACGTGTTGTCAATGTTGGCAATCATTCTTCAATTTACTACACAAGCTGATAGTTCTTCTCTTGTAGCCGATATCATTTCTTCAAACGGGAATGAAAATGCTCCTGTTTCACAACGTTTTGTTTGGGCAATTCTATTAGGAGCCAGCGCAACAGCTGTAGTAGCTTACGAAAGAGAAGATATTTATGTCTTGGCTGTTCTGCTGTCGTTACCATGGGTGTTAGTACTTCTCTTTTCCTGTTACACAATATGGGAGGTGTTAGATAACGAAGAACAATGGAGCATCGAAAGAGTGCAGGAAACTAAATGGTCAGTACGATACGGTAAATGCAATAGAAAATCATTACTTTCTCATTTGATGTTAGCAACTCTCGTCCCTTGGTATTTTCTGGGAAAGATTGAAATACAAGAAAGAAAATGTTCACGCAGGATCAAACAAATTTCCTTTTACTTGAAATTTGCTTTACCTTTCCTTGTTTGGTTTTTACTTGTTGTGACAGGACCTGCCGGTCATGGCCTTATAACTTTTAGCTGGGTTTCATTAGTTTGGTTTTTCGTATTGTTGGCTCGTTTTCGTGGCAGAGTTCGTCAAAGTCGTGAAATCAAAGGGAACATCTTTGGCGATTTTACCCTGGCGTTAATTTACCCATTTGCTGTCCTACAGCTTTTAGAAGAATACAATTTCTTAAGTAATCAAAATGACGCGATAACTGAGAATAATTACGCGGAGGAAGACAATCAGAATATCACATACATGGATTCTATGGAACAGGAACAGGCTCTGGATGGTCAATTGGCTGTATAACTATTGTATAATACACTCTTATTCTCAGGTTGTAATAACAAGATGCACTATAAAAGACACTCTGCAACATATCATAATTTTTCCTGTAGATATTCTTTTAGCGTAATTGTACATATACACTAATATATCCAATTCAGTTAACACATCTATATTTTCGTGTACCAAACTCTTTTAGAAGAAAAATATTTTATTGTGTGTTCGCTGTAACGTTTTTAAGTTTCGTTCCACACCAACGCATCAAAAAAACCTTGCTAAAGCTAATAAGCAGATATCCAGATTCCATTTCTGAAATAATTTTTAATGATTTTAATAATGGAAACTCCAAAAGGTAGAACCCCAGATTAACAAGAGATTTTGTTACATTGGTTGAAATAAGGTCAGAGTCTCAATTCTTCTCTTCAATTAATGAACAGCATTTTAGACATGAAATGGGAATTTGGATCCTTCTTCAGTACCTATCCTTCTTTAACCTCGCTGCAAACAAAGCAAGCAATTAAAGGAAGATCAACGAAGACAATTTAGGAAGTGTCCAACAATAACATTTTTCTCCAAAATAACTTGTGGAAATGATGTCAGTGTCTTCTTCTTCTTCTTTATTACATCTCTCTTTTGAACTTAAAACTTTCTCCAATCAAAGAAATAGAATCAATACATATTTGTTATCATGGCCCAGTTACACGAGAGAATAAAACGAACTGATTCAAATGAATTCACCAAACAAAGCATTTTCAAACAATAGTACTTGAATACAAAATTTCAAGGTGTTCATTCACTATTGAAGATCAGAATTTTAGGAAATGAATATTTTTTAGGAATAACAATGTATTTATTTTTTAGAATAACCACATATATCCAAATGAGTATAAAGCTGTTGCACGTGATTAGCAATCTTATTCTTTCTTTATGGTACTATTCAGGCTAAAAGGCTAAAGCGTAAGGTTCCTCAAAGCATATCTAAAAAGAAGAAATTACGCCAGAGGAGTAATTTTATCTAGCTCTTTGTGTGGCTTAATTATATTCTACGGTTGGGTGCCAGTCTGTATGAGATAGTTTTCAATATGACAGATGGAAAGAGCTATGGATTGTAAATACTTCTCAAAACACCATCACTTGGAAAATCAGGCTGCAACAGTTTTACGTTAGCCGGATTGTATGCCAAAAAAAACCCCGGAAAATTCGCCATCTTCACTTTCCGTAAATTTCACTTAATGAAGCAGCCTTCTCCACAGCCCAGAAAGTCTGAAAGATCGAGGAAATTGTGCGGGGTCAGAAAGTCTGAAAGACCGAGGAAATTGTGCGGGGTCAGGAAGTCTGAAAGATCGAGGAATTTGTGCGGGGTGACGTCAGTACAAATTAGTACCATTTCAGATTTTTTATATCTATCCAGGGGTCATAAGTCTGCTGTGTGACCATTGAGACTGTGAGTCCCCTGCCGTGTATATTGTGAACAATTCATTTCAGGTAGAGGAAAACAGCTTTCTCAATTGGTTGTAGTTACGACTAGTTTATGTCCGATATTGTTGCTAGCTACCACAGCATTATTATTCATTTTTCGAACAAGCTGTAGAATCCTTTTATGTTTTGAGTGTACACCTGGGTAATTTACCGATATACCTTGTGTAAAATTGAACGTTATTTCTCAAAAAATCTATTACGTCTGAAAGGTCGATTAATGGATGTGCGCTAGACGTTACCGCTGTACTTAACGATTTATCCAAACATGCAACATGTTTACCCGTGTTAACCATCAAACCATTGTTTCTTGTCTCCGCATCTCCGAACAGAAAAAGGGAACCCTTTGGATATGGACACACTGAATATTTTCACACCGGAAACATATGAGCATTTAATTTCATGCATGTGAGATGATCTACTCAAATACTGAGCGAAAAATGGATTAAAGGACTTACTGTATCTCTAATGGCGTTCAACACCTTTCGGTTACGACATCTTAGTTAAATCACAGATCAAAAGATTTTGCCTTATTCGATGACTTGAAACACCATTCGCACTTGATACATATTGTCATATCGGTAGGTCGTTCAGATGCTTTTTACCTTGTGCACGTAGTAAGTGCTAAAAGCTCCGAGTTTTTATACAATGCTCTTTATTTTTGTCAACCACTTCTTACGGAGCAATGGAAGAAAAGCATCATAATATTGAAGTTGAAGTAATACGCAAATTGTAAATCTTATTATATCAACAGACAAAAGCATAAACAACTGCCACTACTTTAAAACAGCAGGCTAGCCTGTACTTCTATGTAGACTAAAGTCCATTAAATATTTAATTTTTAAAAAGCAGCTTACACCCTAACCGAATGTACGACATCAGTTACACGTACTCGTCGCTTCCGATTGATTTTTCAACTGGGTAACTGTGTTGTTTTTTTCGATTTAAACCGGATTTATTGAGCAATTGTTTTCTAAATAGTTCTAGACAACGAGAACACACACAACGCTTACATCACAAAGTTGTAAACAGTTGACATGGGCGTGCGATACAGTTATCTTGTATTTAATGTTTTACTTCCTGGGTGTCGAGGTATGGCACCAAAATTGTTTCAAAAAGTAAGATCACAAAGTAAGACTAATTTATTTTAAGGTAAATAAAAACCTTTTCAAGTTAAGTTTTTATGAAAACTATCCAACTCTTAACAGCTCAGTGCACGCCTCATTGATGTAACATCATGTTTCAAAGAATCAATCTCTTTAGTCAGCTGCCTAATTTCGATAAATGAAGTTTTTAACACATTACGATAAATTTCTTCGTCTGTTTTAGACTCTGCGTTTGAAACAAAGTTCTTTTTGAACAATATAATCCTTATAGTTTCGTATATACAACCAGCAACTACCAAAAATATCGTGAGACCTAGCAATACCTGCATATAGATGCTCTCTTTGAAAAATTCCTCTATTGACCCACGGTAAATCGTAGTCGTCTTGCAATACCGTACGATAGAATTTTCTGCTTCTGTAAAAATTTCTTTTCCGAAAAAAGTTGAGCAATTGAGAAGACTTGTTACAGTTTCGCTTAATCCGAAGAGTACACTTATTGGCACTGCCTTGTTTATGGTGTATACAACATGCAGTGGTTGTTTGTGATTTCTAATGTCATCTTGATACCATGACGCTATATGCATATTTATTAAAGCTGCATCAGCTTTGTCTTTTCGAATTAAATCAAATACAGCGTCTAGTGAATCGGCTGTTATTATGTCAGCTTGATAATCATCCTTAGCTACCTGTGCTTCGGGTGAGTCACTTAAAACAGCTACTTTCTTTCCATATATGTCTAGAGAAGAAGTACCAGAAATGTTATCAGTAATAGTAGCTGTCATGACGCAAATCATGGCAACTCCAAACAATGTCCATACACCACTGATGGTTCTTCCAATCACAGAACGTGGCACCAAATCACCATAACCCACTGAGGTCATTGTAACAAATGACCACCATACTCCCTGGCCTGCTCCAGTGATAAATGACTTGCCAAAGTCACCTCCATACAGCATTTCTGATGCCCATATAATTATGCCAAATATAATGCAAATTAAACTGGAATAAATTATAATGCTTCTACAGCTTGTAATGCCTTGCCATATCTTTGCTGGCAATGATATCTTACGTTGGGACATAACCACTGCTAGGCTACTACAAGTGGAAAAAGCAAATTTTATAAGCGGCGCTTTTGTGAATAAGGAGTTTAAAATTATATTATCTGCATAAAATGGCACCCAGAATGAATTTTGAAGTGTCACATTTTTAAGCTCGCTTTCTCCGTGCGATGATATCTGTTCTTTAATTGCAGGTTTTTTGATCAAATTCAAAAACGAATGTCTGTCTGGAAATTGTTTGACATACTTGAAAACTCGTGTTCCATTTGCGCATAGGTTTTCTGTAGCTTTAAAAATTTTTGGAAATAAACCGTCCATATCTCCATTTTCATTTCTGAATATATATGGCTTAATTTCCCAGTACAGAACATCGATGCTTTGATTTGATGCTAGCACTGTTACGAACAATAGCATAAACAATACGCAGTACATAGTTGCTATCGTCCTTTCTCGAAATACATTTTTACCTGATCAAATAATAGTGACAATGTTAATGGTATATCATCTTACGATCTTTTTTCACTTCCGTTTAAAGTAATTACTCGCCGACTACACACCACACAACTTAAATTATAGCAAAGTGTGTATGAAATTCATAGGGATAAATATTAATAACACGCGTATCAATGTGTTACTAACAGAAATAGAACTTTTGTTTCATCCAATGAAGAATGAGCTATCTAACATATGAAAACAATTGTGAGAGGTGTTAAAGTATTGATGAATAGCACTGAAATAAAAAATGGCAGACAACAAAATGGTAGATTTAATGTAATTTTTGAGAATTTAAGTCAAGCCCTGAATGTATTCAAGATTTCTTGCAAAGCAATTTAGCGAAATGAGAATGTACGTACAGCTTTGGTTTACTCAGAGTTTCTTTTTAAGATATCTAGTACACAGAAACATAACCTACGCTTCATTATATTACAAAATGTTACGAAAATTATACAGCCAAAGGGTCTTTCTTGCTTACAAGTGCTCAAATACCCTAGCTACTTGCTACTTAATAGTTTTCATAAAAAAAACCCGACTAGAAGTCAACCTTAATTTTCGCTAAAATTGTTAAAATTGTGTTGATGTGCTAACTTTTCTGATGTCATCAAATATATCCTTACTAAAACAAAACAATCCACGCCAGTTGCACTTCACATCACTACAAACAAAACATAGACGTTTCACTGGGTCGCTTGGCGCTCTTTAGAAAAACTGTTCTAGAATGTGCAAAAGTCACTAGATATTGACATACAACAATCGTAACCAAGATGACTCGATCTGTAGGTCACAGGTAGTGAAAGGGTTAACAAGAAACGCATTATACGTGTACATGACGGTACGCAACCCAAATTCAAAAACGGAGCATACAATGAGCAAAGGGAAAGCCCTTAAACACATATTCACAGTAGTATATAAACGATCTCGGGAATTCGTCCGTTGTGCGTATTCACTGCACCGCTATCTCGCGTACTCTTACCGTGTAGGGAGAATCCGTAATAATGCTACGCATAATCATTTTAAATACACAAAAACGGGGTGTCGTTAGCCCGTGGAAAATCAACGTAATTAGGGTTGTGGCACATATGTCGCAAAAATATTTTGTGTGTCTGAAAAACACAACCTCTTTCTCGCGCAAAAACAGAAAGAATACGAATATTATTATATTGAGACTAGTAGTTAAACACTTAAAAATTCCACATGTTCGTCCGTCAGCAGACTGTACCCTGCGGGGCTAGTATAAAGCTGTGCGTAGCCATTTTGAAAAACGAAGCACGAGTATTATCCCTATTTATACTGGCGTTTTTTGTAACAAATATCCTGAAGGGGAGTGGATTATAACCATCTCAAATAACTGTGAAATGACTTAAAGGGGAACTACAGGCAAAAATTATTTTTTGATATATTGTTACTACTACCATAAGAAAACGAATTCAACTAGTTTTACTGTTTTATATGACTTCCAAGTGCCAAGAATACGAACCTTATCACCCCAAAATTCGGCTAGAAATCCCGACCCCCTATTCCGTAAAAAAAGACTGGGACGAACGTGATGTGTGACGTTGCAAAGTGCGGAAAGCGCAATTCTAGGCAGTGGCTTTTTAAATCGTTTATAGTTTTGATAAAATATATCTTATATAGCTACTAGCAATTCCTTCTTATTTTATGCTAAATATGCCAAGTTGCTCGGCTTTCGGTTGTACAAGTCGCTCCACGTTTAACAAAGAGCTTAGTTTTCATAAGATACCTTCAGAAAAATCGAACAACAAACTTCGTAAAAATGTTTGCAAGCGATTAAAAGAGAAGGGTCTTTACCAAAAGATATATTTGCATATATTCACTGGTCATCAAATCCACACCATTGTATAATTTATGTTCACTTTTATTTTACTAATATTATTTCACTCGTTTGTTACCTTCTTCCATTTTTAAATTTATGAGTTTAATATTTTAAAGTTAAATTTTCGTCCTGCTCGCCACTTATGATTATCTTTTCTCGCAACTCATGAGCAAAGTTTTGTTGTTTTTGTTTTGCGCGAATAAAAATCTAATTTCTAACAGGGGGTAAACATATTACTTTGCTAGAGTGAGCTAATGGGTGAACCGATGTCTTCAACATTTCCAACATCAAACGAAAGTAAAGCACGTTCTGGAAATAGTCTTCTTGTTCCTGGTGCTGTCCCGACGATTTTTGTATTTACTTCAGAGACTAAAAAAAATTGTCCCTTACCCCCTGAATTGTTTCTCATTTAATATGCAAACTTTCCAAGGTGAGGTCCATCACACAAAAGAATTAAGAAAAAGGATGGGCTACTGTTCTCCTTCGTCCATACAATTTCATTTTTTTTAACCTTTTTCAAAATTATAACGGTTTATCAACGGGAGAGGGACAATGATCAAAAGTGTTTGAAAACATCAAAGTTTCTTTATGAAGACTTTTTGTTCATTTGAGGAAAATTGTTGGTTATCGTTGTTTTTTGACGAATAAGAAAGGTTTATTTTTGGTATATACTTAGTTATTTTGGTTCTTCTTTATCAAAAAATAAGTTACAACAAATCGTAATGTCTCCTCTTCTTTTCAATGTGTTTTCTTGGAGGCCTCTCTCTGCGGTTTGCTACATGTCGCACTTTGCAACGTCATTTTTGTTACTATTTCCAGTCTTCTTGTTTTTACGCGGCCCGTTGAAAAAAGGCATATTTCTGGCAAAGAAATTGCTCTTATTGAGGTAAAAACAGACATAATTAAGTTGCACTTTTTTATTTTTTGAAATATATTACCCATTTTTGACAATATATCAAAAAAAAAATTTTTGCGTGTAGTTCCCCTTTAAGCTATATTGATGAAACAAGATAGGAATATAATATGGCATAAAAAAAATTGTTTAGTGGAGATAAAAAGTTGCTGATGTACGTTATTCTGACACGAGATTATCATTTTATGTCATCATTATGAGTCATTTAAAACGGTTTTTACGTGAATATTGTTTACTAAATGGTTTCTACCCAGTGGGCACTTCAACGTTGAATCAACGTTGAAAAGACGTTGCTTGCGACGTTGAAAAGACGTTGATTTTACGTTGCAAATGAAAGTTTTTTTGACGTCTTTTTCCGACGTCTATTCAACGTTGGACATCAACGTCTTTTCAACGTTGAAACAACGTCTCCCAACGTCTTTTCAACGTTAAAACAACGTTGAAGCAACGTTGCAGGACGTTGTTTCAACGTTGAAAAGACGTTGATGTCCGACGTTGAATAGACGTCGGAAAAAGACGTCAAAAAAACTTTCATTTGCAACGTAAAATCAACGTCTTTTCAACGTCGCAAGCTACGTTGAAACAACGTCCTGCAACGTTGAAACAACGTCTCGCTACGTCTTTTAAACATTGAAATAACTTCTCGCAACGTCTTTTCGACGTTGAAAAAACGTCTAACAACGTCGTTTCTGCGTTGTTTGGAAATGCTCTCGCAACATTATTCAGCGTCTTTTCAACGCTTAAGAAACAGACAAACTTGACCGAATCAAATCATAATCGCCATTGTGGCTTCAGTTTTATATGTCCATAGTTACATGTCCATGTATCTATTCCCTAGCATGATTCCGACGGTTATATTTGTGTTACGTTATTTGTACATGGTTATTGCGAAAAAGAAATAAAATCATTTCTACGATATGTCATTTTTTTATTATAAACATCGGCAGTATATACAACTTCTCCGCTGAAAACTTCCTAAATGAAACTTAACGGAGTTTTATAATACAAAATATAAAAACGATATTTCAAGTATTCACAACTGGTACTATGTGAGAATCTCCAGCGTTCCAACCCAATGCAAAAAATGTAACGCAGCAATGACGAGGTTGTTAAACAGTGCAGTATTTGCAAATTTATAGCTGCGATTTCATGTGCCAGGCACGCCTCCTGATAAGGCAGCCTGTTAGTATGCTCAAATCACCTAAAGTGTCAAGCAAAACTGTTGTACCGAAGTCTTTAATCAAGCATTGGTTAGAGAAAAAGTATGTTTTCTTAATGAAGTCAGAGTTGAATACAAGGGTGTTTGTTAAGAATACCAGTTGCGAATAAATACGATCATGATGCTATACTTTATAAAAAGTGTGAAAAGCCACCATCCTCACCAGGTGCAAGAAGTCCAGGAATCGAGGTTGAAAATTACAATAAAAATATAATGAATATTATATATGGCACTGTATTTCCTTAAAAAAAGCACCCACTCATGCATATTCCATACTTTTACTAGTCACAAGTCCGATCTCTAGTAGAAACACTAAAAATTGTTGAGCTAAAATCACTTTAACATTTTGCCATTCTAATTTTCTGCCACCCAATAAAAATTAATATAACCTAGAAGAATTTATTACGGCGCTTGAAAAATCTATAATCCTCTCTGATATAAAAGTTGTTGTTGACAAGTTGGCGATTATTTATTACTAGAAAACTATTACTAAACACCGAGGTGATAAATTATTTAAAAATTAATCGGTTTAATTTTCTTCGGCATTAGTTCTTCCAGCTCCTCCACATCTATCAGGTGCATATTTAAGGATTGATGCAGTACACGCACGAAACTTCACCTTCTGTTGCATTCTTGTGATGTTTGATAACAGTTTCTACAACGTAACAAAATTCTTATCACATATTGATGGAGGTAGTTTACAGTACAGCTGGACAAATAGATTTCCTCAGATTAATGTGTATTTTTTCCCCTGAACTTCGACTGCTTAAATGTCACAATTTTTTGCGAATCGATCGAGTTCAGATATTACGCGGGAATAAATATTAGTCAATATGCCTTTTCATGAAAAGTTGGATTAAGCCAGAACAAATTCGAAGAATTTACATGGGTTTTGGAACAAAACATTTAGCTTTTTGAATATGATGATTTATAACTAAGAATTACTAAATACTTGATATTTAGCTTCAGCTATATATACTTTTTTGTCACAATGTTTTCAAATAGATTGCTATAAAAGCTTGCATATGCCAGGCACGCCCTCTTATAAGGCAGCCTGTTAGCATGCTCCAACCACCTGTATGTGTCAAGCATAACTGGTGCACATGAAAGCAAAATGGCAAAAATTTTAAATGGTTATTGAATCAAAAGTTATATCTTCAAATAGATTGCTATAAGTATGCTTGTATGTGCCAGGCACGCCCTCTTATAAGGCAGCCTGTTAGCATGCTCCAACCACTTGTATGTGTCAAGCATAACTGGTGCACATGAAAGCAAACAAGACGTATAATATACGTAAACTAGCTCGCGCTATCATCGATCTACTCACAAAATGAGCAAGGCTGTGAAATTGGTTGATGCAAATAATGTACAAAAAATAGGATTGATGGCGTGAAAAGACTTCTCAACAGAAAGATAAAAAGGAAAGTGAAAACGAAAATAATGAAGAAAAAATCCACTGATTTTACCAGGGTTCGAACTCGTACTACCATGGTCAGAAGACAAACACGCTACCACTGCGCCACATACACTGACCCGTTGAGACTATTTTCAAAGATATCTCAAAAATATTCTATGCTATAACAGCGAATTGCTCTACTAGAGTACATAATCCACTAAAAATACAATTTGATTTTTAAATCTGTGACGTTGCAATTGACCATTTGGGACTTTTAGTTAGTTACGAGTTGGAAACCTATCCTCGCGGGCGAGATAGTAAAAAAAAAAAAAAGTAAAAATAGTTACCAAGATGAGATTCGAACACACGACTACTCCCGTGTCGGTGCTCAGAGAGCCAAAAAATTCCATTTTGGGACGGACAGCTGTATTTGAATACCCTAGCATCTGCGAGCTAGTGTAAATAGCAAAGATTTTAAATGGTTATTGAATCAAAAGTTATATCTTCAAATAGATTGCTATAAGTATGCTTGCATGTGCCAGGCACGCCCTCTTATAAGGCAGCCTGTCAGCATGCTCCAACCACCTGTATGTGTCAAGCATAACTGGTGCACATGAATGCAAAATAGCAAAAATTTTAAATGGTTATTGAATCAAAAGATATGTTTTCAAATAGATTAGTAAAAGTATGCTTGCAAATGCCAGACATGCATTAATTTCGCGAATCAGTCAATGAAAATGTTCTCCGCTAAATTTAATTTTTTTTGTTACAGTATCTGCCAAATTTTCTTCCCGCCAAAATTTTTGGATTGCAAATATGTGTAATGTACTGTAAAATAATGCAAAATAACCAGGCTGAACATTAAAAAATAAGACCACCTCAGCCATTAAATATTTTTTGAGAAATCTAGCTAGCATTGTTTTTTTAGAGATAAGTCTCTGGAAATAAATTTTTCTTACATTCTGAAGAATCCCCATGTCTCTTGTACTGAAATGCCGACGTGTTGACATGCAGACAAATAACATCATTTCAGCAATTTTTTGCCGACATGGAAAAATTTGATTTAAAAGAATTTAGGGTCAAACGATTTATTTCTAGAATGTGTCAAATATCTTTAGATTCTGCTACGAATGCGACCGAAGCAAAGTTTACGAATTAGCATATGTTGTACAGAAATACTTTACTCACGTCTGTGGTTCTTCGCCCTTTTCGCCTTGTGAGTTGATACGAAATTCACAAATCTTGCAAAGGGGCTTAGGCGCGAATTTCCTCATCGAAAGTTTCCCGCCAATGACTAGGAGGGATATTACATGCGACAAAGTAAAGGTTTAAATATGTGAAAGCGAAGTAAATAAACAGTTATTATTGTATTATAAATTATAATTTGACAAAATGGATTGTATTTTAAATGTCTCACATCCATAATACAAGTTGAAATATTTGTTTCTCTCAAAATACGAAGACACCAAACCCCCTGATAAATATTACAAAAAATAAATCGAACGTTTGGTACGCTCTGTTGAAAAAAAAATCCATTGAATGTTTTGTGTACGTTTCATGTTTGTGTTCATTCATTCTCTGATGTTATGTCACAAAAGTTTTAACATAGCATAAGAGAATGAATGCACATTCGGCTCTTATGTAAAAAAGTACATAGATGCGGCTGTAAAGTTGCAAACAAATGGTAATATTTTGAAGTAGTAAAACTGCAGTAAAATTAGCGATATATATGAAAAACAACATAACGTCGGCATTAATATATCCAATCGCTGACAAATTACAAAAAAATTAAGTAAAACGTGCGTTGTTTATTCCTAGTTTATGACGATCTTTAACAAACACCGAGTACGCTTCGTTATTTTGTTGGACAGTTTTGAACACTTCTATGAACGTCTGTTTTAGATATAACTTTGCAGGCCAGTGTGAGACCAACTAAAACAAATGAGATTTGAACGAAACAGATTCTCGGTAAAAAGTTAATTTGGTGCAACGTTGAATAAACGTTGATAAGACGTCGGTTGAATCAACGTTGCGGGTGCGACGTTGAATAGACGTCGGTTGAATCAACGTTGCGGGTGTGACGTTGAATAAACGTCGATAAGACGTCAGTTGAATCAACGTTGCGGGTGCAACGTTGAATAAACGTCGGTTGAATCAACGTTGCAGTGCGAAGTTGAATAAACGTCGGTTTTACGGTCGTTGAAACAACGTCTTTTTTTCGACGTTGTATCAACGTTGATATCACGTCGGTTGAAACAACGTTGTGGAAACGACGTTGAAAAGACGTCGATGATGCGACGTTGTATTCATGTCGGAGGGCAACGTTGAAAAGACGTTGAATTTACGTCGGTTGCATCGACGTTGCAGACCCAACGTTGATTAGACGTTGATTTTTTGGTTGCGACGTCGCGACCAGAATTCAACGTCTAATCAACGTTGAAAAGACGTCGTGTGCCCACTGGGTATGGGCATCCATGGTAAAAATACCTTTTTGTAACAATGCAGAAGGTGAGTTTAAACAATGCTAAGACATCAGGATTTTTTCTGGGACTAAATTTCGAAACAGGGTTACAATGGCAACTCCCAAATTGGAATTTCAAAAATTTTTCCATGAAAAGTCGCCATGTGTTATCCCTGCTGGAGAAGTAATTTAAGAACTATAATAAAAGCGATTTGGTGGTGGAATCCTCCCTTCCTCCCCAACCCAAATATAAAAAGGGTTAACAGATAAAAAAATATGGCCTCGATCATAAAAGAACGGAAAGGGAGAAAACAAGATGTTTCTTTTTAAAGTTTGAAGCCTACTCGCACTCATCGCGGTACTCGCTGCAATTTCTCTAACGCGTTTCTTTGTCTGGCTAAAGTTGGTAAACAAGTTAGTTACGGTTAAAAATAAATACATAAGAACCAAGCCCTGAATGCGTTATTACGTCAAAAGGATCTAAAATTACTTCTCTTGTGTAAGCAACGTTGTCTCCGTTAGTACACGTAAGAAAATATCGCGATTTATCGATTTATTTACGTCATTAATTTTCATAAAAAAGTTGTTTGTTTACAACAAAGGTTGTAACCAGGGCAACGAAATATAATCATGCATTATCGTTTCCCTTTAGTTTTTGTGAATTGGTTTTAGAGAAATAATTTTGGTGGATTTTGTTTTTCTAACCGGGGAAAATGTTAAATTCCATGACGTCTCTTATTTGTTTTGCTTGTGCTAAACTAATTGTATAGTAACAGTTTGAAGGGGATTGCTTTTCGCGCCAGTAATCTTTATGCATGTTTTTTCGTTTGTTTTTTATGAAATGCAATTAATTAAGGAAACAAACTCGTTCCCATTACCTGGTAGATGTTTTCAAGAAAGATGGATGAAGCACCCAGACAGACAAAGCGTTAATAATTTGATTTTTTTTAAGCAATTAAACTGGTTCTTGGGCGCCTGGTCTGGTATGCATGTAAAAATTCGACAAATTAACATTAATTTTAAGAAGGCCGCTACTTCGGTGCAGCATATATATTTTTGAGAAGTTTTAATAAAATATTGGCGCAAGCCCAGCGCAGGAATTTCATTGATTGCTACTTGTTTTTAATCTTTTGTTAAACTAACAATCATCTTCTGATAATTTGATACCAACGGTTACATAAATGCAATTAACAATTATACAATTCTTAGGTCATATAAACAATAGTTTATTATGAGCCTACCGTCTGAAGAGGATGAAAAAAATGAACACACGAGACAGAGCTGTGATTTTAATTAATATTTTTAATAATACGTTTTGATGTTGTCAGGAAGGTATAGGAAAAAAGGCTGGCCAATAAGTTATGCGGTTGAGAGTTAGCGAAAGCATTATTTTGCTGATGTCACCTGCGCACAGAAAATAATTTCAAATAAGTCATCCTGGCAAAACTTTTAAACAAAAAACTGGAAGAACGATGCAGGACTTCCAAGTCAATCTTAGTTCATATAAATGTACCGAAACCAAAAAGGTCAAGAAATTATTGTAATTATGAATATTAACTAATTAAGCGAAATACGATCTAAGATTTTTCTACAAGGAATGTACAACTAAAATTTCATTGGATTACAATTCTTAAACTAATATAATTTATTCAAAAATTTTAATAAACATTTTAAATTTACAAATTAGACAATTGATTCGATCATAACACGCCTTTTTGAGCAATCAGGCGTCAGTGATAACACGCCTGGTGTAATGTTTTTTGGTAAACTCTTCGACCGTTTCTTAAACAATTTTGAAAAAACGGATTGTTTTCTCTTTGTGTTCGTACTCAGTACAGGTAGTGTTTTTGTTCTTTCCCGTCGCTGCCCTCTCTCGCTGTCACAGATGTTGTTTTCAGACAGAGATAAAGAATCGTCTATTATTTGAGTATCTACTGAATTGTATGAACTGGATCTTGATTTTCTTAAGTCAAATAAACTCTTTGGTCTTTCCTTTAACGTTAGTTCTTTTTTAAATGAAAATATTGGTGACGAGTTGTTCGAGGTTGGACTAAGAAAGTTACTGCGGTCTGTGTTACTCCCCTCCGTCGTGCAATCATTGAGGTTAGGAGTGCTCACAAAGACTTCATTTCGCGTTGGGCTATATGGACTGTCCATTGTTGTATTTGGTGTAGTGATTTTCTCAAATATTTCTGGTCTACCATTTCTTTTTATACTTCTGAAAGAATTTTCTTCAATTTGCTTATTTTGTCCAACGAGAATCTCAATGCTGGTGCAATAATAAGAATTATCGCTCGTAAATACAGATGAAGAGTCTGAAAAAGTATGTTCGTTTTCGCTATCGGTACCGTAATCCGATCTAAAGGAATACAAGCTTGCGGTGCTCGCAGTAACGTTTTGAGCGGATATACTTCTGTATTTTAGTGTGTTAGAATTATAATCGCGTTTTTACAGACTCGTTATCGTCAGCTAAGTTGACAGTTATCGTTGGTTTGTTTTTAGATGTAAACAATGGTGTTGTGAGAGGTGTGGAATAGCCACTCGTTCGACTGGACTTCACTTTTTTCTTGTTTGCTTCGCAGCTACGAGTCTTCGTTACTTTCTTGTGATTTTTCAATGTTTTTAATTCTTGAAAGTCACTACAACTCCTTGAACGTTGATCATTTTTAATCCCAAGACTTTGTTTTCCTGAATCATTAACTTTTATTCTTGGCACCAATTTGTCGACAATTTCTTGATGTTCTTGCGAATGTTTCTCGTGTTTCTTATGTCTAAATGGTAGGATCTCCAAACTAGGAGTTCTATATACAGCGTTCTTTAATCGTTCGCCAACGACCTCGACACGTTCAACTAACGTTTTAGATCGTGCGCGACCGTTTAGTTCCTTGTTTCTTTGATTAACACCATTTAAGAAACTAATGTTGGGATAACCTTTTGATTTTGAGTTAGAGTTTTGTCGTTTCTTCTTCGATTTGAAATGATGTTGAGCATCGATGTTGATGTCGAGGTTAAACTGCAGATAACTGATAGGATTATATTCGAACGTTTCCACATCTTCTTCTTTGACCACCATGTCTGGTGTTGTTAAATCCTACAATACAAAATAGATGCTAATTTCAATGTCAACTCCAGATGAACTAAGCAGGTGAATGATCAAAATACAGAAACAGTTGTTTTTATAATGTTCATTTCAATTTCCATGTTTTGTGTGTTAATGGTTTCTCAACAAAATTAATTTCATTACATGAATAAAACCGGCGGACATTCTTCTGTCGGTATTTCTCCCGTTACGTATTTATTGTCTCGGTTAGAAATAACTTTACGTATCCATCTACACCCGGATAGAGAAGAATATATAATTAACGAGACAGGTTTAATGGATGTACTGTTTTGAGCAAAAAGTCGTTTCATTTTCCTGTTGTTAATATCTTAAGTAATTTACAAAAATATAAAAATAAGGAATACGTAACTAGCAAACAACCATAATAAAAAAACAAATTTAAAAAAAGTGACGATACGAATTACTTTTAACACCATCGTAAAATCCAGATTAATACGAAAAATTGAAACATAATTTTATTTTTTCAGATCAAGCAATAAAGCTAATTGACAGCTAGTTAAATAATCTAGCTGTTTACTTCTCGAATTATGGATGATCTCATTTTTACAAGTCAATAGTTAAAAATACATACGGTGTAATGTGAGGTACATTTGAACTCTTAATGTACTTACACCAATAGAACAAAATCAGAGCAGAAGGGTACTGAAACAAGTTATGGTAATGTCCCTACCCTACCAGCTACAATAAGTTTTAAGTTCACTAAATCAGATAAATTTGAATCAAACAAACTGGAAAATACGAGTTACTGTAGAGTTCTGCAACCCTAAGTGAAGAAAGTAAATTTAAAATAGTGGATGTAGATGAATATATCTTTTGATATTTCATTTCTCTGTGAAGCGTTTTTCAATTCGTGAATACGCAAGCAATACATCAACCTTATATTGACCTCCATTCCATTTCGTTTGCATATCACGTAGTTGTCAAGTGAAAACAGCTTCGTGTAGGTAGGTATGAAGAGGACATTAGATGTAATAGCTTGTGTATTCTTGAGTTTTCACACATCAAATTGACGTCTTTTGTCATCAATGTATGCCGACACTAATGTGAGGGAATAAAATGGCAAATATAGTCTCACATGAAACATCTCAAACTTAGGTGGTGTAGTTATTTCTTCCACTGTGGCACAAACGTAGTAAGGCTTCAGTTTACATGTTCAACACAGTTTGCGTGCCAAAGACCTTTTCCTTGTTTATAATGAGTAGTAATCACATTCTTGTTTAAGTGACAGAATCTGAAAAAACTAATTGAAATATGGTCTTACTTCTTGTCGAAAACGTGATCATATTTGGAAGGTTACATTTATTAACTTTTGGACTTGCATAACGAATATTGTGCGGGCGTCTTAAGGTTGTGTAAGAATGTTTGAGGAAATTAAAGAATGAACAAATATGCTTTATAATATTATAAACCGTAAACTTTTTATCAACATGTCGTGATTTTGTTGCACCTATTAAATACAAAACATTTTGTGGTACATTTTTTTAATTATTTTTATTAAACTGAAACTAGCTATCTTCCTGTTTTTGTTTCTATTGTTTAAAATGTTGAATAACAGTGGTTGAATTTTTTGGTTAGGTAGTTATGATGGTGGTGGTAGTTGTTCCGGTGAAGTCTGGATTGTAATAGTAGTTGTTGCTATTCAAATGAGTATACTGTTGCAAACAGGGGGGGGGGAGGAGGAGGGAGGTGGGGGAGGAGGGAGGAACCAAAATATTAACCACTAATGCGGGCATATAAAATGGAATGCCCTTTTCAGTAATTTTGCACATATGTACACCAAGTTAAAAAAAACATTAGCTCTCTTAAAAATCCTTTTGGTAGTTAACAGAATTTCCTGGGAAAATTTCTAACTTAATTCAACTTCTGATTTAAATGTTCTATTAAAAAATTAATAATAATAAAGATTATTAAATATATTTTTACACTATGCCAACGATTTTAATTATCTACATTTCTATTGTTTACAAGGTAGCAACAAAACAATGAATATCCTATTTTTGACATTGTGATTGTTGTTGTTTTCGATTTCACAAACATATATTATCGACGTGACCTCACTATTATTTCTTTCGTCACTCACAACGATTTAACGAGAACAGAAAATACAACAGGTAGCAACCTTTTGTAGCTAAATTGCTTTAGTTAGTTGAATTCGACCACCTACGGGAGGTAGCTAAAGTTCCAGAATTGATTTTGTGCAGAGTTAGTGTTTATTTGTTTAATTTGTTTTATAAATATTTTATAAATTTTATAAATTAATATAATTAATAACCATTGCTTTCTTTTATTGCACTTATTATTGCAGTTTCTTAAAGACAACATCAACATAACACTTTGCTTCCGATAATTTTCAACCATATAGGCTTAAATTAGTCTCGTTATCAAAGACGTTTCAAAACAAATAATCCTCCTTCATCTGTTATTACTTCTATGTACACAGTTTACTCAAAGCCGAATGCGTTTCCTTAAATTCTATTTTTACGCCTTATGATGACGTCACTTTTTATTTTTTTCAAAGGTAATCTCTCACGTATTTTATACAGGTATAGCAATAACAAGACTAATTATTACACTGTTGTTTTCTGCAGCTATTTTTCAACGAGAATGATCTTTATTTGCACAAACTTTACTCTCAAAGATATAATGAAGCATGGTATTCTCCTACTTTTCGAATAATCATATAGCTACTAGATTCCTTTATAGCTAAACATTGTTTTGGGCAAAGTGCAAAAATAAATTGTTTATAATCTGGGGAATGGTAAAAAATGGTAAATATTATGTTTTCATACTTAGCCGTATTTTTTCTGATGACTAAAAAACATTTGTTCTAAGTTTGATAAAACCGCGGTGTCTTTACAACTAACAAGTGTTGATATACAAATGCTTCAAGACTTGATAAAACACGCTTAAGAGTTAAAAGGTTCGTGTCCAAACAAATTGCAAGTGTACTCTGTTAAGCTTAACAAAGAAAAATGCACCAAGAAAATAAACGTCTATGTTGACGAAAGTTCTTATGTTGTAAGCAGTTGCTTAATCTTTTGTAATTGACAAAATTTATGCTACAAAGTTCAGCTGAACTCTGTTTAGAGAAAAATAAACAAAATAAACAAAATTATATTCGGCGTAATTGGCAAGTAACTACAGTCGACGTTATTATTAAAGTTCGAGAAATACCCGTACTTGTTTACGAAAGTTTACGTTCTTGATTAGATCGTTTATAGCTGAAAACAGAAGAAAGACAGAATATATGGATAATAGCTAGTATGTATTCCTTACTAAAAGAAAAAGTAACATTTTAAATTTCTGTGCTTTAAAGAGAATTATTCAATTCATTCTCTCCAAAGAAGCTTAAAATATGAATCGAATGTTTTTGTTCGAAAAATAAGGGAAAAGTTTGAGATAACGTGATGAGCTAGAGGGACCGGAAAAATCATTCGACAAAGCGAAGGCTTGAGATAACGGTGTTCGAGGTATAGAACGTAATTTTGCCCACATACAAGAGATTGCAATGACTGAAGGGACCGGAAAAAAGTTCGAGACAGCGAAAGTTCGAGATAACGGGTATTCGAGATATCGAACGTCGACTGTAAAAAAGTGGTTTCTAGCAATAACTTTAAAATACTGATGTGGTAACAAGCAATGACTTTTAGTTACGTTTTAGTATCATTAAGATTAAATATGTCTGGCTAATTATTTTTCGTGTGTACTTGTTAATATTAACCATGTAGTTAATAACCTGTAATTTAGAAAAAGCAAAATATAATTTTTATATAATTTCACTGCATCAACAGGAAATAAAAATGGTGATGACTCCAATAATTAGGGAAACTTTAAGAGAAGTTAGTCATGCAAAAATTGTCAACATTTATAATCGATGTTTTAGCTGTTTTTTTTACCTAAAACTACGCTAGAAACAGTAGCAAAAAACATATTATTGAATATATTATTTATATTACCTACTATGTGAAACCAAGACAACATTGATTTGAACATTTTTAAAACTAAAAGTGAAAAAATGATTTTGTTGCACCTATTAAATACAAAACATTTTGTGGTACATTTTTTTAATTATTTTTATTAAACTGAAACTAGCTATCTTCCTGTTTTTGTTTCTATTGATTAAAATGTTGAATAACAGTGGTTGAATTTTTTGGTTAGGTAGTTATGATGGTGGTGGTAGTTGTTCCGGTGAAGTCTGGATTGTAATAGTAGTTGTTGCTATTCAAATGAGTATACTGTTGCAAACAGGGGGGGGGGAGGAGGAGGGAGGTGGGGGAGGAGGGAGGAACCAAAATATTAACCACTAATGCGGGCATATAAAATGGAATGCCCTTTTCAGTAATTTTGCACATATGTACACCAAGTTAAAAAAAACATTAGCTCTCTTAAAAATCCTTTTGGTAGTTAACAGAATTTCCTGGGAAAATTTCTAACTTAATTCAACTTCTGATTTAAATGTTCTATTAAAAAATTAATAATAATAAAGATTATTAAATATATTTTACACTATGCCAACGATTTTAATTATCTACATTTCTATTGTTTACAAGGTAGCAACAAAACAATGAATATCCTATTTTTGACATTGTGATTGTTGTTGTTTTCGATTTCACAAACATATATTATCGACGTGACCTCACTATTATTTCTTTCGTCACTCACAACGATTTAACGAGAACAGAAAATACAACAGGTAGCAACCTTTTGTAGCTAAATTGCTTTAGTTAGTTGAATTCGACCACCTACGGGAGGTAGCTAAAGTTCCAGAATTGATTTTGTGCAGAGTTAGTGTTTATTTGTTTAATTTGTTTTATAAATATTTTATAAATTTTATAAATTAATATAATTAATAACCATTGCTTTCTTTTATTGCACTTATTATTGCAGTTTCTTAAAGACAACATCAACATAACACTTTGCTTCCGATAATTTTCAACCATATAGGCTTAAATTAGTCTCGTTATCAAAGACGTTTCAAAACAAATAATCCTCCTTCATCTGTTATTACTTCTATGTACACAGTTTACTCAAAGCCGAATGCGTTTCCTTAAATTCTATTTTTACGCCTTATGATGACGTCACTTTTTATTTTTTTCAAAGGTAATCTCTCACGTATTTTATACAGGTATAGCAATAACAAGACTAATTATTACACTGTTGTTTTCTGCAGCTATTTTTCAACGAGAATGATCTTTATTTGCACAAACTTTACTCTCAAAGATATAATGAAGCATGGTATTCTCCTACTTTTCGAATAATCATATAGCTACTAGATTCCTTTATAGCTAAACATTGTTTTGGGCAAAGTGCAAAAATAAATTGTTTATAATCTGGGGAATGGTAAAAAATGGTAAATATTATGTTTTCATACTTAGCCGTATTTTTTCTGATGACTAAAAAACATTTGTTCTAAGTTTGATAAAACCGCGGTGTCTTTACAACTAACAAGTGTTGATATACAAATGCTTCAAGACTTGATAAAACACGCTTAAGAGTTAAAAGGTTCGTGTCCAAACAAATTGCAAGTGTACTCTGTTAAGCTTAACAAAGAAAAATGCACCAAGAAAATAAACGTCTATGTTGACGAAAGTTCTTATGTTGTAAGCAGTTGCTTAATCTTTTGTAATTGACAAAATTTATGCTACAAAGTTCAGCTGAACTCTGTTTAGAGAAAAATAAACAAAATAAACAAAATTATATTCGGCGTAATTGGCAAGTAACTACAGTCGACGTTATTATTAAAGTTCGAGAAATACCCGTACTTGTTTACGAAAGTTTACGTTCTTGATTAGATCGTTTATAGCTGAAAACAGAAGAAAGACAGAATATATGGATAATAGCTAGTATGTATTCCTTACTAAAAGAAAAAGTAACATTTTAAATTTCTGTGCTTTAAAGAGAATTATTCAATTCATTCTCTCCAAAGAAGCTTAAAATATGAATCGAATGTTTTTGTTCGAAAAATAAGGGAAAAGTTTGAGATAACGTGATGAGCTAGAGGGACCGGAAAAATCATTCGACAAAGCGAAGGCTTGAGATAACGGTGTTCGAGGTATAGAACGTAATTTTGCCCACATACAAGAGATTGCAATGACTGAAGGGACCGGAAAAAAGTTCGAGACAGCGAAAGTTCGAGATAACGGGTATTCGAGATATCGAACGTCGACTGTAAAAAAGTGGTTTCTAGCAATAACTTTAAAATACTGATGTGGTAACAAGCAATGACTTTTAGTTACGTTTTAGTATCATTAAGATTAAATATGTCTGGCTAATTATTTTTCGTGTGTACTTGTTAATATTAACCATGTAGTTAATAACCTGTAATTTAGAAAAAGCAAAATATAATTTTTATATAATTTCACTGCATCAACAGGAAATAAAAATGGTGATGACTCCAATAATTAGGGAAGCTTTAAGAGAAGTTAGTCATGCAAAAATTGTCAACATTTATAATCGATGTTTTAGCTGTTTTTTTTACCTAAAACTACGCTAGAAACAGTAGCAAAAAACATATTATTGAATATATTATTTATATTACCTACTATGTGAAACCAAGACAACATTGATTTGAACATTTTTAAAACTAAAAGTGAAAAAATTTTTCAAGTTGTGATATTTTACTGCTTTTCTTGGGTTGAGTGGG
The DNA here is from genome assembly GCA_030067915.1 of Hydractinia echinata. Taxonomy (NCBI): domain Eukaryota; kingdom Metazoa; phylum Cnidaria; class Hydrozoa; order Anthoathecata; family Hydractiniidae; genus Hydractinia; species Hydractinia echinata. The sequence continues at coordinate 220,635 of JASGCC010000073.1, read as the reverse complement.
GGCGTTTATATAAGAGGGAGCTCATTTAGGGGGGCGTTTATCCAGAGGCGTTTATTTTTAACTTTTAGGATATTTTTTATTTATTTAATCCTTATTAAATATTGATTTTACAACGCCCAATTTTAACAGAAAAAAATTACAGAATAGAAAAGTGAAAATAAAAAACAAGCGGTTTGTTTAAACAATGTTTCTAAGACTTATTCCTCTTTCTGTGTACCAATACATTGCCAAATTATAACTTATTGAAAATCCATTTCTAGACACTGAACTAGCTGATAAAACATAAGATTAAATTGTTAAGGTTCTTGTGCTTTTGTATTTATAATTATATTCCAAAGTCTTTAAAAATCAAATAAAGCTGTGATAAACTGGTTTATAGAGAAATGGTTACATCGATCTTGTTTCAGGTCATTTAATATCAGAAAGAGAAAAAAAGCCTGGAAACGAATTTACATGTATCCAAGCAGAATTGAAACTACTGCTTTACGTAGTTTTGGGTTATGACTAAAACTGATATGCGTTGCAGCTACGATTAAAGATAAAGATAAAGATAAAGATAAAAATCTTGATTTTTAATGGCTACTTTTCAGATACGAAACCATTAAAAGTCTTTGATGGTTCATTCTGGTGAAAGTTTTTGACCGTATCTTTTAGCAGAACACTTCACATGTTTTTTCTTCTTAAAAAACGTGTAATGTAACATTGCTCTCAATTAAAATTTGTAAATCAATCAATCAATCCTGCTACTAATTGGGTGTCCAAAACATTGTTTCCATGGAAACGCTCGTGGTAACAAAAGATGCGAAAATTACAACCTCGTCTTATTTTAATGGAGATCATTGTTTTGTGGTTGCGGGTTAATTTTCATTAAATTAACATTGCCACGTTTGTTGATTTATCCTTGCAACATGGAACCACTATGCAACATTGTTGTCCCTAATCTGATGTAGGTACAAGTGTGAAGGTATTAAATTATATACCTGTTGCGATGGTTAATTTGAAGTGAGCTGTGATTCAACATGTCAGAACTGGTTAACTAAACAGTGTGTTACTAAAATATTTTAGACCAAATTGTTTTCTTAGATCGCCAAATATTTTTGTCATATGAATATATAGTATAGCATACTATTTCCACCTTCAAGAAGATTTTTTCTGCGCATGCGCTTCAGTTGTACCACGTGATTGGAGAATTTTATTTCGTTTTCGAGAAAAAGTGGCATCAAGTTCCACTTTTTCTCTTTGTTCTGTGCAACAGGTAGAAGAAAAATTAAACAACCAGTTTATTTGATTTTGTGAGAATTGCAACACAATATTTTAATTTCAATTCTGGGAGAAATTTTCTTATCGTTGAAGGCAGTCTTATGCGTATTATGTTTCCAGTAAGACACTGAGCTAAACTTAAGCCCTATAAAAATTCTTAATAAACTTCTTCAAACGTGTGCTAGCTCTTGTTGTTGTACAGTTTTTTATTATCAACACATTTTTTTGGGCCGTTTATTACTGTATGAAACTTACATGACTTTTAGAACAAGCAAAGTGTCGAAAACTATAGTTGTTTCCTCGATCCTTATTTGTTGTTTGTCCTTTTTTCTGTTTTTGCTCACAAATTGCTTCGTTTTGTCAAGAATTTGGAGCCTCGTGTTTCTGATAACACGTTGCTTCCAAAAAACGTATATCGCTTTTTTTTGTATATTGAACACATAAACACAATACTGGTAATCGCACTTAAGTGACATTTCTACAAAAGAATGTTAATAATATATATAGTTTGCTGATAAAACCTTTGAAAATTTGTTGGTTACAGTAACTATTTTGGCAATTCTTTATTTTCAGTGTGATTAAAACCGCAAATTCCTAAAAACCCTTGAGTATTTCTAAATAATACGTGTTTTGTTGACTAAAATGATAAACTCATTCATACTGGCTGTTAAAATAATTTTATGTTAATCGCAACGTTTTATCTTTAATTAAAAACAATATATAACAAGAATCAAGGGTTAGCACCTACTCCCTTTATCTGACTTCTTTCATAGCACGTGTAACTCTTACATAACGAAACATAGTATATGTAAGCTCACAATGCAAATTTCACGCTGCTTGACATGTCCTCACTCAGAAAATCTATTTTGTAAGCATAAATTATTAACAAATTATCAACGAATTTGAAAAGGAAAAGTAAGAATTCCATCAATATAACAATGACCTTTTCAGTAATATTTTCAGTTTTATAACATTTATAAATTGATAAAATTTTCTTTCACCAGCCAAGAGAAGTGCTGGAATGTGAAACAGTTTTTTAGCGTTTTAATTATTGCTTGATGTCTTTTCAAGAAATGCACCTAAGAAATCAAAAGTTTGTCTTTTCTTGAGAGGAAAAGAAGAAAACAATATCTGACCTCAATTAAGTTACAGCTCATTTGACCATGGCCACAAAAAGACAATGCTTAAAGATAAAATTCCTTGAACCCTCTTCAGTATCGAAATAATTCTATGTAGTCGTGTGGAAATTCGTAATACTACCCTCTTAGATGCTTCAGAACTATTATATCTAAAAAATTTGAACCTGTAATTGCAAAAGTCTCGCGTTTTTTAAACAAACCCTATCTTTCTTGTAAAGAAAACACAAAATCAACTTATATACCTTCATGAATTTTACTTGATTATATCTTCTGTATTTGTCTTTCTTTTCTTACAGTTTGTTCTCCGCGTCTGAGTTCTTTATCAATTTGCTGTGAGCTTTTTATCTGACAGTTAATTTTTGTCATCTTTTGTTTATATTAAGATATACTGTCGTTTCTTTTAAAGTCAACAAGATTATACTGCAAGCTGTTTTTTCTGTTTAGTAAATTAACTGAGAAAATCAAATTGTGACGACCAAAATCCCAGATGATCACCATTCATAGAAAATACTTCTCTGAGACATGAATAAAAAAATAAAATGATAAGATGTTATCGTGTAACAATTTTAATGACAAAAAAACTAATTTAAAATAGTTGAACACATGAGAGCTGTGTCGAATGGAAAGAAAATTCCTCAGTATACGAGAAATTACCATCTCGTCCCTAGAGCTCTTTGAGGTAAACGTTTATCTCAAAGAGGTCTGGGGACGAGAATCAGAAACTACGGTATACGAGGAAAGTTTTCTGGCTGAGATGTCGGTTTGTTAACAATTTACTAAGAAAAAAACATTCCTTCCTCCTTCCCTTGTTGGATTCTAGTTATGGGTTGAGCGGGAGGACACTTCTCGATGGACAAGATTAATTAATAAACAATAGATTTTCACCACATGACATTTCCCCCTACACCACATGAACAGAATGTGTAAAAGGGTATCTTCCTTAAGCATTTTTCTGTCAACCAAAGAAATATCTTCCCTGTTCATCCGTAGATCTATTTTTTGATTTAAGTGTTCTAAAGTGAAGTATGTGGAAAATTGAGTTTCCTAGTAATTTGTTTCTTTTTCTAGTTTTGCATAAAATTACGGATTACGATTTTTGTGGCCATGAGAAAAAAAGTATTTGGACGAATCTTTAAAAATTTTAAAGCTGAAAAATTCTTCGTGTACCACTTAAAGATAAAATTTCTAACAACAAATTTTGCTTTTACATACATTTTTTATTCATTTTTGTGGTCACTGGCAAAAGTAGATTGTTATGTCTTTTTAAGAGCCTCCTTAGTTGATATCAAACGTGACTTCTCATGCGTTACAACTTGCAACTAAACTCTGTTTATTGTACACACATTACAACGTAAGAGATCTCTTCTTTACAATGTAGCTACTTGGCTTTCTTAAAACAACAATGTCTTTGATTTAGCTACTTGTGACGCATTCCTCGCTTCTTCCTGGAGTGTCTGACAAGTAGTTAAGTATGGGCATAATAAAGAATAACCAATCAGGATGCAAGCACGCAATTTAGTGGATAAATCTGGACTGGACGAGCATGCATATAAAGATTTTTAAACAATGTTTTGTTAGGAAAATACTGCGCATTAAGCTGTGTGAAACTCACTATTCTTATTTTTGCTGTTGTTGTTGTTGTTGTTGACGATGTTGCTATTGTCCAACCCCACCTTGTTTTCTTAATCTTTTATTTTTGACGGGATTAAAAACATTGTTGAAAGACCTTCTTTGTCTACCTATCAAATATCGTAAAACGTTAAAATAAATTCAGACTATTATTTTTTTGTTCGTTATAACGTTCCCTATTATTTAAACTTTATCGATATTGAAAAAAGGATTTGCACTGATGCACAATAGCAAATATATTTTTCAAACTAAGTTTTAATTACAATTTTTCCTTAATATTTCTCTATTTAACTTCAAAAACTGGTATCATTTAAACAGATTTTTAGTTCCTTAAAATCATTTTTTTTAAATATTTTGTGAAAAGCACATTAAACAATATATGAAATATTTTGACGTCACTGTCGAGGAAAGTATACTATGTGCTTACATAAACGTTCTCAAAAGCATTGCGTTCAGATTTCACCGGACATGACAGAATTAAAACCATTTCCTTTTAACCTTATAACAAGCTTAAGAACGTGGTTGTGTCTTCTGTCTTCTGACCAGATTACACCCCCATAAACTGCAGCATAATTACCTGACATATTTACTGGTAATTAGTGTTTTCAGGTACACTAATGATCTGTTGCACCCGTGTTTTTTCAAGGAATATTTGTGGAAACGGATGTGTTTAAAATTCCGAAAAAAAAGCGGGGGAATTAAAGAAAGAAAAGTAATGTTAAGAAAAGTAAAAAGCAAATGCGTGGTTCTAAAAACTGCGTGGTATAAACGCCTGCGTAGCAAGAAACATTGCGCCTTTGGGTTCAGCAGACCGATTGCGATAGAAATAAATACTTATACCTATTTGGTCCAAGGATTTGGGCGGATTTCGCCCCAATCCCTATCGGGTCTTCTTAAAAACTCTTTTCTGCTATGTCCTATATTTATTTAGTTTTTATATTTACTTATTTGACATCTGCATAGCAAATGTTAGGTCTTATACCTCTCAGAGCCTTAGATATTGGCCATCACTCGAAATTATCCCTTTATTGGAAAAATATAATAACTTTTGATAGGGTTATTCTTAAAACTCACAACGCAACTTTATTTCACCAAGGGAAATTATTCTATAATGTTTAGGCACGTGATAAAACCCGATTACTTGATTTTATTGGACAAATTTCAAGCTTCTAATGACGTCACATAAAATGTGCTGTTTTTAGTTTAGTACAGCCCCTGGTCACAGTATGTTCAAGGTACCCGGACCGAATAGGGTTAACGATGTAAAAGCTAAAAAAATAAAGTGAAAAAATTTCATGAAAAATATTTAGTAGGTTTCTTGTCCACATATAACTTAAAAAAACAGCAAAAGAACAAATCTACCAAAAGAAATTGTCTTGTACAATTAATGTATTTATTATATTATTATATACTATTTGCGATTGAAAGTAAAGTCAACATTAAATAGATAAATACCTCTACTGAAGACAAGCCAAACTTTGAAAGTCGCATTTTAAACCTCTTCCACAGGCAATATTTCTTTTTAGGTCATATATCTACTACTCACGTTATATTCTTGACTCTTTTATTTAAAAGTTGTCTAAACTCTTTATGAAATAAAAATCTAATGTCCAATCTTTAACGTATTTCCTTTTGTTGATGTTTTTGTTGTTTAGGTAACAATGCTTATTTTCATCGTTCACCTAGTTTACTTTGGCACGTGCAACAGCTCTTTGATATTTTTGGTCCTTGAAGTTTTTAATTTAAAATGTTTACGTAACGATTTATAAGTCTTGTCAAAACATAACACCGTTTGTCATACTCTAAGTTTTATATTACACAGCGAATTTTATCCATGCTCATGTGATATGAATACGAGACAAAACAAATATAATGTTTTTTTTCTGCTTCAGATCAGGTGTTAAGAGACGTCATTTGTTTATAGTGACGTTTATTTCGACGTGGGAAACGGTGTGATGTTGTTAGATTTTTTATATCAATATTTCCGTCACTTATGTGATAGAAATGAGCAAAAGTAAATTGACGAAGTAATATTGGCGAACATTATTTCCATTGTTGCAATTCGATCTGACGGGTTTTATGGAACAAATTGTTTGCGTTGTTCACAGCGCACACGCGTGGTTCCAAAAGACTGTCAACGTTAACCAAGTGTCCGTTACATAAATATTTTTTCTATGAGAGTGACTGTTATTTGGCTCATTGTAATTTGAGAATTTTAATCAAGTGTCCGTTCTTATTTGAGGTCCCGTTATATAGGACACATTATGGCGAGAACTGACAGTGTCTCTCACAGAAACTGTGTCTCTAAAAAGAAAACCTCAGAATTTAGCTTCAGTTTGTTCTTTTTTTAGGAAGCCTCTCCAGTAAACGTTTATGGTTTGAGCATATAGAACGTCGACACGGTAGAAGCCGCAATATATATATGCTCAATTTCTCTTAACCCTATTCGGTCCGGGGGGGGGCGGATTCCGCCCCCCCTGACGGTTTTTTATAAATAACTCCTTATTGCTATGTTATATGGCTATGAAACTTATTGACTTTCAATATTTATCTATTAGACACCTGCATGCCAAATTTTTAGGTCCCATACCTTTCAGAGGCTTTGATATTGGCCATTACTCGAAACTACCCCTAAAAATCTCTATGAAATCCTTATAATGGGTAAAATTTAATAACTCCTGTTAGGATTATCCTTAGAACTTGAAACTTGCAACACAACTTTGTTTTATTGAGAAGAATCATTTTGCATAATTTGGACACGTGATTAATCCGATTTCCCGATTTTGTCGGATTTTACCCGAAAATCGGAAAAAACCGGATTTTCGGGCAACTTTTGGCAATTTTTTATGCGATACACGTAAAAACCGGAAAATATGTTAAATAACTTTTATTTAGCTTTCAGAAACTTCAAACAGAATGCAAAAATTCGATCTGGAACAAAAGTAATTAAATTTTAAGCAGATAGTGTCATTTTTAACAAATTTGAAGCTTCTGATGACGTCACAGAAAATGTGCTGACGCAAGCAAAAATTTATTGCTGCCATTTTGTTCCTTTTATGACGTACTATAAGTGTGCCAAGTTTGATTCAATTTGCACAACCCTATGAAAAGTTATTGAGGGGGGGCGGATTCCGCCCCCCCCCGGTCATAATATGTTCGAAAAACCCCGGACCGAATAGGGTTAAATTAAAGTTTGTAGTGTATTCAATATTTTTATTGATTGTACACAATCGTCCGCCTGTCAAAAATAGAAAACGTTGCGAGCAGAAAAAAATTCTAATACACATGCCCGCAGTTGCGGACAATAACGCTTTAATGAAAAGTGGCTTTTATGTATTTTTTTCTTAAAGTTCTCAAACTGAGGTTCGTTGTTGCTGATGCAGCTTAATATTTGTGTTCATGAACAATCAAATCAATATTAATATTACTTCGCAGTTATTGTACGCGAGAAAAGAAACAACCGCAAGCAAAAATTATCAGAGAGAAGTGCAAGAATTCACATCCTGTCTTATTTTGAAAAAATGATTTTAGGATGAATTCTTTTCTTACAAAATCTGAGCATTGTTGTCTTAACTCTATGTTATACTGTGGCGGAGATGCTGGTAAATTCCACCACCAATTACAACAATTCCCAAAATTAAACACCCATAGTTTTCCCCAGTTCTAACATATAAATATAAATGATCTTCTGGAATTTTCATATACTTTTTACTTTTCTGTGAACTAGGAGAGTTAGTAAGCCGACTAAAACAGAACGGCAACACATTAGATCAGGACGTTGGAAGGTTGGATGATGCAATATTTTTCGTAATTCTAGAATTACTGATGACGTGCAAAATTGATGCCGACATCAGCAAGAGACAAAATTGATGCTGGCATCAGCAAAAGATAACTATATTATTTATTTGGGAGTAACCTCGCAGGAAGGAAACATCTTTTGTTTTTTTGAAATGCTGTTAAGTCTTATAAAGAGATCTTAGAACAAGATACAATCATCAGATGATCAAATTTCTTGTGCTTTTTAACGACATCAAAATATATTACACCTACAGAATATAAGAACAAAAACCATTCTCGTCAAGAAACTGTTGTTCCACTTTTCAAAGTGACTTGTGTGAAAATAAAAGCAATAATAACGCCTTTAAATGTCTCAAATAAATAATCTAAATTTCCCATACATACTTGGCTAAGGAAAAAAATTGACAAACTTTAAAATGGAGGTAAAAATTGAAACAAATCATTAAGGAAATGGAGAGAAAGCAAAATTATTGGTGTTAACAAAGTTTTTTCTGGCCAGTACGAAATTTTTGGCTGTGGCCGGTTGCTAGTATATCGGTTTTGTGTAAGTATCAGTGCTGATAGCTTCTTCTTATGCTTCAGTACTGATTGTCGTGTCCGTTAAGACAGCCGCAAATAGTCCAACTTTCCAACATAAAAATGATGTATGATCGTTTGTGGTCACCGTTACTAAAACCAAGAACTTAAATAAGAACATCCGTTGTGTAACCCTTAAATCACACGTGATTAGACTTCTGACGTCGGCAGTGACGTGTTTGAAATGAATAGACTAAACACAACATTTCTTTTCACATAAAGGGTACAAACAATGGATACAAACAATGGATGTTGTTTTTGTGACTATAGTTATTAAACATCCATCATGTTTCTAATGTCCATAAGATGACCGGTAGGTTTCTTAAATCATGTTTTAACGTTCGGAAAAATATATAACTCTATTGCGTCAAAGATGCGAACTGTCTGTTGAAGCAAGAAAACGTTCTTCGCCAATCAGAATCGGGAAAAAATTAATCCACTTCAGTGGATACTCACTTAACAGAAAAAATGTCTGTTTCGTAGTAAGAATAATTACGTTTTTTCTTTGTAAAAAGAAATTGAAAAAAATAATCTAATTACAAAATTATTCTTCGCTGACATAACAATTTCAATGAAAAGCTGCGTGGATTACTTGGTTCCATACCTTTCGTTAATCGCCTCCATCATCTTATTATATGATTTTAAAGTACATTGGAATATATTTTCAATGATTTTAGGCAGTGTTATTTTTATTTGTGTTTCACTATCGGAGTAAAAAAGACAAAAAAAATTTGATAAGTCGAACTTTTTCTCATTTTTGCCAAAATTTGATTTATCGAATGCGCCGATAACTCCAAAACATTCGATAACTTAAAATATTTTCTTGGTCTCTTGAAGCTTATGTATACTGTAAAATAAAAATTGTTTTTGTCAAGAATTCAGAATCCTTTAAAAAATCCCAAATTTGTATTCTTCTTAAAAATTTTGACGGATCTATGCTGTAATTTTATCTATTTAAGTTCCTATTCTATCGTAAAATATCTTCCGATTTTTTATCAAAAATCTTGATAGGTCGAAAAAACGTAAACATTGAGTAGCAGAAAGTTTATAAAAGCAACCAAAACCAAACTAAAGGGCTGATTCTACGGATAATAGTTTGATCAAAAAAATTCTACACTAGAAAAAATTATGCTAGAAAATTATTCGAATAGCAAATTCTACAAAAAGCGCGCTCTTTAAGTTAAATTTCAGTAGATGAAAACTTATTCTCCTTTTTCTATCGTTGTGGAAAAGAAAATGCAGCGAAGGAATCAGAGATTCTATAAATGTCTATTACCTACTGCTGGCTATTTTCTTCCCGCTTTTTCAATGAAATTAACAAATTGATTATTTCGTCACAGTTGAACGAAATAAACAAAAAACTTTTTGACAAGAATAGCAATAAATTTTACGGTTCATTTTTTGTATTTATAAACGTTCTACTCAAGTTATTTTACTTTCTAAGGTTGCTGAGTACACATTTCGCAATATGCAGCGGACGCCATTTTTTAAGATTTGTTTTTACACTATTGTTCTATCAGCAATTTCTATACCACCATTTGATTGGACAAAAATATTTTCTTTTCTCGATTTCGAATACGAGTTTAAGGATACGGTAGCCCCTTAGAGTTTATTTTTTTTTTTCACGGATGTAACTTCTATGCTAAGTTTCCAGTAAGTTTTAGAAAAAATATAATATAAAAGTGTTATTTTGGTGGGATAAAACAGGAAAATGTATTTCTTTATAACATTATATTTGATCTTGCCCCGAATATGAGTCACAAATTTAATTTTATTTTAAACACTCACACTCTGTATTAAAATTAAAGACTTTAAAGCATTAGAAATATAATTCACCATGCACACTATTATTAGCAAGCTATAAATTATTCTGCATTTTTTTAAATACTGCGAAGTTATACTGTTATACTTTTTCTTTTACATGCTGCTTTTTTAATATTTATTTTTCTATTATCGTGCTTATTTGTACGTTTAGAAGCCATGTTTCACATTTATCAATACAAATTTTTAACTTACTTTAATTTCATACCGAAAATGTTTCGACTCATGACTCATTAATTATTAACAAGGTTAAAATTCCAATGCTACTCTTCTGCACAGGTACCAAAAGAAATGTTTAAGCCGAAACAAGAAATTCGGCTGATACATTGCCTGTTTGCGTTGGTAACTCCCCTCCATTTCATTGAAAACTAGCGAAACAATTTTTTTTGAAACAGTTACACGTCTGGCTACAAATTCTTTTTTTTTTTATTTCGAAATTTGAATAACTATTGAGTTATCGACGAATGATTCATAAAAGGAGGTAAATTCGTGGATTTATGTAGTATTTTTAATAATTTTTTAATAATTTTTTTGAAAAGATGTAGTAAGATATTGTAGAGCTGAATAAGAGCAATACAACGAGGTATTTTTAAACGAAAAAGAAATTGATGGAGGGGAGTTACCAAAGCTTTACCAAGGGAGGGCGTTTTTTTGTTTGGACTTTTTTTTCTCCATTCCACTTTTTTTTCACGAATTTATTTTCTTATATACTCGTAGGGAATTTATCAAAATTTTATAATATATAAAAATGTTTTTAAAAAAGTTAAGGAGATATTTTGAATATACTGAACATGTGTCAAAAGGGTCTACCGTATCCTTTATTTCCACTCACTTTCGGGCAAGAAAAAAAATTTCAAGATGAAAAAATTGAAAATTACTAAAACGCGTGCTCAGAAAGTTTTCTGTTCGAACAATTCTGCGTGGAATCAGGTCTTTAGACTCGACACCGTAAGAATCTTCAAAGAAAATTTGCTAAAGATTTTGCGAAGATAATAAGTTAAAAAACACTTAGATTGGTTTTACTATTTAAAATTCAGCATTTAACAATTTATTGGTACTGAAAGTAAATTCACTGAAATCTGAAGAAGTAAAAGGTTTTGAAACGCACAGGGTGCTGTATGCAAACTATAAATGAGAGTCTCATTTTTAAAAATTCGTAAAGTACGCACGTGCATGGGGACAGAAAAAGCAGGGCCACACAACCTTACCTTGTGGATTTTTGAAGAATATAAAACATAAAATCACCGAAATCACTTTTTCTTAGCTATTCTCTTCTCAAATTGCAGAAAGTTCAATGTTTATTTGTTTCAGTAGCTTTTTGTGATGACGACATTATGTTGTTTACCTCACGCATTTCCATTATGATGTCGCACTGGAACTCGTATATATGTTAACCTGAGGTAAATTCAGCATAGACATATACCTCGCAAAAAATAGAGAAGAAAACATTACTTGTTTGTTGATGGCTCTCTTTCTTTACATCTGCTGTGCCAACGTTTTAAAAGTGAGAAATAATTTAAATATATGGGAAGATTTAATGTCACGCAAGATTGCTCAAAATCGTGCATAAACATCCCGAGATGCAAAGCACATGAACCACTTAGAATAGACGTGCAAAGACTGTTGCAATTAAGGCTTGCCGCCCAATAGAAAAGTCATGGGTGTCGATTGACAGTTGCACCACAAAATATTTCAATATTTCAAAAATGTTAGTTGTCAAATAAGTCAATTTCATTAGTGTTCTATCATCAGCTCTAATTAATTATTAATTAATTATTTTTAGGTTGGTGTAGCACGCACCTTTTATTTCTTACCCATGCAGACACTATGTTAAAAGGAAAAAAATTGAACAAAACTTAAAAAAAACTCTACCTGGACTAAAAGAACCGCAAATCAGCTAATCGCTTGCGGTTATATGTTCTTTGCTTTTTATCAGAAAAAATGTAATAATTAATATCTACATAACTGGCCATTGACGCAGAAGGAAGTATCAAAGGGCCAAATGAAGAAGTAACCCCTTTAACTGCAATAATTCACCGGAATGGAGAAATTAAAGGTTAATTAACTGATTAACAATTGCAGTGTCACGTAAAATGTAAAGTTTTGTAGTTGCAAAAAAATAGCAATCAAATTTGGAAAGAAATTTACATTATCTCCTACTTTTATTTTTTTTATTAATATTATTTTTCCAATTCACTTTATTTTTATTTCATGTTATTATTTTTTTAGCACTTTTGAAATGTTAGTAACAAACTATTTTACCCCTTTAGAAGTCAGAAAAAAAGAGTTACTTTTAATTTTCTTTCAAAAGCCAGCGAGAAAAACTGTTTTGACTTAGATGTTGCAGATCAAAAGAAAAGTAGACAAAAAACAATACCTAATGCAAACACCACTTCTATGAATCTTAAAAAATAATAGTTCCTTTCTCTGACTTGTAAGGCAAATTTCTTCAGCTAATAAAACACCTACCCTTTTAGTGAAGATTGTATCCTGCAATGGCAATGTTATATTTGCCTTTGTTAAGTTTGTCGATTTCCATCCTAACTTCTTCTTTTTTGTGTTATACAGAGTCAATGGCATTATCAAGTTCCAAGTCTCTTATAGTGTTACAGTAAAGCAGTCCATTTATTGACTATGAAAATGTGTCTCTTAAGCACTTAGTAAAAAAGTGTCAATTTATATAATTCATTTGTAATGAGTGAATCTTGTAATAGGTATAATTTGTGGCCTACGTTAATAATCTTCTCATTATAATAATTCAAATAAAGTCATCAGGGCAGCGGTGCCCAGTTTTTACGATTGACGCAATTTGTAAGCATGCTAGATAGTTAATTGCTCTCATTTTAATTGTTGAAATCGAGTATATCACCTATATGTTTCTGAACATTGCTTTTTAGGTTCACAAAAAAAAAAAAATGTTTATAACATGATTAATTTGAGCTCCATGCTTTCAGTTTTCATTTCTAAATTTATTTATTGAAGTTTATGGTAAAATCCAAGCTAAAGACAGGAACAGTTATCCTTAGCCTGGATGTATGCTCATAGCTGTGCTTGGAAAAAGATTGACTACACGAGGAAATCTAATAGTGTCGAAAGTATTCCTTAACAGAAGGAAAATTAACAGTTTAAAAATGATTTCTCCTTCACATTAGCAAACATTACGATATAGCTATGACCATACATGTTTGTAACAGCTACACTCCTGTACAAATTATTACTTAAAAATTTTAAAGATCCTCACGCAATCAATCATGCTCTTGCTTTCTTAGCCACAAAATTCGTAGGTGGTCTTCCTAGATTTTCTGGTCCCTCAACACAAGAATATTGTGACACAGCAAGTGAATAGTAAAGGTCGTTTACTTTCCTATATTTTGCTGTCAATCGCCTGCGAATTATTATTGCCTAGTTATGCTGTTTGGAAATTTCGAGAGCTATTTTCCTACAAACTGAACTGGATAATAATGGAATTGTAAAGTATAGCTAAAAGTATGTCCCTGTCAACGATTGTTCTTCTGTATTCTTTTAATCATTCAAAATTGATCAGCTGTTAACTCGCTGTCAAGAAGCTGTACCCTAATTATTGCTAATTTAGACTGAAGTAACACAAAAAAATGGAGTTTCTGTTGTTGTTGTGATTGCTAGTGTTATCATCCCCTCTTATTTTATTATCTGATAATCGAAACTTACTTTCTGGAACAGTGATGTGGAAAATTGTGGCGCAGAAACCGTATTTGATAAAATGCCGGTGAATTTTGGATCATTGAAAATCTTTTGACAAATCTATGCTTAAAAGGATTAGGAGAAGTTAAGGTGGATGTCCCATGATTACTACTACCTAATAAATTCGTTGAATGCCTTTTTATTTTCATCTAGTACAACGTGGTAAAAATACTTTATAATTGAAACATTTTACGATACCTTGCCATGCATTCGCTTCTGATTATACAAAATATATGAACAAGGTAGAACGGCAAAAGGGGCGTTTTTATAAGTATTGTTTTACAACTAAAATGATGGTAGAGCATTTTAATATTGTTCAGGCTGGGGTATAGCAGGCAAGATGAGTAAAAAATTCCCTGTTGGTATAACTTTATTTGTGTTGTGGTGTTAATAAATCTTGGTAAGCGTAATTTAAAAATCAGGAATAAATTATGACTCCCGCAGTTATTTTTGCTGACGTCAGCATTTTCATATGAATATCTGCACCAGATCAATAGTTTGGCTTTTCCTTTACAACTAAATTAATTTACATTTGTTGAGTACTATAAATACACAAAAAGTACGAAATATATAACTATCGTACCCATTCTATAAAATGTGCTACTTTTCATGTACTGAACTGAGTCTAAAAAAGGTTAAAATAACGAAACAAATAAGAATTAACCTTATAAATGCGCTAGCCTGTGCTAAGTTTTAACATATGGGCTTGATTAATAAAAAAATCAAATTGCAGATAGCAAGAGTAAAATTTTTTATTTTTTAATTCTTTAATTTTTCGCTGACGTCCGCAATTGACCAAACATTAAATGAGGCTGCTATCCTCGTTAGTTTGGGATAGGTGTTATGTCGGTCAAGTAACTTTGACTTAGTTCGGAAACTGCAGTGGTATGTTTACCCTCCCTCGCCAACCACCTTTTGACCGCGAGTCACTCAGACTCGGAATTGAATAAGGTTAAGTTTTGATCAAACTAAACAAAATAAAATGCGATTTTTATCTAAAAAAGGTTTGGTTTTTTAAACTTGCCTTTTTGTTAACTTTTTTGTGGAACCTAGAAAGCAATTGCTTAACTCCAAAATAAATTCTTGAATAAATAATGATGTCAGGCCCAAAATATTCCTGTTATGTTCTTTTTTATCATTTGACCATCATCCATTGATTTCTTGACCAGTGTCCCAACGGTCACACACTTTTTTAATCCTAGAAAGTTAAAATTACAAGTAAAACAAGAAAATGTCAGACGCATAAAATATTTTGGTTTATAAAAGTTAACGTTTATTATTGTATATTATCTGAAAACGTTCTGACTGTTCAGAACCTGTTCACTATTTAGTAGTCGACAAACATTTGAAAATCTTCTGCTAACCAATATAACAATTGACCAAATGAGACATGCGTAATAGCGTATACATCATTCATTGTATTTGGGAAGTCTAAATCTAAGAAGGAAATGATATATATACATAGTTTATAATTGTAGGGATTGTATTAGTATGTTGACGAAATAAAAGATGGTCACAATAGTTAAAAAAAATAAAATAAAAATTCTTCGATTATAACTATCAACAGCAATCTCAAATGAGGGTACAGGTCTTTTCTAAGAACTACTTTTTTTGTCAAACATCTTTGAACGACATGAACTCGAAATTAGTTTCACATACTCGCGAATACCCAGATTGAATAAAAACGTTTGTTTTGGTCAATGACGGTTAAAATTTTTTTTGCCGTGCGTCCATGACGATGCAGATGAATAGGACGCAAAAGAGTTTCAGTACTATTGTAATCGTCAGCACTATCTCCTATGCTTTATGACCTTTTCCTCCAACTGTCCTATAAAAATGTCAAGACTGTCAACATACTGACGTAATAGCATTATAACGGAAAATGTTTACAGATCTGTTTGTCTCAAAAGTAATTGGTTTTCTAAAGACTTCTGCAAACATTAAAGCCTCTTTTTTAATCGTACATGCAGCACATAATTATTTTTTAAACTTCAAGAAATAAAAATATGAATTATAAGATTAATCGATGAAATAAAAACAAACAGAAGAACTATGCAACACGAGATGAAAACAATCTCATCATCAGTTTCTATTTTTGTTGATTTTGCCCAATTTTTCCTGGAAAATGTTCCCCTGTTTTGATGTTATTGTAGCCGGTGTAATAGGAAAACGAAGTCAAAAGATAAAATTAATTGAGTCAAATTTACTTTTCTGAACTTTATTTTGCCAACATATAAAGGATTATATTTTTATATCTAATTAATAACAGGAAATTTGACATTCTTGAGGATTTCGTCTCAGACGCTGATTTCAAAAATAATACAAGTACAACAAAATCATACAATAGCAGTGCAACAATAAAACGATTGCTTTGATTGTGTGCACCATTTTTCTTTTTCTTTTTTAATTTTAGTTATTATTAGAACCATTTTAAAATGAGGCAGGCATGTGTATCTTACATACACAACCTGGTAATGATTGTTGACATTCTGCAACCACGCAATGTGTTTTGCAATAATCGTATTACAAAAATGCATTCGAACACATAGTGCATACTATCGTGTTCGAATTGTGTTGCACAACAGACGGAAGACAATCGTGTTTACAACAACTTTCTACGAGAGACGACAATAAATTTGAAGCGTGCACTAAAGGAATGAAGAAACGAACCTGCACCTTTACCATTAGCAATCAATTGCACAATTTTGAAGTCTGTACTCTTAAAAAATGGAGCTAGCTTAGAGAGTACAAAACATTGAACTGTAAGAAAAGATTGCGACGTACTTTTTTCAATTTAATTCCTGGTGGATAGTTTCCAAACAATTAAGAAAAAGAAACGGGCGACTATTTAATTTGTGTGTGAAAAGTTCAGGTGTTGTCGTGACACTATATGTCGCAAACGCCACTACATGTCGCAAACGCCACTACATGTCGCAACTTGCAACACTATATGTCGCAAACACCACTATATGTCGCAAAAAACGCCACTATATGTCGCAACACAATATGTCGTAAGAAAATACAAAATTGACACTATATGTCGCAAATCCATTTTTTCAAAAAGCTTACTTCCCGTACGAATATGATGTTGACACTTGGCAGGTATGTACAGGACATTATAAGGATTAAAAGTACGTGGCCTAAATTTGGTACTGAAACTTCTTCCACATTAATTGTCATTTGAACCCCTGCTTTATAGGTAAATTAAGATAAATACACAGAAAGGGCACATAGATTGAAAGACGAAAGTTTTAGTTGTTTTATTTGCATTTGCGTTTACCCCTTTTGTGCCTGATTTTAAATTTTTGTTATTAATTTTAGTATCAAAGGCTTTATTAACCCAGGTTTACGGGTGAAAAATAATACAATCAAAATTACCAAAAAATCTGACTTTTGAGTTAACATCTTATTATACATGTTCTGCTAAACAAAATATCAAACAAAAGACCTAAACATAACATAACATCTTCAAATGTTTAAAAGTATAGATTATTATTATTAAGACTATACACTTTTCGGCCACTTTATTAAAAGAATGGCAAACCAACCATACGTTAGTGCTTTTAACAAAAGCGTTGCTTGATCCCACGCCACAAGTCTACCTGATCTTGTCCTTGGTCTGTTTTGATCGCGTTTCAGGATATTTTGCAGCTCCCTTGCTATGCCAGTGCCTCTTCCGCCACTCATCTTAATTATGTCTTTTGCGGTTACAAACAGGTTTTCAGGTAAATTATCCTTTATTTCATGAAAGTAAATTTGACTATAGCACTGAGGGTCTTCTCTATCTTCATTTGCTGACAATTCGGACTGATCTTCGATTTATTTTGGTTTTTGACTTTCAATATCTATTTCTACATCTAAATTGTTTGCAATTAACTCTTTTGGAAAATTGTCGAAAATATATTCTTCATTTTCACTAACACCTCCATCTTCTTGTTGTTGTTCTTCTTCATTTTCACTAACATTTCCATCCTCTCTTTGTTCGTCTTCAGTTTCACTAACATTTCCATCTTCTCTTTGTTCGTCTTCAGTTTCACTAACACCTCTATCTTCTTCTTGTTCGTCTTCAGTTTCTTCTTGTTCTTGGTCAGTTTATTCTGTGTATCCTCCTTCTCTTTCAATCGTCATATCTACTTCATCTAAGCTAATGTAATGCTCGCCATTTCCTTCAGGGTAATAGCCTAAGGTTATAGTAGGGACATCTGTTGCGTCTTCTCGCGGTAAAATTATCCGATGGAATGCTGGGCCTTCAGAGGACACAATACGAATTCTAATAAAAAAGTACTCGCTTAAAGCTTGTAAGGTTAAGTGGTCACCATACGTTTTATCAATTTGCATCTTATTGAGGTAATCTTCATAGCTGACATATCGCGCAGTGTCGAATGAATGCGTAAAGTCATCACGGGGATTAAAAGGTGATTCAGGGAATTCAATCATGTAGTTAACTGCATATTGGCGAGCCTCATTCGCTGACACATCAGAGATACCGTGTCTACGCAACTGATTGGCATTAAATTGGCAATTGCCATCACCTGGCGGATCGTATACCATAATAAATCCCGAACGTTCATAAAAGTTCTGTAACTTTTCTTCATTTGTTAAAACTGAAAATAGATTCTCCATGCGCTTCGCTCCTTCTACTGCTTTTAATAAGGCATTATGTTTGAATATTTTTTTCGATTTTTTTCTAAAGAAACCGATTTACTCGTGATGTCAGAAACGGGTACCCAGTCCTCTTCAAAACTCTTTGTTTCCGGGTTTTTAAACCTAATTTTGCACTTTGATAGTAAAATATTTCTACTAGTAACTTTACCATTGACTGCAAATCTCCTCTTTCGTTTTTGCTTTCCTTTCTTTGCCTGTCTGAATGGATATTCCTGTCCTATACATAATGCGAGCCAAGTTTCTAACCAGTGTGTTTTTTCGCTAAAAAAACATTTGCGACATATAGTGTTAACTTTGACAAAAATTGCGACATATATAGTGTTAATTTTAATAAAAATTACTATCTTGCGACATATAGTGTCACGACAGGTGTGGTCAAATTATTGACATGTAAAAGGTTAATCTTTTATCAAAATACTGTTTTGGGTTTTCGGAAATTACATTTAGATGTCTTGTAAAGTGTAGAATGTTTCTATTATATTTTAATTTCTTAGCCAAATAAAGTTTATCTGAATAATATCTTGTCTGTTTGCTCAAAATGGCTGCTAAATCACTACTTTGTGATAGAAATGCACGAAATAGTGATGACCCGAATATGTACGACGGGCGAAATAGTGATGACCCGAATATGTACCACGGGCGAAATAGTGATGACCCGAATATGTACGACGGGTAAAGATCCTGGAATGTAATAACCCGCTGATTCTTTTACGTTCTAACGGTTAGCGTTACTAATAAGAGCGATATTTTTTCTTCCGAGATATGGCTTGGAGACCGCATCATGTTAAATATAAAAAAAAATACGAACGATGACCGAAATACGTACTAAGCTATGTGGTGACCGTCGTAGACGTGTCTCCGGACTAATGCTCTTATATCGTGTGCTCATTTATAAACTACCTAACGGAAACCATCCTATTTTTGAATTTATGATTTTTTTTGTAAATGTGCCAGATACTTTTACTTGCCAAACTGTTACGTGTAGTCGGAAAAAATAAAAATGTTAAGTTAATGATTAGATATGTCAGGCGTGTTTAAGATTTCCTGTACTAGAAGAAATATGTAACAAGATATGCTAATTAACTTTTATTTGGCTATCAGAAACTTCAAAATGTTGGAATTCGTTCGAGAAATAACGTAATTAAATTTTAGGCCAGAAACCCCCCGGTGTGCGATAAAGCCCCGACCGAAAAAGTTTTATCAGAAATGTGAATATGCAAAACAAGATTTTATTCGTAATTTTTATTTTTATACGTTTCGGTGTATAACAAACACCATGCTCGTTAGAAGACGAGATTTAAGTCTCTCACAAGATAGCCTTTATATACTCCTAAATTTTAAAAAATTATCCATTTTTAAAGAACCGCAAAAGGATACGAAATTTCTTTTATCCGTAGTTCTTTGCAGCCCTTCTCCGTCGCTAGAAATGTTATTGACATTATCGAAAGTCACTCCATAATTGGTAGAAAATAAGTGCTGAGGTAACAGCTGTTGGCTTTTTATGTCCGTATGTTTTTTAAATAAATTTTCCAAGTATCTCTCTGTTTTTAAGTAGACAAACAGTCTGTGCAGTGTACTCCGTACGAGACAAGAGATTTAAAGCTTTTTTTATATAAGAATACCATAATTCTAACCACGCTGGTCATTATTCATAATTCTCTATTGTTCTAAACAATAGGCCTACTGTTTTTCAACCTAAAATCCCAGTCTAATATTCTTATAAAGCATATTTTTATAGAAAAAGATTGTATCTTCTTAGAATTTAAACAGGTCTGCTTGTAATACTAAAGAATCAATATTTCGAAAATCTGCTAAATGCTATTATTCAAAACCATTTCGAGAAGATATGCAAAAAAAGATATGCAAGAAGCATAGGGAGACGAAAAACCGAGTTACTACAGTTACGAAACTTCAAGTTCTTATTCTTAATTCTTACAATTTCATGGACAGATATCAAACATTCTCAACAAACCTAAGGACACTGTTCTCAAATATTTATCCCTAAGTGGATCTCAAGATCATTTTTTGATCGACTTGTCGACTCACAAACCTATTTGTCCATCCCTTTTTTAAGAAAAGCATATAGTTGTTTTATTTACATGTTACTGCAATGCAACGTCTTTGTATCTATTCTACAGATGTCTTGCATTCTGACAGCTTATTACCTCAATAAATTTGTTCTCAATAAAATATAATTTTAGAAAATTGGAAGGGGGTAAAAAATTAACGTAGTGTTAATGTAGATTATTCTTTGTTAGGATTTTGTCAAGATGTTTTGCTCTGAAAGTTGCGTTTTCTCTAATTTTCAATATATCTTGTTGCTTAGCTAGAAAAAAAGCCAGCAGTATTAAAATGTTCTTCTTTTTAGCAAGCGTGTATATGAACAATAGTTTCCTTCATATTAGGAAATATGAACTTAAATGAAGTATTAATGTGTGTCATGCGTGTGAGATGAGATGGTTGTTTAGAAAAAGAAGAAAGAGATCTCAACACCTTATGTACAGTAGTGGTTTTTGTATGTTATAGCTAGAGGTTAAAAAATTTGAAAATATTTCCGTCCAATAATTATAGCATTAATTTTTACTTCAGAAACAGCAAAATAAAAACAAATAAAAACAAATAGGTAAACCAAAGCTGGACTATTAAAATGCTATTGGTATTCGACCTTTTGATTCTGCATCATCACTATTTTCAATTACTTGGTGCAAAAGGGACGTTATTGAAGGAAGACTCCGCCTTAAATTTTTTCAGTCATGGGTAACTAAGAACGAAACTACATTCTTCCCAAAAAATTGTATAAAATACTAGAATTTTTGAAGCGGGAAAAGAATTGGGAATTCTTTTTAAATAATTAAAAAATTGTAGAATTCAATTCAAACTTAATAGTAAATGTCATTCCACTTCAGCATCGCGATAAGAAGAACTAACCAAAATAGAATTATCCTTTCGGTGGATTTTGAGTGTAACAAAAAAGGAAAGCGAGATTATTATCTTTTATACTTTTATTACCTACGATAATTATCCTAATGGAAAAATTACTGTCATTCTATTACAAACTTGCAGAATGAGAGCCTCCAACACGTTCTATAAATTACTAGGACTTCCTGCGGACTTTATACCTCTATGACGCCTTACAAACCTTTAGGGCGTCCTGCAGATCTAAAGACCTGGATTACGTCATACGGACTTCTAGGGCGTCCAACAGACTTCTAGGACGTTCTGTAGACTTCTAGGACGACATAGTGATCTACAGGACGTCCTAGGTGTTTCAGAACGTTGTAGAAAACTGTAGAACGTCGTAAAGAAGCACATAGCATAATCACATTACTTATTTTCATTTTTTTTTTAAAAAAGGTACAATGCGATTGCCAAACAGGTTGTCATCAATAAAAATAAAAATGTCAGTTGGACAAATCAAATGCAGAAGCAGCTGACTAGCTAGCTATAATATTTTGTAGCAAGTTTAGCTAGTTACATATGGCCTTGAGAATTTTCCTTTCCCTTACCATGTCAGACATTGTTTTTGGCTGAAACCTGCAAAGTTAAAAACATCTGCTTCTAACCTCGTTCACAAGGCTTTTCTTGGCTTTATAATAGCGGAAAGGAGGGATCAACTCTGAGTGAGTCTACTAGAAACGAAACAGTTTTGGGTACAGCCTGAAACGTATTAAAGAAAACGTGAATGGAGAGAGCTAGAAACCTCTTTACTTTGAATTCATTAATTAGGTTTTTTCAACAATTCTAGAAAATTATATCAACTTCTCCGAAGTCGTAAAGTCCTTTCATTAATAGAACTTCCTTCACCAATGTCAATATAACCAATTCTAAAAACATAACGCTGACTTCTGCGAAATCTTACATCAACATAGTGACGTCATATCCAAAGCAAAATAATATATTAGTAACATATTCTATTTACAAACATAACATATTTTTATGGCGTCATTCCTATGCTATGTATCTTTTGATACAATATTGACGTTGTTGTATTTCTCGCGATGAAATGAAAAATCTAATACGACGTAAACAAAAATATCAGACATTAATGTCATCATCTTACTTCTCCTGATTTTTTGTCAAATATAAAACGCTCTTCACGTTTAAATCTAAAACCAATAGAATTGAGGTTTCAATCAATGGCCTTGTTTCTTAGAGTAGTACTTGAATTTGTCGTAGTAGATAGCTATATAATACAGTCAAAAGTTACAGTAATTTACTTTGAATAGGGTTAACTTTATGAAGATTTGATAGTAACTCCAGGTAATCTCCGCAGTCACAAAATTTCTTTTCTTTTCTTTTAAAAGATCAAAAAAAATTAATAATCATAAAGAATTAAATCCTAAAAATAGGCCTAACAAATTATAAAATTAAAATCAAAATAGAATTGCTAAACACATGTAAATCTATTATATTCGAATAAACCTTTCATTCCCTTACCAAATTATGTATATATAATATAATACTTATAATATATATTATTATTATATTATCATCAATCATGAGTTACTTATGAAATATAAAAAAGTATCAAGTTATTAAAATTGTTCACTCAATGTTTTTTTTTCAACATTGATTGACTAAATAGATTTTGTAAACAACTTTTGGGACATAAAGGTTATACTAAAACGTAATGGAACTTTATGATGTTCCAGGAAATTAAGAAGACTCTCTGCATTGGTTCAACACTTATATATACCTCCATACTTGTTACATTACCAGTCCATAGTAAGTGCTATTATAAATTACAAAAATGTTCATTCTTAGCAGTTAATACTTCCAAGTATGTTATTTTAATCTCGTTATAACTTACAAAGTCATATCATTTTTCGCGCAAGCCAACATTCAATTTTATTTCCAAAGTTAAAATGATAAATGAAATGGTAAATGTTGGGCAGCTCTTTGTAAATGTATGAATGGATAGCTTCTGAGTAACTATAAAATCCATAGGACACCCGTCCTGTATATCACGTTCCTATGAGATTATAACCCGTCGTACATATCTCAAGCCTCGCTATTTCGTGTATTCTTAATACAAAGGAGCGTCTCGGCTACCATTTTGAACAAAATACGGCTATTATTATGTTTATACTTATGTAAGTTTGGTTGATGTTATTTCATATGCCAACACGGCTGAGTGGAAATGAAAAAATATATCGAATACGTTAGCGACTGATGCAACTTTTGCGTAGTCTTTGTCGAAGTAATCCAATGTTGGATACATCTCACCAAAGGCGGTGTTTTTCTTTAAAAACAAGAACGTATCAATTGTCCATGATGTCAAGTTTTCCAAGAGAATAAAGTATAAAAATTGTTTGGACCACATGCTATTTATTCTTCTTTTTAAATGTAGATATTGAACTAGGACAAAGACTTGAAATATTGCAGCACCTATTCCAAGTAAAGCTATGAAAAGCGTGCACCAGGCTATGATCATTTTTTCACCATTATGAATAAAATGTGCAGATGAATACAAAAATGCAAAATACTCCACAAGAATCCCCACTACAGTTATGTATAACAAAATGTCATCAGTCCGTACAGTCAATTTTATTTCATAGTTATGAATGAAACGCTGCATTAAGGTTAATACGAATATGATGACGAGTAACTTAGCTATCAAAATAGAATAAGATATTATAATTATTTTTTCGTCATACAGAACACAAATGGTATAAGTAACAGTGAGTACACTAGAAAAAATTCCAAAAGTTATACCAGGTTGAGAACGATAAAACAAATTTTGAGTATTTTCTACTTGATTCTGTCCATCGTTTCCGTTATCCTCGTTCTCATCAACTTCTCCGATGGCTGCAATGTTATATATAATTGTTCCAATAATTCCTGCAGAAATTATATTAAATTCAGATACAAATGATACTAATGATTCCCTCCACACAGCACCAAACTCGTATAAAATTGCGCCGTCACATTTAGTATGGTTAGTTCCATTCTGTGAACTCGATATCAAGTGCAGTTCTAGAACAGTGTTGGTAATGTATGACGATATGTTAGTTCCTATAAGGAAATGCCAAGAGATAACCAGCAACCAGTGGTACTTCATGGCTTTATTAATGAATGCATGTAAACAAAGCATCTGAGAAATTGCAAACAAAAGAACGGCAGATGGATAAACCACTTCATAGTAGTGCAATGTACATTCCATGACACCAGCTATCTGCATCATAGCGTATAATAATGTTCCAATGCCAAAAATATATAAACCAATTAATAAATGCGCGTTTGAGTGATGGTGTTGACCTTCCTCGCAAATATTTTCTCCATGTACTCTCTGCCAAACAAAATAAACAAGCAATAATACAATGGATATGATCATGTAACAACCTATTACACAAAATCCAATCTCCAGAGGTAATTTTACCACTGAATATATCACGACTTGAATCCCAATCACGACACAAACTTGTAAAACGGGCATCAAGATTCCCAAAATTTTGATTTTTCCAACTTGTCCAGCTCGATTATTTTCCCCCAAACGTACAAAGTTATCATTTCTCTCCATGCTATCAAATTTCTAGTTTTTTCCAAAATACGTCAATAAACACAAGTAAAATCTTCCACTATCGTTTTACCAGGCTGAACTTTATATAGCGCTGACATTTAACGTTCTGTCAAAAATAATTAAAAACAACTCTTCTACGCAGATGTAATTCTGACTAATATTCGTAGTGTTTATTCTTAGGCGTTCAGCAATATAGCACAGTAAAGACGTACGCATAATCTGCAAGATAATTTGTAGTGCAGAGAATATGTAGTTGGTTTTACTATACATGTTGGTAATCTATTTAATGGAAGAGATATGTTTTTTAATTTTTGTTTTCAAATGTTCGCTTGAAATAATAAAGTACACACACTTAACGATTGAAGTAGACGATGGTTTATATGGCCAATACTTCACAGGTCAGAATGGACAATTTTTTTTAATATCAAAAAAGTAGAATCAGCAGGGGGAGTTTTTTATCATTGGTATTTTAACCTAAGTGTTATTAACCAAAGCATTTTTTCCTTCATTGCGCCTGTATATGATTGACGCAGCGTTGCTATTAATACATCTTTTTTCGCAACAACAAATGAACTATTTCTGTTATAATAAAAGGCTAAGTTTGTCTGTGACTAAAAACATCGCAACAGGACAAAGTTTGGTTTTCCAAAGGAGATGAACAGAACTGAATTCATCTGTAGGGACTACCTGGGACCACAATGGGACCAATTTCCTGAAGCTGGATCAGCCCAACGGTTTGGGAACAGACGGATCGATGATGTCAGCAAAAACCTTTAAACCTTAATATCTCTGTAACTGTTCGTCACAAGTAAATGATCATATACATTTTCTTAATCACTGCTTCAAGCTTTACACAATGGAAACAACGGATAAACAAATTTCTAAAAAAGGAATTTTCGTATCGCCGATCATTGCCCACGTCAACCAAATAAAGACGTTCTTTTTAATTGTTTTTCTGACTCCTGTGGATTTAATGATTAGTATTAATACTCTCTGTTTGTCCTTGTGTCTGTATCTTTTACAAAGTGGATTATATTTTTCATATTCTTCTTTAACCCTATTCGTACTAGGTGGGAGGGGAGGAGGGTGTGCGGAATTTGTCCACTCCCTAGTTTTTCTTGTGTTATTTTTAAACGGGTCATTCTTTTGATTTGAAATCTTTGAAAACTTTTCCTAAAATTCTATTACAATTCTAATATCTTTTTTATAAAATTTGGTCCCAGTGGTTCGCTGGGACTATGTTTTAACAGGTGGTAATAAAAAATAAGATTAAATGAGCAGTGAATCATGGAGACAACGTTGTCAGGTTTCCACATGTAAGAATTGTCTTCAAAATATTCAAGGCTAAATAAAAAGACCAAAAAAGACGCACTCAAGAAAATAAAACTTGTTGCCAGAGATGTAGAAAGGTTTTTTGTAGAAAACATTTTCTACAGACATGTTTGAGTTGTGGTAATATATAAATCAAGGATCTTTTCTCGTTATTTATGTTTGAAACAACTTAGTTAAAATAAAACATATACCACAACACAAACATGACTAAAAATACCTAAATAATGTAAAAACGTTTTTTCTAATTTTTTTACTCATATGCAGCATCAACTCACTTTGAGCGTGTTTATTTCCCTCTTAATTAATCAGGTATATGTTACCAAAAACCTTGTTATGTCATAAACGATGTAAAACTTCATTACACCAAGTCTATTAACGTCAAGTCTATTGACGTTAACCACTCACGAGGATGTCTAATGGCGTCAGAAGCCCAAAAGTCCTGAACAGCCCCAAAACGCCCAGTACGAATAGGGTTAACAAAGTCTATAAAAATAACCTCTAAGACTGTTCTGTAATTTACGAACTTTTGACGTCAAAACAATATTAACAAAATTACCAAATTTAATCACTCAGTGATTTACATTATATTTACATTTTTTTAATTTATTCGGCATAATTTATTCGTTGAACCGCCAAAATCTTTAAAATTATCTTGATTGTCATCACCTGCTATCGTAGCGACCTTTGATACAACAGAATCGAAACCGTCGTGTCTCCTTCTCTTATTTGTTCTTCCAGGTTGAAGAAACTTTTAGACACAATATCGACACTGAATTTGGGTACTTAAAAAGTCAAATTTGACATTGTTTTTGTTTCTTTCGTATAAAATGATTTCATCGATTAATGTATGAAAGGAATTAGATATAAGTTACTCTTAATGCACCTTGATTCTTTCTTTGAGCTTGTTTAAATTATTCGTGACCATTTCTCCTAACTACGGGCAATGCCAATCCATATCAAGCTCAACCCCAGCACCTTTTACCAGAACTATCAGAAAGCGCAGCGTCGTTGAGAAGCAAATAGTTCTGGGGACGAGGTTGAACCCATATCGTCCCGGCGTCAAGAACACTAAGCCAATCAGAATGTCTAAACAACAATTGCCCGCTTGCATAATTATATCACTGTAACTGTAAGTACAATACGATGGCTCGGCGATATTAAGGCCGGGTCTGTAAATTACACGTTTCTCGGCTTTTGAAAAATTGGGAACTTTAGGTTTAATTAACTCGACCATTTTACGACGAAAAAATATAACTCGTTCATATTTTGGTCAGCAAAGCCTCCTCTTTTCAAAAATGATAACCTCGGTTTCAGATTCCTTCTCGTATGACCACAGGGAGCTCCAGAAGTAGGGGTACCAAAAATAGCATGTTTTCGAAAACCGCTGAAGTTTTGTCGAGTCACTGGGGAAAAAAACACATAAATTGGTAAGTTAACATGACAATCTTACAAAATCGTACGTGACATAAGTCCCAACTTCAATATAAAGCAGTAAAAATTGACAATCTTTGCCATATTTTGTGCCAATTTTGGCAACTTGTCATTCATTTTGTACAATTTTTTGCTATTCGTTACTTTTTGCACGTATGCCTTGAACAAAACCCATTCTGCATTATCTAAGCTACACTTTTTACTACATTTTTACAACTGGTGTGCAATATTCAGCCAGCGGCAGAAGCATTTCAATGCACTACCTTTAAAAATCCCTGAACTTCGCCGCCATTGTGTGGTCCGTCATTTTTAAGACCTAGCTAATGACAATCTCGTCCCCGGGGCCGGTTTACTTTTTTGACAATCTTAGACGAAGCCCTGGGGAAGAGGTTGATCACGTAAACAAGCAAACTGCAACTTTGCAGAAGTCATCATGAACTGAAGTCTTTTGCCTCCTTATCTCTTCTCCTAGCTAGCTTTCTCTTTTCTCTTTCAATATGGTTAGCAATAATATTATAAGTTTTAATTTCTAATGCTTAGCTAGCCAGATATGTTTTGCAATTTGTATGCTTCCTTTTGTGTGTGTTTGCTTCCTAATGTGTTTTGTTAGCTAGCTACACCATAGAAAGTGATTTTGTCATGTGTGTGATATCCTGTACAAATTTATAGAACTTTGTAAATGTTTACATTTTCCACGATAAGCCCTGCTGGCTCTAACAACTGCGTGGCAGGCTGAAATATGTGGGAGCTTGGCTGAGGAAAGGTCTTTTTCAGTCCAGTTCTTTCTACTACGGAAACATTGGCTTTAAACTAATCGAGTGTAGATGGATACCTTCTGATTGACATATATTCATATAAAACCCTATGCGAAGAAACAGACTACCTTATGTGTATCAATTAATGCAGGATAAGTTTGTGCAGGATCAATTTTTGCGGATTTGGCCCCTTTTCGCAAAGTTGAGTCCCGCAAAAAAGGTTTTGGGAAGTCGTCTATTCGCAAAAATAAATCCCGCAAAAATATCTGTGAACTGACATTCGCAAAAATAAGTATCCCAAAATGGCATTTTTTTATACATTAATTAACTTTAATAACATTTTTGAAATTCTAGATGATTTGTGAGATTTAGAATTATTAAAACACAGTGCAAAAAACAAATGTTACCCTTTGATCTTTGTCTAGCATACTCTTGAAACCTCCGATTCGCAAAAAAAATATTGTATTTCATTTACATGTTATAAACATTCGCAAAATTAAATCCCACAATTTCCTTGCTGAGAGTCAAATTTGCAAAAATAAATCCTGTAACACTTATTTTTTTTTGGACGTTCAATCGCAAAAATTAATATTGCAAAAATTTATCCCGCATTAATTTATAATTTATACGCTTAAGGTAAAAAGGACCTCGCTTACCTAGTGCCTGGATCTTTTTGCCTGCCACGCTATGAAATATTGAAGTATATTTCCAATACATTACACAGCACCATTTAACTTTTAAGTGGATAGAAATATAACCTAATATATATACTTTAACCGTTTACTTTTCATCTTCTTGAATTTTAAATAATTTTGCAATTTAAGTTATTTTTGCGATTGACCAACTTTTGTGGATTTTTTTTTGCAGTTTGCTCTAAAATGTGTAGTTTTGCGACAGTTATTTGTGAATAGGGCCAAAATTGTGGAAATAGTTATGCAAAGAATTTTTCTACAAAGATTTCTTCTCTTGATGGGTGTTAGGGAACACTTATTAAGGGAGTTAGCCTGATGGGTGGTCGCCATCTTTGTCATAGCTTTTAGCTAATAATGACGGTCTCCCAACAGTAGGATCACTTGACATCTGTATAACTATTTTTTGTATATATTATGTGATTACTACTGTTAAATAAATATCTCTCTCTCTCTCTATTTTAAACAAATCGATATACCACTTGAATTTTGTTGATATGTATGGTTGTTGATTTTATTGTATTTTGTATATATTATATATATACCTTGGAAATGAATTTTTGCAGAATCAAATTTTTTGCGTTTTTTTGTAGTACCGATTTTTCAGCATTTTAATTTTGCGTTGAGTTGAGCGGAATTTTATAATGTCGGTTTTGATTTAATTTATATGCAATAAGTATATATTTGCCTTCTTGTTAATACTAATATGTTATAATATATATATTAATACAATATAAACTGTTTTGTCTATCTATACCGAGAAATATTACCCGAGGTCAAAAGTATAGACCGAGCTTGCGAGGTCGATACGCTGACCGAGGGTATTATTTCTCGGTATAGATAGACAAAACAGTTTATATTGTATTTATTAACTGATGCTATTTTCCAAATGTTTGTAGAAACCAGGATTATTTTCTAAAGATTTACTTGTGACAAGGTTGTAAAAACCAGGTTTTGCTAAAAAAGAAAACGTTCGATTTGAGAAAACGTTCGTTCGATCAGTTTTCAAAGACAAAGAGAGAAAAAAACATTCGAATAGAACTTTTTTTAACTTCTTTAAGAAAGTTTATCCTTCGTCAGTGTCAACGAAACAAACGCTGCGTCTTTTTGTTGCTGGTTGTGCGTGATATGATTTTAAACTTTCAACATTTTTGAGGTAACTTATTTAGAAGTGCTACTTGATGAACGTTGTTAAAAAGAGTTGAAATAGCTGTTGTTGTTTGTAGCTTTTTAAAAAACTGTTTTGTAGGAGCATAGTTTTGCAAAATTTTGAGTTATGAGTTTATATGCATGTATGTTTTTACGATTCTCTGGCAGTGTTACTTGTTTACATTTATAGCTACCATTATGGTTTCTAAGAGGTTAAAAGTTATACCGTGCTGTATAAAGCCCGTCGTTAAGGCTTTTTATCCAATCAGCGCTACGGATTTCCCGTATTAACCGGTTGAAAATAGCTATCAGTTAATAAATATGTTATATACACCTTAAGGAAAGGCATTTTTTAAACAAGGACAAACTTTCGAAATCTTTTATGTTGTATTTTACGTTAATTCCAGCTCTTTTTTAATTTTCCCTGTAAATTTAATACAAATTCACTTTAGACAAAGGATATAAGCAAAAATAGGTTATATACTATAAATTCACGATCTTTAACTCTGCAATTTCAATAAAAAAGGGTTATAGACTATACAAGAGAAAGAAGTGTGTTCCAGCAGCTGCCGATTTATCGTGCAGACACAGGTGCAAGTCCTGTCACTTCTATTTTTTTATTGACATTTACATACACATTTTTGTTTATAAGAACTAGTAAAATCTGACTTGAGACTGGTTGTTCTTATTTTTTGCAAGTCCTGTCACTGATATGTTTTTATTTTGTTCTTATTCGTAAGAAAATGACTTCAGAATTTAGCCTCATTTTGTTCTTATATATTTTTCTGGAAATTGTGCTTATATGAGAAAATTGGTTGTTTTTGTTGCTAATCCAGCTTTATAATTGTGTTCTTATATAAGACCACAAGCAAAAACAATTGAAGAGGTTCATATCCTGAATTGTTTTTATTTTTGGGCGAAAGTTTTTAGACTCAGTTTGTTCTTAATTTTGAAAGCAATTATTTGAGCCTTGGCTGTTCTTATTTTTCAGCAAAATCTGAAGCTCGTGTTCTTTTAATATTTTTATTATAAAAAAGCATGTAGCTAGCTGGTAAAAAATTGTTTTTTAAATGCTAGAAACTGTCTCTCCTGTTCTGTAATACTTGCTTTTAAAAATCCTGCTATCAAAATATCAAAAATACTAGCATATAGCCCATTAGTGTATGGCTTTGTATGAAAGAACATTAACCAAACGCAAGAACATTTTTAGCCTTTTTAAACGTCAAACGTGCTGGGTTTTTTTGACAAAAATTGTTTTTGAATTTTTATACGGTTTCCATGGACGCGTAAATAAACCTAAGCGCACAAGACAAAGTAGCACTGCAACCAATAAACGCGACAGCGCACACAATTAACACGATTACGCAGTCCCGAATTATTTTAACGGACCAATGGACCTTACGCGTTATTTTCCCGGGAATAATACAAGCGGGAAATTTAAGTCCTCGGGGCTGTGAGTCGAACAAGAAGCTAGAACCGAACTTGGCCTTTTAGCTGGGTTTTTTATTACGAAAAAGACGCTATGTCCATCCTCGACCCTTTAACATGCGGTTTTGCAAAAGTTGGAGT
This sequence comes from Hydractinia echinata, assembly GCA_030067915.1. NCBI lineage: Eukaryota > Metazoa > Cnidaria > Hydrozoa > Anthoathecata > Hydractiniidae > Hydractinia > Hydractinia echinata. Next base: position 188,582 of record JASGCC010000073.1, on the reverse strand, counting down.
TTATGTTATTTTAACACAGCCACACGGAATTAATAAAAACGATGGCGAAACAAAGAAGGTGTACATGGGGAGGGTGTTAAAACACCAATACAATAAATCACGCGAATTGTATGGTCACTTATTTGAATATATTACGTATGATTCTTATAAAAGGTAAAGTTGTTCAAATATTTACACATATACAGTACTAGTTTCGACCTCGTCATATATATATATAATTTTTATTAAGGTGTTTTTCTAAGATAGTTGACAGCCTTCGTGGCATGGCGAAGACCAACAGCAGTAAAAAACAAAAATTGGTGGAATGTTTTTCTATGGAAAATTGGAAACATATGTCTGTGGAGAAAAAAGCTACACACCAGTTCGAAAATTGTCTGGGTTGTCAAAAAAATTGCACATTGAAGGAGCACTTGGGTTTGTTTCCCATAAAACAACTAAAGTTAAAGAAAAAAGCGAACGAAGCAGGGTTAAACAAAGAACAAATTTTAAAGGTATAAATTCTCCTAAAATTTCATAAAAATACATCGTGTACATTTACGACAATAGCCCTTTTTATAAAAAAAACAAAATACACCTTTCGCACAGTATACCGCGCCAATCTCGTTCCCAGAGCTTTCTACGTGGGATATGTCTATATTTAATTCTATTGTAGGACACTACAAACTCAACCGTTGAAGCTTTAGACGAGCAGTTTAAAACTAAGTTTGATACGTCGTTTACTACGCAATTCAAAACTTTAATTTTACACAAGGAAAAAAAAGAAAAAAAAGAACTTCTAAAAACCGTAAAGAAAGACATGGAAGATCAGTGGAATGAAACCCTGGTGGAAAGGTGGGTAAAATGTGATGAAACTTTTATATTGCATTAACGTTTTTATGACAATATTATAAAAATAATGGATAAATCTCAAATATCATGTCCATCTTCGCAGATTTTCTAAGTTGTTGCATTGTCACTAAAAACAAGATAATAGTAAGTATTAACTGTTGCTGTAAATATAAAACGTAATAATACTTTAGGGCCTATGGTGTACCAGTTTCTCTACGGAATAGAAATAAACTGAGACTACGAGCCGGATTTGAAAGCACCCAAGATGCTATTAAAAGAAGCGCTGAAGAAGCAGAGAAAATAAAAACAGTATGTAAAAGCTATAATTTCCAAGTAAAAAGTATATTTTGTACAATACACATGCACAGAAACGTTATTTTTTTATAAAAAACATACTTTTCGGGTTCAGTCTGGAGGTTTTAAACTTTAAAGGAGCCTAACCCAAATTTCTTAACATTTTCGCAAGCAGTTAGAAGAATCTGAATCTATAATCTTATCCTTGTGTGTCTTATGGCCGTGTTTCAAAAAAAATGTAGTTAAAAATAGCAAAGCAATAAAGAATTATAAATGAAGTTTTTTTTTAGGGAATAAAAAGGCCCCATTCTCATGTTGGAAATTTAGACCATTACACTTGGGAGCAGGAAAATTGTATTGAGGAAATTAATGGTTATTGCAATGATTACAAAATCAATTTTACTGACTTAGCACGCAAACATAACCTAAGAAACAATCAAGGTATGTATAAGTATGAGATATTTTTGGTTTGTTTTTACTGAAAATTCAATATAGATATATACTACATGAAAGTTATGAAGTTATTTAAGCATATTTGTTTACTTAATTCTTATTAAAAAAGCCTTATACAAAAACAAAGTAAATTTTAACTGGGTTTTCAAAAACATTGTGCGTAAAAGCAACATGTGTGCATGTATTTACAGAAAAAGTTTCGCAACATAATTGCAGAATTCAGATATTCTATTTTAGGTAATATACCCTTAAATGCAGGCCAAATAATGAAAGAATTGTTGCTGGAAAGTGGTTGTGAGCTTAACAGGTTTCTGTGTTGCATAACCTCAAACAAAATCAGTGAAAACTTCACCCGAATTAGAAGAAAGAAACGCAGGTTAATATTTATGTTCTATTTTTGAAGGCATTGAAGGATTGACCGAAAGTTTGTTTGCCAAAATTTTTAGAATGGTTAGTTTTTCTAATTTTCGATTTTATGGTATGGAAATTACAAAAATATGAAAACAAACTTTATTCTAAACTGGACTGTGTTTATTTTATTTTTTGGTATGTTTTGTTTGTTTATGTTGTTCTGCTTCTTATTTTAATTCTGGCGAGACTTGAACAAATTTTTGAAAATCTGTCTAAAAATGTTTTGCGAAAACTTTATCCGCCGAAACTTTTTGGGATTACGTATGCAGGTAGAAGCTTGAAAATTAAATAATTGGAAATTCCCACATATTTAAATATTCTTTTATAGACTCAATGTGCCAAACTTTCGTGACATTTCATTACCAGTGGAAGCCACAAATGAGGAGCTTACACAAACATTAAACAAAAAATTATTAACAATGAATACAAATTAGGAGATCTAATAGTGCCACAACAATTTGAGAGAGTGGTATTGAGAAATGGTCAAATTTACAATGAAACTGTTGAGGTAGCTGGTAGAAAAATGAGCCTTTTCGATATTCGACGAGACATGCTGCACAAACATAAGCAATATATGAAGCTTTTTGATGATTGTTCTCTGGAAAATCTACAAACACCACAACTGATGGAAATGCTAGAAAATGTTCATGAAAACACAATTTTTTCTAGCAAGGCTGAGCTTATTCAAAAAATAAAAACATTGCAACGGACAAGACATCTGATGTTTTGGCACGATGGCTCTTCTTTAGCTAGCCACAGCTATTTACTAATTCTTGTTTCATGCATGTATGACCCTGCAGTGTTTTACACTGATGAGGAATATTTTCAAAAAACAAAAAAAAGAGTACATGTGCAGCCAATTGTCGAAAGTCCTGAGATATACTTATTGGCTAGATGCCCTTCAAATGACCAACAACTTCTGTACAGCGATGATCGTTTAAGGGATATTCAACAAATAAACATTAGAGTTGAAAACGATCTTGAAATAGTTGACATATTAAGGGTATTTAAAGGTGACAGTCCTGCAGCTGCATTTGAAGCTGGCCAGCAGAAAGGAGGCAATTATTTCTGTCATTCGTGTGGAATACATGCAGAGTGTGCAAGCAGTTTAGTACATTCCTTTAAGCTGCCTCATCTGTCTTTGCAAGACAAAATTGATAAAATTTTTGTTACCACCTATGCACAAGCAGCACTAGATCATGGAAAAGTAAAAATACATGAGAATTTGAAAAAAGACCAACTTATAACATTACTTCACCAAAGAGGGTTACAATTTTCATGTGATGCGCCAACAAAAGATCTTCTGGCAATTCTGCAGACAGAGATGCATGGAATACAAAGGCCACCTGCTCTTATGTTTGGACATCATAATGCTTCATTGTTATCACTCAATTTACAAAACTACGAGATTTTGAATAATGAGCCACTACATGATGTATCTAATTACATCAAAAATATTTATAATGAGCTTCCGCAACATATTTCAAAGAAGAAAGAATTAATGAAAATTATTAATGCATCTTTTAATAATAAAGAAGCAAAAAATTCAGCAGATCATCGTGAAAGCTTGCTAGTTGTGACAAATTGGGCAATGTTAAATTTGAAGGAGCACTTTGCGAAGAAAATCCTGATAACTTTGTCAGAAATACAAGAAATTTTGTATTTACTTGATGATAAACGCACTATACCAACTGTTTTGCGACTTATTAATGCAACACACGTACATTCCATGCTCGTTAAGATACACATCAGAGGAAATTTAAAGGCTCTATCTTCAAGAAAATTTTTTGGTGTGTATTACCATTCACTTATGAGACATGCATGTACACAGTATAGGCTAATCTCTGGACGTACATCCAACACAGAAAAAGAAGAAGCCACCTTTAACCCTATGAAGACTGCAACAAAATTAACCTCAAACTATCATGCAGACAACATTACAAGTAACATAATTATCAGGATGCAAGCAACATCAAAGCTCAATGACTACAAGGATGAATGTCAAAAGCAGGAAAAGAAATTCGCAGAATTGTACAGACCAATCTCTAGTACTTTGAAGGGTACGTATACCTTTTGTTTTTATAGGAACCAGGAAATTTGGCTTCAGCCTGAAGTGTTCTTATTTTTTTCACTTGTTCAGCCTGAAATTGTTTTTAATTTCTTCTTATATTTTGAGCATTTCTTATCTATTTTTCAGTGCATTACTTTTTTGCCACATAAAACCTAAGTACACGTTTTGCAAAATTGCAACAATTGATTCTGTGAAAAATCCTGCCTTGAAATATTTTCACGTTTGTTTTTCAGGAAAAAAGAGAAATCAGTAAAATTTCAGCCTTGCCATTTTTTCTTATTTTGTTCTTATTTTTCTGCAATTCTCAGCATCATTGTTCTTATAAAAAAAAGAAAGTGTATTAAAATTAGTATTATCAAATATAGAATCTTGATCATACCATGTCTTAATTGTTTTCTACATAATGAGTGTATCACAATTTAAATTTAAATTCTGTTTGCTTTTTTTTAACAAGCTATTTCTTTAGGCACTAAAATTCATGAACAGTTTCTATTCATTTTTAGTCCTTGACAAATAGATGTTATTAATTTATGAATTTGCTTTAGGAACTTTCATACCATTTACATGGATGACCAAATATCCAAGAGATCACCAGACATATCTTCAACGTATTTCTGACTTCTTAGTTGATAATCATAGCTGGTGGCAAGAAAATCAATCAGGTAAGATAAAATTTTACCAGTCAACATGGATTGATTGTTCTAAAAAAAAAACCTTTTCAAATAACTGATTATACGATTGTATTATATAGATTGTATATATTATTGCTACTAGGAATATTCCTGCAAAATGAGGACGTTATGCCTTCTGACAGTGGATTAAAGCTCCATCATTTTCGATCTTCCAGCATTAAAAATGAAGAAGAGTATCTAAAACGGTTAGTCATTTTTTTAAATGATGTGTAAGGTTCATTTGGGAACAAAATGTTGCATAAGATTACTTATTATTATGTCCATTTTCTATTTTATTTCCAGTATTGTTAGTGGGTGATTTAAATTAAACTTAACTATGAAAGAATATATAATTTCATTCTTTATTGACAGGATGTGGGAAATATGTTGCCGGGATAAATCATTAGTACCTGCCGAAAAGATAGAGACCAATGGAGAAATGGTGTTAGTGAACACATTGACATATTTCCAAAAATCATCACCTATCCCATTATCTTTGGAAACAAATAATGTTAATGAAAACATATCCCAGAGTTTACAAGAAAGCGTGTTACCTATGGAAATAATACTGGATACATCCGTAACAAAAGTAACACCAAGCTCCAGCAAGATTCCATCAACACCTTCACATTTGAAAGCAACTCCAATGACATCAACACCACTATATCCACCACCAGAAATTTTACCTACTGAAAGCCCTGTAACTTCTAGTACCTTTAAAAAAGAAGAAATTTTAAGTTTGACAACAAAAAAAATCAACAACGCAAGCACAGCCTTATCAAGCTCTTCTAAAATGTTAGAGAATGTCATTGGGAATATACAACTTGTTTCAAGTTACGATAAGCTACGTAAAAGGATGAAAGCTAGTCAAAGTAAAAAGCTTGTAGAAAGTTATGAAGTGTGTCTTGCTGAAGTAGAAGTTAAGCTAAAGTTAGTTGAGAGTGAAAAATGGGAAGAGCTTCGAAAGCTGGAATTAGCTGCTATGGAACAGAACAATAATTCTATTAGTCTGAAGCCAAAGAATTTAGACGATAAGAACAAATATGACAATTGCTTGAAAATTTTGAAGTATTGTAAGGTTTTAAAAAAAGAGTTTAAATTTTGAAAACGTTTGAATAACAAATGTATTAAAAATTTCCAACCCTTCGAACTGAATCATATACGGTTCTAAATCGGGCAAATACAGCCCTACAGTGAGACCGCCATAACTCCCGGCTAGCTTGGGAAGTTTGTTCCCGGTTTACTTCTGACTGCATGTTATGTAAATTCCTCTGAATTTTCAAAGACCATAGCTATAGCTAGCTAGCTAATAGCTGATATTTCGTAAGTCCAGTGTTGTATTCTTGAAGAATATAGCTAGTTAGCTAGCTGTATTCTTGAAGAATATAGCTAGTTAGCTAGCTAAATAAGCACTAGTTGTAGCTAAGTTAGCAGATATATAGTTTGTCTATAATATTTGTTATTTGCAGAGATTGTTATACTTTAGATATATAGTAATGTTATAGTAATAATTAATGTTTTATTCCCTAATTTTAACTTTATTAGAAGAAACATAATAAAGGGTCTATGACCGAAACAATCAAACGTGCCCTTTCTTTTTAACACTTGACTTGTTTTTAGCTAAAAAGGCTAACACAAAACATGGCCAATACGAATATACAAACACAGAAATAACTTACTTTTTCTGCTTTAATTTTTCTTGCTATCTTTATTTAAAGACGGAGGAACTTGTATAAGAAAACAAGCCATTTAATTCTCTCTGTTGTATCCTCAATCAAAAGCGAGAGCTCATAAATGGCGTCCCACCACGTTTTGATAAAATTTCACGTATATTTTCATGACCAGATAAGACGCAAGAATATTAACTCGCCTACGCCATAATCTGAAAATGGCGAGTGAAAAATAGACCCGCTAGAAAATGCGCCTTAATATCGCCGAGGGCTTGAGCTTTCTTGTTGAGTGCATTATTGATGTTAATCTATTAGCAACAAACTAGTAGATTGGAAAAATCTAATTAATTTATAGAAAACAACGGTTGCAGAAATAAAGTCTTGATATTTGAAATATTTGAAATGCTGATCAAGTTTATAGGATCATGTGAATTTGATCAGCGGTTCAGGAAATATCATGATTTGAATCTTTTGCTGACGTCTGCAAAGACCTGTTAATGTACAAACAATTTTTTTAGAAAGTCGTATACCCGTTCCCTCTATTATGTAGAGCTTGAGACGCTGATCAAGAAAGTGTGTAGGCTTATGTACTTTTGAAGAATGATTGAAGAGGTATTGACGTTTAAACGTTCGTGATTATATCAACCCTTCGGTTCCAAATCGGGTGGGTTGACCCAGCTTTAGAAAATTTGTCCCGTTCTGGCCCCCCATGTGTTACCCACCGAGAATCAACAAAACATTTGATTTCTCCAGGATATTCGCCAAAAAGTAGCTTTATTACAAGATAATTCGTTTTTGCTACAAAACGCGTCAGCTTCCTTATTACAAAACGAGCCGATAATTTATTACAAAACGCGCCAGAAATTCCAAAAGTGAGCCGCTTTAATTACAAAACGCGGCAGGTATTCTAAAACAAACCGTTCATTACAAAACACGGCACAAAACTAGTTATCAGATAATAAGTGCGAAAAAGAAAAAAGAAATTTAGAACAAGGTTTTCTGTTATCTTTCTGCAGAATGCTATGTTAGCTCCTGTCAATGCCTCACCGGCAACTAAAGACATTTCGCTGAAATTTAAAAAAATAAACAAACAATGTTTTTCCGAAAAAATATTCCATTCAGTAAAGAAAACGGTCATTAAAGCGTTGATAGAAGATTTTGAATACTGCAGTCATTAAATTTTAACTGTACCTATAGATATTCGCTGCGCAACAAAATTTAACTGATAGTAAAAATATAATGAACCAATAAATTGTTAATTAGATAAAGGTCGAATCAATTTTTTGCAGAAATTTAAAAAACCTGAGCGAAAAGTTTTTGCTGTATTTTTTTTTATATTTTTGGCTATATTATTTGAAAGATTCTAAGATTTTTATTAAAAACAATCTACTGTTAAGTTTTCACAGATAGAGCTATTGTACAAGATTCTTCAAAAATGGTAAGTCATCTTTTTATTCTCATAGCTTTCCAATACTCCCAGGCTAGCAGCTCATTGCTACTGAAACTTCAACCTATGAGATTATTTTAGGTATTTTAGTTAAATTCTCATACTTTTTATAATCTTCATCTTCAATGTTTTTTCTTCACCTGTTTTACTGGATATACTCTTTCGGATAATGTTTTTGCAAGAAATAAAAATCCTGAACTAAAAGAATTTTTTTATTCGTTTTTTTACATATATAAAAAGAAAACTATTCAAGACGACAGTGATTCTATTTGCCCGTATTTTCATCATTACGTGTGTATTTGTCCAAAAAGTTGCTCAAGTCTATAAGTTCTTTTGTTCCTCGGTTCAGTCTCATCAGTGTCATATCACCAACGTCTTAAAATGGGCATATGGTAAAAAGTGCACTCCTTGGAAATTACAATGTGTCGAGTATACAAAGTTAAATCAAACAAGACATCTTGACATTTCTTGTTCAAATTTTCTCGCATGCTGTTATGAGCTAAATAGGTATTAATTGCATCAGCATTTATTTTTTCGATCTCTTTAATATTTGCTGTAATTTTATATTTTTAGCCCTCCCATAAATTTACAGACAAGGAATTAAGAGGTATGAATTTATCTTTCATTATTTTGGTTTTTGTTGCTGTTGTCATTAGAATAATATGCAACCATAATATTTCTTAGAAAGGGTTCCATTATTTTTTTCTACTACCTGGTTTTTGCTCTCACATAACTCCAATAACCCTTGTGTTAAATGTTACGGTATTTTTCCTGTTGCTTATTAAAAAATAGAATATGTGGTACGATTTGGAAATAACATTGATTTCTTGATGTGAACACATGGTTTAAGATTTTTAATGAAATTTGAGGTTAAAATATCAAAAAACAAAAAAACAGGGCCAGGGCTTTCAAGTACAGTTCTTTTAATTTTGTTCATATTTATTCAAGAAAGTCGTTTCTGGATTTCTATGTCATTATCATGCACACAAATATTGCATATTAATCACGAACTAAAAATAAGTTTTATTTTGTTACTTTTACTTTCAAAGTTGTCTATAACTCGTTTCCTAAAGAAACTACGATTATGAACAATTACATTTGTTTTATAATTTTCCTGCTGTCAAGATCAAAGTGCCTATGTGATAAATGGTCCCAATTTGTCTATATTCCAATATGTAGGACTTCCTCATTTTTAAGATGTGACTTAGATGATGAGGAAATGTGTCCGACAACAAACAAGTTTTTATTACTTTATTATTTTGGCTAATTTCCCCTGATCCCACTCATCATGATAAACTTGAACTTGTCAATTTTATATATGACAATCATACACTATTACATGTTATTTTTGTTTTTAAATATACTTTCAGTTGTTTATGCTTGTCTTGTAAACGATTGGTCCAGACTGTTAAATAAAACCAATTTCACTCAGAACGTTAGAAAAACGTATTAGCTTGTGATTCAAGTTAATTTTACCTTATTAGTAATTTTTCTATAATTAGTTTTATACGTCAAAAACTTGTGACAATATTGGTCTCGTCAATGCTGTTTTTATTTTCACTTGAATTGCTTACTAGTGGATCAAGTTGCCTAAGATTTTAGAATAAGAAATCTATTTTAAAAATATTACCAGTTATCTGTTCAGTCATTGTCATTGAATAATATAGATATTATCATGTCATGAGAAAGCGAAAAATTCTTTTTGGTATGCCAGTTCCAACCTTATCTATTAGCTGACTCTGCAACTCTTAATAATTTATTTGCCGTTACTTTTCTGGCGGGGGGGGGGGGCATCAAAATGCTTTTCCTAAACACAAATTGATTATAAGTCTATTTCCATATATTTAATCAATCAATTGTAATCGGAAAATGATTCATTTCCCTAATGTGAGTATGTTTGCGCCAATATCGTTTTATTATACACTAGTTATTTAAACCCGTGGAATAATCCACTTAAATTTATTGTGCTTCTTATCACAAAAAGGTTTGTTGATAATTTTATTAAGAAGGCTGAAAAAGAAACGTTTTAAACGAAATCCCGTGGAGATATCCACTCAAAAACATTTAAAATTTATTCTATGTTTCTTATCACAAAATCATTTATTGTCAGTTTCATTTTAAAGACGCAAACAATTAAAACTTTTGAACGAAATTGACAACTATAATAACAACGTTTATTGCCTGTGACTTTACTCGTATAACAATTTATAACAAAGCTCCCGTCACGGTAAATTTAAATTCGCATGCAATAAAATTCCTAACTAATGAAATCACTTTATTTTATCACATGATTTGTTTTAGCCAAACAGCGAAATTCTTTTCGTCAAAACGTTTTGTTGTTAATTCCATTGAAGCGGGAATAAATAAAACCAATATGTTTTTCATATAACAGTAGACAATAGACACGTGCTTAAGGGAATAATAAAAATTAATTACCGTGACTTTTGTGTAATAAAGTTTACATCATTACACAAAGGTCTTTATGAGAACAATAAAATAAATTAACCGTGACTTTTTTAAAACAAAAATTTTAAATCAATTTGAAAAAGCACACAAAAGACAGAATAAAAATAAAAGTTTAGCAAAAGTGACATGTTACCGCGGCTGTTTCTTTAGAAAAAACAACACATCCACTTTGCCTGTTACAGACACACGGAACTGGCGTATTATTATATAGATTACCAGAAAATCCATGTGAATCTCCATATGGTAACAGCGGAAGCTTGTCATAGAACGAATATACTTTTTTAGCTCATTGAAACCACTCTGGCCCAATTTCCCAACCCAATTAGGGTATTCCTCACCAGTGCCGTAACCGCCAGGGGGGCCAGGGGCGCACAGCCCCCCCCCCAATAATTTTCCTACTAAAAAAAAGATAGAAAGAAAGAAAGAAAATAAAGGAAGGAAGGAAGGAAGAGAGAAAAAGAGGCAGAGAAAGAGAGCCAGAGAGACAGAGAGAAATAAAAAACATAAAACAGATGTTCTACTCATGGTCAAAACCACTGAATGTTTTAAGGGGGTGGCAGCGCATTTTAAAAAGTCCAAATGCGATGTAAATTTTTTAAAAAGTGCCAGGCACCCTTAAAATTTCTAGTGTTCTTATCATTTTTTATATTATTGTAGTCGTGTAATGTAAATGCGTATCTCTTTCTATCTTTTGGTTTCTGATGGAAATTTTTATTTAAATTTTGATGCCAATTAAACAATGCAGCTTCTCTAAATTACAAAAATATCATCGTGTTTTTTAACATTGAACCATGAGATCGTTGACGTGTGGAAGGGCATTTTCCGCCAATCTAGAGATGTAAATTTTAAAAATTTCCCAATCGGCGCCCACCATGGGGGCGCCTCGGGAGCCACTATATAAAGCGAAATTCATATATGTCATTTTTCTATATAGGCCCCCCCCCCCCCCCCCCCCCCCCCAATATTAAAATTGTGGTTACGGCACTGCTCACTCATTCATTTGTTTATAGATTTATAACGAGAGCAACAAAACTTTATTTCTAAAAAAATTCGTTTTAATTTAGTATACCGCAATGCAAATTTGTATTCTTTTTTGTATTTGTTTCTGTTCCTATTGCTCTTATTTTATCATAACTTCAATTGATGTTTCAGATTTGCGACGTGCTTTTGAAGAGGCTGATGAAGATGGCTCTGGCAACATTGATAAGAAGGAAATGAAACGAATGTTGAAAAAGATGGGAAATTATCCTGGCGATAAAGAGTTCGAAGTATTGTTTAAGGAAACGGACACTGATGGTAAGAGATGGTATTGAGTGTGGTTTTGTTGTTAAGATGCTTAGCAAACTTATGAAGCAAGGACGAGTCCATTCACGGCGGAGAAAATATTATTCTTTTCTCAATGCGTATGGGCAGATCAGGGAAAAAACCCCAAAACAAAGTTGCCGTTCTCTCTTCGACTTGAAGAGAACCATTTTGAGGTTGTAGATAGAAGGTCGAATATTTTCACGAAGTAAAAATGTCACATAGAAGTATTACTGAAAAGCCCGCAGAATAAACGAATATAACTTTTGTTTAAGGAAAGTTTGTGTGTTCAACGTCTTGTTGTAAGTGTCTTTGTCGGTTTCCCCTCCTTTTTATTGCAATTTTGACAGCAGCCATATGCAGATCAACGAAACCATCAAGTTTAGCCAGCACTAATTAACCACAAAGATGAAGTTAATTGACGACCAAAATACCTAATACCCTCTTACAGAGCACAATGGGTGCATTATCACTTCAGTGTACATCGTTTCACAAATAATTCCAATGCCGTAAACATTTGAAACTTTCAAGACGTTTTACTTTATTTTGTACTACTAGGTTCCGGGGAAATTGACTACGACGAGTTTATCGCATTGATAAAGAAATTGTTGTCTCCTCCTAGTGATGATGAATTGATGCAAAAGTTTAAGGTTTGTAAAGATTACCTCTTCTGAATAAATTAGTCTTGTGTCTGTAATGCTATGGCAATTTATTGTGCAAGCACAGCATAAAATTGAGGTGTAGGATCCACCAACTGAAGAATCAGATAGGCAAGGAATCCTGGTATTAGCTAATATAAAAAAATTGCCCAACATGAATAAATAAGAAGGAATGTTCCATTATCTTTACAAAAATTGTTATGGGGATTGTGACAAATTCAGAAATCATGCATATTTACCGGTTGTTATACTTAATAACAATAAGCCTAGTCCTGACCCTTATACCATTATACAAAATACCCAAAATACCCATAATTTCCAATTGATCATATTTTCCGTAACATAGATATGAAAATACATTATGAACCAAAATTTTTGTTTGTTTGTTTCTATGTGCCATCTAAGAATCTCAAATCCTTAGTTCCACATGGTCTGCATTGTTGTTGTTCTTCGTTCTTCGTTCTTATGCAAAATATAATGTTGTATTAAACCTTCAGCTTTGCTATTGGTACAATACAAAGTTTTTGGAAACTCTTTTTTTATAAAAATTATTAGAACATAATCTAATCTTTTAACCTCATGATTTTAGAAACTAGATCAAGGCAACAAAGGTTATCTTGTTTTTAAAGACATCAAATCTGGTTTCCAAGCCATGAATTATCCAATATCTGATCAGGCGATTCGCGATATGATTGTTGTTGCAAGTAGTGATGGAGATGACCAAATTAGTTATGAAGGTAAAAAAAAGATATGTTTATCTGCAAAGCATACTTGCTTCTACTATGTCTTTGCATGGACAATAGTTTCCTGTATAGTGCCTACTGCAAGGTACTTTAAGCCATAACAACATTCCTTTGTTTGCTGAGCTGCACCCTGCAACCGATTTTTTCTACCAACGAAAGTTGCTTTAGTAATTATACGTGTCAGAAATATGTATTGTGTTCATGGAATAGAGTTCGGAGACATCAATGATATTTTTGGAATTATTAGCGATTACTTCGGAAGTTTTAAAAAAAATATAAATTTTGTATTAAATTAATTTTCATGTGTATGTCCTTTGTCAAAATTTCTTTCCATGCGTTTCACATTTTTAAAATTTCAAACTGTCAACACGAAATTAAAAATACTTTTCACATTATTACATTAACTCGAAGGGAAGAGGAAATATAATTAATAACATAATTGAATTAACTAGAAACCGGATTTTTTCAAACTTTGTTGATACTTCAGTTCTTTTCTATTTTAGAATTTGCTGTTATCGCTAAACGACCGCGTAAGCTGTAGAGACGTTTAATGGTTATTTCTTTGTAACGATAATATTTATTACTTATTTCTTATAAGTATTCACTGTTTGTAATTCTTCCTTCACTTGTACATATAATTTGTTTTTGTTTTTTGTCAAAAAAATATATAAATATAGTATGTTATTGCTCAATGCTGTCCCTGGTAAGCCTCGGTGTTATTGCTCAATGCTGTCCCTGGTAAGCCTCGGTGTTATTGCTCAATGCTGTCCCTGGTAAGCCTCGGTGAGTTTGCTTAAACTTATAAATTGTTCTTGAACATTGCTAGATGGTTGAAATATTTCAGTATATATCTACATGTGCCATAAATCACCGATTAAGCGCCTGTTAAAGTAATAAAAGAATCCACCACTTCGTATTTGCATCAATGGGACTTTTGAGTCCTTTGCAAAAAGTCAGTATTTTCACGTATTTTCATTTTTTTCTTAAAAAAATTATTTTACAACATTTATAACATCTGTAGCTGTCTATTCGTCGTCTTCAGCTAACTTTAAAATTTGTGCTCTAATATATCGTTTTGATTTTCCCCACATGCCATGGTAACCACAGCAACCAACCAAACATGCAGGTTCGCAACCTTTTCCAACACCTATAAAAACAATTTTCGAAAATGAAATGAAATTTTACCTAAATTAGCTAACTAGCTTGTTATATTTGCGCGTTCAAACGCAAGGTACAGTTCTAAAAAATGCGCAAATTCGCAAAGACAATTTCCTTTAAAGGATTCCAATGTTTCCCCTTTGGTGGAAGCACTTTTAACCCATTTTATATTTTTGAGCAAAAACCTGTTTCATGAGCACACGTGGTAACATCAGTTCCACTCTAGGCCACCCTCGTCCCCAGGGTTTGCTGCCTGATGCCAGAACCGCTAGTAGCTACCAGCCCAAAACAGTTCGTTCCAACTTAATCTAAATCTGGAAACAAGGTTGTATTTAGGCATGGTAGTCACGCTAACTGGAAAACTAAGTACTTACATTCATCAGTGCAGGGTGCGGGAAGTCCAGGGGCTCCAGCAGGTCCTGGCGGTCCAGGTGGCCCTTGTACGCCTTGCTGTGCATACACGTATGTCACCAGGATGCCGAGGAGTAAAAATGTTAGCTTCATAATGCTGGCGAAAAATGGTTCTATGAAAAATACGTAAGATATATATAAATAATTAGCAATTAAAGTTATGCACAACAAACCTACGCTAACTTAATTCTAACGCATCATTTATGTTATTGAATATTCAAAACGATGTGGTTCATAGTGATGACGTATGCCACGCAGAACATAACTATAACTAGTAGTCTGTTTATATGACTCGAGGATTGTTCCAATTTCAAAATGTTTTGAGAGGTTCTTAAAAATCATAGAACTATTAGAAGACTGCTTTGTGTCGTTAAATATTTAGGTTTTCATAAAAACCCATCATTCATTTTCGTCCTATTTCTTCCCACACGTCTGCCACGTGTGAGAACAACTTTGACACCCAGATACTGTTGGAACAGTATGTAGTAACTTCTGTTCCACGTGCATCTACCATCAATGGCAACATATTCTAGTCTGATTTCGCAGTTACATTAAATAAGATTAAATCAACGGGAATGTAGTCACTTGTATAGTTAACTTTAGATTTACTGTGGACAGCGATCAAGAACACAGATAAAGAAAAACATTTTGGAAAAACTAACATTACAAAGAAATTTAATGAGAAACTTCATTTTTGTTTTTTACTCCATTTACAACATGTATTCTTAAATTAAATAAAAACTTCGTAACTTGGATGACTTTCTTAACAGTCACTTACATTTGGTTTCAAGAAATGCCCGCTATTAGAGGTACCATTTTAGCAATTTATTTCTGATAATTTGAATTGGAAATGCTTTCTATAAACAGTGATGTAGAAGGCCAACATATTCACTAGCTGATAACAACATTAATCAAGATTGCTTTATTTTATAATGCTTTGTCCTCTTATGTTTCAACTTATATTACCTGGTATGAACTAGAATTAAATATTAAAAAAGGATAAAAACAAAGTAATACCGACCTTTTCAAGAGATGTTTACTATCTTCTCAAACTATAGCTACTGGCAAGAATACTAGGCGTTAGCACATTCAGAAAAATCGATCAAATGATCAGTACATACATAAAGTGCGCATGCGCAAGGAGTAAATTATATGGTCGTATAAAAATATTCTTCAAAACTATTTAAAAGGAAACCTGTAAAATACTTGATCGTTTAACCGATCATCATTGCGCATGAAAAGAAAAGATTCCGAAAGGTAAGATACACGTAATAAAATAGCCAGGTAGCGATGAAAACGAAGATAACATTCTTGAAAGTAAAGGAGAAAAATGTTTGAAAAATCCCAAAAGCTGTTTTCTAGTTTATTGGAAGTCAGAAATAAGGAGCTGTGCTTCTAGAGAAACATTAATTTGCAAAATGACCTTAAAAACGGGAAACAACAAAAATACGCATTACAATATAATTAAATATGATGAACTCTTTTTCAGACCTATATATGTTTATATGTTTGCCGAAAAGAAAGAAGATGTAAGATAATTAAAAAAACATAGCTATTAAACATCAACAAATAGACGACTTTCATCGTGACGCGTGTTGTTTATAATCCCCAGACCTCTTACGCAAATCGACAGGCAAAATAATGCAGGCGGTAAGCCGTGGACCAGTCCATTCCAAACTTTATTTTCAGATGGAGGCATCCTTTGATATTGAAATTAGAATATAGCTTGCATGTAGTTTAGATTTAGATCATATATCAGCGAAAAGATGCTAGTAGCCACAGTACAAAAGTTCTTAACCATAATTTGACTTTCTTCACCTAAGGTCTGCATTTTTTTGCCTGTCGATTTTTCTGATTTTTTCTGCGCATACGCAAGAATCCCGAAAAAACGTAAACATTGAAACTCATCTATGTAACCCTGAATCTAAGTACAATGATTATAGACTTCTTAACCAAGTGCAACAAAGGCGTATCATTCTTATAAGATTTAGACAATCTTTTAGCATATTTGTTTTTCATTACATATCGATAAATCATTATTATTATCTTTTCCTAACACAAGTGCCGATATTTTTTAACGATTCTTAACATTTGGAAATATAGAATGGTATAGGGATAAACAACAACAACTGCACTTCATCAAGATAGTTCTGCATCAAAAATTCTTGCATGTGAATTAGGTTTTTGGTTCGGGATCGACTGTAAGATCTACGGCCTTGCACGCATTTTGAATTATTTTTAATTGTCAGCGATGTCTAAAACTTTTGGCTCTGCCATCATTTGTTTTACATGCAAAACTATCGTGATAAAAAAATACCAAAAAAAAAAGAACAAAATAATTAACATCAATAGTGACCTCCCAGAATCCCCTCCCATCTCTGTCACCCGTTATTGTTATGCTTTGTGCGTTGCCACAGTAACGAAAAATGCATGATGGTATTTCTTGAAATAATTATTTACATTAATGTAAAAATACCAAAATGACGACTTCAGAGCATGAAGAATGATCACAGCACGGGATAAATATATTTTGCGCGAATCAAAAGCATCAAGAATTTTAGTTTCCAAAAATAAAATCGACGTCACAGCATGTGGGTTATACATTAATAGAATTGAGAAGCATCAAAAACAGATAACAAGAGAAATAAAAATCATTCGAAATACAAGAGCTTTACTAACAGAAAGTTCTCGTTGTTTCAGCCACAAGAAAGGAGAGTTTTTAAAGATAAACACATGGACGAAGACAAAAAAAGAAATTTGTATCAACGTTAATATACGATCTGTTAAAGAACCGGTAACCGAACTTACGCGTAAAAATGAAAAATCACGAAATAAAGAGAAAGTTATTTCTGGAAGAAAGATATTAACCAATACCTCAAAGACAAACTTCGAACGACTGCAAGATATCGCCATAAAAGGGAAGTTCAAAAGGTGTGGCTTGAAGTGTTTCTTTCTTTGTTGAACTGATGTTACGCTGACGACACTAAGGAAAGAATTTACAACCATTTCGCTTTCAAAATGCAAGTATATTCATTCTTACAAGACTTGAACTAATTGAACTAAAATTAACAGAGTGCAGAAAATATTTTGTATGTAATATTTAGCAGAATGCTGTGCTTAAAATTAAAAGTACGAGAATGAAATTCCATTTATATTACACTACTAGACATTAAAAAATAGGCTCGTAAAACATTTTTGCAATTTACAAGCACGATTTTATACTTTTTACCACATCGGTAGGACAAGAATAAGCGCACACCGAGACTTACGACCCAAGATTTGTTTTTTGCACAAGCGCAATCCCCGTGACCCGAGGCGAAAATCGTACACGGTAATAATATTTGCTACAACACATATAAAGTCGGAGAAGCTGTAATCTCGGTTTTTGCGCACATAGTCAGCAGTTCGTTAATCATAGTCGCAGCAACGGGATTGCCATTATGAGTTTAGAAACCAGCCCAAAAATTTAGAGACGCGAGCGTAACTGGTTACCAATTCTTTGCGTGCGTTTGCGACGTGTTTTTTAACAAAATATAAAAAAGCCTATTCAGAAAACTTAGAAGAAATGTTCTAAAAAATTCCTTTTAAAAAGTTCACTTAGTCAGGAAGCTATGAGCCAAAATTTTAAAAAAGTGTAGGGAAAATTGAAACTTTTTGAGTGAATTCATCCTTACAAGAAGGAAAGTTTAATTAATAAAATTCCAACAAATATTTTTAAATGTTCAACTATTTTTCTTGTGGGACCGTGCCAGCAAAAAATAAGTACTGATGAAGTAGGGAAGGAAAAATAAAATCATTGTCAAATCATAGTTAATAGAAAAATCACTGGTTCGGAAGATCAGGAATAACCTATTCAATTATGTTATTATTACGCATATTTGAATTTAACCCTATTATACCTGGGGGGGCACAAAGTGCCTGCGGCCTCTTTGACTAGGCATAACTTTGGATACACATGTGATTAAGTGCTAAAATTTTGTGACTATTCCTAACTTTTATTAGGGCTTCTGATGAAAAAAAAAAAATTTGGAAAAAAATTTGATACTTTGCTGGGGGTATTGCATTTATTGGACGGGGGTAAATTCTTTGGAATTTTGAAAACAGTTGACATTCATGTAAGAATGTTATAAGATGTTGTATTGGGTATATAAGTATTTATTACATGTATGTTGGTTACTAAGTGGTAACCAAAGTGTTGCTAAGGTGATTATATGGTTATTAGGGACAAAAAGCAGACCAGATTTGAATGAAATATCGGTCCAGCAAATTGACGTCATTTCGGATCCCAATGACGTCATTATATTGTTTTCCTTACCTCGATTATCTTTACATGTCCTGTTCTACATATATGCCAAGTTTAATGACATGAGCATCAATATTTCTGGTAGAACGGTTCTTTGTATCTATATCGTTAAAATAAGAAATTTTCTGGCCGAAATGACGTCATTTTTTATCCCAATGACGTCATTAAAATTACTTTTTTATGTGAAACCCATATTTTGGTATTCATTCCACAAATCTACCAAGAATCAAGGCCGTATCATTAGTAACACGCGAGAAATTAAAACGTACTTAAAAATTGGGAAAATGACCATTTTCACATGTGTGACGTCATTCCTAATCCCTATGACGTCATCAAATTATTTTTTTGACCTGGATTGAGTTTGTACTAACACATTCTCCAACTGAGCCAAGTTTCATCACTTAAGCACAAGTGGTTCAGGATTTATGTCCCGCGGGCACTTTGTGCCCCCCCCCCCCCAGGGTTACAAGGGCCAAAAAAGCTCAGGTATAATAGGGTTAAAGGGACATGATAATGCACAACTCATTTGCCGCGCATAAAACTTCAGTTAAAAACACATGAATTTGTTAAAGGTTTTGTTGTTTTATTTTAAAATATATTTATACAGTTTTAAAATAAATCTAAAAACCGTTAATAAAATAATATTTTACATAAAACATGAAAAACATCTGAGTTAAGAACAAAAATATTTACGTATAAATAATAGTCTTAACGTTTGCTTAGTTAGAACAGGAAGCCGCCATAAGAACGAAAGTTTCGATACAGGTACACCATGTTATAAAAGGTAAAGTAATAAATTGACCAAAACAATTCTGCAAAACTTAACACACAAGATGCCAGGTGTAAATTGTAGTGTATTCGGGTGCAGTATGTGTAGAAGAACAAAAGGCATTGGTATTTTTAGAATTCCTGCAGAACAGGTTCAGAAAGAGTGGCGTCAGCGGTGGCTGTCTGAAATAACCAAAACTAGAGTAGTAGATGAGAACTTTAAAAAACAAATAGCTAATAATGATGTTTATGCATGCGAAAAACACTTTCATAAAGAAGACATTGAAATATCTAAAGCAGTATAGAAAAGATTCTATACTGCTTTAGGTGTTTTTAGGCTAAAATGTTCTTAATTTGTTTACTGTTTACTGAAATTTGTAACTTGTTTACTGAAACTTCTTACAGGCATGTTTAATGTTGGGCTAGCACCATGTTTTAATTTCTTCTTCGTCATCTTTGCCCTAACAACTATAAGAGACATTTTTTAAAAGATTTATTTAGAATTGTGAAGAACAAATTAAGAACATTTTAGCCTAAAAACACCTAAAGCAGTATAGACCACCAAGAAAGACTTTGAGAACTCCTACAACTATTAACCCCTATTACAAAAACCTTAAAGATTTAAACACACGCATTAAAAATGTAAAATCCTTGAATGGTTGGGAGATATTTTTAACTGACAATACTGCTACATTTAAAAGGTTTACACAACCCTGGAGTGAGCCATACTTAGAAGTGTGTCTTGATGATGGTTTGGGCTTCACAATTCAGGCATATAAGTGGTTTTTACCAGAAGATCATACTTTATATAAAAATTGCAGAATATCACTAAAAAACATTACTGTTTCAGATCTGTTGGTACGCATTGAAAACTTCACATTTTGCAGTGGCACTCAACCAGATCTTTCTAGCTTCCTACTCAAAAAAAATAATAAATATTATTTTTTCCAAGACCCAACAACTGAATATGTAAATATAGTGTCTATACCACCTAAAAAAGTAAAATACTTTTCAAGTGCTTCGTTACTTTGGCCTACAACATTTTGTTTGCGACTGTTTCGAATGTTTTCCCTCTCGATAACCCCGAATTAATCAGTCATTTCCCTGAAAATTGTCCAAACTAGTCGAGTTTTCTATAAAAAGATAAGTTATTGTAGCAAACTTTCGAATGTTTTTGTGTCTGAATCGCTGCAAGGGGCGGCTTTTTCGTTAAGGACGTAGTAATATCTACACTTGAACAAGCACATAATTAACTATTAAAATAGTTTTGTATCATTAATGTTTATTCTTATTACCGGTTAACATATTTATTTATTTCGCTTATTAAAGTGGTTTTTACTGCGTTTTACGTTTCCCTAACACACGATGTTTCGCCTGGTCATATTTCAAAGCACGTTTTACACATTGACGCTCAGTTTTGTTCGTTATTACAAAACACAACAGAAGTGTTATTATAAGCATAGTACGCCGAGGCTCTTAACAAAAGTTAGATTTCCGCGCCCTGAAAAAACTGAACAGGTTTAATCATGGACAAGATGAGAGTCACACCTGACGATTTCGGCTTTGTAATTGCGCTAAAAAGATGCCTCCTTATGGTGGCGGAATAAGCCAAATTCGTACAAAGAATTGGAGAAGATCCTTTCGGATAAAGGATACAAACTGAAGGGAGAAGTCAAGGCGAAAATAGTAAAATCCCTTTCTGTTTAAATTGCTCGCACGCACAATTTTGTTAAAGGAAAGTCCTCTGTTGCGCGCAATAAAGAAAAGGAAAGTTGGAGATATACATTAAAGATAGCCTCGGAGAATTTTTTGTCCACGCCAGACCTAGAACTAGGACTATCACGAACTCAAAATGCTACCCTACTTGCTGAAATGTCCGATTATGAAAAAGTGTCAAAAATTGCAACACAATATTTGCTGACAACGCAAACACACCGGGGGAAGTGGTATAATGAAGTTGGTGCGCGGCAACAAGAAAGACAGAAAAAACAATTACGGTTTGAATTATTTACTTTTTTTGTTTAAAACTTATGGCAACTCGTTCCCAGGACCATCTTTAAAAGTAGCGCAGGATATACTAATTGTCATAAATATAACACTAGGTCCCGGTCATGAAAAGTTACTTGGGAACGAGGTTGGTAACGAGCTTAATTAACCCTTCACATAACAATTTTAAAGAGAAACTGCTCGAGAAGCGTTGTCATTTTCGGACGGATATGGTTTGGAACCAATTAGTGTATCTTTCAAAACATTTGATGATGAACTTTTGCATGTGCCGATGGCCGCAGCAACCGGTAAGCAATGTTACTAAAAAGTGGAAAATTTTCTATTAGAACAGTTTATAAAAACCGGAGGCATTCCATTAAGCAGCCAGGGAGTACAAAATGAAGTCTAATGTATTTGTGGTAAAAAGAACCCTTCTAAAATTGGCGATTGGGAGGTGCTCCTATATAATATTCATAGATTACAAAAATTAAATCTAAAAATTTTGTCTATCCATAGAGATTACAGTATCATCAAACCACGGTGAATCCTCGACCTCTTCCAAAATTGACGTTCCTGTGGCCACAAAAAACCCAGAAGATGTTTGTAGAGTTGCCAGGCGAAGAACAGCAGGAGGTGAAGAAAGTTGTGTACGCGTTGGATAAATATAATATTTCACGCGAAGGTTACCATGAGCTATCACAACTCAATCACTCTCTTCCACGTACGCACTACATTGAAGGTTGTTTTGGGTAGCAAGTTCCTAATTTCTTTTACACGGGGAGATGCACCAGGAGCCGAAATAAAGTTATTCGACATGTTAAAAGCGGAACACCTGATATCTTCACTGATAAAGTTTATGCCTTAATAACTTTGCAGTGCAGCAACAAGAATTAACAAATACTTGCTCAACACCAAGGATAAACAAGTGCTTTAAAACAAATTCCTAATTCAGGAAAATCTGCTGATGCTGAATTGTTTAACATTAAAAACATTTAGTTTATGTCTTACTAGAATGAAGACTAATTTCCAACTGACTGCTAAAAACATGATTTATATACAGGTCTCTTGAGACATGCCTAAGGTCATTACCATTATGTAAGAAGAAATGTTATGACCTCAAGCTTACCTCAATGCATAATAGTCTGTAAGGGACACAACTAAATATAATATAAAGGAGAAACCTTTAAACACATAAAAAAGACTCAATACACCTATAAACTAACATAAAGACAGATACATGAACAAAGACTTGACACATAGATAACATAAACAAACAAAGACTGTTTCAGGTAATGGACATAAAAATAATATTCTAAATATTGATATAAAGAAAAATATTTAAGTAAAAACTAACAAATAACTGATCGAAACAACATGCATATTGCAGTTGCAAATCCACAATCCATTTAAACCAATTTTTTATTGATATATACATAAACCAGCAACATATTGACAGCGCATCAAAATAAACAAAAAAAGACAGTACTGCTCAGATTGGAGAACTGTATGAAATGCTGCTTGAATAGGATGTATATACATTAGATGCTTTACTGATAAGCATCATTACATAATTTACGGCAGACATTTCATATACAATAAGCGCTCGTTATCTCGACTACCCGTTATCTCGAACTTTCCTTATCTCGACCTATTTTTACGGTCCTTTGAGTACATTTTATCACGTTATCTCGACCTTCCTGTAATTTTTCGAATTTTATCACACAAAAAAAATCGATCAGGAAAACATTCGAACGTTCGAATTTCTCAAGCTTTCTCAAAATCAAGATTTCGAATGTTTACAATTTTTTCTTCGTTTACACATCATGTCTGAGAGATAAAGCGTAAGCTCGAGATAAAAACTTTGGTTGTAAAATGCAAAGCTCTAAAGGAGTTGGAAAAGGAAGGTGTGACACATGAAGATGTGGCTGCTAAGTTCGGGGTGCCAAGAAACACCAAATCTACATGGGTAAAAAATAAGGACAAGTATTTTTCTAACTTTCGAAAAACCTTCTAATAAACGACGAAAAATAAGAGCAGGCGCCAATAAAGATTTTGATGCCGTAATTTTTAAATGGTTTATTTCCAAAAGAAGCCAAAATGTTCCGATTGATGGGAATATGATAAAGGAAAAAGCATTGAGCTATGCAAAAGAACTCGTGTTTCTGCTGACTTGGTGTGATTTTTATTTATTCAAATACATAATTTATTTTTCAATACTTCTATACACTGTTCAGTACCAGTAAAAACTAACTTGCAGGGTACCTGCATGCAATCGCTCTCTC
This sequence comes from Hydractinia echinata, assembly GCA_030067915.1. Classification (NCBI taxonomy): domain Eukaryota; kingdom Metazoa; phylum Cnidaria; class Hydrozoa; order Anthoathecata; family Hydractiniidae; genus Hydractinia; species Hydractinia echinata. The sequence continues at coordinate 164,659 of JASGCC010000073.1, read as the reverse complement.
CCAAATTAACAGGCTTTCCTGTTATAGTTACTGCACAGCAACCCATTTCATCTCCTCTAAGAAAATAAGAAATGGTCTTGGCAAATTTTCCGGGTCTCCCAAGTGGCAAATGTCCGACTATTATACTGTCTTTCTTATACTGTCTTTTATACTTGCCTGCAAACTGCATATTTATCTTTAGGGTTTCCTTTTTCTCTTTCGCTCGTTAAAGATTCCACTACGACAGGAGTCCAAATATTTTGATATGCGTGATAACCTTTGACATAATTTGCCGTCTCAAAACTCCTTATTATTACCAAGGGAATTTCTTGTTGATCCAACATCATCTGGGCTAAATCCATTTTCCGCATTCTCGTCCTCTCTAAGTTTGAAGCCAAATGCCAGTGTTGCTATTTGAAAAGTACTCGTGAGACTCTGCGTTAATCAGAATTGGAATGGCGATTCGAATTTGGATTCGAATCTGGATAGGAAAGTAAAAAAACATTCTTTTCCGTTTTCAGGCATTCCGTAACCTTCAAAACGGTTGTTGGTGAAAGCAATTCCGTTCAGCCTGAAATGACAGCATCCTGGTTTGAAACAACATTGCCCACACTCTTGTCAAATTATAAACTTGAGGATTCATATAATGCTGACGAATTTGGTCTCTTTTACCAATGCTTACCCAACAAAACATTTCATCTAAAATCTGAAAAGTGCCCGGGTGGGAAACACAGCAAAGTAAGGATAACAGGCCTGGCAGCAGCCAATGCAGCTGGCGAGAAGCTTCCAATGTTTGTTATTGGTATATCGAAAAACCCTCCATGTTTTAAGAAGTCCCCTGCCTTGCAGATATAGGTCCCAACAGAAAAGTTGGATGGTTAGCTCCTTGTTCAAAGAATGGGTTCGAGAGATCGATCGGAAATTCCAAAAAGAAAATCGAATAATTGCCTTAATAATTGACAATTGCCCCGCCCATCCAACCATTGATAATCTCACAAACGTAAACCTGATTTTCCTACCACCCAATACAACGTCAGTTTCCCAACCTATGGACCAAGGAGTCATTAAGTGTCTGAAAGCTCTATACCGCCGTCGTTTGGTAAAGCTCATGATTCAACGTCCGAATCAAGGAAAGGATTTGCCGAAAATTTTAATACTTCGTGGAATGCAGCTGCTTGTTTCTTCATGGGAGGATGTATCAAAAGAAACGGTCATTAATTTCTTTAGGAAGGCAAATGTCTAGCAAGGATCAGATTGATGCTATTGAAGATAATGATGACCCCTTTAAAGATTTGAAAGAAGACCTAGCCGAGTTACAAGAAAAGGATCCCAACTTGTTACCTGAAGAATTAACAGCAGAGGAATTTGTTGACATTGACTTTCAGGTTATCGCAACAGATAACCCGGTCACAGATGAAGAAATTATCCAATCTGGAATAGACGTAGACGACAAAGAGGGGGAGAATGATGATGACGAAATTGAAGTGTATGATGAACCCATTGAAAAGCCATTGAAAATCGAGGTTGATGCTGCCATAGAAACATTAAAGACTTTATCCCTTTTTAGCGGCAACGGCAACGACATGCGCTCTTTATTACGGCGTTTAGAATCCTTTGTAAATAAGGACAGAATATCTGCTAAAAAGCAAAGTAGCATTTTGAATTTTTTCAAATGATTAAATATACATATAGCATGAGAATAGTAATAATTGATTCTTCTGATTAATAGTCCATCCCTGACCAGGTTTAAAAATTTAAATAATTTTTCTAATGTGTGCATGATATTGACAAACTTTCCTTATCTCGACCTTTTTCACGATCGACGCTCCTTATCTCGACTATCCATTATCTCGAACTTTCGTTATCTCGACCTTTTTCACCAGTCCCGTTGAGATAACGAGCGTCGACTGTACTCTCTGTTCTGGTCCCAAGAGACCTAAAATCGGAGCCAGTTGGGTGGTCAGTCGATTGACACAACATAGGAATTCAGCGACGTCTTGCTAAGCAGCAGTGTCATTATTTTTATAACATAAAACCAAACACTAAAACAAACAGCTGCAATAAAACTCCGACCAACAACACGTGAACGAATAGTACAACAGCTAATTGTTGGAAAAGTAGCCACACTCATTTTCTGAGAAAGGTAGGTTTTCATAATTAGGTTAGATAAATTTCTTAATTTAAGGCGAATGTCATATATATCTGGCGTTAGAGTCATTTGAGCCCTAAAATAGGGTCAATCTGTCAGCAAATAAAAACACAGTCATCAATGTCATCAATGCGTGCATGTGCCATATCAAGCACCGTTAAACAACAACAATGGTGGATAATAGATGTGGAAAGATGAGCAATATAACATTTCTTCATTCTAGTTCTTTCAACTCTTTATGTCAAAATTTGCAATCAAAGATTAAGGTTAGTCAGGTTGGACTCTAACATCAAATATTTGTGATGTCCGCCTAAAAGTACGCGTAAATTTGATTTCGTCGCTCCTAACACACATCAACCCAAAAGTATACCAACCTGTCAATCAGTTTATTTAAATTTATTGTCACGAGGAGTCGAACAGAGAAAATTTATTTATTTTTATTTATTCATTAAACTGCTCCACCTTGGTAGGCAAAAATACAATACTAGTATATACTAATTAACCATGTATATATATTATTGCTAGTTAGTGCATTTTGATTCATGGTCATGTTTTGAATGTCGTCTATGTTAAGTTCTATTTCATTTTTTCGTGCAATGTCGACAATTTCCGGATACCAACATCGTTGTTTGTTCATCTATATATGTTTAAAAAGAATCTTTTGAGCTACTCTAATCTTGTCTGATTTTAACAGTGTTTGTCGAAGCATCAGCTTTTTAAAATTGATTGGCTTTTCGACTGTCCATATACGTAGTTCACTTAGAATTGCAAAATAGGGTGTCGTCATGGGTAAGCGATACAGGCTTGTCAGTATATTATTTTGCATTTTCTATAGTTCGCTAATTCCTTGTACTTTCATGTTTGTCCATGTCTTAGTATTATAGGTGATTCTTGACTTGGCTATTGCGTGTGGCTTTTATCACTGCTACTATATAATCAACCTCGATCCCAGGGCCTGTAGCGTTTTTTGATATGAGGATGAAACGCGTACGAGGCCCTGGTACAACAGACTTAATCAACCAATGAGATTGCGTTCACGGCTTTTTAAATTATGTTAAAAAGATAATTAATGCAGACGTTTTTTTGCAAGCACTGCATTTTTTTATCAACAACAAATATGGCGGTGAGCATTACGAAGATTTTTCTGGTTACTTGTTTTTATGAAGAAAATATTTATATTCACGTTATTTTTGACTTCCTTGCATCGTTTACAAATTTATCAAAGCTGTTAAAAAATTTTAAACATTACTTTTGTTTCCTCACGTCACTGATGGTGAAAAAGGCAGCTGACAACTCAAATGGAATAGTGCGACGAACATCCTGTCCTGCGAACGAAAGTAACAGGTACTCTCACCTTTTGTTGGACACAATACTGAAAATTTTATTTTTGTTTTCATATGCTAAAAAGTAAAGAAAAACTTCGTACAGATGCAACTCTGTAGTGTGTATGCTGACTAACTGGCTAAATGCTGTTGGCTTAAAGATGCACAAACACAACAAACACAACAATGACAACCAATTTTTCTTAAAATGCCACACGTGTCAAGAGATATCTTTTAACAAACTATTGGGACAAAATACTAGCTAAAGTATTGAAAAATTAATGGAAATAAATTAGGGAATAAAGTATAGCTAGCTGTATAAATAAAAAGAAATATATATATATACAAGAAATCACAACTATATCACATATTATTGTTTTTAGGCAATGAGAAAGAAAATATTGCAACATAAAGTTTATGGTGGGTCTGTTGAAGTATGTAGGCTGCGTGCTGAAACAAACTTAGTAATGGAACTCAAATATCACAATTATGCAAACTAATACTGCCGTAAATGTAAAAGACAATTAAAGATTTTCTGCCGGATTGCACAAATAAGCTTTCAGAAAAATTACATTGTAAAGAGCGTTATATCATCACCAAAAACTCATTAATGTTATTTTGTTTCAAACACCTAGTGCTGATATTATGTCCAGTATAATATAATCTTGCCAATGCTTTTTGCCCTCATCGACCAGACCGTCCAAATTGCTGCATATATATATATATTCAATGGTCTTCAATGGTACTTGGTGGACTAATATGGTAGATTTGTTTGATAATGGTGCATAAACTCCTATACCAAGAGCAGAGGTTGCTATAATAATGCAAACGTTCAGATCTTCTTTTGCAACTTCAAGAAGAATTTGGTTGGTTTTACATGGTCTTTGTTTGTGGTGTATGAAATTGCACAATAAAACAATTGCTAGATGTTATGTTTTTAATGTATATATATACTTGTCTTCTTAATATGTTATGTTTTATAACCTTAATCTGCAATATTTCTTCCTTGCCAACTTTTCTCTTTTTTCTGCGGTATACATTTTTTCTGTTTGGATTGACAGATTATTGATTCTTATTCCAAATATAATATGTTTCATTCTAGTCACTGTTTTTCCTGTTATCCGGTTGTTATAGATATTCTTAAGTATAAGTAAGTATAAGTATTGGTCATATAGCTATATATATATATAAAGTACAAAACAGGTGTTGAAGCAGTAAGCCTCGTCAATAACACAAGCTTTGACATTTTTTGATAAATTTCTAATTTCATTAAATTTCTTTCTCTTTCACTCAAAATTTCCCCAATGACCATCCAATAGATGACTTCCAATGTTTACGTTTTTAAGGGATTCTTGAACATACCACTTACCGCCTCCATTATTTTGCCTGTCGATTTGCGTAAGAGGTCTGGGGATTATAAACAACACGCGTCACGATGATGAAAGTCGTCTAGCTATACAAATGATGACAACACATCTTCTATTTTATTGTTAAGACAGAGATCCTCAAACAACATCTGTACAGCATTCTTCTCAAAGATTAAACCACGTAAAATGTATCAAGTCATTCCTACATCTTCAAGAAAATTCACTTGATCTTTAATTATTGCATTGCTAACACTTGAAAAATTAAAGATTTTCCATATGCTTATGATAAAACTCCAATGACGTCCTTGTCCTCATACTATTGACTCTAAGCATTTGACTTGTTATGGTCAGGAAAATTTCGGCCCTCTAAAGATCTCTGATTTTTCTCCAATTAAGTGGTCCATCCTTTCATCTGTTATTTTTGCAGCTGGTGTAAATTATTCTATAATATTTATAAGTGCTGTAGTTTTTATGTATGATACACCACAAAATGACTAGAAAGTCACTAAGGGTTGTATCTATTCTGAAATTGTATGGTGTATGGCTAGGTACCTCTAGCTACAAAAACTCAGCAAAACACTTTACAAATTCACGCCACCAATAAAACACCATCTTTAATCGAAACGTCACGCATACATTACTTTTCTGTGCATGCTTAATTTTGGGCGAATTTCAGTCTGTTGTACCAGGGCCTCGTACGCGTTTCATCCTCATATCAAAAAAACGCTACAGGCCCTGGGATCGAGGTTGCTATATAATTTGTTTTACTGGTCCTCATATTTATGTTTTTGCCAATTGTTGCTTTTTCGTCGACGATATCACCTAGATATTTATACTCATATGTTCTGGTTATTTTTACCTTCTTAACACTTTCATTGATTTCCTTCGGTTTCTCATTTGAAAACTGTAATAGTTGATACTGACTTTTTGTGTTGTTAAAGGTCGTTTTTTTTTTTTTTTACTTTCTATCAAGCGATAGTTTTATTACCTCCGCAACTGTTTGTTTAGTCCCTGTTCCAATAATATCATCAACATATGTCATAGGGTCTAGGTTCAAGTTATCTCCATATGTTGTTACTGGTTTTTCTTCTATTCGGTTTATCTTGTCTGTTGATATGCTACATAACATTGGTCCATATATCGTTCCTTGTTTTACGATGTTTTTCATCTCTATTTCGTCTGTCATTCCTAAAGGCCTGTCGACTATCATTTTCGCCTCTTTATTCATTTCGTGGAAAACTTTTACTTTATTTGACAGCATGTTTGATTTCCACAAGTCATTTATTGTGTCCTACAACCATAATTTATCGAAGCATTTTTTCAGGTCTCCATAAATTATATAAAAATTTCTTTTGTAATACATATACTCGTCTATTACCGCTCTCAGAGTGATGTCTGCTACCGCTTTGAAAAGGTGATAGTATTTCATTTACATGGTGCATATTTCTGTCGTATATATAATTTTTTCAAATATCCTAGTCAAAATGCTTGTAATGAAAATTCCTCTCTGATTTTTCACTTCATTTCTGCTCCTTTGTTTTTATATAACGATTTAATTACAAGCTCGCAAGGATAGTATTGATAAAGAGACGTAGGTGACTATTTTTACCTTTTTGGAGGTTGTAGACGTCACTATCTCTCATCTATCATATTAACCTTTATTTCTGCTTGTGGAGCAAACATTTTAGTTGATTGATAAAGTCTATATTTTCATGTAGGGAATTTCCCGTAAACAAAGAATATAGATGTGTAGGGAATTTCTCAAAAACAATAATGCGATCGAGTGCTTTGATTGAAATGAAATTTGGTACACTGTATAAGCAACGATGCTGACATAATATGAACAAGAACATTTGTTGAAGTATAATTTATTTATCAATTTATTTTTTTGTCAACACATCATAGCTGCAGTAAAAAACTAAAATAAGTTTCAAGCAAAATTGCTTACCTGCCTATGCGCAAACACGTGATTGATACAACTAAGTTCTTGACTAGGTCTCTTATGTTTTCCTTACAGGAACATACAAATTGTCAACAAATTCCTTTCTAGTGCTTTTACTCCACTTAAAAGTATTTTGCACACGCACACGATTGGTGCCCGATGCCGATCGTGCACGTAATTTTTTTGTGAACTTTTGTGTTTTTTGGTGAAGGAATATGAATGAGTATGCACTTAAATTTTTTACAATGTTTTTGTTTCAAAAAATAACATTTGTTCGTATGTAGTCTGATAATCTGTCTCTCTTCGAGCTCGGGGCATATCCGGGCAGGATTTTATTTATTTTTCCATATGCTTGTTGTGAAAATAAATAGGTTTAAGAACCTTGGCTAGTTCGTATGCTATTACAGTAAAGCAAAATTCATTTCGACTGTTGCGAGCTAGTTCACCTATATTATACGTCTTGTTTTCATTGATTTCCATCGGTCGGGTGTTATCTAAGATTTTAATTATGCATTTATCAACACTAGAATATTATTTTGTAAATTATCTCCACCCCATTTGAAAAATTCGTTTCTGATGCCATTTCTATCTGCAGTTTTTTATCGTTGAAGCTAAAAAATCGATGCCACTACTTCCTACTACAACAACGGCTGTAGCCAACAGCTGGATAGCTAAAACCTTGCTTATGTCGGCACTTTTTCTGTGACGTCATCAAAAGCTTGAAATTTGTTCAAACCACTATCTGCTTAAAATTCAATTACTTTAGTTCTAGAGCGAATTTCCACATTCTGTTTGAATTTTCTGAAAGCCAAATAAAAGTTATTGAACGTATTTTCCGATTTTTATATAGTTCGCATAAAAAATTGCAAAATATTGAAAGAAGAAACAGAAAGATTCTACTAACAAGAGTTATTACATTTTCCCCATTATAAGGATTTTATGGAGATTTTTAGGGGTAGTTTCAAGTAATAGCCAATATCAAAGCCTCTGAGAGGTATGGGACCTAAAAATTTGGCATGCAGGTGTCTAATAGATAAATATTGAAACTCAATAAGTGTCATGGCCATGCAATATAGCATAAAAGAGTTATTAAAAAAACCCGTCAGGGATAACCGAATAGGGTTATGACCGAATGAATTGTAACATGGTAAGTTCAGCCGCGGCATAACCTTTGATTTTTCTTCGTTATTACTAAATGCAGTTATAAGCAAACCAAGGGTATTTCATTCCATCTTCGTTTCGTGCAGTTGGAATTAATTATTTTGATTTGGGAATTTCCAAATACTATATCGTGGCGTTTCATAATTCCCCAGGGAATTCACCTTATGAATAATGAATGCAATGAATATCAAATTTATCGGGAAATTCCGTATTGCACAATGTAATTACATCTAACGCAAAATGTTTGGACTGAACCATTTGAACTGAAGCAGGTGATATAAGAGCGAGGTACGAAAAATAATTTTAATTAGAAATGTTTTGCAAATATAATTTAATTTTTCGATAGTCATAAAGTTCTGCTACTGTTGTCTATTATTTTTTAATTATTTTCTTTTAAATTATTTTCACTTTTCATTTCAGGAACAAGAATTAATAGCTGTATGATTAAAATGGAAAATTACCTTAAGACGTTTGCCCTAAATCTTCATCCATCAAGAGAAGATCTTAGACGGGGAAAAGCTCACTTGGATTTGATTTTTCGTACCATTCAAAGGAATTCAAGATTCAGCATTAACAAATGCGAGTTGGTAGGAGGAGCGGAGAAGAAAACTTCAACTCGGCAAAAATTGGATTTCGATTGCGTTGTTTTTGTGAACAACGTTACTCACAAAGACTTTGAACAAGTTCTGAATGACTTCATTCGAGTTTTGAATCAGCAAGGCTTGCACATTACTGCAGTTAAAAAAACCCCACGCGGTAAACCGTTCACACTTCAGTTTACATCAAAAAAGAAAGATTTTGATATCGTGGTAGCAACTGGAAGTACTTTGTCAAGTCGAGAACAAGCAATATGGCTGTTGACACAAGCACAGCAAAAAAGAACTGTGGAAGAAGGCAAAGAATTTATGTGGGAGCATAGTGGAGAACTTTCCGAAATGTCAGTGGAGTTTATAAAGAAACAAAGTGCGTTTATCCATCAGTTTATTCGCTTGTGCAAGCATTGGAGAAATTCTTTAAAACCGGAATCTGTTTCCCTTCCTGGTCTATCATCAATCATTGAATTATTGGCCATCTATTCTGGTTCGCAACATCAGGAAGCCTATCATGGTGCATTTAAGGCTTTTTTGGAGGCTGTCAAGAACATCCATTACCTTGAAATTTCCTTCACTGGGTCATACTACACTACAGCTGAGATACCTCCAGCTATCAAACGCTGCCCCTATTTAATCAACCCAGCAAACCCATACCAAAACTTTCTCGAAGACTTGGATTCTGAAGCAAAAAATATTTTGTCTGGATTTGCCAAAGTAACATTAGCCCGAATGGGAAGAGGATGTACCACAAAACTTTTCGAGACACAAAAAACTGTTTAACTGACGACTTGGCTTTGTTTTTATTTTGAGTAAAAAACTCTATTTTACTGACACGAGCTTTAATTAATTGGTTTATTGTTCTACGGCTTTAGCCGGTAGAACTTTAAAATGGGCCCCTTTTTTTTGTCGCCGTTTTTACTACCAAGACTAGTGAAGCACGGCAGGATACCTGTCTCTAGTGTAGCGGCACGAAAATTATTAGTTTTTGAGTGTTATAACAGACTACTCTGTTGCACATGGTACAAAAACCCATTGTTTTTACAAATTAATCATTTTGCATTATCATTTTATGTTCAGTTGGTTTCGCTAGTTTCAACAGGCTAAAATTCGTTTTAAAAAACAAAATAAATCAAAAATAGTTGTTTTTATTGCTTTTTACGTTTCATTTAGAACTTCTTGTCGAAACGGCCGGTTTATTATTATTTTAAAGTCTTATTTATTAAATTTTAATAAGTAATTTAAAATTTAATTTGATATTTGATATAAGTAACATGGTGTATTATCGCGAAATATATATCACCTTTGATCTATACAAATAGACTCATTTTCTGTATTTAATCACTGCACAAAGCTTCATCCCAAAAAATAATTCGCTGACGGTCGAACCCGTGGGTTTTGCCAAAGGTTTCCCGTATTCTTTTGGGTTTGTTTGTTTGTTTGTTTGTGTTTGTTGTTTTCTTGCAAACCCTCAGCCTGCTGTTACCCTATTCGGTCTTCCCCCCCCCCCCTGACGATTTTTTCTTAATAACTCCTTAACGCTACGTTGCATGGCTATGATACTTACTGAGTTTCAGTATTTATCTATTAGACACCTGCATGCCAAATGTTTAAATCCCATGCCTCTCAGAGGCTTTGAAATTGGCTATTACTCAAAACTACCCCTAAAGATCTCTATGAAACCTTTATAACTGGGAAAATATAATAACTATTGTTAGGGTTATCCTTAGAACTTGTAACTTACAACACAACTTTGTTCCATCAAGAAGAATCATTTGCCATGTTTTGAAAACGTGATTAATCCGATTTCCCGATTTTTTCGGATTTTACCCGAAAATCGGAAAAAATAGGATTTTCGGGCAATTTTTGACAACGTTTCATGCGATCTATGTAAAAACCGGAAAATATGTTAAATAACTTTTATTTAGCTTTCAGAAACTTCAAACAGAATGCAAAAATTCGCTCTAGAACTAAAGTAATTGAATTTTAAGCAGACGGTGGCATTTTGAAGAAATTTCAAGCTTTTGATGACGTCACAGTAAATGTGCGGACGCAAGCAAAATCCTTTTGTGACGTACTATAAGTGTGCCTAGTTTGATTTAATTTGAACAAGCCTATGAAAAGTTGTTGAGGGGAGGGGGGGGGGGGCGGGGGGAATCCGCCCCACCCGGTCATAATATGTTCGAAAAACCCCGGACCGAATAGGGTTAAGAAAAATAAAGAGCCTTGCGGAGGATTTGACCCAACTATTTACGAGAAGTTCGCCGAGCTAGCAAATAAGCAAACGGGTCTAAACTATTCTCGGGCGTCATTGTTGTTGCCGATAGGATCGATCACGGGAACTTTTTGACGATGGTGATGGCCAGGTTATGTTGTATGTTGTTGGAGTTCTGATTTTTGTTTTGAATTTTTTTTTCATTGTTCTTTATATTTTATGGATAGTTGAATTTATCTATTTTAAATTCTAAAGTAAATATATATATATTTTTTAATTTGTACTTCAAACGAAAAAACTTATAAATTATTATTAACTTTACTTATCATTACTTATCATTTATAGTAGAGTAAGACGATACAAACATAAAAAGGACACGTGTATACAACACGTGATAAAGGTGCGCCAAAAAAACAAAAATAAATTCATATCACATTTTTTTAGCCATGTATTAAACCCCCAACTTACTAATTTTAAGATTTTGGCTACAATACGTAGATGATGTAGGGAGCAGAATCTACTATGGCCAGTTGTTTTCGTTCTTTTAAGGATACATGAAACACCCAAATTGTTATTTTTTCAAATGTTTTATTTTTGTATAATTGGAAAGCTAATAATTAATAGAATATTTATTTTAAATTAAAAAACTAGAAATGAAAAGAAGGCAACTTCGTCCCCAGGCCTTTTTACGGCTATGATATTCTGACAGGACGGCTCCGAAATAGCCCTGGTTCAGGCTGATGATTAACGGATTTTGATTGGATGCTCGTTTTGAATAGAAACGGCGAGTTGGACAGAGTTTGTTTGATTTCAAAACAAGGTGATGGAGAGCGTGGAGAGGAGAGTGAAAAATAGTGCACAAAAAAACGCTGTAATAATGAATGGAGGCTAGCAAACTTTAAAAATTTCAGGAAACGTTATTTTTATAGTTTTATTTCAAAAACTTTGTCATAAGTGAGGTAGCATACCAGCCAGGTTGTAATGAAAGGTGCAAAATTGGCACGTTGTCTTACATCCGTTTTATCAATAACGTGTATTTCAAACAGCTTTTTAAATATAACATATAAGCTAGCTGGGCCTACTGCTAGCTATTATTACTTGTAAAAAACTGTTTTTTGATGGATAAGCATTGTTTTCTAGACTTTTCTCTAATCAATTAACAAAATCTAAAGCAACAAAAATCAGTCATTTTGGTATATCACATACATTCCTACCGTTAAAAGTTTACATAGCAAGGTTTAAAATCTAATTATTCTAAAATTAATTCTTTCGGTATTACATATGGTCCTTTGAACTTAGCCTTTTCAGTGCAAACTGTAATTGTTGATCCATGAAAGTTTATTTAAATAATAAGGTTGCAAAATCTAAAGCTATATGAGATCTTTCAGTTACTGTAAATGAGTCTATAAGGGTATATTTAACTCTATTTTTACTGGAATGATTAATGTTTGATAATTGCATGATGCTTTTAATGTTTTCGGAATATATAACTACTAGTCGTTAACCCGTGGATAAATCCACGGTTCGCCCGTCCTTTATTAGCCGCATTTCGTGTGTCTCGCTACCGCGGTTACCATTTTGCGTGACAGACAGACGCATACGGGTATTATAATATAGATGTCAAAATTGGCATGCTGTCAAAAATGGCTTATCGGTGTCTCTGAAAACGCCTAAATTCAGAAGCTCAAGAACTGCGATTACAGGTCAATTTTTTTTTGGTCTGTTTCACTAATTCAGTCTAAAAACCTACTATATACCAAGTTTCATGACATTATTTCAATATTTACTAAAGTTGTCAGACTTTTAACTTGAACGAACGCGAAAATTCCCACCGGGGTAAACGGTTTGGAATTATTTAAATAATTCACAAAATTTTCCACCTTTAAATAACAAGTGGAGTTTAGACTGGAGGCTGTTTATAAGAAGCTAAATACTAAATCATTAAAATAATTAAGAAGCTTTCAGTACTGAACTTTTTTAGCTTTCAAAAATTTACAAACTTATACCAGTACTCATGTTATTACAAACTTTTTTAAAAACTTTTTGCTGTTTTTTTAACGCGATATTTGTCATTTGAAATCGAATCGAACGGCAAAATTAAAAACCGAAAAGAAACTTTCCAGTACTGAAACACACAAAAAAATTACGAAATATTGAGTTCCAGGGGCCCTCACTGGTTTCTTGTAAAAAATACGTGTGGGGCTTATCTGAAAGAAGGGTCTTAATTGGTGATTTATATATGGTGTGGTTTGGGCATCGGTAGCTCAGTCAGTAGAGCGTTAAACGCATGCCCAATAGGTTTAAGCACTTATGAACCGCCTTTGTGTTTCTTCCTTGAAAAAACTGACAAGGTATATCCCTCGAAATTATTAAGGCTAATCACTTAAATTACTCACAAGTTTATACAAATTTTCAAAAAAAATATCTTCGTCCAGTATGCTATATACCGGGTATAGCAAGTGTATTTTATTTGTCCATGAAACTTTAGCTAAACACTAGCTAAGATAACAACTGGTAAACCAATACTTAGCCACCAAGAGAAAGTGGCTATGCGTCTAAAAAACAACAACCCTGGTGCTGTCTTTAACTTCTTGAAATATTTTTGTAGTGGTTTATTTTAAGGCAATGAGTGTAAAAATGCTTGAACAACAACAATACAAAACTTCTCCAACACCCTTAATTTAGTTCGCCAACTACCTACATTATCATTTTTACTTTTCGCTCCCAATGTCACGATTGAAATTCAGCCAGAGTAAGGGTGCCTTCATCAGCCTAGACCAGGACAGGGATTTTCACAAAGCGAATTGGCCGGCAAAATGTATCTGAGCATGCGCAATTTTTTGTTTGTTTTGATTTTGCTTCGAAAACTTCGCTTCAGTCAGAACGCAATATTCAGTGTTTATTTTAAAAACGCGTTAATGGAAAGAATTCAAAAAAATGTCTGGTTTTTAATTCCCAAAAGAGTGTTACATTCAGTATTTTAAATTTGCCGTGTTTTTTTTAATTTTATTAATTGGCCCACGCCTGGCGAAAACATTTAGACGTGGTCAATACAACCAGAATAACAATTAGCTGTCACATTCCGCTACCTAGTTACTGGTGATGCTTACAATTTCCGCTAGTTACAGGATGAGTGACGTATCAGTTGGTCGAATAGTTAAGAAACATCAGAAGTAATCTGGCAACGGTTGACAGAACGAAGATTCATAAAATGTCCTTCTATCCAACAGGCATGAAAAAAATAGCAACAGAGTTTGAAGGCTTGTGGAACTTTTTGAAGGAAACCCAACACTGGCTCGAACAATTATACAAGAGTCGCTAAAATAGTTAGAGATGATTTTCGTGACTACTTTAAATTGTATATATTGTATATACAGTTAGCTCCCGGTAACTGGAACCCCGGATAGCTTGAACATTCGTTAACTCGATTCATTTTTCACCCCCCCTTGAACTAATATCTTCGGATAACTAAAGACTAAATAAATGACAGATTTTCATTATTTTTTTATTAACTTCTGATGTAATATAAATAGATAATGTTGTCTGTCTAGGAAAATCTCATTTTAGACTAAATTCGACTATTAACGGAAGTTTCGTTCAACACAAACATTCGTCAAATCGAACTATTTTCCTCGGTCCCTTGGATCCTGTATTCATATTGGAAAACGTATTATATATATAAAGAAGAAACAGAAAATGTCAGCAGCACAATAATTATATTCTGAATGTTTACTCATTGCTAAATTCAAGATCAATAAGGATTTCTTGAAATGCGTAATTTTGCTTGTCTGTTTTTTGTTTGGTGAGAGTTTTGCAAGTATTTCAACAATGCTCATACAAAACAACTCGACGCTCCCCTTTTTATTGTGTCTTCAATAACGCATCCACCAAGATCAAGTCTAGCTTACTTTGTCTATCATTTTTTTCACGGGCAGAGAGTTTGATCCAATACAAGATTTTATTTTTCGATTTGTTGTCGGTGTACTTTGTATTACTACAGGTGTTTCAATCTCTCAAATGTCTGACTGTGTTTCTGAAAAGACATCAAAACATTGTTCGGTGGACGATATGGAGTTTGGAGCAGATACGTTGCTACATGTCGGTCTATTTATTATTGTATCTAGCAAAAACAATAATTGGTTATACAATTTACACTTTGGTATATTTGAGGAACCTCCTCTTCCGCTTCGATAAGAGTCATATATTCGTTTCAAGCATCTAGTTATGCCATCCCGTAAGTTTTTCCACCTTCATTTGAGGTCATCAACTATAAATGTGGAAGTAAATAAATAATATATAGCAATGTTTTGATATAAGCTGCTGGAGTATAAGCTACTACAAGGGAAAGTAAAGGTTAGCCAGCTTGCTCTTTAATAATAGCCGTCTTCTGTCTGTCTCTTCGCAAAATGGTACCGCACGTAGCGAGACACACGAAATGCGGTAAATAAAAGACGGGCAAACCCGTGGTTTTATCCACGGGCCACCGACTAGTATGTGATATTAGCCAAATCCATTAAACCTTGCCTTCTAATAGCAATAGAGGTGACTATAAATAAGGAGCTTACCATTTTTATTAAATCTTGAAGAAATTTCCTTCTATGCATGCTTTTTTTTAGTTTTTTAAATCTTTGTGACCTTGACATGAGGTATCCCACAAATCCTCATATATTTTTTTACAAGAAGTTCAACATCTATTTCTTTATCATCGTCAAAACTAGGCAAGTCAGTATTGTTGATTTGACTGATTTGACTTCAGTTTACAAAATATCTTAGTTTAATTCCGCCATTCTTTATTTGCTTTGAACTGCTGTTAGAGCATGAAATATATTTGATTAATTGATCGAACTTTTTGTGTGTAGTGATTGGTCAAAATAAAATTATTGCGCAAGAGTTCGCTACGTCCGCAAAGAAAGTTGAAGTTGCTTGAAAATCACGCCTTTTGGTGGTTCTGCGAAATTAAAAATTTTTGCGGAAAATTTTTTTGGCGGTTGATAGAAATGAAGATATTTTCTATTGTTTCTTTGTACTTTGATAACTTTAGCGCAAAAGTTTCTTCCGCAAATACTCAGACATGGTTTACAATACCCTGGAAAGTCCAGTTTCTATCATAGTATATAAACTGTATTTTTAAGCCATAGTTAACTTTTTTAAAATACACACAATACATCTAAATAAAATACTTTACTTTATGTAGTAAGACATTTACATATACCATTATGTTAAAAATGTTAAAATCAATCCTTGAAATCGATATTGAAAATTCCATGTTAAAAATCTTGTTGTAAAGTTGATGATTCAAATAATTAGTACAATGAATCAAGCAGTTCTATTATTTCGTTAGTTCAGCAAAGAAAATTGCAACGTCTGAATTTTCAGTTTTTCAGTATTCAAAACTTTCTCCTTTGCTCAAGATTTGCTGATGATAGATTTACCGAAATAGAAAAAAGATATATTTCAATAAATGAGGCTTTGAGGTCTTCTGATGTGGTTTGTGTTCAGCATACGTTAGTGGTTACGATTTTGGATACAAGGAAGTAAAAATTCGAAATCAGGCTGGGATATGCCTGTGCAAAAAAAATACCATCAGGATTAGAGTAGTATGTTTATGTTAATGCTTATTAGAGAAATAAATTAAAAAGTTAAACGTTGCCTTCTGAGCTATATAGATCAGATAAAATAGCTCGTTAGCAGCTACAACCAAACAGCCAAAATGAAGAAGCCTGAGTTGAATAATAAAAGAAAGTACAGAGCCCGTTTACTCTAAAAATGTAGAGTATTTTATTTCTGTTTCTGTCGAATTACATGATAAAGCATGGCTGCTGTCCAATATATGACGTTCCCTTTTGGGCGGTCTTCTTTTATCTTTCATATGATTCATTTTCGGGAAAAAATTGCTTGATCTTTAAGGTAATTTAAAACTGAAAGATATAAAATATTGTAAATGTTTTAAAGTTTCTCTTGGGAATCACAACAGTAAAATGCGATCAACAGCTTAAATTAGGTAATTACTTATAACTTAACTACCTTTTTAAAAAGTAAACATAGCTAAGTTTATTTTGTTTGTTGGTTATATATCAACAAGCGAGCGGAAAACAACAACTTTAGAGAATATATTAAACACAACTGCATCTGACTGAGGAATGAATAGTTTGGTAAGGTACCACCAACCATAGTAAAGGAAAATATTGTTCTTTTATTTGATTGTTTCGCTTGTATGTTCTAATTTTGGTGTTTTCAACTTGTTACTAACAAATAATTTTGGTGTACTAATTAGGTATAGCTACTTTTTTCAGATTTCTCTTCAATGGAAAGATGTATTACTTTTCCTATTCGGGTGGTATATTATGAGCAGTAAGTTTTTTTTCATTTGTTTTTATTAATGACGTTGTTTCATCGGAGTTCCATAGTCTGTGTTTAAGTCAAAAAAACTTCTGTATGATGATAGGACAAAATTATTATTTTGAATATCCATTACGCCCTTATAGCTTGTGTCTAGCTCATCAATATCAGCCCTATACAGAGACTGTTTTGCTCTATCATAGTCCGATGTATTTCACACGAGCTTCGTCTAATAAACAACCTTATGAAGGAATCAAATTTAAAGGCAGTTAGACCAGCACCAGAAAGGAACGAATCTTTGCCAGTTACAGTAACACTTGGTTTAACTCTTAGTCAGCTTGTGATATTGGTAAGTAAACACTTAAATATATACGGTTGTATGATAACTGACTCTGACGGTTAAGTACCCGTCTTCCGAGTTTTAAGGTAAACACGAAGAAATATATTTTTAGGTATATCTTTAAGCAAAAAATATCAGATATTAAAGTTTTATGTTACACTCCTGTGTAGCTACTTAAAAGTGTACTTAAGAATAGCAAATACCTTATCTTGTTTTCTTCCATATACAGTTCATTAAACTTCATTTCCATTGAATTTTCAGGATGCTAAGAACCAAATTCTTACAACAAACAACTACATACGGCAGGTAATAGCTAACTTTTGTTCAAACAACCATAAAGTTGTCATGGAAAGAACATTTTTGTTTATATAATTGTCGTATATACTTTATTTGGTAGCCTCTTTGTTTGTTTACGCCATATTCCGACAAACAAAGGACATTAAGTATCAAGGTTATTTTGTTTTGTAACCGTGCTGTGTGGTTTTGATTTGGAGTTGAATTTAGTTTTTTGTGTTAACCATATTTTTTATTTTTTCGTCAAGGTATGGCACAATCCTTACTTGAAATGGAATGCAAGTAACTATGGTGGTGTAAAAACAGTCAATTTGAAACCTGAAAACATTTGGTTACCTGATATTACACTCTATAACAAGTAAGTCAAAAATATATATTATAACTCATTTAGGGGGCGTTCTCTGGATAATATCACAACTTTATGGCGCGTAAATATAACAGCGTTAATTTAAATTATCAGCCCTGTGTTTTTGTTGCGTTCAAAAAATGCGGGCCGATAATGGATTTACAGCCCGCTTCCAGGGTTGTAATGTTGTTATCGGCCCGCAAACTACAATAGAATGTCTTCTGTTTTATTCAATCGAACATTCGAATTTTTGTTTCTCGGAGACAAAAAACAAAACAAAAAAATCTGGCGAGAAACAAAAATACGAAAAAAAACAAAAAAACTTTGCTTTAAAGATAAGGGTAGATTTTGTATATCAAAAAAAAATTCCAATAACTGTAACAATTCAATAAAAGAGAGCTGGGAGTGGGGAAGTGACGGTAGATCGCGCAATATGCGATTTTTCTAACTGATTTCATCAGATTGCCAATTTATGCCAATCACAATTTAATATAGAATTGTCTCCTATCTAATAGTTGTGTTTTGTCTCTGTGCAAAATGGTTTCACCGCAGCTTTATTTCAGACCCCCCGCAGAAGAATTACATTACTTCATGCTAACAGGTGGATAATTGAACGAAATACCGATACGGTAAATATGTACGATACTTAACGTACGGGCTACGTATCGTACGGGCTAACGACTAGTCTCAAATATAAAAAAAATGAACACATTCAAAAGAAATCATTAGTTTCCATTACCTTCCAACAAAAATTAAGGAGGCAACATTCTCTTAAACTACAGATATTGTTCCTAATTTCTTGCAGTGCTGAAGGTGATAATGATTTTGGTGG
Organism: Hydractinia echinata; assembly: GCA_030067915.1. Classification (NCBI taxonomy): domain Eukaryota; kingdom Metazoa; phylum Cnidaria; class Hydrozoa; order Anthoathecata; family Hydractiniidae; genus Hydractinia; species Hydractinia echinata. The sequence goes on along the minus strand of JASGCC010000073.1, from coordinate 145,783 downwards.
ATCAATGGACAAACTGTCCACACGTGTCATCGTTCACCACACTGGTAAAAATGTTTGGTTGTCACCAGCCATGATTCAATCCAAATGCCAGATTGATATCACGCATTTTCCCTTTGATACACAGAAATGTCTGCTAAAATTTGGATCATGGACTTATGATGGATACAGATTGGATCTGCAGTCAGAATGTAAGAGGATTTTTTTTATTATCAAGCCTCTATGATATTATAAACCAAAATTGTTTCTAAAATATCCAGTTAGATTACATAGTTTCAGTTCCTGCAAAACAATAGAAATTAGTCAACGATTACAGGCTAGTTATATTAACTTTTTTCGTATTCTCAACATTTGGGATATTTAGGCTCTCTTAACTAGTGTCAAAAATACGACTAGGCATGAGCTTAATAACCACAAACCTCGTGACTTTCCTTAATAAACCCAAATAGTTTTTCCATTATTTTACTTTGTAATTTATACCATGAAGCAATGAGGAAAGTATATTCTGTCTTATAGCACCTTTGGCTGATCTTAGTAAATATACACCAAATGCTGAATGGACTTTGGTAAACATGACAGCTAGTCGAAATGTTGTTGAATACATTTGTTGTCCAGAACCATATATTGATATTACCTATACAATAACAATCAAAAGACGTTCACTGTTTTATCTGATCAATTTGATTATACCTTTGGTGTTGATATCGGCTCTTGCTTGTATGACATTTCTCGTTCCATTTGAATCAGGTAAGAGAGTAGAGTCAAATTGAAATCAATAATAGAGAAGTCATTCGTTTATCTTTTAGATTTGAATGTACAGCAGGAAAAAAAGTTATAGCTTTAAACATTGTATGTTCAACTTATGGTGCAAATTGCATTCATGCATATTTTTACAAGGCTAATTGCAATATTTTATAGGTGAAAGAATTTCACTATCTATCACGGTGCTGCTATCTATGACTGTTTTTATGTTGCTTGTTCAAGAGATGATTCCTCCAACGTCTGACACTGTTCCACTTGTTGCCAAGTTCTATACAGCCTCTATGGTGGAGATGGGTGTGAGCGTTGTGATTGCATGTTATAATCTTCATTTATATTTCATTGACCCACAGTTTTATGAAATGCCAAACTGGATGAGAAAATTGGTTTTAGGTATTGTGAATTTGGTTTCAACGTTTGAACAAATTTTTTGTTGTTTGATCACTCATTTTGAAATATCGATTTTTTCTTAGTAGTTATGAATTTATTTAATGCTCTATTGAAAAGCATTTCCTTTGAGATCCAACTACGTGTTATAGGATTCTTCAATCTTCTGAATAGTATCGAAATAGTAGCTGTTAGGTATTTCTAACTCTTCGTGATATTGTTTGAACAGTTGCTAAAATGCATAATTAGTTACTCAAAGAAAGAGTGTTACTATTTTTTTCTTTCTTTATTAATGCCTCGCATTGACAATTAGGATTTCCTCTTAAAAAGGGTTTCGAGATGATTGTTTTAAATCAAGCTTTCTTTCCAGTTTAACTCGGTAAAAATAAGAGGTTTTCAGACACTTAATATTATCTAAATTAAGCCGGGGATTATACCAACCGCATGATAAAGATTCTGATCAAATCTGTGGCATGTATTTATATATCTCGCTGACAGTGTTCAATAGGATACGGTTTATTCCATTGGTATGAGTCCCATTTTGATAAAAACCTTAAATTAGCAAATATAAAGAATAAGGATTTAATTGTCTTTGAGGGTAATAAGTACGTATTACTGTGCTCTCATTTTATAGAATACACCACAAACTGACAACTGACACTGACATAATGTTCTCTTAGGTAAACTTTCCAATTGGCTTGGAGTAAAAACAACTAAAGAGATAGAATTTTCATTTGATCATTACAATCAGCAGAACAATGACGCCATGTCAGAAACGTCAACATCAACACTTCGACGCCTGGAAGAAATTATGGATTTTGAAACTGAAGAAAACTATTACCAATGGGAGTATGAATCCGAAGAAGAAAAAACAACATTCATGCATAAAGAACCGAAACGCTTTTTGTTAGCTAGACAAGCTTCTGTTCAGAGTTTAAAAGATCCAGTACGCATTAAGTCATGCAATAAACACAACAATAATCACATTACTGGCAACTTAGCCAATCAAAATACAGCACGCAAAGATGGATTAAGCATGCGATTGGACAATTTAAGTGAAAGTAATAACAATTTAGTAAAATTAGTAAGACAACTCACAAATCACTCCAATGAAAAGATTATAGAAGAAAAGAAAAGGCGAGATCGATTAGAATGGCGACAAGCGGCAAGAACTTTCGATAAATTATTTCTTTATCTCTTTCTGGCAGTGTTTGCTGTTACAACTATATGGGTTTTTGCTGAAGCACCAGAATACGTGCCTTGATGCCATGAACGTTTATTAAATGTCTTTTATGTATTTGAAAAATGAATAATGAATTATTTTTCTGCTAAATTAAATCAGACAAATCCCTTCGCTACATTGATGCGTTTTTGTGACTTTTCGATGAACAACGGTCTTTTACGATTTTTTGACCGCACCCGGTAGACTGAGAGAACTCTACTTCAGCAAATGTGTAGGCATGGGGTGCACAACGTTGGGAATGTGTTACTCGCATAATCTGCGATGTTTGCATGATGGAACAATCAACGCGAGCTCTGCGAAAATCAGGAAAATTAATAAAATTAGTAAAATTAGTAAAATTAGTAAAATTAGTAAAATTAGTAAAATTAGTAAAATTAGTAAAATTAGTAAAATTAGTAAAATTAGTAACGTCCGCAAAAAAAATGGTCCATATTGAACCTAACCAAATAACATAGTCCATTTGCGAACATTGACAAGTGAATAGAAGTACGTTAATAATTGCGGGTCGGTACGATCTCAAAAGTTGACCCTTTTTCCTCGCAGAGAGCAGATTTAAAGACGCTAGACAATTTCTCTGAATGGGATAAAAATGTTGTTGTTTTAATTTCATGAAAAGGAGATTAAGATTATAATCCTCTAATTCAATATATACATAATTCCAACATTCTATTCTTCTTTATTAATACTTTTTCACCTTCCATATTAAAAACTCCAAACCAGATTTGTTTGAGTTCCATACCTGTTCTTTGGTGAGGATATATGAGAACATATAGCAAGCACCAAGCCATAGTCCTCCAAGAATTATATTCTTTATAACAACTTTTCCATTTCTGGGGAAGATGTAACTACTGAAGAAAACTGTCAAATGAAAAAGGACATACGATACGCCGATGTAAATTAAAGTAGATAAAGCAAAATTCAACATGGGATATTGAGGCAAATATACCAATATCGTCTTTGCATCCCCCATCATGTAGATATGGATTTGGGATAAGTAAGTCTCTAATGTTATTTTTCCAAGCCATGTAAACAAATTTAAATAATATGTCCGCAATACTGGATGTATATTTCTCAGAATAGCGTAAATCACAATTGGAATAGGAGATGTAAATGGGTGAAGCGCCAGGTACGGATTTTTTTCCTTCAGCAAAATGAAATAAAACCAAACTGCAAATATACCAAGCAAAATAGCGGTTATAAAGTAACGTATGGATTCTCGTTTTTGTTTTGTTTTTGGATCGTCTTCATCCAAATATTTTAAAAACTTTTCTAAACGCTGGTAGTTAAATGCAAAAAACATCCCCACTAATGTCGACCAATGATCCAACCTAAAATAAATTAAGGACTTAATATTCGTTTCTAAATAAAAACATATGTAAAGACATGTATTCAAAAAATCATTTTAGTGACCTTAATGAGTCTAAACTGTACTTAAATTCTAAAAGTAAAAGGTAGTTCTGGTAGTTTAATACTTTTTTGGATGAATTGTTTACTTTCTTAAAATAACCATCTCTTACCATGCTCTGTACTTCCAATAACGAAGAGTACCATCATGATCATGCAACGCCCATTTGAATGGCGTAAATACTTTTTCTGACGCCCCAGGTATATTGAAAATCATGGCATTGATAGCAAAGTAAATTCCAAATTTCAAGAGAACAAATTTGGGGTTCTAAATAAAAATGAATTTATACCAGTAAAAGATGAAGGAGAATAAAATGCTGTTATGTCTATATAACACCTAACTTTCTTTTGCAGACTAATTTTTAATACTTTTAACCTTTATTTATTAAAATAAACAGTCACTGATATTCAGAAAATATAAATATAGAATATATATATATATCATTGTCACTGTAAACTATAATTGTTCTGCTAATATTGAGGTGTGTTTTTTCAGCTATTTTTAGACACACGCTTATCGTCGCGACACCATCCTTAGCTTAATGTGTTTACTGGATATGATAAAAATCATAAAGTAATCTGCTTACGTCATTATATCTATTAAAAGCCACCATTACTGCCCAGACTGACAAAAACCAATAGGTATGCATTGCACAGATATAATACCGAACAAACTCGTGGTTAGTTACAGCCATTATGCAGAACACCAAGAAGTTTAAACGAAACAGCATCTTCAACAAGCGATAGATTGAATAGTCTTTGCGAGTTGAAAAATAAATGTAATTACCTAAAGGAGAAAAAGTATTAATCTTTCACAAAAATAAAGCAATAGAAATGATTTTTTAAGCTACCAAGTATTGATGATTTATGCAATTTATTCTTGTTTATTCCTGTGATTTATGTACTAATTTCTTGATTTCCAATTAAAATAAAAAAAGTTAAAAAAGAACTAACCGAAACCAGTCATCCATACATATGCGCCGACATAGCAACGAATGGAATTGAATGTTTCTTGTGCATCGTAATAATGATACCAAACGAATTGAACCTGTATAAATATAGATTTTTATGTTTCTGTACATTTAAAAAAATGGATTGATGTAAAAAGAACGAATTGTTAGTCTAGCAAGATGTATTAGAGGCTGTTTTCCTTTTTTAAAGCTGATAAATATTTTTTCGGCTATCAACTAAAATTGGATATAGAGCATCAACGGATAACCAATACCAGCTTCTTCTAGATTTATTTTTTTTATTTTTTAGACAACGACATTTTTATTGTTTGTTTTTGTTCAACTCTTTAATCGATTCCCGGGATCGTACCCAAGAATATTTAAAACTGGGAAAAAAAGTGTTTGTTGAAAATAGGGGAAAAAATACTGAGGATTTTCCATTAAGGTCATACATGATGGTTTAGTCTTACCTGCATCCAGCCCTTCCATTCTTCTGTTTGGTCTCGATGCAACAACTTATCTTTCGCTTTTCTTATGGAGAAGACAAAAGCAACGAAGACAAGAAGAAAGAACAGGAACACAAACATATCTCGTGAATACTGCTTTGCAACTTTTGGCCTAAAATAAAAAAGTAGTTATGTTTCGATTCGTTGTGGCCGAACAAATAAGTTTTTTTTAAGCATTGTTGAAAAAGAGATTGTGGTTGGAGAAGTAGAGCATTAGAAACAGTACTCTATTGGGGGAACTACCCTTTAACCTGCAGTTAAAGGAGATGCGCCTGATACATAGCTATTTGTGTCAAACATGCATTATTCTTTCAATGTCATGCCCCTTAAAATCCTTCACTATAATTTATTCTTATTTCCTATAGTTAAGCGTGACCGTACCAATAATTTGATGTGACTTTACGATGTTTTTAATCTTCTGTCTCAATAAAAAAAGTATAATAAACTGTAATCCCACCACTATTTGTTGCAGCAAATGAGTATCGAAGTGTATTAGTGTAAATTACAAGGACAATTGAACTTACCAAATATGGAGATAGTCGGTTAACCAGAAGTAGAACATAAAGCAACCGAATATCATCATTTTGAAAAGAAATCTCTCAAATGTTGGTTGATCCTTGTCTTGTGCTTGGAAAACATCACAAACGGCTAGCTTTATATTCGTCCAAGAAATCCGCTTCTTAGGATCTTTCTCTGAAAAAGGAAACATGAAATTATGGGATTCATGTTTTAAATGTACATCCATAAAATGACATATATTTTTCCTGGAACAATAGCAAATTACATGTAGCGACTTTGTTTTTAAAATTTATAGTCAAATTAGATACAGTATAATCCCAGATAACTCAAACTCGTAGAAAATTGAAGGGTTTTGATTCGCCCTTAAAACTTTCACCACTTTCTTATCACATTTCTTGATAAGTGGAACCATTTTACTGGCTTCATATGGATCAATATTTTATCTCGGATAAGACAATAGCCGAGATAGAGCTACTAGTTTGAAATGAAATTCTTCTTTTAAAATGGACATACACTTCTTTCCAGTAATTTAGATCATTTTCTTAATGAATAAAATAGATTGTCACATCACAAAAAAGTTCGAGTTATCTAATGTACCCATAACTGAGAAGTTCGATTACTCGAAACCTTTTTGGTCGTTTAGTTGTTTCAGATATCAGGAATATACTGCATACACCTAAAGCCAGCATTTTCAAAGCCACGACATAGAAGTCAACGACATTTAAACCCAACATGGTAATTGAACACGAAGCCATCACTTTAATCAACAGACCGTTTAATTTGCACGATACAGGCCATAAGCGACAGTCTCGTGACAGTTTACCTGAGGTGTTATTTAGATCAAGAATTTCCTTTTCATCTAAAAAAACGTTATGATTTATTGGAAGTTTACCTTTCAAAAAGAAAATTATACTATGACACGTCTCACTCACCTTCCTTAAACTCATCCAACTTTGCTTCACTTAATTTTGGTATATTTTCCTGGATAGTAGCTTCAATCTTCTTCATTTCAAAAATGGTGGCTTTTACTGTTACGTCTGTTAGAGATTCTTCTGGCTCCTTTTGAAATGCGCTTTCATCAAGGTAATCTTTTCTCTTCGAAGGACTGCAGTTTTTTGAAGGACTAAAAGAACTATTTTTAAACGGGCTAAAAATTGATTCAATAGGGTTTGATTTAGCAGGGCTTATGTTTGATTTTGATGGACTTTTATTTGTTTTAACCGGACTGTAATGAACTTCGACCGGACCATTAGGGTTTGCAGATACATGTTCCGGCTGCAAAGGTGTGTAATTATTCTCCTCCTTAGGAGCAAATAAATCTTCTTGGTTGATTTGCTCTTCATCGCTGTTTTTTTCAACATCTTCTGCTTCTTCTTTCTTTTTGTAATTCTCGTAAGCATTACTACACACTTTCCATAGTTTTACTGTGACCCATAAAACAACGGTGGACATCCAAAATGTAAATAATGCTTTTTGATGAAGGGTAATCAGCTTTTCAGGCGATATCCTAAAGGAAATGTGAAATGACTTAAAAGCTGCAATTTATAGATATTATTTTTCTTCTTAAGGACGTCATTATTGTTTACCCAGAATAGCATCTCCAGGTTCTACAATGAGGTACTGCGAAGAGGAAGAGCATTGAAAGCACCCGTTTAAGCTACAAAGTACGTACAAGCACAACAGCCGCTCAATTAGACAACCGTCTAACATATCTATCCTATTTTGAGGCTGAACACTTTTATAGTCTCTGGCGTAACTCGACCGAACTTTGAACTCAAGACCTTGCACACTGAAGGTCAACTCTCTACGACAAAGCCACCAGTCCGTAAGTCCAAAACAACGATGTGTATTATATGGCCGAGGCACTGATCTGTAAGATATTCGCTTAATAAACTAATAAAAATAAAATATTAAAGTTTCTCCTACGTGTGAAGCTTGCAACCATCGCTTCCTCACCCATGCCCCCCGCCCCACCCTACACCTTCTTTTAAACTCTACCATCTTCTTAGATCCTGCAAAACTTATTACCAAGACTTTTTTGAAGGTCTATTTACTTTAAATCAAAGTAAATAAAATAAAATTATAGCCAAATACCCTTCCTGACGCCAGCACCGTTCAACAGTACAGCGGCATTGACTGTTTTTAACTGAGACACCATCTCAGCGATGACAATAATCACAAAACTCAGTACCAGACAAGCCACAAAAAATCACATATACCTAACAAAGCAAGTGTGCCACAGACAGGCAGTTCAAACAATAGATGCATAGCGAGAGAACGAAGATTAGCCACCCTCACTTTTTCCCACACCCACTTTGTTATCATAAAATGTATTCATGCATCATTTTGAGAATGTAATGTATCATCAGGGTGAATTAAACTATAAATGTACTTATTAAGGCTGGAGCGCTTAAAATTTGAACATTACCTTCCGTACGTCTCTAAAAAGTTCAGGTACAAGTTATGGATTCTATATTTTAGTCTTCCCGGATCTTTATCCATTTTTATTTTCTCTCCAGCGGAGTCTATTCACTCTCTTTTTAGTCCCTAAAAATGAGAGAAAAAATTAAAGAAAGAAAGGATCATCATAATACCAATTATATAATGATTTTACCATAAGTATTTTTACTTTCCACTAGTTGGTCGCACTGAACAAGCAATTGAAAACAGTGTTCTACAAAGTTGTATAATGAGTTAAACCAGGCTGGGCCCACAAAATACACATTCACTTGAGAACTAATATTTTAAAATGGTGCAAACCAAAATGTGTCAGAAAGTATGAGAAAACCTTATACGTTAAGTACAAAAATATGCAGGTGATACGATAAACTTATTAGTGGATTCAAAGATCTAAAGCTAATTTAAAATTAAAAATCAGACGCAAGCTGCATGAGCATATGGACGACACTGTCTGTTTCCGCGAATCATCGGGGGGAAAGAGTGAACAATATCGTCTGCTTTTTTCATAAACATTACTAATTCCTCCTGTAATATATCCCTTTTAGAGACCCTTCCTCCTTCAATATAGCTGAATAACTTGCCTTGCTAACAACACGGCCAACGACCGGTGATTCTACTGGCGACTAATTCAAATATGTTTTTTTCGTTCGTGAACCTGGTTTAGTGAGTTTGATGTTAGTTTTAATTCACAAATAGTTTTACATTGCATGTCATTTCAATAGATAGGACATCATTGCATGTGTAGACATTATTGCAGATATATCAAAAGCTTGCAATGTTTGGTGTAGCATACTGTAAACTCTTTTTTATTAGTTAGTTGGCAGTGTTGGAGTTTTAGCAGCTTGAATAATGACTCACCTTTTAGATAATCATAATTACCATTTGCAGATACTCTGAATCTGCAATCTTCGCTCCACTGCAAAAAAAATCCAAGTTCTGTATTTGCTTTAGATCGACCCATTGTGTCTCGTTTTAGAAATGGCGTTATTCTACGAGAACAGGTGTGTTGTTGATAACGCTCAGCAAGCTTCATTCATCATGCTCAACATCGTTACAAACAACTCATTTATGTATAGTATTAGTTATATTTTTTACGATACAGAAAGTATGCGCAATGTGTGTCACTTATTTTGTGAAATTGAGGCGTCAACCTACTTTTACTTTCATCTGATTTTGTTCTATTTTTATTGGGTGGATAGATTTTTTAGTATTGCGTCCAACCTCGTCACCAGGGTTTTTTGCATTTTGGGATATGAGAGAAAACGGCGAATATCAAAAAGGCAAAAATCCCTAAGGACAAAGGTGGCATTGCGTCAACTTTTCCATCAAAATCTTTAGAAAGACTGAATACTCTGAAATGATGGAATGGTTAAGTTTTAGTAATCATTCCATACTTTAAAATACGTACATGTTTGTATTTTAAACATCTCATTAAATAACTATTACCGTCATTTCTCTACTTTAACGCAGTAAATTAAATGATTATTTTCGAGGTATTGCGTTAATAATAAGAGGAAATTCATTATGGTGTATTTACCAATTCTAGACCGCGGTAATAATTAGAGGAAAATTTCAGCCAATCCGCACTAAATTGGAGGGAAAAATACAAAAAGTTTTTCGCTACTTTTTATTTTTCTTTTCTTTTTTTTCAAACTATTTTCTACCCTTCTTTTCTTCTTTCTTTAAACTTCTTCATCTCCTCCGATGTTCTCTTTCTCATTTTGTCACTGAGCTCCTTTTTCTGTGTTCTATGAATAAATTATGCCGGGATTTCCATACCTCCTTAGGCAGATCGTAAGAATATCTTCTTTGCCCCGTAATTTTGACTGTCAAAATACCTCCGTGTTCTACCCGCGCTATAATTAGAGGAAAATACAACTTTTGCCGCGCTAAATTAGAGGTAAATCAATAATAGGTAAAATAAAGGCCGCGTAGATAATTAGAGAAAAAAAATTCCTTCACTTTTGTCAAAATAATTATTCTGCGTTAATTAAAGGCCGCGTTAAATTAGAGAAATGACGGTATCATCTTTATCAAAAAATTAAGCATTTAAGCTTTCCATGGTCAAACGCACATTTAGTGAAACATTCATTGAATTGATTTTGTTATCCAGTATTTTAAAGGATACTTAGGGTTGACAACTATTGAAAGAAAACACACATATGCGATACGGAAATTAAATTGTCCATTGCGATGTGATGAGAAAGTATAACGTATCGATTCCAACTTTATTTTTCTTTGATATTAGATTTTTATGACGGTACGGGACTCTGATCTCCATTTTGTTGCTTTAGCTAATATCGACGTGTAGTTCAACACCAAATCAAACATCTGAAAAAAACGCCAGTTTAGCAAAACTGCTTAAAACTTCTGTTGAACTTTATCGATAAATTTTAACGCAGCTATAATTTTACCCGCTGTGCAAAAATTTGGAACATGTCTACTCTTCTTTGATATTTACTTGCTACTGATTTGCTGTGGATCAATCTAACGATATTACGTAATTCTCTCTCTATATTTTTAGTTTCTGACCGCGGACACGACTTTTGTACTATAAAACCCTTAGGCCAGCGAGTTAGGAAGGCAAATTGAACTGGTGATGCCAAAAAGTAAGTTTGCTACAGAAAAGTAACCTTTTCTGTAGCAAACATCTGACAATAATTAACTCTGATTTATTTATTAAAATATGCGGGGGGGGTTTTTTTATAAAAACCTTATAAACAAAATTTTTTTGCGAAAGATGAATTGAAATAAGAGTTCTGCGGCTCAAGTGACAAGATTTATATAAATACAAATTTAAAACCAACATAACCAAATCAGTGTTCTAGTTCATAATACAGCAAAAAAGAATCCAGAAGGCATCAATTTACACATTAAAAAAAAGAAAATGACATTTTATAAACCAGTATCTTCACATACAACTTTACAATCAGCCTTGACTTTTAACAAAAACAGAGAAGAGCAGACCTCAAAATGACAAACACAAGAGGAGCGAAAGAGTTCTGCTCGTTATTTAGAATTCGGTAGTTGTATTTCCGTTCCTTTTCATGTTTCTTATACACTCGGTCAATAGAAATATTTGCTTGAGATGGCCAGTTCATGTTCGTGAATCTGATGTCAAAATAAACTGACTATTGGGCCCGCCAAAAGTCTCTGCCCCTAACGCCTAAGTCCGCACCGCCATTTTGGAAATATTTGTATGCCCTGATCGTATTTAAGCATAGAGCTTTGACATATCTGAAATAATTTCGCAAACGTAAAGTCTTGTCCTTTGAGTGGAAACACCGTTAACAAACTAAATGTACCTTTTTCACTACCCAACACGTGCATCTTTCTCACTTAATTGAGGGTCTTTATCTGTTCTTGCGGAGTCTACTATAATCTGTCTTGATTCTTATGGCCTTATTGGTCAGTGATGATTTATGATTGGTGACTGTTTTCTCAGAATTTCAAGTCCAACTTCTTTTGTACAGTTGTCTTTCCGTACCCGGTTTTGTCGATCAAAGAATTGGCTGTAACACTTACTTATTAACGACAGCATCCAAAATCCCAAGGTAGCTAAATTTGTGCATTGCACCATGGGCACATGCAACGAAAGCTTTTTCGTGCCTTTAGCTCATTACACCACAAAGCAATTCATTTGAAAGCGTAGTTATGTCTAAATTGTAAACTGCTTACACAAGCGCTAAGGTGACATTGACTGACTGTAGTAAACTGAATTAGGGAACAATTGAATTCAGTTTTTGGATCTTTCTTTGTCTTTTCAAAATATTCATAATCTTCCATCTACATCTCAATTTCTGACCTTATTACTGAGTATTAGATACCTCACTACCTTTAATAATAGCTTCTCCAGCCAACCTCGTCCCCAGGACTTGTTAGACGAGGTTGGTTCTCCAGTAGCATCGTCTGCGTTTTTTTTGCATCAACAAGTATAACTGATTCGCACTTTGCTTCCTTTAGAGTTCTTCTTATGGCGTGCATGGCATCTTCTGCTTTCCAAACCAGTGCATACCTGCAATGGACATATTGCATCTTGAATGTAACGTTTTAGAAATTATGTGATAGTGTTGTCAATGATTCGACACAGTATTTCTAGAGGGCTTTGTATAGTGGAATCAGATTACATGCAATCAATCTCTAGTAGCTAAGGTTAAACTTTTTTTCATCTTGTTTGTACTGGTGCGTTGCAAGAATTTTTAATTTAGGCCACATCTAATTGACATGGTGTTGCGGCATCCTTGGTTTATTTGGCGGCGATTTTAATCAATTCTTCGTTGCTGTTATCGAAATAAGATGATTGAAGTTGTTCAAGTAGTGCATTTAAAAGTCTATTTGAGTCGAATTTAGGGTGATTAACGTCAAATTGGCACCAAAATATCAAACACAAGTCTTATCGGATGCACATGATTGACAGCCCCAGTCTTAATCGATTAACCCTATTCGGTCCGGGTTTTTTAGAACATACTATGACCGGGGGGGCGGATTTCGCCCCCCCCCCCCCCCCCCCTCAATAACTTTTCATAGGGTTGTTCAAATTGAATCAAACTTGGCACACTTATAACACACGTCATAAAAGGAACAAAATGGTGGCAATAAATTTTTGCTTGCGTCAGCACATTTTCTGTGACGTCATCAGAAGCTTGAAATTTGTTAAAAATGCCACTATCTGCTTACAATTTAATTACTTTTGTTCTGGAGCGAATTTTTACATTCTGTTTGAAGTTTCTGAAAGCTAAATAAAAGTTACTTAACATATCTTCCGGTTTTTACATGGATCGCATAAAAAATTGCCAAAAATTGCCCGAAAATCCGGTTTTTCCCGATTTTCGGGTAAAAACCGACAAAACCGGGAAATCGGATTGGTCACGTGTCTAAATTATGCAAAATGATTCTTCTTGATGAAACAAAGTTGTGTTGGAAGTTTCAAGTTCTAAGGATAATCCTAACAGGAGTTATTATATTTTCCCCATTATAAGGATTTCATAGAGATTTTTAGGGGTAGTTTCGAGTAATGGCCAATATCGAAGCCTCTGAAAGGTATGGGACCTAAACATTTAGCATGCAGGTGTCTAATAGATAGAATATTGAAACTCAGTAAGTATCATAGCCATATAACAAAGCAATAAGGAGTTATAGCAATAAGGAGTTATTAAAAAAAAACGTCAGGGGGGGGGGGGGCGGAATCCTATCCGGAATAGATCCGGAATAGGGTTAGGATCGGTAAAAAAATAAAGGCAGGTGGTGATATTTTATCTTGAATATTTTATTTGTTTTTATCTTTTATTTTTTTACAAAAAGATGTACAAGTTTGGTCTTTAAATTATTAAATATAATAGAGGATGTAATTTAAAGAAGGAAAAATGTAAAGCGTAAAAAATAATAGAAATATTCTTTACTTGAAAGTCAAAATGGTGAGAGAAAAGATATCTAAATCCATAATACATGGAAGATAATAGTTGTTCCAATAGCGCTACCATATGGCTTAAGTAAGTTATTATATAGAGAAAAAATAATTTCTTCTTCTTTCTTTATCAGCTAGTTATAACGAAGCTGTTTTAATGATTTGAAATTGTTGATTTTAACCTTACGTTCACTATGGAGAGACAAAGTTGCGAAAATAAAGAGAAATTGACACACTTGCTTAATGGAACTTCAGACGAGACATTAACAAAAGAAAAGAAAAATTTTGGAAACATATTTCTAGAAGGGGAAATTTTACACGGAAATGTTAAAACGTACAATGAAAATGCGTTACTGAAAGCTCAATACACAAACAAAAATGAATGTGAAGAAAAGAAAAGCCCGTTTCACAAATTAAGCACGTCTAAAATATTAGACGTAACTCCACGAAATTTAGATATTGCATGTTATTGCAAAGCGCTGATTAATATCAATTTTACTGGAGAGTGTGATATTGCAAATAAAAAAACGAGACTGTCCTTTTTGCTTGATGAACCAGACGATCTACCCTTATCAACGTTTCTACAATCCATGGATACGTTTCTTCGTTCTTTTGGAACGGATATAATAACTGGTACGGAAGAGGAATATATTTACTATTTACACGGCTTGATGGAAAAACGCGACAAAAAAGAAACGGAGGAAGTATTTTGGAAAGATTCGAAACGATTTTTAGAAATATATAACGCAAGGGGAGGTACGTATGTTAAGTTTTGCAAACAAACAAATATATAACAAATGACTTATAAAGTAAAAACACAGGATCACGAATTAGAAAAACCTGACCGTAAAACATAGTAAACATGAAGACGCCTCGCACCATTCAACTCTGTGTTTTTACTGTATGGTTATCCATCTGTAATCAGAACTAACTAAAATCGCAAGCGGGCTAGTAAAAACACTGTTTTCCATTTTTGGTGTCGCCAACTATTATGTTTCTTTATCATTTTCTATATCAATAAATAAATGGTAAAAACAACCTTTTTATCCAGGCTTCTTCTACGCATATAATATTCGAACGGGACGGCGCTCCATCATAATATGATAGGCATAGAAGTGCCCTGGGGATTGTGTTAAGATTGTGTTAAAATTGCCTAAAAAACGGTCCTGTCCAAATTTTGTCAAGAAATTTTGAATACCTGTGGAATAGTAGAACGGGCGAATAATTTGGGATAAAACCTTTGAACCGCAAAATGTTTGGCGGACAAGGTTTGAACCAATAAGTGAACAACTGATCCTCGTCCTTTATTTCTTTGGTAAATTATTTGGTAGAATGTATGATCTTATTTCCTTCATATATAAACGATTAAACTTTAAACGATCGAATTTGTCAAATCACAAGCATAATTTCTTGTTGATAATTCCACGAAGTGTGCTCTTCTGGATGAATCATTATAATCAAGGAGTATTATTCGTAGTATTAACAAAGATTTGACTCGACTCCCGTTTTAGGGGGATTTTAGAGGGATTTTAGGGGGATTTTAGAGGGATTTTAGGGGATTTTAGGGGATTTTAGGGGGATTTTAGGGGGATTTTAGGGGGATTTTAGGGGGATTTTAAGATGATTTTTCGAACGATTTATCATTCGAAATATAAAGATAATGATAATCGATAAGGTTAAAAAAATATTACTTATCTACAAAAAATTATAAACAGAACGACAAAATTCGATCTAAAAATTTAGCATGGGCTTTTAGGACAATTTCTGTGATGACGTCTTAGCAACAATGCTTATATACCGCTACACTTTTGTTTCATTTTCTGCCATACTACAACTGTACTAATACTATTATAGTTGTGTCAGAAGCATTAAATCATCTGGAATACTGGGGAACAAGACAACAACTACTTGCTGGAAAAGTCATAGCAGATTACGTAGACGATCCAAATGGACCGCTTGACCCTGTGTTTGGTGTGCTGTTAAGTCCGGTTGCAGGTAAAAACTATTTTGGTTAAGTTGGGGTAAATAGGCTACTATTTTAAAGTAATTTAAAAACGTACTAGTTTGGAAATAATTGACTATCGTTCTAATTATGATCCATAATACTCTACTGCAATCTGTGTTCAATGTTATTCAGTTAATGAGAAGGATAATGTTTCCTTTGACCTTTGAATGCACCACAACAAATTTAGACTATATAATCTTCCTGCTTTGACTCAACTTTAGATACCGGACTGTAAACAGGAAAAGGTAATGTGGTCACAGTTAAGACAGTCTTGCCATACCTTGCCATACCTTGCCATGGAAGAAAAGAAATTCAGGCTGATAAATTTGCCGCGGGGCACCGTGGCAATTTTTGAAAAAATGTTATACAAAGATAAGCAAGGAGGAAATAATAACTGACTATTAAAAAGTCAAATAGTTAAGGCAATTATAAGAAGGTTTTGAAGGCAATCTATGTTCCTTGGATTTGTATTGCATATATTCTGTAGAACTTTTAAAATCGGTTCTGTTTTAGGTCGTACTGGTCCTGGTGATAGCGGTATAGTACACGAGCTGTTATTTGACAATGATGGTCCCCTTGCGTATCACTCAGCTGTTCATGACGCATTTGGTTACTTAGTAACATATCATAACATTGGTCCTGGTTATAATTATGTTGGATCTCACTCATTACTCAAACCATCACAATGCATGGCGGGTCAAATGTCAGGCTTACATTTTTGGCGGGAATTGTTAAAATCTTTTTAGAGGTTTTTAAATGATAGCAAACACGAGGTCGATTTGAATTAATTGGTAAAATTCCTGGAATGAGTAGGTAAACGAGTTCAGCTAATTGAGTTGTAGAAATTCAACACCAGGTTTACAAATATGACTCAATCCTTCTTTTGAAAGTGTCACTCTATCATCTACTGTCAATTAGATTCTACAGATTCGGAGAAGAAATTGAATTTAGCTACAAATAGAGGATGCCAAAAAAAAATAATGTTTTTTTGTCAGAAGATATTTTATTGCATTTTTTGAAGCTTCAACAATTTTTATTTGTTGACAAATAAATAAACCATTTCGAACATATTTACAAACTCGTATTTTTACATGCGTCATAAAGAAGATGGAAACTGGTTTCATTATTATCCGATAATCCTGAAACGGATTTCCCTAAACAAAATTACTTTTAATATAAAAAAGTTACCATTCTTCACATCTTTTTCTTTATTTTGTTATTTTATCCTTTTTGTGTGTTTAATCGTTACTTTGTTTTCAACCAACAAAGATCATCGTTTCTAAGGCAACAATGCGCAGAAGGTTGAAAGTTTACTTTAACCAATTAAATTCCACGAAGAGTATCGATGAACCAATCAAAACGCTTTCATGAGCATGCAGCAGCCTTTATTTATTCGCACGATCATGTAGTCTTGTTTAAATTTTTTCATGAACTGATAGGTGACTGCAATTTCTGTGGTGGTATTCACCTTCACTGTCACCAAAGCAGCATGTGTTGATTTCATTAAGATATTCAATAACATAAGCAACTCTGAACAATTAGATACAGTCTCTGTGTTTATATAGTCACTACCGTGTTCTTCGACCCACTTCACCTGTGTCGATAGTTCCGCTTTCCGACTTTTACTTATATTTTTTTCAGAAATATCCGACACATTTTCATCGTCTATTGATGTCGTACGTCGACCTTTGAGTGGTAGTATAAACGAGTTCCTTATAGGCTGATCTAAAGTCTGACATGAAACGCCGGAAAAATGTTCAGCATCGGTAAATAAATTACGTCTGACGGTTGTGTCCTTACTGTTTTGACGTTGAAATAACGGTTTTGACGGACGTCGTGATCGCGGTGATGTTTTTATCAGGCCAATCTTATCTGATTTAGACGGTGTTTTGCATATAGATGGAGCCTAGAACGATAATATAGCAATTTAAATAAAAACAGAAAAAATAAAGGAATGAGAAACAGTGTAATTGAGAGTATTAAAGCCGTTATGTAAACAACACATAGACAGTGTCGCAAAGATCTGACTCAAATCTTGTGCTAAATCTAAACCTTCAATGACGTTTTAAAAACATAAACAATTTGGAACGGAAAATAGCTTTTTAAAAGAGTCAAACAAACTCACCGCAAAGATGGAACACACAAAAGAATTATTTAATCACTTCATTAGAAGAAGTCTGGCTGCGCAATTTTAATCTATTCGCAATCCTTTTGCTTCTCATTTTCGAAATAAATACACATTTCCTGTGGCCATGGTGAAATAAAAAAAGCTATTAATTCCTGCCACATTTGAAAGTTCAAAGTTCGAGAAGCACTTTTTGATGATTGCGTCAAAAAATAAGATGAGTCAATAAACACAATTATCTCCAATTCGCAAAGCTGTCTCTGCTCGCAATAATTGAGTCTGTTTACGCCTTGACGTAGATAGTTGGATTAAGAAGGACGCGAAACCTCACAGCGTAATTTCATTGTATTTGCGTATTTGGTTGTTTCCACGGATGTAGCTATTCAATTTTCGAGTCAAAAGGGCCGGGAAGTTTCTGTTGTTGTGAAAGTGCTTATTCATTATGGAAAAAAGAAACAATCGAGTCTGCCAATTAATCATGCTCTCCGATGAATAATTAGCATGTTTTGAAGCGTGAATTAAACGCGTTGTATAATCGAGCTATTTCGGTTTTTAAAATATTAGACTTCACTCACCATTTTATTGAAATTTTCCAACTCGTTTTTCACACTTGCCAGTAATTGTTCAATATCTATCCCGTAAACGGGAGTGCACGACTCTCCATCGTATTGACACGACAACATGTAGCCATCCACACAAATGAAAGGTTGGTCGATAGCCATTTGGTTATTATTGACAAACATTTTGTCTGATGTAGAGAAGGGAGGTGACGTCGATGTAACCATGTTACTTTCTCTTATATTTTTTAAATCACAATCTAGAAAATAAAAGAATATAAACAAAAACTGATAAACAAAATTCACTGAAGAAGTATTCGTGCACAGCCAAGAAAATAATCATATAGCTAGGTAGCTATCCTTTTCTGTCAGACATGTTATCCAGCAATGGTAAAAGCATAAATGCTGTCGAAAGCATACGGTAGTCCTCTGCTTACAGGCCGAACTTGCGTCAAATATTGTTTAACTAGTTCTATAACATAAATGTACTCAAAATGAAACCAAATACACAAACCAAACACAATACACATAAAACTATACAATACCTGCTACCCATCGCTTATACACCACAAAGATATATAGATATGAAACTGTATAATCATACACACATTGAACTTTCACAATTTAGTTTTACCGAGAAGAAAGTGGTAAATATAAATAAACATTGAATCTCTGTATAAACATTTCAATCTATTTTCACAACATATAATCTTTTCACTTTACAACAAAGCATTCAGCACAGGAATTAAAGCTAATTTTGTCTTCTCAAGAGACCAAAATAAACATTTTAATAAATTAAATAAATAAACTGCAGAAATAAATGTAATCCATCCCACGATACATCTTTGACTTCTTCTTCTGTCTATAGACACTGTTCAACAAGTATATGAGAGTCAACTAAATGTCATCAGCCAGACACACATAAATCTTGCTGCTAATACGTCACCAGTGTTTTCAGGATACATAGTATTGACATAAAGTCATTAAATTGTATGATGGACACAATTACGTATGTCATCATATGTCATTATTACAATTGCACGAGTGGTGGGGATGGAACCAATGTGTGTCTGTGTGGTTTCGGACCATTAACTCACAACTAACAAACTGACCAACGAAAGTGCTCTTGTGAAAAGTGGACCTGATTCTGCCTTGCTTACTCAAACTTTCTAGACTTGCTCAAAGCAATGTGTGTACTCTACTTTGTTTTTCAGCATCATAATAAAACATCACCCCGATCACATAAAAAAAATTTGTCTCGCTTATACGTAGAAAATCAAAATAAAACCTGGTTTGCGTAACTTTAAGTAAATAAGAAAAAAATCTCATTTTTGGTAGATATAATACAAACTAAATAGATTATTGTTTGATTCAAAAAAAGGAAAGAAAAACAAACTATTCCGCTTATGTATGTTATTTCTAGCTGTTTATATCTTTTTATTTTTACACATGTTTTTTTATCAAAATCTTAAATTTGAACTAAAAATATAATTTACCGCCTGCTATGAAAAAATGTTTTCCTTTCATTCTCATAGATTGCCGTAACTTACTGTGGACTTTGTCACGTGAATTGTTGTCACTAAGTGACATAGCAAAAACAAAATGACAAAGATAAAATGACATGTTAATGTCACGGAAAAACTCTTTTGTGTCCATGATCTGAAGAGTGCGTGCCAATTGGGTTTTCTACAGATGAATGAAATGATCGCATATATTATTAAATAATTTTCGTTTTATCTTCTTAACATTTAATCTAGATTCAATAGAGATAGAGAAAAAAACCACGATTAGTTCCTTTCTCTATATCATGGAGAATCTCCAGCACGGTTGATTTTTAAATGATAAATTATTAATATATACACATACTTAAAATATATTTACGAGGTAAAGGAACAAGGCGACGGAGTGAAATTTAGTAGAATAATTTCTTCTACATATTTTTTTTTCTTGTGCAAATAAAAACACACCCTATTTTGTTACACCGCAATGTTCTCAACCTCGTACCCAGTGCTTCTTATTTTAACATTGGTTCTGTGTTAATATAAAAAACTAAGAAACATTCGGAACAAGTTTGCGTTAATTATAAATTTTGGTGATATTTTCTACACGGTGTACACTATGCATGAAACAATATATTAAGGTTACAAATTTACAATGCAAGATGGCGAAAGAAAACAGTGAATGTACTTTGAACCGTGGCGTTAAGGTCACACAATGTGTTGTTGATCCATGACATTCAAAACCATTTCACGCAACAGTAACTAAAAAGCATCTATATATAACTGTTTCTCTGACATCGCAAATCTTCTAGAAGTTATAATAGTAGCTGCTCGTGGCGGAAACATAGAACAGGTGTGTTCGATTCATCATAAAAAAAGTTGTCAATAATTTAAAATAGAATTTTTAAGTTAGTTACTTGATCTTTATCACCTTTTGACCAACCTTGTCCCCAGGGTTTTCTAATTTCTTTATTTAAGATCTGTGCAAAGAACCGCATGTACAACAGAGAAATATAAAAGCCCCAAGGAGGAGGTATTCTTTTGATGTTTGTGTTCTATTCTGGTGGCAAAAAAATTTATAAATTGCTAGAAATGCAATCATTTAGTTTTTTATTAACAAAATAGAACAATGCAAGGCTGAAAGTTTACTGATATTTATTTTTTGAAAAAGTACAAAATTTGTGAAAATGTATCTTTCCCAGGTAGAATTAATTGTTGTGACTTTGCTAAAACAGATTTGTGAAAAAATGCTCAAAATATAAGAATTGAACATATAAAAAGATATGAAAACCTCGAGAAAAACAAAATTTCCTGTTTTTTATACAAAAACTGTATATGCGATCAGTAGGCGATAAAATAAAGTAGAGCAGATTATAAAAGATGTATAAAACATTGATTTACGTTTCTCTTGGAACCAGTACGAAAATGAAAGGTTAGTATTAACTAATCTACATTAAATTATCGAATAATTCTCTCTTCCGCTTGAATCCCTCCCCCTAAAATCGATTTCGTTAAATATGCTCCTAGGGGGTCATGTACGGTATATAATATTCATAGAACGAATGAAGGTTGAATTAATAAGTTGTGAAATCAAGGATTAAAATATGCATCGATAAAAAATTATTTATGTTAACAAGGGAGTATGGTTCATTTGCTTTGCGGTGTTTTATATCAGGCTTAGCATAATACCCCACGACAATCGTATTAGCCTCGTAAGTCAATCAGTGAAAAATCAAGAAAACTTCAAACATTTTCCTGTAACATCTCCGACCAGGAGGATGTTAAACCTACACCTCTACCAGGTCTGTGTCCTCACGGAAATGTAGTGGTCCTAAATAGAGCTACCAACCGCGACTGCTACCATTTATATGCTATAACAACCCACACACGCGCGTTTGATCTTCAAAAGCACACAGTATCCCACAGTCAAAGGCTAATAAAGATATTTAATGCTTCCGAATTGTTTCCGGAATGTTTTGTGAACTTAATTCATTAAAAACACACATGCTTTGCTCGGTATCCACGTGATATTTCTGTCAACTCAGTTCCGTTATCATCTCTTATGAGGTTTGAACATTTTATTTTAAAAAACGCTGCGTACATGTTGAGGCTTGAAAAACGCTTTCTCAGGAAGTTAAGGTTACGTCTTGATACATATCGTTTTCCTGGTAATTTCACTTTTTGAAACACCTTTGATTATTATTGAGATGTTATTTGAAATTGTTGCATTGTGCAGTGTTCCACTGTGAGAATACTTGGTCTTAACATAGAGGAAGGGTTTTAACCTTCATTTTAGTCACAAGAAAAGGTTACAGATTTTAATGAAATAATCGATTGAGTTAAGTTGCAACAAAAACTTTTATATAACGGATCTGCAAAGTTATGTGCTTTGTATAACAGGTTTTTTAAGTCTTATCTTCCTGTCGCCTATCCTATCCTATTATTAAAAATGAAACTTTAAAGATTACAACAAGAATTTATTCATTTTCACGATACCTGGCTTCCCCCGAATATTTTGCCCCGTCAGTAAATAAGTTTCCTAGGGCGATATTACGTCAACGTTATTTGCCCAGGGTTCAAAACATCGCTAAATAGAATTTATTTTGGTCTGCGCATAAGACTTGAATAGTATAGAATATGAAGCTATTGTAAAATACTAAGACACAAAAAAGAAATACATAAAATGTTTTCAATGACTTCAACTTACCTGAAATGTGGAGAATAACATCTTTAAATAACCTTTTCTCATGTGGAGATATCCTCGTGTGGTTGATAGAGAATAAAGCAATAAGTAAATAATTTATAACTTACTATCACGTGACTATTCAGTAGGCGGTGCGATGTGGTAAATATCGCTACTTGTGAAAAGTTAATTTCGCGTCAAATTTCCGAAGAATATACAACGGAATAAAAACAAAAAGAAACTTATCTAAATAAACTGAAGTAGTTTTTTTTAATACAATGCCATTTTTGAGACAGTATCAACAAACTTTTTTCTTTGATTTACCGCGTTTTTTGCATTACTTGATGACCTCTTCAAAAGTTTTCATTGTATGCATTTTGCAACTTTTTTTTTCCTCGACAAAACAAAATGTTTGCGGCTAAAATTTTTCCGCACCACGTTAAAAACAAAAACTAAAAACTTACCCAGCGGAAAGACGCACATAACTGCTATCTGGGTTTGAACACGATTGAATTTTTTTTTTTTTTTTTTTTTTCATGCAACACGCTTTTTATATTTCGTACAAATATTCTTTAAAAGAATATCAGGTTGAGGTTTCATGTTAAGAACAATCTATTTGTTTAGAACAATAGAGAAATAAGAATAATGAGCAGCTTGGTTATAATTTTGATATTCTTATAAAAAAGCGCGTGAATTAAAAGTTTACGCGGGTTTTTATTTCATTAATTAGGTGCCCGGGTACATCTCAAAATGTATTTCATATAATCTAAATTTTCCAGTGTTTTATGAAAGGCTGCGATTAAATCTTTTTTCACAATTCTTCTTTTCTTCATCCAGCACTAATATCAAACAAGAAAACATATTTCATACTCTTTTCAGTTCTTTCGTTGTAGTGTGACGTTGTTCCTCTTTATGCTATTAATTAATCTAGTAGTTCTTTTATTATATTTGTTTGTTAAAATATAAATTAAAGATTTGAAATCTCAATACGTTTTTATTCGTATCCTACTTTCTGTTAAACCATATGCTCTTCAAAATTTACAACCACAATATTCTATGACGTCATACTGTTGAGATATATTTATTTGGCCTTTTTGGTCATAAAAAATAAAAAGTCAAATTTTTTTCACACCATTTACTTATTTACTCATGACTCAGAAGGTTTGGCTGTAATGATCGCTTATTATATCCAGACCTCCTTACGAATAGAGTAATTTCGTTGACTAGGCTAAAAGAAAAGAAAAACTGTGAATTAATATTCTAATAAATTTAACGATTTAAAATACAATATAAACTCTCTAAAAAGGGTTTGGGTTTGAGGTTTTGGTAATAAAAAGTCGGTTAAGCGAACAGGAATTAAATTGTGCATAACAACTTTCTTTTTCTTCTTACGTCAGCAACGTGTCAGCATTTTCAACTTAGAGTAAGTACTAACAAAGTATTAAAATGTTACTTACCCTGTTCTCCAGCAATAATTTTTAAGTCTAAGATTATATAACAAAAGTTAATAATATTGTGAGTATTGCTTTTCGTTATGATAGTTGAAAAATTATGGTATTTGCAATTAACTTTTCAAATAACAAACCTTCTAATCACAAACGTAATTAAAGAGCTTGCAGAGCTTATCTGTTTATGAGTAGTTATCTGTTTCTTAGCAATAAGTTATTTCTTTACGTGTTATCCACGCGAGAGAAATAAAAAGCAGTTTTAGCGATAGTAATTATACCGATAATGAAAAGTAATTAGTTTATTACGCACTCACAACGATAACAAAACAAATGGGTGTGTTTGTTTACTCGTACAGCCCTTTTGTGTTTGTTTTTGTTTACTTTAAAACAACCCGCTCGCTAGGTGTTGGTGTTCCGTTATTGTTGTGAAAAAGTTGGGAAAATGTAAACTTCCGGAATTAGAAGGAAAGTGTTTAATCGTACTTATGAGAATTAGTTTTATATTGTGAAGAAAATAAGATTTTTGTTATTTGTTTGTTGTTATATTATTTCATTGTAACTAGGTAATATCAACCTTGTCCCCAGGACATTTTAGGTTCCGTTCAAATGTAAAAAATTAAAAAGCGCCGGGACAAGATCAGACCGCGCCCCTCCACTCTGTAGCATTCAACTCTGGTAACAAATTTCTGTTTGACAAAGCAATCATTATTATTACACATCGGCCTTGGGAAACAAAATTTTAATTTAAAAAGATTATTCGAGCTTGTACGTCGGTAGATTGATAAACAACAGTAAAACTGACTTTAAAAGTAGATTAACCAGTCAAATAACTACACAAAGAGCGGATTATTATTATGCCTAGTTAGCAAATGACTTTTTATTAAGTTCCTTAATTTTACTCATCATTATTTTATTGTAAATCGAGATTTGTATTATTTTAGTATAATATGGAGACAGGAACCTGTGATCATTAAATTTACCTATATGGTTTGAGATAATTGCTTTCTGACGCACATGTAGCAAATGCAATCTCTTAAGCTGGGTAAGAAGATCGTCAATGGCGTTGGTTCTTGTCCCTCTAAATTTTAGGCATTATTTCAAAGCCTTTTTTACGATATAATGCAACAGAAAATGCTTTACTTATATCGTGTTTTATCTCCCTAATTAAACATACGACCTTTCTCTGATTTCCTGGTTACTCAAATCTAATTTGAACACTCCCTCCTTCTTCACTTTAACAACACAAGCTTTATTTCTAAGATGACAAATACGAGATTTATAATACAGGTCCAAAACAGTTTCTGAGTATATCAAAACTACAGGCCTTAAGCATAAACTTATTGCTCCAGCGAATGAAAAAGCATGGCCTAACAATATATATATAACAGGGAAATGTGTATTTCCTATAGTGAAATGATTACTTCGATCTTCTATGTTTTCAAAATTACCCAAACCCGAAATGCATCCTGGGAATGACACTTAGGGATGGTTGCATGACTAATTGCTTGTTGGCCATTAGCTGTGTTGATTATTTGCGCCTTTTCTAGCTTTTCCAGACATCGCTGTTGCAGATTTACCCTAAAAGATTATTAGTTTCTATTATATTAGAATACCTGTATTCGTCTGTTACGCAAAATGGTACCGCAAGTTGCGAGATACACGCAATGCGGTATAAAAAGGACGGGCAAACCCGTGGATTTTTCCATGGGCCACCGACTAGTTTTTAAAGACAAGCGGTGTAAATAAAACTCTTATGTTTGAATGAAACTGCAAAAATAGACATAACAATTTAAAAGAAAGAAATATATACAAAGAAACAATTTCTTTCATATGGTAAGAAACAATCTCCTCGTTTTATTGTACTTCACACTATATATATGCTATGTTTTACAATTGCATGTGTTTAAAACGCGAAATAAATAGAGAAATTTAATGTCAAATTTTTGATCGTGTAATGGTAACACAGGCTTGGACACCTGCACAAATAATAACAACCCTCTATTTTGCACTTTATCCTCACATAAGTAACACAAAAAGTTTTGAAATCGAGGTTGCATGTAAAAACTTTTAATACCTTGCATTATTCTTTTCCACGTCTAGATCCGTTCTTGAAACTTTTGACGCAAACATTTTATTCGCAGGAATTTATATGCCTTATCAACAAATAAATAAAATAAAGCGACCATCAATTGACGTCACTAGCACACATATGACATATTGTGTTTAAAATCGAGTTACCAGTAAAGATTAGTGATTTTTATATATTTGATATACGTAAATCAAATAACAGGAACCAATAGGGATGTATCGTGTATTGATCTGAAAAAGATGATAAACAAATTTTTGTAGACATCTACTGATTTTTAATGACACGGAGAACAGATATTAAAATAAGATTTTTATGTTGTTAAAGCTGCGTAAGCAGAAGGTCAACTTGTTTTTATTTGTTGGAACGATAATGTCACGAAATGCTACAAAATGTTCAAGTTATTCCTGCTTTCTTAGTTTCATAGTTTCTTTCGGCTTTCTTAGTTTCATAGTTTCTTTTTCGGCTTTCATTTCAATTCAGTTTAGGCTCCCGAATATTTAGTCTTGTTCCCTTTTATTACTTTGGCTTAACGGTTTTGATTTCCTTAATTGATGCACAAGATAATTGTTGGTTTCAAATTTTAACATCAAGGGGAAGAGGGGGCCATATTATAAATCCGTTTACAGTTAGACCCTTTTTATAAGAACACCTTAAAGCAACGAGGCTGAAATCTTACAAAAAACAACACTTTATAAGCAACAGTAGAACAGAAACGTAAGCAACGTTAAGGGCCAGCCAAAATTTTTCGTCGCTTGAATTAGGATTAATTGTCAAAATCTGTATGTTGAAACAATAAAACGCCAGGTAGAGCTTGCAAAGGGTAAATAAACTTACTTTCACTTCATGCTTGCCCATACACGAAACAAACACAATCATGTTACATGATATGAAATAACATCTCAAAGTTATTAATAGACCATGAATACGTCCGTCTTAAAGTTAATCTGGATTAAATAATATTTCCTATCAGCCGTTTGAAACAATGGAAGTCTGTCCATTTTTAATATATATATATTTTGGAATTACATTCCACCCTGGGATTATAGTTTTTCTGCAACTAATTGGTGAAAGTTATATTGGATTGCATCTCTAGCTATTGTTTTTACTTTTTTGATTTTTTAATCATAAAATAAGAGTAGACAGTTTCTACTTTTTCATACATCTCAAACATAATCAAACTAACTTTATTTAGTGCTGCGTGAAATGAAAATAGGGCGTTTTAATTTAAGGACCAAAAACTTGAATTTACAGTCGTGCTTAGCATAAAATTGAGAATTCTTGAATCAGTTTTGTGCATTTCTATCAAGAATTAAAATACATACAACCTGTGCATGCATCTTTTTGTAAATTACAACCCGAGTTCCTGGTCCCTTTTCTCATAATATTCACTAATTATTTAGCAAGGTTTTTTATTTATACAATACAACCTGAGGTAATTCTAACTTTTCAACCTAAGATGCTTCCTATGTGCTGACCTGCATCAAACAAAATAAACTAAATAAACAACCTTTGGAAACAGTATTTTTGATAGCATTTCCGAATAAAACTTAAAATTCATGAAATTTGAAGCCTACGCCAATAATAGTTGTAAAAGATACCTAAATGTTGCTGCTATTTCTTCAGTACGAATGTGTAACGTGATAATATGCACGAAAATGTGGACGAAACTATAGATCTTTGCACTAATAAGAGTTGATTCTATTGATACATATATACAAATACCAAACAAAGAAAATTAAACCTTTTCCAATAAAATACTAATCCAGTTAATCTGCTTTTCAGACATACTATATTAAAAAACCTAATAAAAAACTTATAGTTACGAAGATGTAGCTTATTTCGTACTTTTATGGCATATAATCTGTAAGACTAGGATTTTTCAAGACAGAGTGATTTGACAACCTCGTTCCCAGGTTTTGTCATTTGTGTATGAAACCAACGATAAGTTTACAGAGTTCTTCTATAATCTTGAGAAAAAATTGTTCTTAATAATTGTATTTATTATTAACATATTTGCTGACATACAG
Source organism: Hydractinia echinata (assembly GCA_030067915.1). Taxonomy (NCBI): domain Eukaryota; kingdom Metazoa; phylum Cnidaria; class Hydrozoa; order Anthoathecata; family Hydractiniidae; genus Hydractinia; species Hydractinia echinata. The sequence goes on along the minus strand of JASGCC010000073.1, from coordinate 117,721 downwards.
TTTTGACCAACTTTCAGAGTGCTTTGACTTTATTTATGTAAAATTCGCGAAATTTGATACCTGCAAATAAGTGCTCGTGGAACTAGATGGCCGTGTTTTGTCATTTTTCAAATGGTCAAATGGGTCAAATGGGTCAAACGGTCAATACTCTGTAGCCAGTAGGCTGCAAAGTGACATTCTCTTTAATGCGCGCTCACACAACAAAACAATTCTCATCGGGCCACGAAGGTCCTGAAACTCGGGGCAAATGGTAGTGCTGACGTCAGCAACTATTAGCATGTTTCATGACTATGGATTTAACCAAATACTCTAAGATCCTAAGTACTAAATTTGCTGTAAACGAACATCGACAAGCGAACACTGACACGTTCAAAATGCGCGACTCTAATATATAAACAACCAATGTAATCACTTGTGGCGACGAAATTCGAAATTAGTTGTCCTGTTTCATTATATTTTGTCTATGATGGTAGAAACACCATACCTTCTCCTTGAAAACTTGCCTTGCTTCCATTTCTGTCCACATCTTAAAAATCCTTTTCATGTATGAATGATCGAATCACAATAATATCAAATGTATTTAATCAATAAATATATAACGAAAGTAATTTAAAAAGTATCATGATGGGAAAGCATAATAAATTCAAAAGAACATGAATCATTGGCATTACCTTTCTTATATTGAGGTAAATCCTAGAGTGTCTAAACTTAAATCTTGTTCCGCTTTACGAGAAAGCTACAACAAATTCATTGTTTAAACACAGTTTAAATTTTTTAAATTTCATGATGTATAGTTTAAAGTATTTAGAAATACGTATAGCACAAGTATAGATATTCCGTTCCTTTTTTTTCCATTCTTTATCGATACCAAAAAGTTGTATACGCACGTGTTACGCATTCTTAAGAGGATTATGTTATATCAATAACACTAACGCATTACCACCAATCGTGGACGAAATATAATGCAATATCCTGAAGATAAGTCATCAAAAATTGCTGTTATTGCACTGATATATACCCCTTTTACCTTCTTGAAAATGTTACATTCGTTGGGAATGATTCCAACCGAAGCAATATTGAAGGAGAAAGGGAAACCTTAACAGGCCTTCCATTTATTTTTTGATGCGTTTGCAGTTAGCGTAAACATGTCTGTGGGGATATTTTTGACCTCAGGACTCAGGAAAATAAAGTAAAAATTATTCACCTACCATTTGGGATTTGAGAGCACGTGCTTCCACTTTCTGCAGGCCGATCGAAAGAGAATTATAAGGGGCAAAATACGCAAATTAATAGAACATCGCCACTCCTTCGTTGTATTAAAAGACGTCACTAAGGTTGGAACGGAGTAAAGCAAGTAAAAGGCATAGAAAACTCTACGAAGAAGTACGTCGTTGCTTCCTGTTGTAATTGCTTCTGCAAATTATTAAAAATGTTTTCAAGTGTGTATTAACTTGTGGTTTCTCAACTGTTACAATGCAAGTACTGTTGACGTCAGAATAATTTAGTTGAGACGACCACTAATGGCAATTCTTGCATCAGTGCAATGCAGCTGGACATACTCGTAAAACGTTTGTAACAAGCTCAACAAGTTTTTATTACCGTTAATGTGTTTGTTTTGTCTTAAAATAGAAATGATCTCACCTTAGTTATTATTTTTCAAATATATCATTTCCCCCGATGCTAACTTTAAATGCAGTTAATAAAACCGCATCTACGCGCGAGAAAGTGCTTTAACCTCGATTACATGTGAGGAAATAATACCAGCTTTCTGATTGGTGCTTTTCTAAATCGTACCATTGTGTTGCAATGCTTCATCATTGCCGTATGGTTTTAATGACCTTGTTTTTTCTACCATTGTTTTTATACCTATTAAATATTAGCACAAGTGGAGATAATTAAGTTTTAGAAGGTGTGACCAGGGTAGGCATGCCATAAATCTGCCCCAATGATAAAATTTATCTGGAGTTAGTAGCTCTATTATTTTCTTGAAACGCTCAGTAGGTGATTATAAATCCGGTTTAAATTGAATTGATAACGAGCAAAGCTCTCACGTTTAATGCATGGAAAGTAAAACCCTGCGTTTTTAGCCTTTTAGCCCTGCGAAAGTGTGCTTTATTATTATTTTTTATTTATCAGTATTTATTTGTTTTCCTTTTCCACTTTTGCAAGGACTGGACTATCTTTTTAACACTTAAATATTAAGTTGACCTTTTTTTTGTGTGTTGCTGAATGTTTTGACCAAGAGGCTATTGTTTAAATACATAATGATTGGTTTAAATCGAGTAGAAATCAATCCTACTTTTGACATCGCCTGACGTCAAGAACTCGATCAATGACAATCGAACAAGCCAAAGTAAGAAACTCATCGCGCATGTGCGATTTGATCAATGTCGATCAATTCAAGTGCAATCATTCAACTGGAAACCCGTTTTTTAGTAACCGAAAGACATAAATTGGAGTCGACGAAAGGCCAAATTACAGACACGACATCTATTGGCCATAACTTGTAACCGCTTTTAAAATTAAGGTTTGTATTAAATATAATTGCCCTTTCTGTGGTATCCAACTTTGTCAATGGTGGAATGAGGCCAGAAATCAATGAAGAAAAAAGAAAAAAATCATGGATGTTTTGAGTGAAAAAGTCGCCGTCACAAAAATAATAATAGGACACATATAAATTTTTTCTTGCTTCAACTCACTGTTTGGAAAGGATTATACACAAAAGAAAGGTATTGATTGAAAATCTCTTATTTGTAAAACCAACAATGCCACATAACTCCCCAAAAATTCCAAATTATTTTTTTATTGGTTTGAGGGTAAAAGCTATTAAGTCAACTGTCACGTATCACAAAAACTGAGATCATTTTCTAAATATATCAACCTTCTAATTACTCTTCACACGCTTGTGTTATTAAGAGGCGTACTTAGTCTCGACGTTAATCTGACGTTCTGGTCAGTCTGTGGTAAGTTGTTAACACAAAGCGTGACAGGAAAATTGAAGCTTTTAGATTCTTATTGTTCACTTATCCACAAATGAAGTATTTACGTAAGGATCAAGTAGTACTGAACGTTATACAAATAAAACATTTCCTTGAAAATAAGGCTATTGACCAACCTTGTTCGTAGAGTCTCTTGTCGGTCAGACTGACCTCATATATCAAAACGATAAAAAGGCCTTGGAAACGAGATTGAGTGTTAACATCGTGGTACTCAAACCTTTGTAATGAACTAATCTTGTACGATACATTTAACGTTTAGCCGCTACGAAATACTTCTTGAAATAATCTTGGAAATGGAACGATACAGTTTTTTTCCCGTTTTGTCTATATAGCCCACACATAATGGTACATGCTCAAGTTACAAAATAGAAACACCATAAGTACAAGTGTTGGTAAGTTGTCACGTCAGCTGAAAGTGTGTGATTGTACTTCAAAGTTGTTTCCTCTTCAGCAGTCTTTTTGGGAAAGTGATTTCGTTGACAAAAAAATCATTTTTTGTAAGAGTGGCAAGTAGCTACAATGTTCGCAAACCACTGATATCCTTTGACCTTTAAGCATATATCTTTACATTATTTTGCCGTTTTCAATAAAGAGGGGAGCAGAAAAGGGTTAGGGCGGCGACAATATTAAACGCAGCAAAAAGTCCACTTTAGAGTAAACATGATTGTTTTATACGTAATTTATTTTTGTATTTTTGTTTTGTTCGATGCAATATTTTATACTGCAGTTGGAGTGTTTTTTAGCAAATCTAGAGTGTTTCAATTTTAGAAGAAATTCTTCTCTGGAGGCCCCAATCATAATAAGGTCTCTTTAATCATTTATGAAATGAGATCCTTGAATTTTCAATCTCTCCCCTCTAACAGAAAACCTATGTCTTATCCTCGAGAATTGAAATTCACATCACAAATTCTTATAAGAAATCTATTTTATTTTATTTATTCAATTTATGTACACTATCCAGACACCTTAGAAATAATTCCAAGACTACGAGAAAATAGGCATTCATAAATCTCCTTACTTCCTGAGATTCTGCATTATAAATAACACTTTTTGGAAGCCAGTCTAATAGATTGCGAACATACTATTTCCCGTTCAACAAAAGCATCTGGTTCTAAAGTTTTAGCTAACTACTGCAAAAAGCGTTGCCTAGCTCCAAGTAATAAATATTTTTTCACAGTAGTTTTAGAAACGAAACCATATGAAGGCCATAATGCTCGTAATTTGTCTTAAACATTCATATATTATACATTAAAAACACGTTTCTGAGATAGTAAAACTTTTCACATGTGGAAGAAAAATGATTTTTAATACAATATATTGGCCTCTATTGTTCGTATTCCCAGCCCACACATGACAATGAAGATATTATTATAAGGCTTCAAATTACAAAATATAAAACCATAAATACCTCAAACAGTTTTTGTGGTGTTCCTTTATTCCCCTTTTTCCCCTCTTAAGCAATAAAATTCGTGACTTGGAAATTTTTCATCATTTTTCATCACGTGGACATCATGTGGATATACACTTCCAATTACTGTCAGGTAGATGACGAAAGAAGGCAAAACCAAAAGCCGACACAAAACTTAAAGATGTCAAAAACGATATAAGTGCTCTAACTTAAAATATAGTCGAATTATACTACAGCATTAAGATAAGAGCATGTTATTAATCCAATCTAATCAATTCAAAACAATGAAACCGTTAAAAAAGTATCACGTATATTTTTGTTTTTCTTTGGACTTCTGATAAATGCTTCACAATAAGATCAGCATGATTCCTTCAAGTTGGAAATTCACAAAGGTTAATTGACGCACTTGTCTATAGGCTAAGCTGTTTATGGATTTAGGTAACTCCTTTTGGATAGAAGATTACTACTGTGTGTTCCAATGTGGTTGGTGTGTGTTCAAATGTGGTTGTGATATTTCTTCTCAGCTGCCGTAACAATGAAGGAATAGGGCATGGAAACAGGTAAATTACCCAAATGTGCATGCAGATCAACCTCGTCCCCAGCCAACCCGTCAGAGTATCATAGGCGTAAAAGAGCCCTGAGACGAGGTTGCATGCAGATTACTTACACAACTTACATATTTAAAATTTAGTCACTTCCAGCGAATGTATTAAGAAGCTGCAGTTTTTTTTCCGGAGGAAATTCAAGGTTAGGCGACCCTCAAATTGACTAAACTTACGCGTCATTCACAAGTTATTTGTAGTTGTTGCCTATGCACCAGAGACAAAATTGCAATAAAAATTATATAATTTTCAAAGGGAACTGTGAATCTGACCACGTGTTTCATTTTTCGGCAGGTGTAGTGCCTATTTCAAAAAGGGTTCTTTGTCGTGTGTAGCGCCTTTTTCAAGGAGGGTTCTTAGCTCAAGAACGGTTTAGCAGCCTTAATTTTTTTGTCACAATGCTACATCAGAAAAGAAATTCCGCTGTTCTGTCCCACTTGATATGCGACACGCATTATAATTGTACTAAGTACTCCACCTAGATGCCTGTACGAAGCCTTCCTAAACCCCAGAAGAAACTCGTTGCAGCGCGCCAGGTTAAGCGATAGTGGAACATCTACAACAACAACAGCGCGCTTTCGGGTATAATATGTCTTTTTGAATAGAAAAGAATATTTCCGTAACTTCGGTTTAATAAACAGACCCGCTACCCTCAGTCTGTCGTTACCACGTCGTGACAGTTAAAGAAATATTGATGTTGGCAAACATAAGCGATGATGTAACAAATCTCGTGCTGAAACTCTAACCAATAAACACATTATATTTTTATATTATTATTATTATTATTATTATTAATCGACATATATTTCAAGCATCCATAAATTACAATGGTTCTTAATGCTGAAATTCGTAAATACTAAATGTATGTGCAAACGTAAATATAAATTCAATCAGTAATAAAAACAAAATGAACATGAGCAAAAAGAGCATAAACGAAGGAAGCAGTCAAATAATCATACGAAAGTCTTGAGTTGTGAAAACGTATTGAACGGCATTAGGATAAATGAACCATTATAACTGATCAAAGCTTGGTAGTCTAGATAATGCAAATATTAATTGTCGCGTAAGCATAAAAAACCCACGATGTAAATTTATTTTCGAGTTTATTCATTTTACTGTATACTGCCTGTAACTGCAATTTTTGTTGTTGTTTTTATCACTTGTCGATGCATAAGAACAGCCCTGGGAACGAGGTTTTTTGTCAGGGGTAGATGGACCACCCTGCTTCTTGAAGAAATTGTGTTGTAATATCAACAGGACAAAATTGATGAAATTTCATCCTTTAATGTAAATAACCCTATACTGGTTCGCTATCTCTACTTGTTAACCGTCTGGATTTTGCATGCGGGAAATATGGGTTTTTAGTCATTCTGATTGGCTTAGTGTTCTTGACGATGGACCGGTATCAAGCGGTATTTCCCGTCGTCAAGATAAATGGTAGCTTAAAATATAAACAAGAACGAAAAAGAAGTTTAAAGAAGTATTAGAAATGATTATTTACCTAAATCCTACAATATATTTATCGATAAAAACATTCCATTGGATAGAAGGGGGTTATTTGGTTATTATTGTATTATTAGCTATATCTGAACATATTACAAAACAATTTGTCGTGGTATAAGCACTTTTTATTTTCGTTAGGTCCGGAAAATTTTCGTATCTGTTGGTTTCATTATTAAGCTATTGTTTATGTTGTGGCTAAAGTAAGGTGTCCCTTACTACGGCTGGTTTTTTATTTACGGAAAGCTAATTCAATTTTCATACCTGAAGTTATTCCAGTCTGTGTAACAAGTAATGCGATGCAGAGCAGAAATTAAGCTTGTTGAAATTTGTAGTGTTTTGCCTAATCTAAACAATCGTTTAATTCCCTTGAGAACTGAAAATTGTGTAAAGAACTAATAAGATCTAATAATTAACTGCTAATTAGCTGAATGGATTAGATTCAGTTAAAATAGAACGGCAATTATGTTGAACGTTTTAATATAAACACATTTTTAACGGCTTTTGCCAACCTCGTTTCCGTTTTTTAAATAATCGACGCCACAACAGCTTAAAGAAGCCCTGAGGACGAATTTGGATTTTTACAATAAAGTAATTTATTGATAATCTATTTCATTGATGTAATTATCCGGCATAAAGATGCGCTTCATAAAACAATATTATTGAATTTTTTCATTAACCCAGGATAGCCTCTTCTGTTTCTATATGTTTAGCTATCAAAGAGAGCCCTGCGAAGAGGGTCCTAGTGAATTTAGAGCTCTCATTTGAACTACGTGTAGCAACAGCAATCGCTCAACTAGACAACTGCTTTAGATATCAATCTTATTCTCGTGCTAAGCAGAAAAGAGAGATTCACACTTTTTTAGTCTGAGCTAGGACTTGAACCCAAGACCTTCTGCACTGGAAGCGAACACTCTACCACAAAGCCACCAGTCGGTAAACCTACCCTGAGTGAATAAATCTTAAAAATTTAACGTATGGGAATGCAATAACTGACTTATTATCAATCTTTCTCAGCGAGAAGCTATAGACTCGACATTTATTAAATGTGTTTTGTTATTAATACAAAGAAGTTAAGTAAAGTAACCCAAGGCTGAATCATAGGCACCTAAAATATTACAGAAGAGTTTGCGAAAATTTGTCTTCTTCAGCATTTTTTTGATGAAAACATTCTCTATTATTTCCATCATGCTTGTGAAAATGCCGGAGACTTTTGTAGACTGTTGTTAATAATGAGCTGACAATTATATTATAAGAGCCAGTGAAAAGACATGGAAAAAGTAGAATCTGTGAGAACGTAGGCTGACCTTATGAAAGTCATTTATGTAAATCCTGACGGGCACTATCACAATAAGAAAAGCTGTGAAAATAAAATGGACATAGATCGGAAGAGCATTAAAGAAGGAAAAATGAATGAGATGTACCGAAAACGAATGAAGGGAAAGTTTGGTAATTAACAACGGAAATATATCCGCGCCAAAATGAACAGAATGAGTTACCACGTTTCCTTGAAAGCAAAGAAAACCACGAGGTTATGTCAAATTTCTAAAAATAGATTTGCACACCACTTTGTGGAGTACGAAGAATTTGAATAGGAAATATAGAAGCAAGGGTTTCTGTTTTTAGAATAAATTCTTTAATTATTTCCGGTTTTGGTTTCAGCGATTGTACTTAATCACAACATAATTTCGATGTTAACATCTAAAGGTAAATTAGTTTGTGGTAGGTTTTTACTTCTCTTTTTTACTTGGATGTCTTTGTTTACGTAAAAAGCATCCGGTCCAACGTAAATAGCATCCGGTCCAACGAAAGAACGCCTTCCGGGAAATAATTATTGACCAAGGGAACAAACAGAGACTGTCGATTATAACTACCGTCAATATAAATTCCTATTAGAAGGGTATTTACCTAACGGACATAAAAAATGCTGAATCAAACGCAGTATTTATAGTTTTCTGTTTACATGCTTTCAAGGTTGACCATATCAAGCTACCGTATAGAGTTAAGCATATCCCTGGAAAACACCCGCTGTAAGTATTAGGTATTAACAGCTGGTAACTACGTTCTGATGAATGATGTATAGGCGGAAAAAACAGCACCAATAATATGTCGTGACAATAAAAAAATTCAAAATGTTTTAAGAGCTACGATTGGTGTTGACAAATTACTTCCCTCTTCTTTGGCACAAATTGGACCATCATGTAGACAGTGTTATGACGAAGTGAACAATTATTAAGTACCTGTCTCATTAATAGCTTCCTATTATGGCAAACATAAAATCACTTACATATTAGGTGACATCCTGTTCCGTCAATGTGATGTCAAACATGAAAAATGACACATGCACGCAGTCACATTTATCACTTAACTTTAACAAAGGCCAATATGCGTCTAAATACGTCGGTTACTTTTGTTTTTCAAAAGCAGCCTTCTGCTTAAAATAGACTGCAAATTCTAAATAAAAAAGCCACCAGTGCAAAATTCTCTAAAAAATAAATACATGCCGCGGGTTCGAGGCTAAAAAACAGCGGAAATTATTTTTTTTGCAATTTTATAAAACAACTTTGCTTTTTATCAATGTGGATTTGAAAAGATAAATTTTAATTGGCAAATGTTTCACAAAGCCTTTATGCTTTTTTCGACATTTTGTAACAATTACCCAACGGTATTCATCAGAAATCGGTGGCCTGTGGAGAAATCCACGGGTTCGTCCGTCCGTTTTATACCACATTGCGTGCGTCTCGCTACATGCGGTACCATTTTGCATGACAGACGTATACGAATATTATTTTTTATCAGAATTTTTTTTTCAAACTCCAAGGTATTAACCTTATCACTAGTAACCACTGGTAATAGCGCATTCCAAACCTAAAAAAAGTTGAGGTTGCAAAATGTTTGTTTATTACATGTGAATAATAATACCCATGACTAAAATATTACCCATGATTAAAATATTGCGCATTCGATCTTCAAGTTTTTGGGATGGGCATGTGTCATATTTGCCGATTTTTGTGATGAGACTTTTTAAGATGTCGTAAGTTTTTGAACAGAACGAAACGAATAGCAAACAAAGAACAAGGAAGAACCAAATCAAACAAAAACCAAGCCTCATTCTTTTCATACTCTTTTCATAGCCATTAAGCTTTAGCCAAGTAGATTAAAATCTTCAAAAATATTCTATTTTTATTAGACTACCGCGTAGTGAAATTATATATTTCTTTTCATTGTTATTTCTGTCTTGAAAATGTTTGACTCATTGTTTGCCGAAAAACAACGAGAAATCGTGGTGGAAACACCCCTTCCCCGATAGTCACACAGCAACCCTACATACATACATACAAGACCAACTGCACTGACTCTCAACCAAACCCATGGCTCACTACTATAAAGATATCGATAATTTGAATTTTTAAAGAGATAGATAATGTAAACTGGAACGATATAAGACTAAGTTTCTCTGAAATCAATTGGTCGACAGAATTTACTTCACTACCCCTAGAAGAAAAAATTTAAGCGATTTCTCAATATTTAATACGATTGTGTTAATGATACAACCTATTCGAACCTATTCGAAGTTATTTTCATGCTGGAAAATACCAAGAGAAGAAAAAAATATAATCGAGAAAGATCTCGAATCAATAACCACATTTTAAGCGTCGCCTCTCCTGTTAGAAAGCTGCGCCTCTCTAGAATCTGTAGAATTTAAAAAATCTCTTTAAAAATCCTATAAAAACTCTAAAACAACACATAAGGAATCAGCAACAAAATCCATAAGAAAAAATGTAAATACATTTTCAACTACACGAAAGAATTCTCGAAAGAGAAAACAAAAGTCGGACCTAACATTTGCAGAATAAGTAAACTATCTTCAAAAACTCGTGTCTAGGTTCAGATAGTTTTCCAGCACTGCTTCTACATAAATAGAAAGAACTTTTAACAACACCGCTCAAAATAATATGGCAGTTACACCAATTCACAAGAATGGAAACCAACCATTGGCTGCTAACTGCCGTCCAGTAGCACTAACATACCATGTTATTAAGATCTTCGAGAAAGATGTAAGAAATAGAATTGTTACTTATCTAGGCACACGCATCTTAAATCCAACCATGGAGGTAGAAACTCAGCATGGTTTTTGTACATCCAGATCGTGCTTTAACCAACTATTCGACCACTATGACACAATTATCACATCACTTTTATGAAGGTAAAATATACACGTAATTTATATAGATTTTGTGTTCTAAAAAGTCAGTATCAACATGACTTTGGCAAGAGTTAAAAAACTCGGCACACAAGAAAAAATGTTAGATTGAATAACATTTTTCGTGAAAAACCGAACTCAAATGGTTTGTGTAAATGGCAGCATCTCTATTTTGTGTGTCTCATGTCAGGGAGAATGTAAACAACAACATCAAAGTATCAAACGTTCAATAAATGTCTTCGATGAGAGACTTCTTAAGACATTATGAGATAATTACTTACTCACTTCTCTCAAGTTTCGCAGATGACGCACGTTTGCTTCAACAAATACTTTCCCGGGACGACTCGGAGAATCTCCAAACGTCATTGAATCTCGTTTACGACGGGCGAACCACAATAATATGTTTTTTAATAAAACATAATTTGAACTATTACAATACGGTAAAGGCCATGAACTAAAAAAAATTACCAGTCACTATCTGGAGAAAATATAGTAACCAATAATTTTGTCAGCACCGACTGTAGTATCATGATACATGTCAATAATGTTATCGAAAAAGATGTACAGAGTACACTTCTTAAAGAAGGGATGGATATTGAATCGTGTACTTGTGGAAAATACTATGTACCAAATTTCCTTCTTCACCCTGTTTTATGCCACACTCTGCAAACTCCCAGAAGTGATGTCACTTGCTAGCACAAGTCACTTCTTTCCACCGCAATCATCATTTCGTTATCACGCACCCAGACTCTTTAACTCCATTTCCAGAACGCTTAGAGACTTAACGAGATGCACAGTAGAAACGTTGAAAACTTGTCTTGATAGTTTTCTCCTGATGAGTCCGCTGTGATTAATATGTAACAAATTCAAGACCTGAACAATAGTCTCCAAACAGTACTTAAAAATGCTGCATCTGTTCCATTACAGTCGACGCTCGTTATCTCAACCTTCCACGGGACTGGTGAAAAAGGTCGAGATAACGAAAGTTCGAGATAGTGGATAGTCGAGATAAGGAGCGTCAATCGTGAAAAAGGTCGAGATAAGAAAAGTTTGTCAATATCATGCACGCATTAGAAAAATTATTTAAATTTTTAAACCTGGTCAGGGATGGACTATTAATCAGAAGAATTAATTATTACTATTCTCATGCTATATGTATTTAATCATTTGAAAAAATTCAAAATGCTACTTTGCTTTTTACCAGATTCTGTATTTTTTACCTCGAGCTTACGCTTTATCCCAGACATGTGTAAACGAAAGAGAAACGAAGAGAAAATTGCAAACATTCGATATCTTGATTTTGAGAAAGTTTGAGAAATTCGAACGTTCGAATGTTTTCCTGATCGAATTTTTTTGTGTGATGAAATTCGAAAAATTACAGAAAAGGTCGAGATAACGTGATAAAATGTTTTAGCCTACGGGAGGTTGAAATGCCGAAGGGACCGATGAAAATTGGTCGAGATACGGAAAAATCGAGATAACGGGTAGTCGAGATAACGAGCGCCGACTGTACTTCTTTCAGGTTTACGGAGAGGTGAACACTGGTAGAGCACCACATGCGTGAGTGAACCTATTCATAAGATTATCAGAAGTAAACTTTTATTTATGCATCAACCTCCGGGACCCCTTTTCGCTTTTTTATATTGGGGACAGCGCGAAAAAGAAGCCAGGGTCCAGGACCTTCTTCTTTGCGCCATCCCCAATATAAAAGCAAAAAGGGGTCCTGGGGACGAGGTTGCGCATACATAAGCAAGAGGAAATCCGAAATGGTTTAGAAAACTGTAGCAAGCAGGACGACAAGCCGGCGAATTTAGAACTGTGTTCAGTTATTAATTTTTTTCCACAGTAAATATTGATTACGCCTTAGCACGTCTCGCGATAAGTGGAACTTTCAAGGGACTGAATAAAATGGTTCCTCATTTATTTATCCGAAGCTTTTGGTTTGTTAAGAAAAAGCAGTTCTGAGAAAAAATTAGAAGCCCCCAAAATACAGGTGCAAAAGGTTCGACAAAGAACAAATGACAAAGCGAGTACCGTTGATGGAGCTACTTTTATATAGTAAGTAGATCGAAACTTGAGAAATTAGCTGTATGTGTCACCACGCACGTTAGTTTCAAAAAATCTTGAATTCGAATATAAAAGACACGTTCGAGCAGAATTAGTTTTGAAAATCGTGCGAAGTTCTAGTGTATATTAGCTCCAAGGATGAAAAACTAATCTGAAGATATTAGAGTTTTATAAGGCAAATCCAAGGGACCAGGGAAAATGGTTGAAAGTTCCAAATGTGTTCCACAAATCCAGCCGCAACTGTATAAGCAAATAAGAAAAATCCTAATATTTCTGACGGGATAATATTGGAAAGAAAAACTACTATTTTATTAATAAAGCTTAAATTTTCAAAACAATAAATAAAAATCGAAAAACAGTCTTTCCCTAAAAATGTACAATTTTTATAATGTTCACTTGTATCACATTAATCAATGGACAGCTTTCCCTGTCAAGTCATGGTGGTGCATGTTGTGGTGTTTTGGATTTTATGAACATATTTACAGCATATGATTTACTTGGACATCATCATTTTCACAAATTCTAAATAAAAAGAACAATTTGTCAGGACAAAAATAAAATTAAGAAATAAAAAATTGCACAATTATAATAAACTAGCCAGTGGATCGTGGATAAATCCCTGGGTTCGCCCGTCCTTTATATACTGCATTTCGGCGTCCCACTACTTGCAGTACCATTTTGGACAGACAGAATACGACTATTAACGAAGAGATAGAGACAACTAAGTTTTGAATTATCACATCATCTATAGAAACATACCTTCGTAGTTGACCTGTCCATCTCCATCAATATCAGCTTCTCTGATCATTTCATCAACTTCTTCATCAGTGAGTTTTTCGCCAAGATTGGTCATGACATGTCGCAATTCAGCAGCACTGATAAAACCGTTGCCATCTTTGTCGAAAACTCTAAATGCTTCCTTGATTTCTTCCTCAGAATCAGTATCCTTCATTTTTCTTGCCATCATGGTTAAAAATTCTGGAAAATCAATTGTACCATTTCCGTCGGCATCAACTTCATTGATCATGTCCTGTAATTCAGCTTCTGTTGGATTTTGACCAAGACTTCTCATGACAGTTCCCAACTCTTTTGTTGTGATAGTACCATCACCATCTTTATCAAAAAGGGAGAAAGCTTCTTTGAATTCAGCAATTTGTTCCTCAGTTAATTGATCAGCCTAAAGTGAATAATGCTTTTTTTAGACATAGCATCGTGCATGCCACACCCCTTTTTTAACCTGACTAGTTTTGAGAGGCATGAATAAAATTACAATAAATTACATAAACACTCTAAATATAATAATTCTGTATCCGTAGGTCTGGTTATTAGTAAGGTCTACCATTACGAAGTCTCTTGAAAAGATCTAGATAGCTAACTAACTAGGGAAATAAGTTTTGTTTGAATTGGGCTAGCTATCGCCAGCTAAAAGCTGTGTTGCCGTCTGTGGGAGGTTAAGTATAAACCCATGCTGTTTTGACAGTTCCAAGATACATGGACTCCTTTGAAAACGAACAAAATTGCAAAGAAAAATTGTATTTCTTACCATTTTAATTTGACACGAATAAAATCACCACAACACACGACAATGAAAAGCAAGTAGAGCAAGTGGACCCGAAAACACAGTTGCTGCACTTATTAAAAATCTACGCGCCATTCATTAAATGCTATGCCCTTATATAGAGTGCTTTCTCCATTTTGCATAATTAAATGTGTTAAACAATATACTTTTGTTAAAAAGAACTATAATTCCTGCATAATTTGCTAGGTGAACCAATTAGATTACCATGTTAAAAATGTAAACAAACTTGCAGTGACCATATATAGGTCGGCTTTAACCAATCATAGCCACATTAAATACATCCAGTGAATACGATACATATAATTCACATCTGGTGAATGCAAAATTCTCCTTTCTATCTCCGACTCGGAGTCTTTCAGCGCGCTCTCCAACCTCGTTCCCAGAGTTTTTAAACTAGGGAGTTGCTTTTTTTTACCAAAGGGCCTGTTTTTCAAAGTGATAAAAAGTGCCTAGCTAGCCAACTGGCCGTTGTTGATGTAGTAAACGAAAAAAAAAAGTTTAATAATGTTTCACAAATTATTTTTACTTTTTTACAGCTACGGGTGTAAAATTTTACAAAAATCATTATTTAGTTTTATTTATATAGCGCTGTCGACGTTATGTTTAAAGGTTGACTTGCCCCCCCACCCCCACCTCTCACAACCCGTTTCTGTGTCACCTAACTCAACAACTGCCGAAATAATGAAACCTGTGTTTATAAGAGGTATATTATACAGCATAGTTTAAACTGTGCGTAACAAATCATTGTAGCTTTTCGACCCAAGGCCACTAAAAGATTATCCGATGATTAACTGGTGGGTGGAAAAAGAAAGAGAAACACCGACCATTTAAGTTAAAAATTAACGAAAAGAGACAGGGCCAGAGGGAATAATTAACAGAACCATTATTATTGTTTACTTGAATCCTCGTCCCGAAGGCTTTTTGTCTCTTACCGGCGCTTATTGACAGATCTGACGAAAGTTATATTGTCAAATATAACAGATGCTTGGATCGAAGTTGATGTACTTACTATTTTTATGTGACTGATATTGACAACCTTGGTCTCAGGTCTCAATTTTTTTTCAGGAGGGAACACAAAAGGTATTTGACCTGCTGGAACTTTTAAAATTTCGGCCCCATGAACTTTTAGATATGAGTCGGATGCTCTGTCAACTGAGTTGTCGATCCACAAAACCATGCGTTTAATGACGAAATAAGCCGACTTTCTTAAGTAAGCCCCATATGAAAACATATTCCATCACTCGAATTAATAAGGCCAGATTAAGGAAATAAAGCCAAAAAATTTGACCTATAAGCATAATTAACGGAGTTCCTGTGTTTAGGCATTTTCAGTGACGCCGATAAGCCTTTTTGCGTAGCATGTCCATTTTGATAAAGGTACATGCGTAGAAAACATTAAATCAATTCTCGTGCTTGAAATAAGTCAAATTTAGCAGTCCAGAGAAATCTGCCGATAAAAAAAGGTTTCCCTAGGAACTATACATATCCATCACAAATATTTTGTTTTTAGTGATCGTAAAATATAGTTCGAAATATCTGTGCAACGTGAAAGTAGCTACATAGAGGTTGGGTAACAATAACTGGCAGTGGGCTAGCTAGCTAGCTATAACCTCTCACGAAAATATTGAGACAATAGAACTTTTTTTGACATTTTGCAAAATTCTTCGCAGCCAAAATTCTTTGCAGCCGCTTTTACAGATGTGTGGGTTAGGTAAGCAGCGTTTAAATTGCGCTACTCGCACTTTATAACATGTCCGCTTTATGGAATAATTCACGTCCGAGCCCAATAGGACCCTGAAATTTGAGAAAAAAGTCCAACAATTAACACATTTTGAGAGTTGGGACCTAACCAAATAACCTAAGATCCTAAGTCCACTGTGCAAACATTGCGAGCATTTGTGAACATTGACAAGTGAACTTTAACATTTCAAATTGCGTGTACATATTATATAAATATAAATTCGAAATTTGCTGCCTTTTCTCAATGTATTTTGTGGATGGTTTCATAAAAAACTCTCATAAAATTAAAAAGCTGCTTTCAATCTTAGGATTTAATGTACTAACAATTTCTACTTCACTTGTCTTATCTATAACAAAACAAAACAAAGACAAAAATAACATTCCTGAAATTTTTAAAGTTAGCTGGCTCCTCTGATTACAGCTAATATTTTTGGTAGAATCCTTCCTCGAGCACATTTCTGCGTTCTTCGTGACAGCCTCTTAAGAGTAAGTCCAAGGCGATAGATTTTGTAGAGTAGTCTGACCAGCTGCGCGTTGAGAAACCAAAGGCTCCAAAAGGTGGTCATACTTCTTGCTAGTATGTAATATGAAATATGAAAGTGTGAGGATTTTGTTCGATGAAATAGACGCGATTTATACCTTTTTATGGTGTTTTGATATTATTCCTCAATAGTCATCAATGTCGATCTTGCTTTGGTATTTTAAGGCTTTTGTTGTTGACGTTGTTTTTATTTTGTTTGTTTTCCTGTCGTTCCTTTTTTCTCTTTTTTTAAAAAAAATCAACAGTAATTTTTATAGATGAGTTGCAGCATGACGCAATGTTTTGATTTTGCATCGACAACAATGGACATGCGCACACATATGCACAGGCGGAAAATATAAACAACAGACCGCAGAGATCGAAAATAAGAAGTGAGAATAAACGACTGACGCTAAAATTGGTAGTCTGCTTTTAAACAGAGAAGAAAATAGTTGACAAAAAAAAACATTCGCAACTCATCTATTGCTAAGAAGTTGAAAGAGTTACGTAGATAGTACAAAAACAAAAAAAATATTTGTTTCGCACCTAATTTATTTCAATAAATAAATTTTAAAGAGAAGATATTAATATTGCGTTGTATGAAATAAAACTCCAGTTACAAAGTGTCTTGTTTACGCTTGCAATGGTACTCAATAAATCAAAAATCTTCACTAAGACTCACTTGGCAGTCATCATCTTGACAAATTCTAAAGAAACAAAAAATACAAGATACAGATCGTTGATACATAGGATCATTCTCGTCCCCAAAGCTCTTTGAGATTAACCTCGGAGTTTATCTCAAAGAGCTCTGGGAACGGGAATGACATATGATGCATATGATGCAAATAAGTGAAGGTGTCACAATATGACCTATTTTCATTTTTAGCAAATTTGTGTGGTGCTCGCATGTCACTTGTCGCAGCCAACTTGCAGCCAAGGTGTTGAGTTTGTTGAAGTAAAAAGCGTATTGTCTGACAAAGAAGCTTATAATTTTTCTCATTTGATTCATTTTAGGGAATGGTATTATTCTCTGCTTATTTTTTCTTTAAATTTAAGCTTTACATTGTCTGTTAGTTGTTGTAATAAAAAGGGTTTTTGAGGATATGATGCTGAAATTGATAACATCACTATGTGTAATGTTGGATCGCATTTTTATGGGAGTGCCTTAATGCCGCCATTATTTACTGCTAGAATTTTCATGACGTTTTATAGTTATAGTTGACGTTAAATAGTTGATAATTAGATGAAATCTGTTAATCGCGAAAGTTTAATAGCAACTATATAAATAATAGCAATGAGAATGATTAAAAACGGGCCGGCGTTAATTTAGGGCCGTCGTTTCAAGTATTAAGTATTTTGATTTGTAAATAAGGTTGAATGCACATTTCTCTATGTGAGACTACAAAATGTTGTACCTTCATAATTGACCTGTCCATCCCCATCAATATCGGCTTCCCTGATCATTTCATCAACTTCTTCATCAGTGAGTTTTTCACCAAGATTGGTCATGACATGTCGCAATTCAGCAGCACTGATAAAACCGTTACCATCTTTGTCGAAAACTCTGAACGCCTGGAAAAATAAGGTTAATTCTGTCTGGTTGTTTCTATTGAAGTCTAAGAGAGATCTCCTTCATTTACGTAATTTGTATCTAGCGGCGGTTTGTGAAATATGCGATTTCGCTGGATACAAACTGAATTTTATTGTAAGCTACTAGTTATTTACAGTTGTGACGCTGTTAATCTGTACCATCATCTCAAAAAATGGCTAATTGTGAACCGTCTGGACCGATTTTCTTACATCTTAAAGCAGTAACAAATGTGATATTTCTTCAACTTCTTTTAATTTTATCAAAAGAGGTAGAAAATGCACAACCTTCATCTTTTCTTCTATTTCGAAAACTTGTACATTCAATATCACACGAATATTACCTCTTTAATTTCTTCCTCTGTATCAACATCCTTCATTTTTCTTGCCATCATGGTTAAAAATTCTGGAAAATCAATTGTACCATTTCCGTCAGCATCAACTTCATTGATCATGTCCTGTAATTCAGCTTCTGTTGGATTTTGACCAAGACTTCTCATGACAGTTCCCAACTCTTTTGTTGTGATAGTACCATCACCATCTTTATCAAACAAAGCGAATGCTTCTTTGAATTCAGCAATTTGTTCTTCAGTTAATTGATCAGCCTAAGCGATTAAAAGAAAATGCTGTCGCGTATTCATCGTGATCCCAAGAAAAGGTTTTCTATATCAGAAGGAACCCAGGGCTTTTTAGGTTTTTAACGTCAAGGATAAAACCTGGTTTCGTCGCAATCAAAAAAAATTCAGAACATAAAGGTTTCCCCCAGACGTAAAAAAAGACCTGTTTATACAATCAAATTATTCCGTTTTATAAAACAGACATGCTATAAACAGACCCAACCTCGTCTCCAGGGTCTCTTGTGAATATTTGACAAACGCGAATGTTGTTTTAAGATATCAAATAGAGACAATAGGACTTGGGAACAAAGTTGAAATTCGATTTCACTTATGCCTTTAGGTCCTTTACGGTTCCTCAAATACTCTAATATTCGTCTTTTAATTTACCCAGGGCTAAATTCTATTTCTCCAATTACGTTTTTTTTATAAGAAAACAAAAATTTTAAAATCAGGCTCGTCATTGTTCTTATTTCTCTATTGTTCTTAACCTGAAATCCCAACCTGATATTCTTATAAAGCATACTTGTATAAAAAAAGTGTGTGCGTAATTTGCTGCAGTAGTGAATGATATAAGCGTGAAATTTAAAGTTTGATTCAAAGTAAACATACTCATGTTGACACATTTTAAGTAGTTACAATTTTTTTAATTCTTGTTCATGTGCTTTCAACAATGCAGAGAATAAGAACGCCTTGTCTTCCTTTCTCAAAAATGCATTTAAAAGTCTGTGACCTGTAGATCCATCCTTGTCCCCAGGGATTTTTACCTTTTTGATATGAGATAAGACGGCGAAAAAGAAAAGTCAGTTTAGTAGAGAGAGAAAGAGCATCTCGAAACGTTTTTATTCGTATCAGAAAGGCAAAAATCCCTGGGCACGAAGGTGCTGTAGATCCTGTGTTTTGTAGTTTCAGATTTCGTTGTCAAAATTTGAATCTTAATATATTTGATTATACGTCGTGAAAAAGTAAACTTATCTTTGTAAACTAAGAACTTAATTAATTCAAGAAGTCTTATCTCCAATTTCATGGTTAATGCACCTTAAGATCCTGTTTTATTATTGTTATTATTCCACTCTTATTCCAAATACTTTATTGTTAAAAACAACAAAGCTACAGATTTTGAGATTCCTTCAGATTTACAGATTACAGAAATCAATCACAAAGTTTTGGGCGATTTGAAGGTCACAAAATAGCTTACAAAAAGAATTCATTTTCTATATAAAAATTATACCACGCCAACAAAAAACAAATATATCAAATTACCATTCCTTTACCACGTGATTTTTATAAATGTTACACAGCTTTCTTTACACCAATCCAATATTGGAAGATTGTATATATTGATGAACTATTTAGATAGATAAACATCGCATATTAAGAAATAATACAGTACAATTTGGAACATCAGTTACTGCTGTATTAAAGACTGGTTCACTACAAAAAGCTAGGAACGAAAATATAATACAATGAAACTAGGTTTTAGAAATGAGTTACTATGACAATAACGAGAGGTTAACGCCGACTGAAAGCTGATTCTTTCTCCTCTCTCATCATAACTATGTTATCGCCAGAGATACACATAGCATTGTTTAATTTTTTTTGCTTTCAATATAAGCCGGTTCCTGATCGACACATGATTTAAATGAGTCGCTTACACCACGCTTAAATTGTGCGAGAGTGGAGACTCGAACTTGAGACATTGTGATTATAAACGAACGCGCTACCGCTTGATCATTTCCGCTAGAAAAGTATACAACCCTTAAAATTAATTTAGTGCAACAGTCTTCTTACAGCCTGTTTGTTGATCTAAACTTTTGTTTCGATATTCTGCTTACACATAATCTTTCTTGTTGTATGTACTCACTGTGTTTTAAACTGTGTTTTGCATAATCTCTATTAGCACATTTAACAACAAACTTTGATCCAAAGAATTTTCCGCTACACTCCACCTTTGTTGATGTCCCCTAACCTTAATATATCTGGTGTAACATTAAATGGAGGAGAGCTACTTCTTCTACAAGGGATTGACATGTTTTAATCATTGGAAATGCCTAATCAGCAAGAAGGTAATCAATCGCCTTAATTATTATGGTCATAAGGAATTAATTAAAACTGATTATGGTGATGTATCAACGGGCGTTTACGTGTTATTCACTACTGACTTTCGTTCTTTTGCTAAAAAAAGTCTAGTACACAATCGTACTGTGTTTTAATCTATGAATTTTATAGTATAAACAACGATCACCAATAGTACAATCGTTCTGGCACAAGACATGAAACAATAGTTGTGTGTATGCGCCTAAATAACTTTATTTTCATCAACGACCATATTTTATATTATATCAAAAGAGAAATAGAAGTATTTTATAGGCAACAATGTTGTTGGTTCATCTTCGTTGTTTGTAAAAGTTTGTTGACTTGTTCTTTCCCAGGGTCTCTTGTCTTTTTGACACGTTTTATGTTGTAGGGGAGGAACTAATAAACAACACATTTGTGTACCATATAACAACTAACTCTCTTCAACCATACTCATAACCCTTTCATATATACAACTCTCCACCATAGATGTTTCTCTCCATCCTTTTTGTAGTCAATACGAGACAAGACTTCTCTCCTATATTTTCAGAAGAATATTCTCTCATCTCAAAGCACGAACAATGTATTTTCAACGACAATGTATATCTTTTAAAGTTCCAATACAGAATATAGCGGAGTCCTGTAAGGAAGGAAGCCAACCTCGTCCCCAGGGCATCTTGTATCTTTTCTGACTTCGGACGGCGATCTCGCCGTCCCGAGATAAAAAAAGAGACAACATGAGCTGGGAACGAGGCTGGAAGGAAACATCGATATAGAATGCAGTGAGGGGTCCCCAGGGGTTCCTGCCTTTTTGAAACTGAGGCCGTTCAGTATATCACACAAGCGAAAGATTATTCAGACGCAGCACGTAATTTCAATTAGCTTTTTCTTTCTGGTAATTAAAACACAGGTAACGGAAACATCAGAATGGGGCTTCAAATATTTGCAGACTATAATCCATATTCAGTTCTAAATTAGTGATGCATAACTTTCTATATTCAGCCTATCGTAAGAAACTAGAGCTTAAGCAATGAATCTCCAATTTATCAAAGCGCAGCAGAAAAGAATTAAAACCAGGAAGTGAATTTTGGAATACACGCTTTTACAATTCCCGTTGTTTAGGATTTTGTGCGTTTTTAATTGAGTGCATGTAACGCGCACACAAAAAAATTGAGCTGTTTTTGTTATTAGCGGTCCTTTCCTTAGTGGCTGTTTATTTTTGATTTTTAAACTAATCAAAGAGACGACTACTTCTTATTTCTGCGCCGTAAAGGACTGTAAAAATGGTTCAAGAAATTTATTAATTGTATCCATGGTGGAATTATTCATAAAAATTGTTCTTGTGATCCTCCATTCAAATTATACCCATTTCCCACTGCAAAGAAAGATCCTTGAAATCATTTAACGTAAGCTTGCTAAGTAAAACTGGCTCACAACTTGAATTACTAGCCATGACAACAAACCAACAATAAGCAGTGAGTGCACTTGACTACTGCTGCTAACTTGCCTTTTGCGCCACCGAATAGCTCAAAATTTTCGTAGACAGTTTAACCCGCTCGAAATTAAATTCCGTGAGTCTCGGCGAGATTGTAATACCGTGTATTGTGGCCGATATCATCGAGAAACATTTTTGAGCCCCCCTAGAACAGGATGTCGGCGTTATATGTTTGAGCTCAACTTGAAGTGGACAATCATCTTTATAAAGCATCAGCGGAGAAAATGAGTCTGCCATTTTCCTTTTTGAAATATTTGCCATCCCGATAACAGGATACATACGGCCAAAACTGCGATTCTGCTTTCTGGTACTGCACCGGAACCCCGGCAATATTCTAAGATTAAGAGTTCAGAAACTTCTTACACGACGTTATGAAGGATAATCCCGATTGTCTTTGGCAACATATTCTTATACAAAAAAGCATCGTCGAAGACTCCAGAACGATTCTTTCCGCAAACATAGCTGATAATAATAGCCTATGCTATCAATCAAGTAGTTCTGCAAAGTGTCAGCAGTACAGATGTACTGGTCGATCTTTTCTAATTTATTTTATATTTAATTTTTTATTTATTTAAAGTTAATGAAACACCGACCCAAACCTCGTTTTCAGGATCTTTTTGATTAATTTGTTGATGTTAATAGCTCTAGACGCAAGAGAATCTAAGGACGAGGATGACCCGGTCCATTCCAGAATAGGTAGGTGTCTGGAAATAAAAGTTAAATTCACTGTGAAAACAAAGTTCAGTGGTGGCGTGGTGTTTACTATGACAGCGATTCCTTTCCTCCCCAAAGCTTCTTTTTCGCTTCATTAAAAAGCGAAGAAGAACCCCCTGGGAACGGGACTGTAGCCGATATGAGAGAGAAAAACATATTTTGTGAATAAATAATTTGGGTGATGAAGACAAAAGTTTGAATTAACAAGAATGTTGTGTTTACCCGTATCGAATTTCACAATGGCTATGACATCGTTTCGAAAAATCCAATATTGGTGCGCAATTGCAGATGCACAAGCAAAACAAGCCAAAGGTTTGTTTCGTTTTCCGTATTGGATGCTGAACCGCACCAGTTTTTTCAAGGTACTCCTAGCTGCCATCCTATTTTTCACGTTTGTTGTTTATGTGATTCAGACGTTAAATTCAAATCTTCGGAGACATCAAGAGGTTACAAATTTAAGAATAGATATTCATTACAAATCAAAAAATCTAGTAATTCGGAAGAAAAAGACGAAGAAAATAAAAGAGAGATTAACTTTCTCTGTGAGAAAATTGCCACAAGCTATCACTGACAGATTACTAGAGAAAAAGCAAATTATTGTTAAAGATTTTACGACTAGGTATGTAGCGATTATTCAGAAAAAAAGAATGACTCTTAAAACAAGATTTAATTTTAATTTTATAAACACAGCATCGTTTTTGACAGTGCTAGCTAGCTAGCTAGATTATTCAAAGATTATCAGTTCTTTCCCAGGAAAGGACTAGACACATTTTCAGGCCTCACAACAACAAAAAATCCCATGGGATAAAACGTGTATTTTAATAAAGAATAGGTAAAATTTGAGTGGTGGAGTTCATGCGTAGTTGGTACTTGCTGTGGGGCGAGTTTGAGAGTTTCCAAATTATCTTGGTAACAAAGTTGAAAGACGTATTTGCTCTCTTCTGTGGAGCCTATTGTTTTTTGTCCTTTTAACACCTGATTCATGAAATTGAGTTTGGGATACTACAACACCAAATCATACTCACATTTAATGAAAAACTTCTATTCAAACTAAAGGGTATGAGATTTCAGCAAAACTAGCACAATATAATTCCTTATCTGTTTTCGAATTCTTCTTATGGGGCAGCACAAAAGTATCAGCTCACGAGGGTGCCGATAAGCCGCATATGCCGTAAAAAATGCGGGTGTTTTCTGGCGAGTTCGGCCATTTGAAAAAAATGAAGTATTCGCCCGGAAAAAACGGCATAGACCCGAAAAAAGCCCGAAAAAATACAGATTCACCACAAAAACACTCCAAAGATTCACCACAAATGATTCTAAACTATAAAAATTAAAATAAACTTACTATGTTGTAGCGAAGTTCTTAAAAGAACTGTTTTTGATGGTTTTTGATAAGATTTACTTGATAAAAAGAAATAAAGTTTGAGAATATGCAACGCTAGGTAAAACATTGCAGATTGTACAATCTCCATGTTCTAATTGGTTGAGAACGACAATAATTTTTTAAAAAGCCAAGGATTGACAACCTACGCCAATGATTGTATTAGATTTATTATTTATCATACAACAAACTTAAATTTGACAGATAAATAAAATTCTGCTTGAACACTTTATGCAGGGTTCGAATTAGAAAAGTAAAGTCTGGGAACACCTTAGATCAATTACCATTTTTCTATCACCGTTCTTCGTTCTTAAGTTTTTAAAATGCGATCTAAAAAAGCATTTTTATTGCCACTTAAAAATATTCGATTCGCAATTTTATCATTTTCTTCGCAAAGTGATTCACAAAAATGGCATTTCGATTCGCAAATTTCGAACCCTGTTATGTACAGGATACTAAATAGAATTCAAAATTTACAGAAACACAGCAAAACATTATCAAGAGGTAAAATTCTTCCTATTTGAACTTTCTTCTGCTCCGCCATATTTATTTCTGCTTTTTAGATTTATTCAAAAAATTAGAAAACAAATGCGATCTTGTTAGCTGTGTTAACTTTTTTTGACTGCCTGACATCAAAATAAAATAAACGTCTATAAATTTTGAGCTATTTTCTTTCAAACTATTCAATTTTATCAAAACATTGGTTTTGACCATGGTGTTATTATTATTTTTATTGTTGATAAGAGTCATATATTACTGTTGTGCCCTTTGATACTGTATGTCCATATTTCTATTTCCATTCAAAACTTTCAAAGTGTCAGTGTGAAACAAATGCTGATAAACTGAGTGTAGTACTTGTTTACACAAAAAATACTTGTTGTTATAGCAACAACTAAGCCAGTTGTGTTGCCTCATGTCAGGCTTCAGTTTTCCATCTTGGACATCTTTACTAACTATATATTTATTTTAGATTAAATTTACGAACGTAAACATAATATTACAGACTTGTATAATATTTAAAAACATATTAAAACTATTTTTTCTGCTACTTGTCAGTGTCTTTACATCTCCTTCCCTGCTCACTGCACAGAACATAGCTTTTAAAGAAAACTACAAATTTCAGGGGGAAAATTACCCAAAATTGCTCCTAAATATTTGTGTTTTAATACTGGAAAAAGTATTTAAAATATGGCCTCATGGATTATTAGTCCAATTAGAAACATTTAAAATGTAAGCCAAACTTATCCAGATGTATTACTTTTAACTCACTTCGATTTATTACAAGCGTAAAGAAAAAACTTATATTCCTTAAGGACAATGGTCTGCAGTAAGAGGTTGCTAAATATCCATTTCACAACTAAAGTACTTGAAGCAGAAATAAAGTATTTATAAGATTAAAAACATATTTAAAGTCTGTTGTTGATATATATATAAACTGTATATTAATATCACACTCTCTGATTCAGTTGTGTTATAGTAAATCTATATTTTTATTTTTAGTACTACATTCGAGATGCCTTTTGACTTGGATACAGTTAACACTTCATTTATCAAATGTTTTGAAGAAAGTTTGGATTTAGAAGCTTATAACAAAGGTTATAACGAACTGTATAACTTCTTTAGCATGTTGGGAACAGTGTTCAACTTCATCGCTGCTGATGTTCGAGAGAAGATAGATATATTAGTAAGTTTGCTGTTTTTGTTTGTTTTTCGTGGACTTGTATAACACCTGTAGCTGAAAATGCTGAATAAATCTATGGTGCATCAACAAAAAAGAACACATTTTGATAAAACTTTGTTAGCTGTCTTCCTCAGTAGTTATTTTTACTTTTAATCTTTTTCACGATCTCTTATTTTTCGCGTTATGTGTTTGCAAATATTATTATCATTTGGGTTGTTTATGATTATGTTCAAAAATTAAAAAAACACTTTTTTGTATTGGGTGATTCGTCTCATGTATGTTTGAACGCATGGATACATCCTATTTGTGATAATAAACGAGTCCAACCTTTACACAAGTTCTCCAAATAATGTCAACTATTTTTAGGAAAATTATCGAACCGGAGATAGTCCAAATAAAGAACATTACGTCAAAACCGAAGACATGATGCTGTACGAAATCGATATGAACAAAGAAACTGGTGCTGCGTTGCATGGCTCGCGAACATTACTGAGATTGCATCGTGCTTTGAAGTTCACAATGCTTTTCCTAGAGCGTTTGGTTGAAATGGAAGATAAGGGAAAAGTCTCTGACATGGCTTATGAAGTATATGCAGAGAGTTTGTCTAATTACCACTCTTGGTTGGTGCGTAATGGGGCAAAACTTGCGATGTACGCCCTACCGTATAAACGCGACTTCATGAAGAAGATCGTACCGCCAGGGGAGGAGGAGAGTGTTGTGGCGGATAAAATTAGACATGGTGTGAAATCGCTTCATAATGTATACGAAAGTATGGAAGCGTTATATACCAAGCATGATTTGCATGGTTTACCATAGTTTTTTTTCAAATTAAATTTTGCGTTCTTGGAATTTACGGAGAATTTTTCCAAACATTTATTGACCCGTGGTTGAAATTTTTATTTTGTATTTTTGCAGCACCACTCTGTTCCGTTTTATATTCACTTTATTTAATTAATCCCCGTTAAAAATAGAACAGTGAAAAATCGTGATTATAAGATATATATAACGCGTTAAATAATTTTTAGTTCAGCATTCATGTCTCTAACTATGTTTGAAATTCCACTTACATGTGTTGAATGTTTAGTTTTTATAAAATAATAGCTAGGTTTTTTTAATTATTATAATGTTAGTTTTATTATAAAATTCATGTCTTCGTATGCTATACAGAGCTTTTTAACATGTGATTGAGCTGACATACATGAAGTCGCTTATACTTCACTATGTTTGTAGCAACCTTGATGATTATAACTCATTACTTTTCCATTCCTGTTCTGTTCACTGAGTTTGTTTTAAGACGTTCAGTTGCTATAAATGCTCGATTTTACACCCCTCTTAAATAGCGCCCTGGCGCAGTTATTTTCCTCAAAATCAGAACCAACGGGACGCCATTGCTGCGTATTTTTTTCAACGATTGTGGCTTTTAAGGTTGGCGTGAAAAGATTGCTCAAAAAGAAAAAAAGGAAAGGAAAAAATATAATCAGCGTCCCTTTCGACTATTAAAATTTTGAATAAGTGCCCCGGGCGTTCAATCGAGCTTTTAGAGCGGTCAAACATTTCTTATAATGCTCAAAACACCCCTGAAGTATGCAATTATTACGAATATATGGAAATTTTAATAGAATAATAGTAAGATTTTCTGATATCATGTTTTGTGGAAACCTTCACAATATTGGAGGTGACGTTAAATTATCTATTGTAAGAAGTTTGAGACTAGTAAATATATTACCTTGAATTTACAACCTTTTTGTGAATCTCGTATCTGTTAAAATTACCACCCACTCACGTCTAATGTTTCTTTTAATGTTTAATTTGATGACTCAGCGCAAATAGCGTGACTACAAATTTCACAAAGCCTGCATCATTTTAAGAGTGGCCATGCCTTTTAAAATCTTTTAGATAACACAAAATTTGGAACCAAAATATAGATTCCTCCTAAAATCTTGCGAAATTTTGCAACAGGACTGATTTCCTAAAATATGATTTTAAATGCTTTTTTATTCTCTCCTAAAATTTTGCCCAAAAACCTAAATTCACCCAAAATCTGAAATCATGAAGTTTTAAATCGATGACCACACTGTTACATATTCTAAAAGTTTTCTCGTTTTCATTGTTTAAAGGCAAAAACCCACCAAAACTGGGCGTGAACCTCGATTTTATATGGTTTTCGTGATTTTCATTTTAGACCACCCTGCACTTAGGATTTCCGAGTTGCCTGTTTTTGTGTTGAAGAGGATGTTGAAGCTATTTGCATATTTTTAATGACTACATGCACGAAATAGGTTTTAAAACGAGGCTCTTGCCTCGAATTCATTATTTTTGTAAATATTTAAAACTTTTTTTAATTAGTTTTAATATAAAAAGTCAACATAGTCACGAAATTTGAAAAAACTTTTCGTAAACATGTTGTTTTGAAAAAAACAAACACTGTCTCAAAAGTTTGAATCAAGGAGACAAAAAACGTTGCCTATATGATTCAAACAATTTTTTTGTGTAAATAAGACAACATAAGTTTAAAGTTTTTTCGAAGATTTCAGAAATACCTTTGCAACTAGGGAAGAAAAGTGATTAGTTAAGACGGGGGTCACGTTAAAATTATAAAATTGAATATTTATCCGTATGATTTAAAACGTCAAATAAATATGACATTTAAAATTAAGTGATTTACTCATAAGTATTCTACATAAACTTAATATTTTTTTCTATTTATGCTATGCTTTTAAAACTTGGAAATAAATTCCAAATACCCCCTGAAATATTCTTGTAATGGTGTGAACATAGGGTCAAGATATTCCAATAGAATACAGCAACAACAAAAAGCAACTGCAACAAAATATGTGTGGAGGGAATATATTTTCTATTTTTTTGTAGTACACCTGGTGTATGTTCTGGCAGGCTGATCGTGTTGTGTTAAAGTGAGATCTGCAGAACATATACTTTTATATTTTTGAGAGGAAAAAGTTGGTGTTAAAGCATCGTATTTTTTTTCGACATCTTAACGTTAACCAGACTGCGTTTTTTGGGCTAAATGTTTTATTAAATGTACCACGGTCGAACTTATGATTATGACAAAGAAATTAAATGTGTTGTAAATCCTTTATAAATTTGTAGTTTGCCATCAGAACAAGATGTTGTAAAAAACATCTTTTTCAGTATTGTTAGCGTGAATGACCATCCAGAGAGAAAATATGATAGAAATGATTTTTGAATTTTTTATTCGACATCAATTTCATTTTTTTTGTCTTTTTTCTGTATCGAGGAAGTACTTTTTAAGTGTTGTCGTTGATTTTAGATTGGAATGAGATTGGAATATAAGAAGCACTGCTTCAATGTTGAATAAATTTACTTGACGGAAAATAGTTTAAAAGTACTTTTAATGCTTACGTGGTATTTGTAAACTTTTTTATTACTTCTAGTTTCTATCATGCGACATAAAGATATTCTGTTAGAGAGCCTAAATCAACCGCGCGAAGAAATAGCTAAGTCCAAAAAAGTCAGCTTTGCCCGCAATCACGATGTGGCATATATATACCCATGGTCACCCACGAAATTTTTGTTATTTGGTAAATTATCAGAAGAACAGTTAAAAAGGAAAAAATCGGAGAATAATGAAAATATTATACCCATATTAAAAAAATCGAACTACGTTGAATATGATACCTTACATGAGATGCGTCAAACATTGAACGAACTTAAATCCATCAATGAGAAGCGAGTCAAGAGACCACGTGATCAAACAAATTCGATAAGCGACTCGTTTAGCTTGTCGAATATCTTTACAGAATATGATGCTCCAAATCATTTAGAAGAGATAAACGTAGACGAACTACACACTGTACCACCTATCCTACCAAGCATGGCGATTTTTTCACCAAATGAACAAAAAGATTTTTTAACCAACGCACCGTGTGAGAGTTTAACTCCGCCATCTTGTTTAGTTCCTATAGCTCAAAACCACAATTACAAAAAACAACTAAGCTCAAGTTTTTCATTATTAGGACATGGGCTAGATAACATAACAGATGAGAAAAAGTCTTCCCTGCCACAGTTAGCTACGACAAAACTTAGTGAGGCCTTGTTTGGTTGCATTCGGCAAGGAGAAGATGAGCATGTAATCTGTTATAACGCTAGACCAAGAAAGTATTTACGTATGCCGTCTATTGAAAGTAACGATTCATTTTCTGTCACATCAATTCACAAATCTTCTCCGCATCGTTCCCAAATTTCACAGCGATATGCCATAACGGAATCAGATTTAGAAAACATTCAACATCTCAACGAAGAAGAGTTTATATGTCCGGAAATAACTTCAAAACAACGACGGCCGTTGCCGTTGTTAAGAGATGCAAAAAACAGAACAACTAAAAAGAAAAAGAAAAACGGACAAAACCAAACGAAAAAGAAAGAAGGAAAAATAGATACAACGACTAAACTAAAAATTAAACCTAAAGTAAACCAGGTTGGTGATACTACTAAGAAAAGCAGTTGCAAGCAAGAAGCTCGTAAGTCTGGACCTTCGATTTTACAGTTGCATTTATCACCGAAGGACATACGGAGCGGGTGTTGTAAATAAACACAGAATATTTTCTTTGTTTGTGCGGCATTGTTGCCAATTTATTTCCACAGCAATCTGCTTGTACATAGTTACAAGAACCATTTAAATTTTATATTTTTGGGCCTTCTGCTTTCAGCTGTTCTAACTATTGTTTTCGAATTACACAAAGCTGAGAAAATATCTTACCTTGAGAATTTTTTCTTTTTTTTTTTGTAAAATATTACTAAAAAAAATTTTGAATTTTGTAACATTATAAATTTATTATTATTGTATTCAATATATAACCATGCAAAAAATACGAAGTCGATTTTTTCTCGCTTAAGCTGTTGGTTGGTAACCGGGCCGACCGCAAGGAGGGACAAAGTGGGTTAGGATATAAACATTTTTCAGTGCCCCAAGAAGAAATATTATATTGTGGAGGAGGGTGACTAAGAAGATTTAGTTACTTTCCCAGGGTAGACAGATATTCGGATATGTTTTTTACAATATTATTGCCAACTGACGACGAATATTAAGATGTTAACTAGTTATTAGTCCGTGAAAATATCCATGGGTCGACTGGTCGTACATACTCCGGGCGTCTCTATCTCGTGTATCTTAGATAGATGTATAGGTATTAATAAAGGAAGAGAATAAAAATAAAGATTTTATATCACAAATTCCTTAACAATGTGTTAAATGCTTTCTCCACACGCTTTTCTTTTAATTAGAAACTAGTTCATAAGAATATTCAGGCTAAAATGTGAAATTAACAACACTTCAAAAATATGCTGAGCCTCATTTAAGTTTTTAAGCTTAGGAAATGTTACGAATAAGTTGAGTTGGGATTTCGTTCCTCTCTTTACATCAATACAATATCGTTTATAAATGAAAGTTAGTGGGTTTTTTAAAAAGAGAGAAACTGTGAATAACTTCTAAAAACGGATAATTTCTAAACTTAATTTATTGAGATTTTTAAAAATAAAATAGAATTGGCAAAAACCTCGTCCTAAAGGCTCTTTGTATCTTTTCTTTTTCATTATGTGAGAAAGATACAAGATGTTGAAGTTGCAATACACCGCGTGAGATCCCTAGGTGAAATTAAGAAGAAGATATACTATGATTGGTAAGAGCTACAAAGGGAGTAAAAAGTGAGAGCATAAACAAACAGAAACGAAGGGTATGTGAACTAAAATGGCTACTAAGGTGTGAAAGTTTTAAGTTTAGCGGAAGGGTTGAACAAAAACATTTTTAGTGCTCTTCTAAACGTTTTAGTAGCTAACATTGCATGAATTTGCCGTAAAAGAGAATGTTATTGATTTCTATTTTAATTCATTAGTATTACCTGTTTTAGTCAGGGGGAGAAGGGAAAACGACCATGTTTTTCTGAACAATCGTTTGAATTTAAACCTATGATAGATGTGAAAGTCGGCTTGTTTAATGAAAAATTGGTCAAAGACTTTTTGTGGGTTTGGTAAAAGAAGGGGGGATCCAACGCCACGCCACACAACCGCCCACACATCCATCTTCACCATATTATTATATCTTGGAAATGTAAGATTAACTAACACATCACTTCAAAACATTGCTGACTAAAAACAGCAACCTCGTCCCCAGGGGCTTTTGCCTTTTTGACATTGAGGCCGGCGGCGAGAAACGACGTAAAAGTAAGCGCTAGCGGCTTTGACATAGGCAACAAACCCTGGGGACGAGGATGTAAAAACAGCTTTGCTTACGTTAGCACTTTTTAACCGTAACCTGTTAAAAGGGTTATTAGGAAATCCAGGAAATAAAAAACAAACAATGATTAATTAAATTAAAAAATAATTAAATAATAAATAGTCACAAAGAAATAATTCACAACATCTTTCAATGTTTTCAATTTTTGGTTAGCAAGAAAGGATCACATATAACGAAGGTGGGGGAAATGACAATTGTCTTTGCAGGGAGAGAGAGTATTGAATGCAATTTTAGTTAGGAATTCTCTCACAATGGGTAACTAATTAATTTCGTAAATAATGTCTTGTTTTTTTATACTTCATCAAAACAACAATAAACGATTACACACCTTTATAATACTTCACGACATCTGCGAAGACGAATCGGGTCCTCCATCGCTGAGCTTTGTCTGATAGAATTTCCCTTGGATATATGAACACAACCCAACGAGAAGTTTAAGGAGCGCACGCTAAAAATCATACACGTAAGATCATAAGGAATACTAAAACGTGTGAAAAATAACTAATAAATGTTGATAGAACTCAAGCCTATAAAAAATTCATATTAGTTCCGTTTTAAAGGATTACATAACGAGAAAGAATGAGTAATTAGAACAGTTCATTAAAAAGAGGTTAGGAAGAAGAAGATGAAGATGTGAAAAGAAGATGAAGATGTGAAACCAGTGTTTTGTAAAATGAGCAACCACAGATTCAAACCAATCGTAAGTTACAAACAACCTAGTCAAGTAGACAGACAAAAGCGTGATTAGTTAGCTATGCAGTTAGCATTCACCTCACACGATGGGTTTCCAAGAATTTATTTATTTGCTTTTTCTTCGTCGTTAAGCAAACTTTTAGGTAGAAGTGTTTGTCTATCGACATTAGTGACATTAGTGACATTATATTAAGGGTCTGTTTTTGTCTTCTTTAAACCTCGGGCTTGTCCAAGCTTATACAAAAAATACCAAACCCTGGGGACGAATTTGGTCCTTTTTACGTTGTTTTAAATTTTCTTAGACTTATAGTATCTTGTAACTTGCGCATTTACATTGAGGTTTTAAACGGTGGTTAAAACTGGATCTTTCGTGCCGTGTTTATTTCACTATTTTTAAAATAAACAAAAATATTTTGTTTTTTTTAACATTTTTGTTATTTCATCAAATCTTTTAAGATAATTACATGTTTACGAACGGGAAATCTAATTTTAAAGAAAGTAAAAACATAAACATGAAACCGCAGGAATTGCATGGTATCATTTTTTTTTAAAGGAATGACCAAAAATTTACAAAAAATAATTGATGTAAAAAATGAAATCGATCGAATCAAGCTGACAGGAAAAATATCGGTTTGAACACCTGCTTCAAATGTTTCACCTTAATTTTTCCTCTTACATACGTTTCATATCCGACATTATTTTGTATGAAAACAAGTTAAATCAAGAATATGCTATGGGCTGATCTAGGTTCAGCTGTTTTCTATCTAGATATTTTTATAATGGTATAACACTTAAAAACCTTTCTTGAATATGGTAAGCCTAGTTTTTGATAACCCATTATTTTCTTTTTCTTTCTTTATATTTGTGTTATATAAATAAAAGGTAAAAATGTTTAAGCTTTTTTAACATAAAAAAATTAATGGATGGAGAAGTTAAGAGTTTTTAAAAAAATTAAGGTTTTCGTTTTCCTACTAATTCGTATGATTTTTTAGTTTTTCCCACTACCTTCATCACCAACCTCGTTTCCAGCGCAAGTTGTCTCTTTTTTATGTCTAACCAGCGAGACGAACATGTTCGGGAACGAGGTTTTGTCTTCATTACTTGGTTTAGAAGTTTTACCCTATCTGTTTTGGAACTAGTAGATATGAAGATGAACTGTTCAATTAACATCAGTGAACTTTAACCACTGCTCCATTCTGTAGTCCTCTTAAATGGTGGTCTTCTTCGCAATTACATGTTTCCCAGATTATACTGAACTCCTTTGAAGTACTGATTATGCATTCGACGGAATTTTAAATTCAGAAACAGCGTCAGGGAGGCGTTAGTAAAATATTGTGCGAAAAGAAACTTGTCTATATGATGACGTCATGCGTAAATTCTGTACACGCTTTTTATGTAAGAACACAACTACCGAATTTCCCATTTTATTCTTATTTATGGCCTTTTTTATAAAATTATCTGGCCTTGTATGTTATTTTTACGGGTATTAGCTTTCGCGTATGGTTATTAAAAATCTGTTTTTATAGTGCACTATTTCAAATACATTTATCTCCCTCAATTTTGTCGGAAAAAATTTTCTTAGACCTAATTTTTCGTCCCTTATTTTCGTTACCTCCTCAGGAGTTCGTCATTTAGGGTCGCTTATTGTTTTAGACCTTATTATTATTAATTAGGAAAGCCAAAAAAATTATGATAACAACACAAAATTTTCTAAAGCAAATTAACTTCAGTCTTCTCACAAAATCGAATTTTTGAAAAATCTAAACCGTGTGAAATTATTCCTCAACCAAACTAATTTGTCATCCCAGATTTCTGTCGGTCTTAATTCTTCGTCCCCAACTTTCCTCGCGTACTCAAAATTTCGTCACTTGGAACCGACAAAGTTCGGGACGATAAGTTGGAAAAGGTAAGGTTATTTTAGCGGACAGCAAATAAAATGAGTTCACGAACTACGATTTTCGCATGTATCAATTTTTGCGTAGACTCTTTTTGCCCATACTGCGAATTTTTGCAAATTTTTAAGTGAAATCGTCTTTCTTTCTTGCATCTAGCCAAAAGAACTATCTCACGCTGAAATTTTAACACTGGAACAAGTTGAAGGTATGCTTTTATGAAGAACTTTTCTTCATCTTACTGATACACAACCTAATTCCGTGCTAATTCGTACCTATCTAAATATGATATTGTTGCATTAGGCAGATAACATTGCTCTAACTCAGATTCTCTTTCGCGCTTAAAACTTGTGTAAAAAAGTAACGAAATGAGGGCTTCCTGGCTATAAATGCATATTATCAAGTTATATTTTTAAGTACAATATTTTTTTGGTTCTAAATTTGCATGCGGTTGTGTGCACTTGCTAACTTCACTATTTCAAGTGGTTTACCATTACCATACCATTCCTATACTGTTTTCACTTTCGCGTTTAATTACTGTATTTTGATAAATCTATTATTTTTTCCATCTCACTGCAGATTACAAAAAAGCCTTCGCTCTTTATGACAAGAATTCAAATGGTACTATTAGCGCGAAACAGCTGTTGTCAGTTATGAGAAGTTTAGGAGAAAATCCTACTGAAGAAGATATGCACTCTATTATGATCGAGGTATACTGGTTTTCAAATTTATAAGATAACATGTTTAATTTGGAGTAAAAGAAAGCGAAGATTGCACTCTGGTTCCTCGAGTGTCAACTGACGCATACAACAGATCTGTATTATTGTCCCCTGCCTTTTTAAAAAAAAGTCACTTTTCCAAGCACTATATAAGATCTTTTGAGGTTATCCAGCGTTTTTGTAACTTTTTTTACAAACAAACCTGTACATAGCGGACACCTACCGGACTTGAAGATAATTCCAAATTTAAAATGAAGCCTTGGGTTGTTAACTTAATTTTCTTTTTAACCAATTTGAGGCTCGTGTTTTTTTAAATCTGTTCGTGCATTAAATAAGTGTTTAAAGCTAAGGCAGTCTGGTGACAAAGTTGTAATATACGCAGTTAGTTGACAATGTATTAAGTGCCACGGTATTTGTTTCGTGATGAAATTAATGTTCAAATTGCTGTGATTCTAATTAGATGGACAAAGATAAAAATGGAAAAATTGATTTTCATGAATTTTTGGAGAAAATGGTTGAACGAAATGAAAAAATTAACGAAAATGAAGAACTGCGAAACGTATGACACATGTATATTTCCTACTTGTTCTTTTTTCTCTTTGGAAAAATATCCATGTTAATTTGGAGAAATGTTCGTATTAATCTCAATTTGTAATATTTAGGCTTTTCGTGTATTCGATAAAGATGGACGTGGCAAGATAAACATCGAAGAATTTCGAACCGTGATGGTGAATTTAGGAAATATATTGAGTGACGAAGAAGTCGAAGACTTATTGAGTGCTGCTGATCGAGACAGCCATGGTTGTGTCAATTATGAAGGTACTATCCCTTGATAGATTCTTCATTATCATGTATTTTTAGAATTGCAATCAATTTTTGTTTTGCGAAGTTGAAAGTAATTTGGTCATTAAGTGATAAAACACAAAAGGTTGCAAATCCCTTAACATATCTTTTTCAGACGTACGGAATAAGGGAGAGATAAAATAAATTCAGATGACAGATTGAAAAAGACGCTATTGTCATCACAGGAAAGGAGGAGCCCAGGCTCCCTCAAAAAATTAGAACAATGCATTTTTTAAAGCTAGAGATGTTGCCAAAAACGAAAATCGAGTTTCAGCCTTGAGAAATGGTGTCGTATTCGAGCAACCGTTTTCTCGAAGTATTTTTTTTTTTTTATTATTTATATGGCTCTTAGCAAAAGACACCGATTATATTCGACCTCTTAACTGGCGCATCTGTTCTTCACAATATACTTTTTACTTAAATTTTGGCTTGATAGAATATATTATGTTATAGAATTCGTTACCATGATGACCGGAGGCTACAATTGACAACATCTTTGATACTTTTGGCGCCAAAGAATGCAGCATATCGGTTGTAGATTGCTCAGTAACAAACCGTAGACGAATCAACAAGTACCATAATGAATGTGAAAATCGCAACCTTTTTTTCCGATGGCGGGAGTGTAAAACTGAAAATAACACATTATTAACAATCTCATCTCCAGAGCTTCTTTTTCACTTTCTAATATGGGTGCTGGGGCGATTCTTTTGCGCTAGTCAGATTTCAGAAAACGAAAAAAGCACTGGGAACAAGATTGACATATCAATTGTTTATTTAGAATTTTAGCAACCTTTTTTTCAACAGACGGACATTTATTTTATTTTTTTATTTTTTTATTTTTTTCTCAATTTGAAGTTAAAAAATACTTTTAAAACGTTTTTGAGTGAACAATGAAAAGAAAATGTCATTGTACCTGTACACAGATTCAAGTCTCATTATGTGGAGGATGTTTATTTATGTGGTAAAATAATCACATCGTTTTTTTTCAAATTTTAACCTGATCAGGAATTTAATTGGATGAAAGAATTTTTTTTTAATAAATTAACAGACCATTCCTTTTTCACACTTTTAATCTCTTTTCATACTGATGCTGTGAAATCAAAATCACTTGGCATAAGTGAAACGTGAAACTTGGGACTGCATTTTCGATTCAATCCTTGATAAACTTTACTTAGCTTCATAAAAGAAATATAAAATTTTCAATTCAATATACTACAGATTATAGCAAAAATCTGGATTGCAAAAATATTTAATAATTTGAACATTCATTTCCGTCGTCAAAGATTTTTTATTGTAACACGAAACAGGAACCATTATGAAAGTATAATTTAACGTATAAAGAAATATTTAATATAATATGATATTAATTACTAAGTATATGTTTATTCTGTATTTATTTTTGAAGCTTGAGATGGACACCATTTATAAAGCTGAAATCTTTTTTAATTACTAAGGTAACACAGCTCTATTTCTTTCGTTTGTGTGATGCGCTCCTTCGTTGGGTTACTTCTCGAGTAAAAGAACTGTTTGTTATTAGAAGCAAATAGATTGTTATTAATTGGAAATTTTTGAAACAGTAGACAAGATACATTTTCATTTATACAGTGTGATCATTTTTTCATTTTCTTATAAAATTAATATGAGCCGATCAGCAATTTTTGCGTTCAAAGCTAAGTCATGTCGCTTTACGTAACTTCTGCGGGGGAGTGCAAGCCTATAGCGTAATAGATTTGTTCATGTTAGCATTATAATATTTTTTTGTAATCAAATTTTGGACAGAAGGCTGGTGACAGAGGTGAATCTGAGTAAGACCTCTTTGATGAGATTTTCCAACTCGCAGAATTTCTACAGTTCTGGTTTATGAGCAAAAGAATGTGTAAAAATGTGAGTTTGGAGATTTCTGTTTGCATATTTATTTGCTTCTTTGTTTATTTGTTTGTTTGTTTGTTTGTTTGTTTGTTTGTTTGTTTGTTTGTTTGTTTTTGTATTAGTTTGTTATATATTTCTGTTATACATACTTAGTGTCCTAATACTACATGATGTTACAGCCATGCTTTTCTTTTTCTTTTCTTAGCAAGTCTGAAAGGACAGATTTTTCAGAAGTTTTTCGTATAAAAATACTACAAACCCTGAAAAAACAGTTTATGTTAACTTTAGTACAAAACTAGCTCGTACCCTGCTCCAGTAGTGGATGCATAACTAATAACAACATTCCATTTAAGAATTTGGCTTTACCGGCCCCGCCCTTATACATCGCTAGATAGCGCTATAAAAATGTGCAGTAAAATAACCTTGTTATGCATTGTTTAGTTGTTCTGTGGTAAAACTCAGCTATAAACGCTATGAAGAATTCGAGCTTTGGTGACAATTAGGCCCTACCCCGACACGTCAATGTGAAACCACTAATATCGTGAGGTAGCAATGTCCTTTGTTGTGAAATAGACAAGTGTAATCATCACTAGTTATCACTAGTTCAATCATGTTTTGATATATACTAGGAAATGGAGTATTGTTTTAAGCTAAAAAGGGTGTGATTCCAAGCATTTGTAATGCTCGTAGAACGTACGAACGGATCTCCTGATAAAAACAACAAATTTAATATTTCTGTGATTAGTTGGATGAAAAAATCACAACAACTATTAACAGGGAATAAAATAATCTATAATCGATTAGCTTTTAAATTTAATTTTGAACATACGAATTAAAATTCACAATGGATTTGATATCATATCAAAGTATCCCGTCTTCTCATCGGAGTGATTTCAAAGCGTATTGTTATTAACTTTTTTCAGGTAATTTCAGTCAATTAACATTTGATTTTGACGATATTCTTTTTATTGCGGCCTTAAGTCGAGCACGTAGCCTCTACGAATACCCCTGTGGCTGATTTATGTTAGATAGATACATAAACATACGCCATGTTAAGATGGTTTGGAAAGTCAAAGAAAGGGGGTTAAAATGCCGCCCTTCTTTCTCCCACACCCTCTCTTTGAGTCATTTTATGGTCACAGAACTTGTTACGTCATTAGGATACAATTTGGACTAAAAATTAGGATGACATCATCCAGCTTGCGACACGTAAAAAAAATACTAAAATCGTCGAAAATGATCTCTAGTGATTTAGATGTACAGTTAAACTAAGATTGTAGAGATTTGTTGAAGAAAAAGAATATATCTACGTTACATCTCCCCTGGTGAAAATTAGTCCATTATTTCGTCAGCTAGCATTTGTTGTTGAAAGTTGTCTGTTCTCCATAACTGGTGATTATGTTTGGAGCAGAAAGGGATATTCACAGAAGAAATATGAAAGACATTCAAACAGTATGATATTTCCAATCTCTCCATGATTTCATGACTGGTCTAAAAAAAATTATTATTTTGATATGTTTGTTTTGTCTATCAATACGTCGATGCTATATTGTTTAATAGCTGTCTCTTCCAACTAATTGGCGATTAAAAGTATGATTTGATTAGATAGAAGTAAAAATGATAAAACATCAACCGCACAAATTGTATGATGATGACAGTCTTCCATCAAGTGTCGTTTTTTAGAAAAAGAATTATCTGCTGGGACTTCTTCGCTATTTAGCGTAAAATCTATGTTAACCAAATTCATTAATATCCCCTTGGTAAGGAGATATCTTTGTGAAACAAGGGCTACTTTGTACAGAGGCGTAGCAGACACCAAATCGTTTTGGAGAGGGGGGGGGGGGGGAGGGCGTCACGAGAGTTAATATTTAGTATTGTATGAGACCCCGTCATCGTTGCGGCTGACGCTCCAGAACATTGTCAGATTTTAACCCCTTGGATTGACTAAAAAATGCATCCTCTGCAAAACTCTCTCCCATTTTGTGTAGTTTTTTTAAAACCTGACAATTAAAGAGTCCATTACAATTCTTATTATAAAAAACCTATTATTACTACTAACTTTTGCTGCCATGATTGAGTTCTTATTTTGTATTGTAGGACGCACAGATACCAAATACAACAAGATGTTATTCTGCGGAAGTTCCTTCCGGCGGATTTCTTGGAAAACGCAATGTCCTATCAACCAACGGAAACAGACACAACTATTGTTGGCTGTCCGAGATCTGGTACCACGTGGGTGGCCTACATACTTTATCTGCTTAAAAATGAAGGGGAAGAAATCACTTTCACTGAAAGGTATGCTTTCATGAATTTTATTACGGAAAATCTGACCACGGATTTATCTTGATGGCCACAGCTCGATATGCGGACAAGTGAAACATTCGCTAAAGTGGAACCATTCTTTTCGGTCCCTTGAAACTTTCACTTATTGAGCGGCAACTGCATGCGCAATTTTACAACGACATTTTCATACGAATAAAGGCAACATCTTTGCATTGTGGACTATTTTAGTGATACACCTGCAGATTGGAACGTAACTATTGTCGTCTTCTTTACT
This sequence comes from Hydractinia echinata, assembly GCA_030067915.1. Classification (NCBI taxonomy): domain Eukaryota; kingdom Metazoa; phylum Cnidaria; class Hydrozoa; order Anthoathecata; family Hydractiniidae; genus Hydractinia; species Hydractinia echinata. The sequence continues at coordinate 76,710 of JASGCC010000073.1, read as the reverse complement.
AAGGAAGTTCTCACAGCAACTGTGAGCCAAGTAAAGTTCGAATGTGAAATAAAAATTAAAATTGAAGAAAATAAGTATTAGAGTTTCACGTACTGCAATACCTAAAATCAACAAATCAGATTTAAATATGGATAAAAATTAAGTAAGCATTGCCAATTCCACGATTGTAATAGTAAAATTGTTTAAGCAGATCTCAATGAGAGATTGAGTGAATTGTTGTCATATATACATTTTGTTGTTGTAGGTTATGGGAAGATATCCCAGAAATTGGAATAGGACGCCATGTGGAGCACAAATTTGGAAAATATTTTGTACAGCTAGCAGAAATGGCGTCTCATCCTCGTATCCTGCGTTCACATTTGCCATACGAGAAAACACCAATCCATCCAAGATCGAAATGCATCTATATTTCCCGAAATCCTTTCGACACAGCAGTTTCGTTATTTGAAGAAATACGAACAACAAATGAATTCTCTGGTGCATTTAACGACTTCTTTACGTATTTCCTGCATGGTCAAACAGACTATAATGATTACTTTCAGCATCATAAAGGCTGGCTTCAAAGGAAAACAAACCAGTATGATTTATGGATAACTTACGAAGACCTGGTCACGTATCCTCGAACAGTTATAAAGCAAATTGGTGATTACCTAGGAGGAGTTTACCAACGAAGTGCGAACGATGAATTTACAATGAGCAAAATCATCAAAGAAAGTTCATTTTCTTGTATGAAAGCGAAAGAAAATATTATGGTGCAGTCCAATCCGAATCGGATTAACGGGTATTCATTCTTTCGTAGAGGATGTATCGGCGATTACAGAGTGTATTTTTCGAAAGAACAAATCACAAGATTGAATGAGAAGTTTAACAGGGAATTTAATGACACTTCCTTATTGAAAGCATGGAAAGGTTATAAATTACCAATTAGCAATGACGACCGCAGATGACTCGCAGATCAAAATATCCACGAAGCGATAGTATTAGACCAAGCTAATAGTGATAAAGACAATATTATATCACATGCTCACATGGAAAGAACTCAAATTAGGAAAATAGATGCTTGATGCTGTTTTGTTATCTTTTTTTCGATCCAAACAGTTTAGCGAGTTATGGTGACAACGGAAAAAACGTGGAAGGACAATAAGGAACATTTACTTTTTAAATAGTTCTATGGTAATTTTTCCGGTAACGAGACAATACATACACTTTGCTTGGAAAATGTTTGGAAGGTTTTTAGAATTTTACGAATTTGTTACCCCCTAATGTCTTTTTTACAACCACAATCTCAAAGTTTATTCTAAAATAAGAGACTTATATTACGCAAACCACTTGTCACATATCAGAAAGCAGGAAAAAGGACTTAGGAACGAGATTGCCAAGCTTTGTTTTTTTTATGGTCGTCTCAACCTTTATGGAAAATATGAAGTAGGAATTTAGACAAAAAATAAAATGTATATTGTTAACGCAGTTTTATTTACTATCAAGTGAAACTATCAACTATCAAGTGAAACTGAAATACACTTGCCGTCTTTGTATCACAATTATTAGGAGCAATGTGATAAAGAAAATAACTTTTTGTAATAAAACTTATATAAATCATGTCCATTATACTACTTTTTTTCCTGGTGTACTTCTGGCATGGCAAAGCAAGTATAAATTTTAGCAGATTTTGCTTTTTAAGTAACGGTTGTTAGACGCCTTTGATTTAATTGGACATTTTGCATTTATTTTTTTTATTTTTTTCTGCTTATATTTCAACGTTTTGGTTTCAACGGGTATAAATATAAAGTAATGCAGACTGTGAGCAACCTCGATCCCAGGGCTTTTCCCTCTTTTTTCCGTCCCGTTATAAAAAGAGACAAAGAGCCGAGGTTGGGTTGTAGGTTTACCATGCTGTATGTTTTTGTTTGGTATCCCTTATACGGATTCAATGAGAGATTCAGTGGATTCTTCCACGGGACTTCGGCTAGTTATACATTATTTCTTGCGATGACGGTTTCTTTTATATATTCGAAAGCTGAATATACAGATAGTGATATTGAGACAATTCAAAGCTTTACCATACCTCATGCATATGGTTATTTTAAAATGTTGTGCCAAAGTAAGCGTACGTATGAAAAAAATCATAAATAAATTATTTGTATTATTGTATCTGGTCGAAAAAATATCAAAAATATAATTAAATCCCAAATTTAATAACAAGCCTTGACTTTCTAAATTTACACGATCAAAAAAGTGAAATCACAAAAAAGGTTTCAAACTTTAGTCATTATATTCGTTATGTAACTCGCACAAGCATGTAAATAAATGTTTAGCTTTGTAGTATGTCCAAAAATTAAACTCCCCCAAAAAGATGAGTGAAAATGTTACCTTCTTTCTCTTATTTCAAGAGAGAATACAGCTATAAAAAAATTTGGTTCCTCAAATATACATAATTCGATTCTGAAAATTCAAAAAATAGGTAAAAAATTATTCAGATCACAAAATTTATAAATATAAAAAAAATGATATTATAGTAAAATAAATAAAAAAAAGTGAATTTATTACTCCGAACAAATCGGTGGAAATTCTGGTGCAATGTTTACATGGAAATTTCTGAGTGGTAAATCTTTGTTAATTTTATGCGAGTGAAAATGACTCGATAGAGGTTTTATGGTAGCATAATGCTGAAACACCATTGCTGATTTCGGATGTTCGTTAAAAGATTGTTTATATGTCGAAGTAAAGTCGCTTAAGCATTCTTGTTCTTCTTCACGCCGCCATTTTTCTTTCATTTTCTCATGTAGACCAAACAACGTCGGCCGACCTGTAATGCAAAAGCTATTTTATTGTGATCAGACAAATTATTTAGGAAAATGTCAAATTTCGCAGAATTAATTTTCGCGAATGGGCATTTTCAATCTAATTCACGAAAGAAATTTTTTCGAATCAGGAACTTTCATTAAATTTCGAGGAACTTATTTTCTCGAATTAGGGAAAAATTCGCGAAAATCTCTTCTCGCGAATATTTCTTCCCTTAAGATACATCATCCTTATAAATCTTAAAATAATCAGCCTGGATCCGAGACGCACGTGAGTCGGATCAAGGCTGTAATGAGTACAAATGTGTTTGTACTCATTACAACAACAATGACAAACCTTGTAAGGGTTGATCTGTTTTCTCTGGCACCCACGACATTGCTTTGCCGTCCCACTTTCTCAATTTTGGTAAAGTAGATTCACGTAATTCTCTTTGGTTCATATGTTGATCATACCATGATATTAGATTGTTTGAATAATAATTATTTGCATTGTGATGTGAAAAGATAAACTTTTTGGCTAAACCCTAAAACAAAAACAATCTAGTGTGGTTCAATATAGAACAATAACAACAACAGCAACAACAACAACAACCATAAAAACAGCAATAAAATAAAAAACTGTAGCATATGCAAGTTTTAAATATATAAAAAATGAAACACATAGATATTGTTTTTTGACACACTCAACAAACAGAAGTCTCTTTACCTCATTTCGCATAGACGCTTCTCTTCTTATTTTCATATCTGGTATATAATTTCCATACTTTGAAAAATCAATTCTGTGTGTGCTATTTCCAAATGGATGATTGCCTCTTTGAAACTAGACAGAATTAGGTTAAAGAAATTAAAAATAACGACGGGAATGCTAAACTTAGGTTTGATTATATCCATGAAACACAGTTTAGCTCATGTTAATTGCAGTTCCCAATACTTGATAGTTTCTAGGCAGATGCATCAATAGGGGTACATAAGGTTGTCTTGCTCATCCAAGGCATCTTTATCTCAATTAACCAAATCAAAGCTATGTGTCATAACTTGAAGCAACTTTCTTCTTGTTGATACTTTAGGGTATGGGACTAAAGGTCTGGGTATCTAGTCTGTCCATATTAGGTGGTTCTAAGTTAGCCAATCAACAATCCAGGGGCCCCCTATAAATAGGAGAGAGTTACTCTGATTTAGTTTCTCACCAGTAGTTACAATAACTTGCTTAATTGAAATAATTTTCCCACCCAACCCACCCATATGTTTGGTTAATTTTATTTTATTTTTTCTCTTTATGTGACATACCTGCATCGTCACCACACTATGTTGGAACGATAACGGATTATCTACAATCGAACTGGTTCATCGAGGCTACATAACGTCGTCGAGCGTAAAGATATGTCCAATTGCTTTAGCTACACGGTTTCCTTGAATTGGCGCAGTTTGGCTTAGTACGACCAACAAGGTTTTAGTCCAGTGGTGGAAGCAATTGGCAACTTTACTACAATCATGTCAATGTGTTAACTATAACTGGTGGGGATGCTGGTCTGCCCTGGGCAGCCACAAAGTGTAGAGATGGGCGTGTACCCCTGGAAGAGTATGGTGAATTAAGTACAGGTGCGAGGAGATGAACGACGGTGCCCCACGCGAGCAGGACAAATGACTGGGGAAATAACAGGAGGGGGATGCGGCGCTGACAGTCAGAGGTGGGGCACCAAGAGGTTAATAACAGGTGTGAAATATATAAGAAGCTAGAGCTCATAAAGAGTAGGTTCTTGTGAGGTATGATAGATGAAATGGAATCACAGGAGAGGAGCTCCTGATGTGATAGAGAGAATAGTTAAGCCAGAGAACACTACTAGGAGAAGAGCTCCGGATGTAGTGGAGAAGAGTGAATTTATTGGGAACACGCACATGAGCTTGAGACAATATCTTCTCTCCAGCCTAGCATCCTCACCCGATTCCACCAAATTATCCTCAGTTTATTCTAACAAAATTGAAATAAATTTCTACTCCAAGTTTGTGTTTTTATTGGGAACAACAGCAATTAACCACCATGGTAAATGCTGAGGTAAATTTTGTTTGCAAATTTTGTCAGCAATTTTTTGCCTAGGCACTTTTTTCCATTGGTTAAATTTGTGTCAGGAACAATAATGGGCTTTTAAAACAAATTAAACAAAACACTGAAAATCAGCAAATAATATTTTATTTTGTTAAACATTTAACACATCATAGTCCAGATGCTTTGTTCTCATCTTTGGGGTTCACAAGTTGAAACGTCCCCTAACTTTCTTGCTCAGTCAAGTAAAAAAAACACACATGAAGATATTGTGGAATTAGAACAGGGTGTCCACTCAAAAGTTGACCTCGCTTTTCATGACATTCCTGACATTTTCCTAACATTCTTTAGTTAAAAATCCTGACATTTTCGAATTTCCCTCTCTACTTTTCGCTATAGTAACAGCTGATGAACTTGCTGAATGTTTAAGGAAGAAGAAAAAATGCAATAGACATGAAGAAAAAAAGAAACAAAGGATGAAAAAATACAAGTTGAAGATAAAAACTGACATTAAAAAGCATATGCAGTACAGGACTTAGTGAAAGGTTTAAAAATCTAAACATTTTCCTGATATTTCATAAAAAGATCAAATTTTTCTGACATTTTGGCTATATTTTCAAGTTCCTGTCGATTCGTGACAATCCTGACAGAGTGGACACCCTGTAGTTATGACATGCGGTCGACTGCATGGCATCACTTTTAGTCCTGGTAAAGCCTTCGTTTGACTGGCATTAAAATGCTTGAAAATGACTCAGTAAAAAAGCATTTGCCAAGAGCTGCCGATGAGGATGCCAACTCGCCTGTATTTATATCAGGGCGAGCTCAGGCGACTTTTTGAATAAAATTTGCGCTTTTCATTGGATAACTCCCGAACTCGCCCCAATTATTGCTGAACTCGCTCGAATTATTCCTGATAAGCAAAACAGTGCTTTTAATTTCCTTGACTCAGTCACAAAAAAGGCAACCTTTTGGGATACAAAACTTGATGCTAATAAATCGTTAATGAACTCTCTGATCTCTTGGCTTGATAGACAAATTGATTGAGACGAATTGATGTTTTACTACAATAAAAAAGATTTTTTTTCTAAAACGTCGAACTCGCCCTAAGGGCCCCAAGCTTTTTTGCTGTTTTACGGTGAGTTGGCACCCTCGTAGCGGACGCATAAATTTCAATTTGTGTGGGCCATTTTTTGCTGAGGATCTTTTTGCTAAATTGCAAGGGCTGTTGTATGGTTTCCCCAATAATCACTTATCTTATTTATATAAAGTATATAATCACCATGTTGAGGCTTTAGCTCTATTTTATACACACAGCAGACAAAAATCCTAAATCTGCCTGACTGTTTATTTTATGTTCTAGGAATTTATCGCTACTTTCAAACCCTTTGCCCCAAAAGTCGAAATTATATTAATTTGAAGACTGTTCGATGCTTGAAATTTTGAAAGAAATTAATATATACTTGATCTTCCAGTTCATTTAGCAAAGATAAAGCTTACTCGGCGTCTTTCTTCATTCCAGTTACCAATCAAGACTTTGTTGTTGAATCGTTGCTCAATTCTCCATCCAGGAACTTGTAGGTTGTCACCTTCCATTTTTGCCCTTCTGTGCCACACCAGGGGTGACACGTGAATGAATGAAAGTTTGTTTTCCCTTGTAAACAACTGATACCCTTTTAAACATGCCGTTCGTAGTCATAGCTACTGTTGAAGCAGGATGTTTTTACGGCATCGAATTTGTTTATGCACCAGGAGCGCACAGCCAAAGTCCAAAATTTTGCTTGTGCAAACTTCCTCAATTTTATGATCGCAAAAAGCGGCCGCAATGAAATTGAGATTCTGTCAGTAAAATTGAAGTACGATCTTTCCAACCCTCTGTGCTATATGAGTACAGGCCCGAAAGGGCAAATGACAAAGTATCTAGTACTATGCACCATTCTCGTCCCCAGAGCTCTTTAAGATAAACTACTTCGAGGTTTATCTCAAAAGGATCATCTGGCCACATTTATCAACACAATTTATGTAGGAATTGTACTGGTTGATAAATCCTGGTTTCCGGATTGGTTGTTCCTCACCATGCTGCTGGACTTCCTCAATCTCGTTGTTCATCAACCTCATTCTCAGGGTATTTTTACTTTTTAATGAATTTCATTCATTGTTGGCCACTCCTCAGCTCAGGGGTCCTGGGGACGAGGTTGGTTGTTCATGAATGCTTGAAGCCGTGAGGAAATACGTGAAAAACGTTTTTTTGTCGCAGGTAATAAATATTGCGTGCGCAGCCCCTGCAGCCTGCTTTGTGACAATTACTCGTTGAATAGAAAAATGGAAACTTATTTGTCTTTACCCAATGTACAGTATGTATGATAACGAAAGTATTTACAGTGAATGCTCAATTTAGGAGGAGGAGTAGATCAGATCTCTCAAAACCTTTGACGTAGAATACAACAAATGAGCAAAATTGCTGACAATAGCAAAATGTCACCTTACTCATACCACGCATCCGCGAGTATATTGAGTAAAGAGGGGAAGTCCCAACTCAAATTACGACCGTTATAATAAAGAGGATGGTTCAGAAATGCATTAACCAAACTATACAACGTTGTATCAGCGCCAACTACAATGATGCTGAGGATATACAAGACGAATACCATCATAGTTAATAAATAGCCATGGAGTCAAATACATGAAGCACATGTTCCCACCAAAGCCAGGGCAATTTTTGCTTTTTTAAAATACGCGCCGTCTCGTATATCAAAAAAGCAAAAATTGCCCTGGGAACGAGGTTGATGATCCACAGAGCTTGAAGAAATGGAGGATATCGAGCGTAAATTCGATGAAAATGACACACATGTTGGAAGTTTGGAATCATATCAAAACATATAGGTTCAACAAGAATTTGAACCAACCGCTTAAGCATGCCACCATGCGGAGAATCACGCCAGACATCGAGATGAGAATAAAGGTAATCTACAGTTTCAGCTGCAACATTCACAAGGGTGAAGGAGATGTGTCTCCATATTGGAAGAGCAAAGGGGTCAATCAAGTGTTGCTGACATCAAAGCATTTGTAAGTAATGGAAAATGAAGCGTATTGACCTGGAGGATGCTAAATTCTGGATTCAATAAGAACGAACGAGACCCCAGGATCGTACGAGGGGAAAAGAGTGTGTAGAATGTGTAGATTAAGATCAAAGCAATCACTGCTGGGATTATTATTATTATTATTGTTATTTACAAATTTTTACATAGGATGGAACATTCAGTGTTGTTATTAACATGCGTCTTGTAATGTGGACCATTATTGAACTGGTTAAGAAAGAAACGTTGTATCTACAGCTTTGCAAAGGGATATAAAAGAAACCGACAGTTTATGTCTGTGGTGATGTCTTGTCGTACACTACCGTGGAGATAGAAATCAGCGCGAGAAGCTTATCACGCAAAAAGCCTTTGCACTAGCTCGGGAATACTATGGGAAACCACCATTAAAAATCAAGAAGATGTACATTGCGCGAAGCTGGTAGATATAGAAGGTATTGCGAAGCCTTTCAAGATCACATCAAAGTGTATGAACCAAATACAAACAGCAAAAAGGTGCCGTAGAGACCAGTCTATAATAAGTGGGATAAGTCTCTTGAGGAAAAGCTCAAGATTCTGTTCGAAGAGCAAAGGATAATCGTCTATAGTCACAGCTCTTGTGATGAGAATGTCAACTATCGTACTTGCTGTCACTGGTGGGGGCGGTACTGCAGCATCAGGTGGTGGAGGCGATAGTGAGAATTTCGTGAGCTAGCAACTGGAGAGGGTTGCAAACATGCTGAAGTGGCTCTCTGGTAAAGCGGCTGCAGCCTTGTCGGATATCATTGTCCTTCTTCTTTAGAGTTGATGCAAAGGTGGTCGAGTTTGTGGCACGCCATCTGTATCTAGCCCTTACTGGTGTTGTATGGTATATAGGTAAGACAAAAAAATTTGGAAAAAATTCGTTTTCTTGTGATGAATACCGCAAACGAATCTGTATGAAGATTTAGTAGATATATCGTTTACCTTTTCTGTAGCCCACATAGTCTAAGTATTGAGGTAGTGCAGTCTCTTAGCTACTTCCTCAAGTGATGGAGATTCACCATTTTCTCGATACCTTATGGGTACATTGTGATCTATATCACGCTCATACCTTTGACAAACTGATCCGCGATATGTACTCTAAAGAACGGTGTTCCTAATACCCCTGGAGAGCGCAGCTAGTTCGAGAGCTAACAAGGTCGGCGAGATGTCACATATTAAACATCGTCGCCTTTCCTTACTATTTTCGCACATATTGGCCCCTCCACATTCCTTGCGCACCATTCCCGCAAACTTTGCAGGTGAATCTTTGATTTCCATGCACGCAAATTTGACTACCTCCACAGTCCTTGCATTGGGATCTCTTTTACCGTGAGGACACTTTCTATGTTCCCTTGACGCTCTTTCAATATCAAGACATTAGGGAAATTTCTTTGTCAGTCGTCCGTTTACTTTGATCCTGAAATTGTCTAGAGATAAAGAATGCTTACAGCGCGTACATTACATTTGCGTGATCTTGGTTTCCATATTGTTTTGTGTCTGTCTTAGAGGTACACAGAAAAATCTCTGGACGCCTGCACTTTCCACTTGAACCATATATAAGCGAGTATTATACCAAATCTTGCAGTGATCAATACGGTCCTGTTATCCTCATGTTTATCTGCCATTCTTTGTATATGCGTTGACAGGGTAAGCCGACCTGATAGATGATGATTTAGTTTTAGCTATGAATCAGGTAACTCTTTCGACGTCTCTGCGTGAGTTGTCTATTTTCAACTTTTAATAGAGATTCCCGACATGAAAGTCCATATCCGAGGGAAGCATGTGGATGGTCGGCTTCACCACAAAATTTACCAAACTCCCTGCATACTGAAGCACCTTTTGAAAAGTTGTTATATCTTTTCCAACATCCTCCACTCTTAGCATCATCGATTCAAAGATTTGTAGCAGGATTTGTCTCCCTGTATAGTTATCTGCTTTTGCCTGTTTGACTTCCAAGGATAAGCACTGCATACACTCTTACAGACTTGCTAAGCTTTTTAAAACCTTCAGAAATAAGACCTTGGCTTGTGAGCGTGAATAACTTTCATAATCCCCGTCAACATGTTGGCCGCCACTCCCCATTGGTTAACGAAGCACATACCTCTAAACTAGAACACACCGGTAGGATCTGCTTCGTAATCACTACAGATTGATGTCGAGGAAGGATTGCTGCTGTACGTTAAATCCATCATTGTATGGCATGGGTACTTTCATTATTTCGAGTATATGACGCATGTGATAGTAGACGTGGAACAAAGGATACTGTTGATGAGTGGCAATGCTCTCGTCATATGCTTGTACTGCGAAGTTGACCTGAGTCTGCTATAATTCTAGTGCCTGCCCAGCCGCCATTTAACTCGCACAGAATCGTTAAGTGTAGGTGTTGGGACCGTGATGTGATACTTGGTAAATTCTGGAAATACCACTGAAATGTGCACATTTGTTGATGTGTAGATATATTGAAGCTCAAGTCTCGTGATACCGAGGGGCCATTCTCCGCCATTCTGAACTTATACTTCACCTTTGTTTATCTTTTCTTCTTGAAGAAACGTGCGCAAGCAACTCTACATCACAGATATAGGGAAACCTATACTTTTTGATGACTATCTTAGTCAGTGCCAGAAGATCGTTTTAAAGTATAACGGCTCAGGGGCCAAAAGACCCTGGGGACGAGGTTGCATCAGGGAGGTGACTGATCCGAGCAAAAAACCTATCCGTAACGAGATCATGAACGGGTTGTAAAAGATCGAGAGAACATAGCAGGGAGGCAACATAACAAGGAAGCAAATGAAAAAGTCTTTGTCTTTGTACTTGAAAACGGTATCTGCAGACTCCGTGTAGTCGAAGGGATCACAGTAGTCATCAACGGACCGATGCGAGAACTTATTAAACTCCCAAAACCTGCTGGTGGAAAGCTGTTCTCTATGTCGGAATCTTCATCGTCAGATAAGCACCAGCCCAGGGCTCTTTCGGAATTCCAAACTATTGATGCTAGCTTCTCTCCTATTCGAGCTTTCTGTGCTTTCCGATGGTGATACTTATCACAACGTTTAGACCAACACTTCTTCACAATTTTTGTCTGGGACATATATGATTGCGTAAGGGTGCTGCTCAACAGCTTTGTTGCACATATCTCGAGTTTTAGGATGATCTGGGGGCATACTCAACTGCGTAGCGAACATCTACCGAAAATTTTTGCAAGCATCTAATCCAATTCTTTTTATTATACATTCTTGGACATCCAAGAAAACAACGGTCGTAATTTGAGTAGAGACTTCCCCTCTCTACTATGGGTCACATGACTTTTGCTATGTCAGCAATTTTACTTGCTTGATGTATTCTACGTCACAAATTTTTTGAGAGGGTAGCTGCTGAAGTGGAGATTTGACCAGTGTTTAGTGTAGCTGTCTTTAAATTCACACTATGATCTGCTTTAGGGACAATACCCTCGTCATATTTTGAAGTACACTGTTTCGTGTGCACTTGAGTTCCAGCTTCAAAATACCGAAATATGAAATACAAAACAAGATAGCAAGCCATTGTCTTCTGATGGCTGTGATTTTCATGCCCTGGTCATGAGAATATTTGTTTTTTTGCCACCGTGTGAAAAGTCTGCGATCAAATATATAAATTCACCAAATATATAGATCAAATATATAAATCATCACTTAGTACCAAAATAGAGATGAACTTAAAATTCCTTGTTTAGAAACAACAAACATGTTCATCATAGCTGGTCATATATTATCATTGACACAAACAATGTTGAAATGACGCGATCTGAAATTCGTACTAAAATATCAATTCTTTAAGAAAATGTCAATGCCCACAAAATTTTGGGTGAGACAAATACCAATAGAAATACAAAAATCCCTTTTCTTAAAAACACGTAAAACACAAAGACACCATAAAAATTTCCATACCATACGTTAATTTCAACGATTGGGGAAAATTGGAAAATATACACACAAATTGCCAAAATCATCAGCTGAAAAGCGTCAGAATTTACGGTAGTTATCTATCTTTAACAAAGAGTATAATATATGTATCTGTAAGTGTATCAACACACTGATAAAAACACAAAAGATTTAAAGGAAAAATAGTCACCAAACCAATCTCATCGAAATTAAATAATTCCCTTCATAAAATCCATATCCGCAAATAAAAAAACAAAAACAAATTTAAAACAGCAAACCAACTGCAACGAGTCAGCATGCAGTTGGTTTTACTGAGCACTCCATGGTCCCCAAGCTTGTCCTTGTTGCTTGTTTCCATCCTTGCCACCTAATGAAGGAAAGTCAGCGGTATTTCCAACATCAGCTTCATATTCTGAAGGAGGGCGTTGTTGCTGTACCTTCGCCTGCTGCTTCTGCTGTTGCTGTTGATTCCAAGGGGCATCCTTGACAACGAAACCGAACGGGTTGTCGTTTCGAGTGTCGTCGTTTCGACGATGTTGGACTGTGTACGATGCTAGCATGTTCTGTTCTTCTAATCTCTCCATCACTTCGTCCATCTATAGAAGAACAAATATTGTTACAGAAAACTTATACTTAGTATACATGTGCAAACGATAATTTGGACAAGAGGTAGCAATATTTTTTGGTCCTTGTATTAGGTTAGGTGAGAATATATCGTGGTGCCACATATACCCCCCCCCCCTGTTGCGCGAACAATTGTTCATAAGATTCTTTAAATACGAATCTAGATTTGGGGGAATGCTGACCAAAACAAGTTAAAAAACGACAAATAAAATATTTAGAAACATACGTATTCTTCTTCTAACATTTGCAAGTGTTCTTTGCATTGTTCGCAATTATCTTCGAGTCCAGTTATCAGTACCAAGTCCTTCTTAGGGTTATCACGAGGAAAACGAATGTCCACACTGAAGCTTTCCATCAATTTCCCTACGCTCTTTCCTCTCTGTCCAATAATTCGACCGTGGCACCGATTATCAATCTCCACTTCGATGGTCACTTGGTGTTCCTAAAAATGGTTATAAATGATGTACAAACGCGATTTACACTAGTTTCAGAAAGTGAGTAAAACTCCTTCATTTTTTAGTATTATACCTAAATTTCACAGGACCAATGCATAGAGGACAAAAACTTACAAACTTTTCGACCATAGCTTCAATTTGGTTTTTGGCAGCTTCGCAGTCCTTTTCCAAACCTGTCAACTTAATCTGGTCTGAACCCTCACCAGCTGTTTGCTCTTTGTTTGCTGAAGGCACATCAATTTTAACGTCAAATTTTTTGCGCAATTGTGTTATTACAGCACCACCACGACCTAAAGTGAGATAAGAATTGAATCCTCAATGATCTTAAATGGTAAAATCGTTTTCCAAATAAACAAAAAGGTACGCAAGTCGACAAGAGGCTATTAGCTATAGAGAAAAGGCAGGGACAGTCACTGAATACACACAAACTCACCAATGATATTCGAATGGTACTTGTGTGGTACAGTCACAAGCATTTCAAATGATCCCTCCATAAGTTCATCAATAGCAATTTTTGCACTTGCCACACATTTCTCCGGACCTGTTATTACTATGACTTCTTCGTTTTTATCAGCTGGGGGAATAGCAATATGCACTTTGTGTTTGTCCATCAACTTTCGAATGTTTTCACCACCTTTACCAATTATCATTCGATGCAAACTGAAGGGTACGCTTATTTCTTCGGAAATGGGAACGAGAGCCTAAAAATATTACCAACACGTACAAGCTTCCCTAACAGAGTGGCAACGCAGGAGATATCATTTTCTCTTTATAAAGAAAGCTGTAGTAAATCGAAGATCAAAATGTATTGTCATATATTTTTGTCTGTTTTTATCATGAAACGGCAATTCAACTTACAAGTAAAGCAGTCTTTGCTTCTTCAACATTATCTTTATTACCACTGATCGAAATAACATCGTTGGAATTATCAGCATCTGTCTCAGCAGATGGTTCTGCTTGTTGCTTATCCTCTTTACGCTGGCGATCAGGAAATTTAATATGCACATTCAATTTCGCACTTAATTCTTGAACATCTCTTCCTTTGTTACTCAGCAGCGAACCGTGGTGTTTTTGAGGTATAGCACATTTGACCTCGATAAACGATTCCCACTCCGTTACCAACTCTGACATACGCTGTTTTGCACCTTCCACGCAATCTCGTGCCCCTAATAGAAAATAAAGAATTATGAATGAAATCAATGAATCAAACACCAGCAGTAAAGAGGTGATCAGAAGGTTTTCGTGCAATAGGTGAAACTGTGAATATATTTTAAATACCAGTCACTGAAATCTTGCTTGATTTTTGATCCTTGGGCAAACTGATCTTAACACCACCATATTCAGTGGAAATATCGTTCAAAATTTGAGCGCGTCGTGCAGCAAAATTTTTGTGATATTTTGGATCAATATCAATTTCTTCTTCAACAATATTGTTCTAAAAGAAATACAGCTGCATATATAATTAATCATTGGAATTGTAACAAGAATATAATTCTTCAAAGAAATCAAACAATCCCTATTTTTACTATCACCAAAATACATATTGCTTTTAGTTATCAAATACACGTATTCAGTCCGTTTCTCTATCTTGTGAGTTAAAACGTGATATAGGTAAAATTCCAGAGTTACTCAAACAGTTTTGGGTGTTAAAATGGAAATAATTTGATGTATAAATTGCATACACAAAATTGAATGCAAAATGGCATAACATTAAACTCACCAAGTCCTTGATTTGATCCATAAGCTCTGTTTTAGCTGCTTCAACAGCTTTTTCTTTGCCAATAATGGTAATAATTTCTTGGTTTTCATCCTTAGCTGTTGGAAAGATAATTCGTGCACCAGTCTTTTCTCGTACTTGTCGGATTTTAATTCCACCACGTCCAATCAGGAATCTGTGATGCTCTGGTTTTGCAGTCACCTCAGCAGAAAAGTTGTTCTCGAGTCGTTCTTCTTCCAGTTTTTTTAATTGAGTCTAAATACAAGTTTAAAAACTAGTAATGATTCAAAAACAACTTCACACTATTTCATTTTTTAACCTCAATTTTCTTAACAATGCAATTTTGTTTTTGTACTGTCTGCAGAGAAACGCAGGCTCAAAGAATGAGGAATGACTAATCTGTACTTAGCTAAGTACTAACATTTATTAACCAGTGTTCAGACTTTATCAGAAAGATATTCGCACATAAGAAGCAAAAAACAATGTCAAGTGCTTAGCCATACTCTCATGTGTGCTACATTTGTTTGTACGTGTTATCAACAAAACATTTGTGTGCAGGCATGTGCACACTGATATCACACACCTTTTAAAAACCCTGATTTTGAACAGAAAATATACAAAAAGGTAGTAAAGAAAATTATACCACTGCTTTCTCAACATCTTCTTTTGTACCACGAACAGTTATGATGTCACTCTTAGTACCCTCAGGAGGAAATCTGATGTAAACATCTCCACATTCAGCTGTTATACTTTGAATTAATTTTCCACCAGGACCAATTAAGGAAGTGTGAAATTTTTGTGGAATATTAACTTCAGATTTCACAATGCTTGCCTAAAATGTCATTTAATTGTTTAACGATACAAATGAAATCATTTTCAAATCCTGACCTCCAATATATGCCATGTACTATGATTGTATTAACATGCACAAATAACATACACAAGTATACTTTAGGTACTGCATTAATTACTTGTATACTAATTAATTACTAAGAAAACTAAATAATTTTTTTGAAGTATATATAATAATTAAAAAACAACGAATTGACACTTACAAAGCTATCCTGAATTTTCAAAATCTTGTCACGAGCCAAATGTACTTTGTCCTTGTGGCCTGTTATAACTATAACATCACTTGAACTGTTCTCAGCAGGAATATCAATAGTTGTGCCGGTTTCTTCTTTAATGCCTTTAATAATGGCCCCATTTTTACCAATGATATTTCCATGAAACCGTTTGAAGATGGGCACTTCTAAACGGTAGCTGGAAACGACTAATTCAGAGACAAGTTTCTTCAAATAGTTGTAGCACTGGTCCACATCTTCGCGAGGTCCTCGTAAAGTTACAACTTCACTTTTTGCATCAGCTTCTGGGAATGATATAAGCACTTCAGAGAACTTGTCACGAATCTCTCGTACCTTCCCTCCCTTTTGGCCAATTATATTCTTATGATACTTTTGTTCAATTATGATATCTCGTGATTTTTCATTATCCTTAAAAATAAAAATTAGAAAAATATAGTAACTTAAATAAATAAAACAAACATACATACATATAAATGTTGTAAAGGTATTACCATTTTCTGAGCCATACTTAAAATCTCAAGCTTTGCAGCAGCTACACCCTCTGGACTTCCTTCAATTCGAATTACATTTGATTTCTCATTGTCTGGCGGTATGTTTATAGATGTTCCAGTTTCGTTTTTAATTCGTCCAATGTTAGATCCACTTTTTCCAATGATGTGGCGATGCCATCGCTGGTCAACTTCAATATCCGCATATGACATTGTGTTTTTCTAAATGATGCGGAATTGAATAATAAAACAGAACACACAATAAAAACCTGCAAACTATGCTACTTTCCTCAACAATCAACAAAAAATGTCTTAATAACTCTTACCAACTCTTTGAGTGACGACTCCAACAAACTTTCAGCTGCTGCTACCTCATTTGGTGACCCTGTTATAAGAATTTTGTCCTCATTCTCAATAAAATCGATATGAACTTTACTACCCAAATCATCTGTGATCTTCTTGATATTTTCACCCTTTCGACCAATGATGAATCTGCGAAGCCACCTGGGAGCATGTAGTTCACTTGTGGCAACACTGTTGGCCTAAATAGAAAAATATATGGGAAATAAGATAACTGATTGCTGAATTGTTTAAACTTCACTAACAATTACCTAAGGATATAAAAAAGTGTGAGAATAAAAATGCACAGAATAAAAAGGTGCAGAAGTTATTAGTGCAAGTCAAATAAATGGCAATTCGCATTAATAATTTTCGCATTACAAATAAAAATGATTTGCTATATTTTCATAACAGAATTGGAAGTTGGATTTGCTCAAATAATGCTAAACAGGTATCCCGTCAAAACCCCAAAATCAAACTCTTCCTAGTAATGTTGCTGAAATATACTAATTATTTCTGTCCTATTCCAGGTCAGATACAAACAAAAATTTGTTCTGCACTGTTTTATCCTTGCACTTTTTTCAACCTTTGAGGTATATTTAAATATACATACCCTTTCATAAACCAAAGTCAAAGCATTTCCAAGTTTGTCTTGGTCACCTCTCAATGTGATTGTTGTCTCATCTGTGTCAGTTGGAGGAATTTCAACTGATACTCCAGTGCGATTAAATATGTCTTGAATGCCTGTCCCTTTAGGCCCAACAACGTATCGATGTTGACTTTTCTTAACCTGTAATACATAAAAACGGTTAGTAATCAGTAGACATGGTTGTTTTGGATTCAGTACATTAGGCTAGTTCATACCTCTACAGACACTGTTTTACATCGTTTTTCTCTTTCCTTGTAAATGTCCATAATAATTTTTACAGCTTTGTGTACACCTTCTTTCTCCCCAGACACAGAAATTTCATCTGATTCATATTTTACAGGAGGAATATTGATACGAGCACCAGTTTCACTAGTTAACTTTTCCAGCTTTTCATGGCTTGGTCCAAAAATAAAGATATGATACATCCGAGGAACTTTCAGTCGTTCAAATGCACGATTAGACTAAATCAAAATGAAATCACTAAACTTTGCCACCCAAGTTCTCAATTATATATATATTGTTATATACTCCTAAGAATTCAAACACAGAGTGACATTAAAAAAAATGTGAAAAAACATTGAACAAAATGAAGTCAACATTTGATGCAAATTTACCTGTTCTTCAGAAATCAACATGATTTCGTGTCTTGCTCGATTAATTCCTTCTTTCGGTCCAGTAATGCTAATTCTGTCAGACTCTAGAGGGTTGGTATTATTCTTATCCGGAATAGAGATCTTAGTATTGGTCATCAGCTGCAGCTCATGGAGGTTTTTACCACCCTTTCCAAGAATGAAACGGTGGTGGTCCTTTGGAATTTTAATTTCAATGTTGGCATGTACTTGCAGCTTAGTTATGACTTCATGCTGGGCCTTTGCTGTTTCTTCTCTTTTTCCAGTGATCATAACTGTCAAACATTGATCTTTATTGATACTGACTTCAATGTTGGTCTTGGTTTTTCTCATAATATCACAAATGATATCTCTTTGTCTATGTAAATCTTCAGATAGTGGTATAATGTTTTTGTACTTCCTTCCTTCATATGGAATCTTGAATACCTAGACATAAAAAAGCATTTTTTTCAGACTGTTAGCTAAGAATCTCTCTTATTACTTTTTAATCAACAAATATGTTATAACTTTAATAACCATTCAGCATATCGTTTTCAGTAAAGTAAATAACAGACCTGGAAATGAACACAATGAAGACATCCCACATGCATTTAATGTTTAAGGGTAAGATCAATAAACTTTTGATGTAATACAACCTATGGACTGTCTTTTTATATGATTTGAAAAACAGGAAGAAAAGATGCATTTTTTGGAAACCATGGATAAGAAACGATATCCAATTATAGTTATCAGTGCTTTCATGGCTAATTTCCATTAAATTTTATTGCACACTGAATCATGCAAAATACATAATTTTTGCATACTGTATTAAGTAGCAAATATATCAATATACCTGAGTAGCATTGGATGACAATATATGTTTACTGGCAACTGTTTTTGCTGCTGACTGTTTCACATTTGAGGGTTTTTGTCCCCAAGCAGATGTTTTGGCAGAGTTGCCAGTTTTTGGAGCAGCTGGGAGAGGTGGAAATGCATCGGCATATGTTGGTGCTCCTCCATTTTCAGTTTGTTTTTTTTCATGGGCCTCGTTTGCATGCATGTCTCCATTCATTGTTGTTATACCTCCTGTACCTATGATTCCGTTGGTGTATGTGTTTGCAGAATTTAAATCCGATATTGTACCATTAATTGATAATGATTCCATATCCATAAATCTTGTCCGATCCGATCAAGTCAAGCAGTTCCACTAAAAAGGTATTAATTATATACATAAAATAAAAATACTGTGGAAAATTGCAAATATGATTTCCGCAGCAAAAACTATCGTCAGGCTATGTAAGGGCTATGTAATGGGTTTTGACATACTAAGGTCAAAAAAGCATTACTGCATGTGTAGTTAATGCTTAAAGACTTAAAAATAAACATTATTTGTTTTTGTTTTTTACTTTTAATCTCACAGTAAATCGTGTTCAACTTTTTTTCTATGTTCTGCACAAAAAAGAAATAGAGCCAATAATTATTTTATTTTATGA
Organism: Hydractinia echinata; assembly: GCA_030067915.1. NCBI lineage: Eukaryota > Metazoa > Cnidaria > Hydrozoa > Anthoathecata > Hydractiniidae > Hydractinia > Hydractinia echinata. The sequence goes on along the minus strand of JASGCC010000073.1, from coordinate 57,398 downwards.
AAATTGAACAAATTGTGTTTTCTTTTCGTGGTGCACAAGAAATGTTTAGCTAGTATCCTCCAATTAAACCTGAAATTAAAAAAATATCCGCTTTTGACTTGGCTTTGGCCAGGAATGTTTCATTTCAATCTTTGCCATGTATAATATCCACAGAAAACTCAGTAATAGCATAAGCATGGATATTGAGTCAACAAATCAGAACATGGTTTCTCTCTTCAAGATTGCTGAGCTGAAGTAATGATAAAATCAAACTGCCTATACCAGCCATCTCATGTTTATTTATTTTTTATTCTATGATATGACCTTATCTACTTCATATTCAAGACAATAACTACCAAATTGTCAGAAAAAATTGTTGCAAGAAAATTTTGTGATTAGAGAAAACATAATTTTTGCATTTTTAGTTTTTTTTCAGTTCACCAAGCTCATTGGATTTTATGGTAATTTATTCTTGCAGATGACCAAAAATTATTTTTTTCTTAAAATGGGAAATGTAAACTTTTATAGGGAATTTTTCATTCTAAGCAATGAATAGCCACTTACAGATTTTAATTCTTGGATTCAGGTTAACATCATTGAATTTTGAAGAGGAAATAAGAAACTTTTAAGAAAAATGAGTGGCAATATTCGGATTTATCAGCAAAAATTATATAAAAAAGGGAATTTGGAATACCATACGATTATAGAACAGGATTTATAGTGTATAATTTAAAGTTTATTAGAGTTTCACCATGATATTCAAGGAAAGATTTGTGGTTCAACCCTAAGCAGCATAGGACTTTAGACAATAAATAAATAACAACAACTGGTACTTTTCAAACTATAGCTAGCTATAACTAGCTAGAAAGAAAAAACTTTCTAGAAAGCAATGAAAATAAAATCAGACACTGATCTGAGACACATTACTGCATTTTCATTTTAATATAACAAAAGTGGTAGCTAGCAAATTTTACAGTAGGTATTTTACAATAATTGGCTATGACACGTGAAATCGTATTCATTCAAAATTATGATTTAATCCACGCAATAGCTAGCTGGCAGTAGCTACACTTTTGATTTGAAGTTTGTTTACCTGTATCACAGAGGAATCTGCTGCCGTTATTGGAAAGCCGGGTTTCTTTTATATTCTTGACGCCACAGTTTGGCAGTTCGTACTGTCCAAAGCCAAGTTTGGTTTAAGTGAAGGTTCAACACATCGACTTTTCAGAAGAAAGTTTCTCTGTTGATCAATTTCGAGTTACACATTTCAATACAAACTTACAATTCTATTGTTTTTAAGCCAATCAGTAAACGCTATCGCTATTTTCTTTGAGCGGAAGCATAATGGCTCCCACTCAGCTGAGTCAACAAAACTATTCGGGCACCTACGTTGACAAATCACAAGGTGACTGTTTTGTAAAAAAACTAGAGACCCCACACATGAAAACTTCCCCTTGAACCACACGCGATAAGCGAGAGAAAAGCGCGAAAGACTGTTACTGACTGCATGGCAAGAAAAAGTTTTTTTTATCCTAAAATGACAGAAATTTTAAAATCTCTTGTTAACTTTTTCGCTGCCGTAAAAAAATTAAGAGCAGCAACAATAAAACAGGCACTGTATCGACATTCGAATGAATGGACTCAATGCCTTTAGAAACGTCGCTCAAAAATACAGGGCCGGCGGAAAAAAAAATGGCATGGTTGGGCGCCGAAGAAAATTTTGCGTTTCAGATGGCTTAAAACGGCCCTAAATTGCTATATTTGCGATGCTTTTTCACTAATCAATACTACATTGCACAGGTACCATAAAATATCAAAAGTAATTAGCTCTCCTCCAGCGGTCTTTTTCTCTTTCTCACTCCTTCTTTTCTCATTTCTTCAGTTTTGCATAAAAGTTAACTTTTTTTATTTTTCTTAGCAAAAAAAGTGGGGGTCCCCCCCGGCGTCGCCGGCCCTGAAATAAACATTTAAATCGTTCTTTTTGAAAAGGTATTTAGTTCCTACCAACCAAAAATATATTTTTCTGCAATTTGCATGCAAAATTACAAGCTTAGATAATAAACGTAATTCTAGAAAGTTTTGTTTCAAGTAGTATGTCACCAAACGTCATCGGAGTTCAAAAAATTAAAAAGAAAATGTTTTAATAAATAGAATTCTGTTTATTGCAATTGGGCGGATAGCCACTTCAGGTAGTCCACCCGTCTAGAAAAACTTAAAAAGCATTAACTTGGATAACATTGAAAAGAATCTATTTCCACCTGGTACACTTTGTTTTTGCTTGTGGCTGTTAAAACTTCTGCACTGTGTGTGCATAGTTAATTTCTATTAACTATGGTGCGTGGCGACTCATTTTTTACCAACCGTAGATCATATACGAGAAGGATTCCAGTCTACATCGGTTTACACCAGTCTACACCAGTCTACATCGGTTTACATCGGTTTACATCAGTCTACATCGGTTTACATCGGTTTACACCAGTCTACATCGGTTTACATCGGTTTACACCAGTCTACATCGGTTTACATCAGTCTACATCGGTTTATTTTCACTTTTAGTCCTGAACGTCCCCGCCCAGGACCCTTGTTAAAAACAACCGTACACAATGCATAAGAGCGGCCGGCTTTATGAAAACTTTTATGAAAAAATCTCTAAAAAATCACTACACTCGCTCGGAACAGTGGGATTTGTAGGATTTTATTTTATAACCAGACCTACTAGAGTTGGTCGCGCTATCCTAGATTCGACTAGCCTTTTGCTTTTTCATTGGTACCTTTTCGCGCAACGGTCTTGCTCCTTTGTATCTCTGTCAAAATAAATACTTGTAGGCGCGCCTGTTACCACCCTTATCTCCAGGGATTTTTGCTTTCTTGATCTTCTCGGCAAAAATAGCTGGGGACGAGAGTGGGCGTTGCATAAACTTTATTGTGTGGCATGTACAGCATGTCATATTGATGCATTTCGTTCTTGGTTATGTTGCTTATGTTGAAATAAGGACAGTCAATCTTATTGGGTCACCGAATGTGCTGAAGAAAGAGTAGTTGACGAAGTGACTTTATTCTGTGAGAAAACTTGCTGTCCGCAGCAAGTATAGCCATGTACTTACCAATAGATGCTCAGATATATAGTACATATCATCAGTATACATCAGCTCGTCTTCTTTTTTACGCTTCGAGTTTTAGTGTGCATTTTGGGTGTGCTTTCGTATATTCTTTCTTTATGAGAAAACCAATATTCTAATTAGGCTGGTGATTATTCTCATTTCTCTATAGCTTGAAATAATATACCTATTGCTTTTACCTGAAATTCAAGCTTGATATTCTTATAATGCATATTCTTATAAAAGAAAAAGCGGATATTTAGACACGAAAGCGATGTGTTTGGGAGTTTTGTAGGCTGCGCATTTGGGCCAACAATGAACGACTGGTCGCCGTTTTTCTGTCTTTCGACGGATGGTAGAAGTGGGAGAGCTTACGAGCTGGACAATATAGTACTATCTCATCGACTCCTCCAACTTTGTAAGATCCCCACCCGCCTGGCGTTGTTTCTCCTTCTGTTCGTTGTACCAGTCAATTTTCACTTGACAATCTCTTACCCAGACTGCTTGGGCTTTCTGTAATTCTTCGACCGCTTTGCCGTGTCTTATGCGCTCCTATTCCCCATGCCCAGATAATCTACTAAACAGAATATTCGTCCCAGAAAATGCCAATGCGTTTATTCCAGGGGCAACGGGGATGGTTTTTAAGGAGCATACCTCACATTGATAGCCACGCTCCGGGCGTTGCTTCTGCGACTCTGTGCTGTTGCTTGCGATTTCGCGTTTTTTTCGCTTACTTCTTAGGTACAATAGATGCAGGGATTCAAACCTTTTTCACCATCATCTCACACGTAGCTCTTCCAGATGCAACATACCCTGATCATCTCGAGTGTGTCTTCCATATCAAGTTTTTCAGAGCGTATCGTGTTGCCAAAGATCTTCTTTCCCACCAGGGCATACCTGAAAATCAAACCTAGATTAACCATTGTCTTATATACAATGTCGACTATCTCCTTCTTGTACGTACGTCATTTTTGAATACGCTTAGGCCACGTGGAAAGAGTTCCTACACCGTAGAGATACACGGCGTTTGACTGCTTGTGCTCTCCACTTGTCCACCTGTTGTAGGTTCTTGACGACTGGGTGAAACACTTACCCTGGTTCCTTCGTAACTTTTACTTATTCTTACGATTCCGTTCTTTAAGGGACTTTCAGCCGCAACTTGACCTTCGTTTTTCTTCGTACAAACCTACGTGTGCTTAGTTTCTTCCTCGCTTATTTATTTTATAGAAGTAAACCCTTCCATGAAATTCACACCATAAGCCTGACTAATGTTCCCACCTCGAAACCCTTACTGCGTTGCCTATTGCATCTAGTTCTACGGATTGCACTTCGGAAAGTACCTTAATAAGGTATTTTTGAGAACCAACCTCGACCTCCGGGCTATTTGTCTCCTTTTTATAACGGGACGTCCCTTATATCAAAAAGAAAAAGAAAGCCCTGGGATTGAGGTTGTTCGGGAACGATATTTTTGTCGTTATGGCTGAACCTATTATTCAGTTTAAACATTATTTTCATCCAATTCCACCTTTATTTTAGAGTTACCGCATTTATCATGTTCTTTTTCTACCTCCTTAGGATCCTTTACCTTCTTGGACGGTTCTACATTTACAGTATACAAGGACACCCAGTCAATCACACCATCCTTGGTAGCGGGTTCGTCCTGATTATCCTTCCGTAGATCCTCCACACTATCAAGTTTTACGAGATTTCCTACGACATTTGCATACTTGTTGACTACATAACACCATTGTAGATTTTTTAAAATGCTTCGTTTGGCGAGTTATCTACAAATTGCTTTGTATACCTTTTCCCTTACGTATCGCATCCTTAAAGACTTGACGCCTGTCTACAGTGTCTTCTGTAGTTTTTAAGCTCTCCGCAGGTGTATCCACTACATCGAAACATTCAGCAATGGTTGACATGTTTCATATAACTCCTCGGCATCTGAAATAACACTGCAATCCTAGAGTTTGCAATCAAAAATCCTAAAGTAAGCTGCGTAAGCAAAAATCGTGAGGATTACGTTGAGCATTTTCTTTTCCATGCGCCGATGTTCTTATCTGATCAATGTGTACAAGCCTCCTGTCATCAGCTCTGTTAAGTGCAAGATTGTTCACTTCCTGTGTGTAGATCTGATGCTTTTTGTTCTGTGTAAGCACCTGGTTTTTCTATATTTTTACGCTTTCGTTCAGACATGTATTGTAATCGTCGAATGTGATAGTTTTTGACTACACATTACGCCCTTATCTATCTGTCGTCGCTTAGACTTCTGTAGACATGTAGTTTTATCCTCAATGCAACAAATTCTTTCATGATTTCTCCACCTGATTCATCCTTTATCAGACCCAGAAGCTTGTTTCTTGTTTCTGCGATCAGAAGTGGTTTGCATCATCTTTACTGTAGGCATTAGTTTAAAGCTTATCCCTCTGTACGCCCATGAGATTCTTGCTAAAGCGAGTCCCACCTTTGAAGTTAGGCTTCGCCACCAGCTTAACCCTATTCGGTCCGGGGGGGGCGGATTCCGCCCCCCCCCCCCTGACGGTTTTTTTTTAATAACTCTTTATTGCTTTGTTACATGGCTATGATACTTACTGAGTTTTAATATTTATCTATTAGACACCTGCATGCCAAATTTTTAGGTCCCATACTTTTCAGAGGCTTTGATGTTGGCCATTACTCGAAACTACCCCTAAAAATCTCTATGAAATCCTTATAATGGGGAAAATATAATAACTCCTGTTAGGATTATCCTTAGAACTTTCAACTTTCAACACAACTTTGTTTCATCAAGAAGAATCATTTTGCATAATTTAGGCAATTTTTGGCAATTTTTCATGCGATCCATGTAAAAACCGGAAGATATGTTAAGTAACTTTTATTTAGCTTTCAGAAACTTCAAACAGAATGTAAAAATTCGCTCTAGAACAAAAGTAATTAAATTTTAAGCAGATAGTGGCATTTTTAACAAATTTCAAGCTTCTGATGACGTCACAGAAAATGTGCGGACGCAAGCAAGAATTTATTGCAGCCATTTTGTTCCTTTTATGACGTGCTATAAGTGTGCCAAGTTTGATTCAATTTGAACAACCCTATGAAAAGTTATTGAGGGGGGGGCGGAATCCGCCCCCCCACCCCCGGTCATAGTATGTTCGAAAAACCCCGGACCGAATAGGGTTAAGATAATTTTCCTTTCTTGTAACTAGCTTCATATAACGGTAATGGCGAATAAAATCTTGCCAAAGGCAGAGCAGTTAATGAGCCTGAAAAAGTCCTTCTCGAACTCGTTCTTAGTATGTTGAGATCGATGTAAGGTTCAAGCCATGGACTTTTCGCGATTTAATCACACGGTGTAACTTTTTCACTTTAAGCCCATGTTTTATAGCCTCGTGCTCTGATGTGGATTACGTACTTGCGCTTATCCTTCAAGCTTTGTACTAAAATTCTCCACGGTAACAACATCGTCATCCTTTCCATCAAAATTAGAAGCTCGTGATGTATCTTGTTCAGCTTCTCAGTGCAGTCTACACCTTACCTCAAGCCTTTGCATTCTGTTTTGGCGTAAGCTTCTTGATCTTGATATCCTTTTAAAGCCATGTGTTGGTAGATTTTGAGCCATGACTCAGTCCTAGAGGTTGTTCGCATCAAGACATTGCAAAGTACTATGATTCTTCATCTGGATTATACTCCTCAACCATATGTTATCATCTACATGTATGAGGAGATTCTTAAAGTCTGCGTATATGGTAAACGGTACTCTGAATTTCATCTGACCATCGTGGTATTTCAACCATTTTTCGCTCTCTTTTAGCATCGTAACTTTGACTGCCTCGTCATCTGTGCAGTATTTATAGTGCTCATCTATTGACTTGGCTGCTTTGAATGCATGCAGACAGTTTAAGCAAAAATGCATCGCCCTATGATTCCTAGAGGTCTCCCTACCTACACAATAGCGAGTTTCCGAAAACAAGACAAATGGATAACCTGGGCAAATTTCTCTAAATTCTGTGGAGAAAGCCAATCTTGATTGAATGTTGACAATAAGTGACCCCAACAATTATACACGAAGTTCATTGAATTTTTGAATATCATACACATTTGAGGTATAGATAATGCAAAATGAGGCATCATGTCCAAATATCGGCAAGAATAAGAAAATCTTTTCAATAAGATACATAATGCTGTAATTCCAGGAACTCTGAAACCATTCTTACAATTTCATCTGGAAACAATAGTTTTTCGCTCAGTTTGTAAATATCATTTCTCAGAAATCGAAATTCAGCTTTGCATTCGTCGTCTGAAAGTAAGTCAAGGTCAAAACTTGGAAAATCCCAGTAAGGTAAATCTAAGTTTTTTTTGATCTGTTTAAATCATAAAGAAGTAAAAAATCTTCATCGTTTAATAGGTTAGAACTATAAGCCTCCAAAATAGCAAATCTCGAAAACTAGGCATCTTTCACTTTCGTTTTTACCGCCACTAAATGAGCGCCGTTGGAACTTCGGAAACTCCCTATTCACCCAACCGGAACGGGGACGACGACCGCTGCTACTACGTTGCCGTTGCCGTCGCCGTTGGAACTTCGGAAACTCCCTAGAGAGTAACCGTCTGGAATTCTATGCCCTGCCAGTTGTATCGATCTTCAAACTCTCGTAGTTTAGATATCCTTTGCGTATCTTTTATCGATCACATTTTTGTTACTGATCCATGCAGACAGCTCTATGTATAAGGATCATCAAATAAGCTGCAGCTTGCAGAAAACAACATCCATGTGCATGATCTTATCTATAGCGAAATCGCTCTGCGGAATTGGGAGGTGCTCTACATCCTTTTTTATTTGTGAGAAATTACACTTAGGACCTAATCTACGTAATACCTTTAGGAAAATATCCGTAAGGTTGCTGTTGAAGACCTTAAAGATCCTAGTGTTTGCATTACAAAAGAGTAATTCGGTTCCCTCTAGATCCTCTGCGCTAGAATCCTAGCATGATTTCTTCTTCCACATGATCCACATAGAGAAATGTACCTCCTATGTCTTTCACATGGTACTCGATCAATGTCTTTACGTTAGACCTCACCACTACTATGTGCCTATCGACGCCAGCTATTTCTATACCAGGAATCCCTAACCGAAAAGTCTTGAGCAGAGCGTGCCTATTATATCCTGATGTGTGGGACCAACTCATCTTCCTGAGTATCTTCATATAGACGCTGATTATCACCATGGAGGTTCCTCTGCTTCTACTTCAAATTCGTCATGAAGCGTAGGCTATGCCAGGGCGTTTCTTCCTTTTTCGTGTGCCGTATGGTACAAGGCTTAGACCCTGCTATTCAAGCCTTGGTAGACACCTTTTGTGCACTTCTTAATCGGCTTTGGCTTTGATTAACCATTCACGCAACTTTTTTTTACCACCAGTTGACTCTTTGTCATTTCCTGCTTCTCAAATACACCCATCACCTCTGGCTTTCGTTGACCTGTCTCTGTGGATGTTCTAATAAGAAAAAAGATCTGCCCTACGCAGGCTATGGCGTCCTGTCATACCACGGCTATTGGCGATCTCTCATAATTCTCGAACGATTCTCTCGTTCATGTTAATTAATAGATTTCTCATTCCCGTGGTCAAATCTAGCACACTCATGTTTGAGCAGTACCTCCTTCCTTTCTACACAAGGTGTGCGAAGTCATTGCGCAGCATACGCCCTCAGCCTGATATAGACTGCATGTATGCATATATGAATATAAACATCATGTTCACAGCATTAAGGGGGTTTGGTAGCGGTTTGGTAGCGGGGTATTCGTCGATTTTCACAGTGTAACATGTAAATACGTTCGGAATATAGTAATTTTATAAAACGAGGCACTAAAACAAAAAGGCTATACTAGTATAGGCTAACAGATGGGCGTCACCACAGGCGGGCGTCACCACAGATTTAGATAAAGTTAGAAGGGGTTTGATTTTTGTTCCACCCAAGGGACAGTATTTTTCAAACCTCCGGTACCTAGCGTTGTTCTGCCCAGATTGCGAAAAAGGCCCGTTTACAACCGGGACAGCCGGATTATGTACGCATGGTCCGATTATGTTTTTTTTGCACTGGTTATGTCGTGGTGACCGGATTATGAACGTTGATAATGGCTGGCCAGGCAGGCTGTGATTGGCATTTTCTTCAAACTTTTGTGAATTAAACATTCTCTGGAAGATAGAACACCCCTAAAAACTAGACATGGCGAAAGAAAAAAGTCTCGACGTAATTCTTAGTATAAACTACTCTTGTAGTAAATACATTTCAACATAATATACTTTGAAGTAACTAAATTTCACGGAACCTAAATTATTCTTTTTGAGGGAATTAAGTTTGGTGAAAAGTTATTAAACTTGCGAATCCCCAAATTTAGTATTTGCCACGAAATTTCGTTTCATTTGAGAACAACAACAACTTTGCCACCAGGGCTATTTGCTTGTCAGAAGTGATGACGAATGATATAAAAGCGGTCGGCCCCGATTATATTTGTTCTATAAGTCTCGAATAATATTTGACTGTCATACATAAGCCGGCCTTCCCCGATTATGTGCGTTCTATAATAAGTGAGAAATAATATAAAAATATCGTATATAAGCCGGTCGGCCCCGATTACGTTCGTTCTATAAGTCTCGAATAATATTTGACTGTCATACATAAGCCGGCCTTCCCCGATTATGTGCGTTCTATAATAAGTGAGAAATAATATTACACTGTCGTATATAAACTGGCCTGCCCTGATTATGTTCCTTTTATAAGTGCCAAGTAATATTTTTTGAGTAATAAGCCGGCCTGTCCTGATTATGTTGCCCTGATTATGTATTTTCTGCCCTGTTCTTAACCGGGGCAAGCTGCCGTACTTAATCAGGCCAATGTTCATTATCCGGGCAGAACAGCGTTACGCCTGCGACATACCCCTGTCTCTCCAATGTCTGGCGAGCTCTCTGTGCACGCTTTGAAACTTGGAGGAAAGAAGGAAAAACAAAACAAAGGGAGTAAAGTATGTTAGCAGCTTTCAAATATTTTGCATAAAATAATTTTTTTTTTATCAATTAAATATATATCTTCCTGCCTTAAACTTCCTCAACCTTAAAAATCAGTGCCTTTATTCATGCATGCTGAAATTCACTACTGCTTTCGTCAAAGAATCTAATTTTTGACCACAAACTACCCTTATTTTTGTCACATCTTCCTCTTGTCACATAAATCAAAATAAAGGAAACCTACTAGACCCTAAAACAACATATAAATTATATTTTGCAATATTGTAGTTTTCAAATAAAAACAGCTTTTCAGTAAAAATACCATCTTCAGACACACGCACACATTATTTTATATGCACTGAAGATGGTATTTTTACTGAAAAGCTTTTGCTTATTTTAGCTTGATGTCTTTATTTATTCTTTACCAAATATCACTATGGCGTACACAATTATAACACACTAAATATGCAAATAGTCTAAGCTAGCTAGCTAAAAGTGTTGGAATATTATGTGTCATAGAAACAGTATGAAGTTGTTAGCTACCTCTGGCACCTCGGCCCAAAAGGGAAAAAGTTTGTGTAGCTAGCTAGATTGAAAGTTGCAGAAACCTGTAACAGTTATTCGCATAATGCAACAAGAAACCTTTAGCTAAACTTGAATTGATTGAATAATGTGGAAAAAATCAGCAGATTTAAAGATTGTTAAAACTGTAGCTAGATTTTTCATTTGTTATTTGCAGAAATTGTGGCAATCAAGCAAAGATTTTCTTTACTGATAACAAGTCTTTCCTGATCTGCACTGAATTTTTGTCACATTTTGGTGCCAAAGCTTAGTGGTTATAACTCTTGCACCCTCTAAGCCATGGCACCTCCTGAAAATAATAGATGGTGTGTATCCCTCGATATTTGTCAGGCTAGCCATGTAAAATATGCACATCTAGCTATGTTGGGTGTTGTAGGACGTTCTGGTTGCTCAGCTTTATCACTATTCAGAGCGGTAACGGTGTGATTTTCTGCATCATCACATTTCCATTGTTTTTGTCTTATATACTTGTTGTGTGGTTAGATATTGTCACGAGTTTCGCACTGCAGTGCAATGTTGGTTTTATTGGATGACTCAAATCGAATAAATGCCTTTAGAGCAGAGAGAACTCTATTCAGGTGAGATGCATTCAGACCTCTGGTGGTACCACAGCACACAGTGCTAGGAGTTTGGATGTTAATACCGATGGCAGATTTGGGTTATGCCTAAAAAATAACTTTATGTATGCCAAGGTTGTTGTGCAGAGCATTTCTGGCAGTCAGCCCAACTAATACATCCTATGCGACAGTAAATTCCCAATATTGGGAATTTACTGTCACAAATTGTATAATTAATTGATAATTATATTGTAACGTTCAACAATTCCATCCGCTACTCCATTAAAAACTTTACTGTTTAATAACTCAGCAACATGTCTAACAGATTGAGGAACCAAATAAAGTAACCCAATGTTTCATGACTACATCAACAACAACAACAATAATAAAAAAATAATGTGTGTAGATTTCATATAAAATGTTCACTTCACTATACCTAGTAAAAACATTCTATATGTAAAGCACTATATATATATAAAATATTTTTCAGGTCAAAATTGTGTGTGTGTGTGTGTGTACATGTTACGTGTTTTCTTTTCTACATTTTATAGAGATATATATACCTGCAACATGTGGCAAATGAAATATCTTCCATTAAACTTGGAGACACCTATACCAAGGTATGTAGGAAGTGTGATATATTTTAAAGCAGGCTTCATCAGAAATATTATCTGTATACATCAATTTTCTGTACCATTTTTTTTGGTTTTTATCAAAATGTTTATGTTGTACTGTATGCTAAAATGTTGTAACTCACATTTTTTTTTTGAAGATCAATATTTTCTGACTATTTCTGAAAAGAAGCAAAATAAATTCTTAAAGCATTGTTTTTTGTGAAAAAAACCATCATTGCTGGTGTTCCTACTGTAAGGCCACATTTTACAATTTCACAAAATTTTACTGAAAGATTATACCTCCCGCGAAAAAATAAATTGGTTTCATATTGGAAAGAATGGAGGAGGATAATTGGGTAAGAAAGTGTAGAGACTTGATAGTTCCTGGGGCAAAGCCCAGAGGCAGACCGAGAAAGACTTGGCAGGAGGTTATAAGGACAGACTTGATACAGAGGAAGTTGAGTTTAGATCTAACACAGTCTAGATCAGATTGGAAGAGGGTCATTAATATACCCCGTCCAACCCATGCTAGCATGGAAAACGGACGTTAAGCCGAGAATGATGATGATGATGATATGAAAGAGCTTTTTTTTTTTTTTAAATCTTTTTTGGTTCGCAAGATTAGGCCTTGAAAGTTTAACTAATTATGTGGAATTATGACATCAAAAGTTAGATGCTGAGAAACAATTGCTGGTGAATGATAATCAGGATAACTAAATATTAATATTCATGTAAATATCTTCAAAATGTCAAATATATTTACATGACAACATACCTTGATAAAACCTTAACAACCTAATTTATTCAAATACATGATGTCATGCATTGATTAGCATAATATTGTCAAAACTTCGAAGTCAAAATTTTTGTTACCTAGCAAATTAAAGTAACACTGAGCAAGCAAGAGAGCTTTTTATACAGCCTAAATGGTTTACCACCACTATAAGGAGAAGCTCCTTCACAATGTGATGTGATTTGTGACAGAGATTTAATGTATTTACTGTCCTACTATAATGTAGAAGGACAGTACATACAGCAAAACATCCCACCTCTTTAGAAATCATCAACCATAAATTCTCAATTAAGTGGCAGGTTGCTTACTTAGTTTTTTTTCAACCTCTATGGTGGAGGGTTTATTTGAGCAAAGCATTATGATTCTGAAAACAGTTATTATTTAGAATAGGTGATATTTCAACAAAGAACAAAATAAAAACTGGGGAGAATGAAAGTTAGAATATGTTATGCCCTATAGTACTTTATACAGTCTCCTGAAGAGCAACAAAGGCCTGGTTGATATGGAGGAATTCTACTTATAAAAATTATGGGATAAAAGTGTGGATTAATCTTTCTGAATTCCTTCACAGCTGTTTTTAGTATATGTAAGGATGTTTATGCTGTGTAAATACACTTTATTAAAAATACGAAGAATAAACACTGCAATTTCTTTTTCTTTTATAGTGATATTGCAATTTCAAGATCACAAAAACCTAAATATGTGGGAGACTTGGCAGAAGAACTTAAGCTCTTACCAGAAGAGGTACTGTAAATTACTATTATTTTTAGTTTTAACCAGACAAAAGCAAAAAGCAGCTGCATGTTTTCATATGTGCATAATTTTTAAACAATTGACACTTGTAGACAGCTCTTTCCAGTTATAAACCTCCATGTTCTACTTCCCTAACACCTATTTTGGCTGTCCAATGGGATGAGAGGATTTTATGAGTGGTATCACCATTTTGTTGCCTGAATAAAACTCTTTTAAACACTGTTAAAAAATATTGTTATGTTTTGATGCTCAATGTAATGCAGTTGCCTCTAAAAATTGATTTACAAGAGTATATTTTTTCCTATTACATACCTAGTTACTGTTAAAGTATACTGTAGTTACTTTTTTTGTCTAGATCGATTTTTATGGAAAGACAAAAGCTAAAGTATCTTTGTCAATATTGGACAGGTTAAAAGATCAAAAAGATGGAAATTACGTTGTTGTGGCAGGGTAGGTTTTTTATATCAATGATATTCATTTTAGTTTGAACAGTTTTGAAAGCTTTATCTTTAAATTTTTAATTCATCACACCCTTGTTTTAAAAACGTTTACCCGCTACAAGTTTGATGAAATCATTTAGCCAAAGATTTTCTTAAAAAGTCTTTCCTTTAAAGGGCATATCTAAAGGAACCATCCTTTTCATATATATTCTAAAAAAAATTATTGATGTTGTCATCACGTCATGTGACCCCTTAGACAGTTCGAAAAAGCTACCCAGTTGATTTTGATAAAAATGGTTGATAAAAATTAGTTAAAAAACAAACATTAGGCATTGTCAGAAAAATTGAGTTTATATCTCCTACACAGAGTATCAAACCCTATATATTTTTGACTGAAAGAGGAGTTTTATTCAAGGTGATGTCACTGATGAAACCCTAAATCCCCCCATCCTATTTCCCAGTTGAAATAATTTGAAAGAAAACAGTATGCAGCTGTTGTAAAAATTTGAAAAGTTTAATACTGAATTTAGTTCCTGAGAAAATATGTTATGTAGTATCAACATCACTGACGTGAGGCTTCTTATTCGGAAGTGGTAATTTATAAAGAAAGTTGTCAGGTTAATGCAGAAAATGGGTGCAAAGATAGTTGTTTGATTGGTCTTTCGCGATCCTGTATATAAACATAAATCTTAAAATGTAGTTTAGCTACTTACAATTTGCCAAAGATGTATAATTATTTCACTACTGATTTTTTCTTAGTGTAGTTTAATACCTGTTTTTAGAATAACACCGACTCCTCTAGGAGAAGGCAAAAGTACAACTACAATTGGACTATGTCAAGCGCTGGGTGCACATCTAAAGAAACAATGCTTTGCTTGTGTACGACAACCCTCCCAAGGACCAACATTTGGTATCAAAGGTAAAGGACTTCTGATATAGCAGAACAATAAAAAGGCATTTATCCACTTTTTATTGGACATATATTATTTTACGTTATGTATGCTGGAAACTTACCGGCTAATTAAACTTATTTTTTGACAACAAGAAGTTTTCAGCAATTTATATAATTTGATAATATTGCCAATACACTTCATATTTTTAATTTTCTAGGAGGTGCCGCAGGTGGTGGGTATTCTCAAGTTATACCCATGGAAGAGGTTTGTAATTTTTTTATTGTTGTTTAAACTTCCCCTGATTTATTTAACAGTATATCTCGTCATTAAGAATAAACAAGATGCAGAAGCTGCATAAACTATCTTGCTTTAAAAAGGTGCAACTACAATACATTCACAATAGTGACACACCCAATTCTGTTGTTTAATTAACACTAACTAAAATGGTATATGCTACTTGGGCTGTGACCACAAATCATGCTAGGTTTTGAAGCCTATTGAATGACTCTGGTCACTTGCTAAACAAACTTTTTGGACACAAAGAAGTCTAGATGTAGCCACTAAGTTTGTGCAAATTTAAAGCAGCTAAATGGGGCGATCACTGATATTTTGAAAATAATAATTTTTTGAGGAAAAGCTTTCAAAAATTGGGAAGGATTTAGTGCAGATGTCTTGAATACAAACTAGGCCTTTTTTGACAAGTCCAAAGTTTTTATTTACAAATTTTTGGTGGATTTCACACACCAGTCCTTTTGGACCTACTAATGCGTTTATGTGCTTTTTGGAAAATAAGTGGCTTAATAATTGTCCTATGAACTTTAAACCTTTATATTGTATTGTAGACGTTACGTTAATGATATATTTGTTTTATTTTCCTCATCTATGCAAGTTGCATCTTTTGTCACTTATATGAATTCTCTCCATCCTAGTATTCGTTTTACTAATGAGGCTGAGCAAAATGGTTGTTTTTCTTTTTTGGACGTTTTAGTGAGTCAAGAAAATGGGTGTTTTTGCACTAATGTTAAACCCACCTTTAGTGGTGTGTACAGTCATTTTAACATATATTTTAAACACGGTTTAGTTTTGTCACTCCTAAGGCTAAAATACACAGTAAGTTTAAACGGACCGTTTAGTTGTAAGAAAAAACTTGTAAGTTTAGTTGCAGGTAATACACCTGTCTACACGTTAAGATACAATGTTTAAGTTTTTTTAAAAACTCTTTTTTCACAATGAATACCAAAGAAAGAACATTTATATCTTCCATTGTGGTCATTGCTATATCAGCAGCAGGGATAATGGTACAAGAAAAAAAGCAGACTAGAAAACGGAAGAAGAGAGCCGCATGGGTTAAGCCATGGCCCTCAAAGCAAAAAAACATGGTGCTGTCGAAGCACTATTAAAAAGGTTTTGAAGAGAAGATACAACAGAATTTAAAAATTTTCTGCACATGGATGAGAAAACATTCGACGAGCTCCTTGTATTGATTAAAAACCGAAAAAATTTGCTCAAATCTTTAGTTCAAACAATAGCTCATTAATCATTTTGTTAATTGCAATAGAAAAAACTTAGCAAAAGTTAAACATGACCAACTTTTCAAAAAAACTTATAAAACCGAAAAAAAGTTGTACATCTTTCCTGTTTACACGGTAAGTTTTTTTATCTTACATTTAAACGGTCTGTTTAAACTTACCGTGTATTTTAGCCTTTATATTGTTGTTATCGTTTATGCTCCAACTATGAAAAATCTCACAAAGAAGTTAATGTTTAAAAGGAAAATTCCCTGTAATGCTGATTCGAATCCCCTAAGAGCTAAAAATAAAAATTTGTTACTTTATTTCATAGTTTAACCTTCATTTGACTGGAGACATCCATGCTATTACAGCAGCAAATAACTTAGTAGGTACGCAACTTTTTGTGTGTTCAGAAAATAACAGTTAAATTAACAGAAAGGTTATTTTATTTTATTCTATTCCAGCTGCTGCAATTGACGCCCGAGTATTTCATGAAGCAACACAACAAGATATGGTATAACATATTATTTTGAGTATTCTGTCTTTGCTTCTTCAGAACTTTACATTTCACCTTGTTAGCCTTGCTTCATTGACGTGGTGGGTAGTGGTATGCGATGGGTCTTATTCAACTTTTCTTGGAGATAATTAGATCTGTTGATAACTTGTTGTTTTTCTTACGTTAATTATTAAGTACTAGCTGTTTTAAAGAAATTTTCTACATAAATGCAGGCATTGTGGAACAGGTTGGTACCAGAAAAGAAAGGTGTTCGAAAATTTGCTCCTGTGATGCTTAAACGTCTGAAGGTAAAAACACTCATTCCCTGATCAACAAAATACAGGCTATGTCACTAAAGTCAGTTATTTGCAGTACAGCTTGTCTTCAAATGTTAATTAATACATTTACATTTCAAGAGTATTGCATGGGTTTTTACCTTTATCATTATTCCATGTAGAAACTTGGAATTAACAAAACAGAACCAAATGATTTGACATCAGAAGAGATTTCAAAATTTGTTCGATTGAACTTTGATAAAGAAACGATCACATGGCAAAGAGGTGAAATGCTGGGCACGCTTAGATTTAAAATGTCTTGAAAAATATGAACCATAAGTCAACTGAATTCGTTTTATTATGTATTGGGTTGTTAGAGTCCACAGTGTGAGGTTATATTATTCCATTACCTGTAGTGATGGATACTAATGACAGATTCTTGCGAAAGATTACAATTGGACAGTCGCCTACTGAAAAGGGAATGACCAGGGAGGTAAGCTTCTTGCATGTTGAACTTATTTTACATGACTGGTCTTAGCTCAGTGTCAGTAGACATCACCATAGATCAAAATCAAATAAGTCCTTGCCAACTTTTTTTACTTAAACTTGTTACATCTGTCTGTTTGTGTAATAATCTATTTATTATTTTTTTATTTTATGTTTTTCACATCAAACAATTTAATATTGTTTTTGTTCATATTTTCTTAGTGTCAATTTGATATTACTGTTGCAAGTGAAATCATGGCAATTCTTGCGTTGACTACTGATTTGCGTGACATGAGAGAGAGGCATGTATATAAATTTTTATAAAGGCCTAATGATGAAAAAGATGTTGGTTCAAGTTTTTTATTATAAAACTGTTTTTCTTTCAGCCCTTTGACCATTCAGTGTTACGTTTTTAGTATGTCAGAATTTATACAGCTTAAAGAAAAAAAAACAGGATTTGGGTTTTAGAAGTTAAGTCAGCGAAATTTTGAGAAATTTTTACAATATTGTGAAAAATTTACAAGAAAAATGAAGTTTGCTTTTTCCCAATAATGTAGAACTTATTTTATATTGAACTTGATATTTTGTTGGACACTGGAAATAGTCACCTTTTGATATTTGTGTTTGTTAACCTTGTGTAGACTTGGAGCGATTGTTGTTGCCAGTGATAAAGATGTGAATCCCATAACTACAGACGATTTGGTGAGTTTTTGTGAAGCAAAATAATAATGTATATTTTTTTTTTCAATTCAAAATATTGTCATGGTAAAATCGAATTTCCATATATATTGACAAGAAATGGCACATAATAAAACAAAAAGAGCATGCTAAATATGATCACATACTTCTTTTGGTTTCACTTAGGGCAGGAATTAAAATTTTGTTACTTCTAAGCTGCTATATAAGCTGATAATCTAAGTGAAGTTCTCTTTAGTCTTCAGTTTCTCTTTGTTGGTTCTTACAGTGTATTTTTCTATTAAACACTTTATTTTACTGTACCTTATTTTACTTTGTTTTTCTTTATTTGTTATATTCAGGGTATTGGAGGAGCACTTACAGTTTTAATGAAGGATGCGATAAAACCAAACTTAATGCAAACGCTGGAGGTAGGATACAGTCTCTTCAATAAATCTTCTTTTTGATGCTACCATTTATTTTTAGTCTGATTATTTTTGTTTTGTTTAATTTTTTTTCATTGAAACAGTTGCTTACTTTTTGCATAGGGTACACCTGTATTTGTTCATGCTGGCCCATTTGCGAACATTGCTCATGGTAATTCTTCGATACTTGCTGATAAAATTGCATTAAAAATGGTCGGAGAGGATGGCTTTGTAGGTCAGTATTATGTTTTTTGTTGTTGAAGATCAGTTGAAAACGCACCCAGTCTCGACGAAAAACAGAAAACCAACTGGATGATTTTTTGTAAAAATAGTAATTTTAAATCTTATTTTGTGTAGTAACTGAATGTGGTTTTGGTGCAGATATAGGCATGGAGAAATTTTTCAATATTAAATGCAGATATAGCGGTGAGTTGAATAACAACGTTTTATTTATTTCTAATATATTGCACAAAAATAAACAGATGTTGGTGTTAATATTACTGCAAAAGAGTGGTGCAAGTAGAAAGAACAACGTTCTAAATTAGCTGAGCCTAAATTAGGTCTAATTTTTATTAGTGTTTATTTCAAAATATAATTTTTAATTTTAGGTCTTCTACCATCTTGCGTTGTTATTGTGGCTACTGTTAGAGCTTTGAAGATGCATGGTGGTGGACCAAAGGTGATATATTATTAATTATATGGCACTAATGAAGCAAGAAGCAGATAAAACAATTATGATGTTTATTCTTTCAAAATTATACATTTTCTCTACAAACCAGAAAAAATATATTTAGAAACTAACTTGGTTTGAGTTTTATGTTTAAAAAAATGTTTGCTACAGTGTTGTTGTCAATGATAAATAAATAAAATGAACTTTTGCATATAAGAACCATACATTTTGAATTCAGCCTGGATGCTTCCTAATTTTAAAGAGTAAATAGTCTGACTCCTGTTTTATACCCTTAAACTGTTTTTCAGCAGTATAACTGTCAATCTATCAATTTACTATTTAGCTGTTGAAAGTACCTATAATCCCAGCTTCAGCTAAGAAACATTTTGTTTCTTATAAGGAAAGATGTGTCTTGTTTTTATGTAATCTTGGAGGAAAGTCTTCCTCCAAGATGTAATTTATTCACTTATATTGTTTTTTATATCAGGTAGTAGCTGGTGCTCCGTTACAAGACGTCTATACCAGTGAGGTAGATTTTTTTCTAACTGATTACAATAAACAGTTCTATTGCGAAAACACTAAGCTTAATCAGTGCAGTGTAACTCCTCGCTTTCGAATAACGTTTGTATAACTTCCCCTCCCCCCCTCCCGAATAAGCCCCCTCCCCCAAAACCCATTTTGACAAATAAGCCCCCACTCCCGAATAAGCCCCCATGAGGGCTTATTCGAATTCACAGTAATTTCAATATAGTTGATAGGGACTGAGAAAATACTACTATAAATAATTGATTAAATGGTATTTATTTCACAGGTTGAGGTATTAATAACACTCGTGGTTATAATATCCAATTCAAAGTTAGGGTGTTTTTCTTTTTTTTTTCAACTTGTCGAACAATATATTTCCGAATATCTTGCTCCCTGTGAAAGCAACATACTTTGCTGGAACAACAAGTCCGACCTCCCTTTTTCTCTTTCCAACCACAAATACTTCAAGTTTGTTTTCAGGCGCTGCGTTTAGAAAGTTTGTAAGTAAACAAGAAATTTCTATTGGTAGATGTCCAACCAGTAGTGTTACTTCATCGGTTGATTTAAAAACGCCAATAGCATTTTTATCATATTCGGCGATTGCTTCTTCCCGGGTGTCTGTTTTGCATATTAATTTTTGTCCAATATGTGGTGCCCAAGCGTCTTTATAAATATGATGTCCACGCATAGCTGCCTGGAACTCAATTTTAAAATTCATTTCATACGATACTGACAATGCTCTAGACATCTTTGAAAGTTTTATCCGTCGTGACAAATAAAACCAACGTTATAATCGTATCGTTCTCGCTCTGAGAATTCGAATTCAAATGTTTAGGTAATTCGAATGTTTTGATTTTGAATAGAATTTTGTTTCAATTTTTTTATTTTCATTGCGAAAATGGAACTAGAAGAGCCAGCAACAACTTCTCACAAAGGAGAGAAAATAAGTTCTTTTACGATTAAGTTTAAACTTGAAGTTGTTGAATTTGCGGAAAACAAATCAATTGGGGCTGCTGCGGTGAAATATAAAGTTGACCGCCATTGTATTCGTGATTGGAAGAAAAAAAGGATGACTTACAAGAACTTTCAAAGTCAGTTAGTAACAAGAAAAGAAAACGTTTACAAGGGGCTGGCAGAAAACCGTTGAGCGATGAAATGGAGGAAAAATACTAGAATGGATTGTTGAACGTCGTACGAAGATGCTTCGTGTGTCAAGGAAACTATTGTCTATGGAGATTTGAAACGTACAGATCCAGATAGGTATGACGAAAAATTTGAAGCAACGAATGGTTGGCTTTTTAAAACGAAACGAAATAACTTATCGTTGAGAAGAAAAACCTCCATAGCACAGAAAGATCCCGATCTTTTAGTAGCTAAAATCGTCCCGTACATATTACGTGTTAGAAGATTACGATTGAAATATTCATACCAACCAGCCGATATTATAGCATTTGATGAGACACCTATTTGGGCGGATATGGTGTCAAACACAACAGTGGATGTTGTTGGGAAAAAAACTGTTACAGTATACTCTCGATAAGTGGGACACTCAAGGGACCGAACAAAAGTGTACTACTTAGCGGGCGTCCTACTTATCCGAATTTCCTTGTAAGTAGGGTTTTCATACAAAGGCTTAATTTGTCCTAGTTATCGAGAGATTTTTTGTAAAACTTAGCGAACAAGAGGACTTTGAGGCTAAATTCATAAATAAGAAATGGTGATAATTGCATTTACTTTTCTATTCCATTCAATATAACATAAGATTACACTACATTAAACGGAAAAAAATTCTGTCAATTTGCTTTGCCTGGAACCAGCTATTACTTCATTTAAATATGAAGTCATTCCATTGCATGTCCCACTTATCCGAAGTTTTTGCCTCAAGGGACCGAGAAAAAGTGTGCTACATAGCGGGCGTCCTAGTTATCCGGGGTCCCAGTTATGCGAAGTTTTTTTGCTTGAATAGGGTAAGCAAGTTCAAGGGACCGAGAAAAAGTGTACTACATAGCGGGCGTCCTAGTTATCCGGTGTATCACTTATCGAGAGTATACTGTAGTATGAAGACAACCGGGCACGAAAAGTGTCGTGTAACTGTTGGACTGGCTGCGAAAGGCGATGGAACAAAACTGAAGCCCTTCATTGTATTCAAGGAGGAAAGCGTGATGTTGAAAAAATGAAGAAAGGGTATGGAAATAGGTGCATAATAGCTTCCTCGACAAACGGATGGATGAATACCGATCTAACAGTTAGTTGGACAAATACTGTTCTCGGACAGGTTAACTTTAAACGCAGGTTGTTAGCTTGGGATACATATGAGTGTCATTTAATGCCAAGCTAAAAAGATTGACACCGTTTTGGTCCCTGGAGGTTGCACTAAATATATTCAGGCGCCGGATGTTAGTTGGAACAAGCCGTTTAAAGCATATTGCCCAGAGAAATACGATGAATGGCTTGAAACCGTCGGAATTCATCAAGTAACCGATGGCGGGAATTTGAAACCTCCGCCTCGCAGCACAATTGTGAACTGGATTCTTGATTCCTGGAAGGAGCTGCCAGCTGAATTAATACGTAAATCGTTCAAAGCGTGTGCCTTAATCGGCTACTGATGGGAGCGAGGATAAAGAGATCCATTGTTTCAAAGAGCATCAGCCCTGTCAGGCTGGTCTTGCAATGCTCAATGAACAAATACAACTGGTAAACGAGACGGAAGATCGATAAGTGTTTGTTTTTATTATACTTTTAGAAAGATATGTTGTGTTTATTAAAATCGTTGTTTTTATTTTTTAGCACACTAGATTTTTGCATAATTTTATAAGCCCCCCTCACATTTAACCACCCCCCCCCCCCCCTCCCGAATAAGCCCCCTCCCCCCTCCCGAATAAGCCCCCTCCCCCAAAACCCATTTTGTTGACAAATAAGCCCCGGGGGCTTAATCGATCATTTACGGTAGAGACCTAAATTTACCCGCATTTTACTGACCAAAATAAGACGTAATTAGGAAAAGAGAAAAGAAGGCGACTGCTTAGTGTCGAACAATTGCAGCCTGCTATACTCACTCCTTAGTTAATTGCTTATGTTCCATTCCATCTGGAAAATTATTGATGTGTGGTCTCACTTCATTGAAAGTACAACGCAGAGGAGATGACTCACTTTTAAAGGGACACGTGTTTTGTATTTTTTGGTATAAGTTTGAATTTTCTTGTTGTCGTTTGTTTGTTTTTTAACACAAAACTTACTCACAACAACGCTTACATAACTAGGCTAGTTTGCCACATGTTCCAAGTGCGTTAAGATAAGCCGTATGAAACCCGTCATAAATGACATTTCATAAATGAAACCCGTCATAAACTTTCATCTTTAGAACGTTGATTTGGTGACGAAAGGGTTTTGTAACTTGAGGAAACAAATTGAAAACACTAAACACTTTGGTGTACCTGTTGTGGTGGCTGTTAATCGATTTCAGTAAGTTTTGTTTGTTTGTTTGTTTTTTTTTTTATAAAAAAGAATGGCTGCTAAATTTAAGACTATTTTGTATCTACTCTACAATTGTTCAGCTTATACAATCTAAAAACATGTCATACCATACGATCTGGAGTTGAAGGTCAAACAGATCCTTCAGTTCATACCACATGAGAGCGTATATAGGTGAAAATCGTTGAGGTAATGTGACAGAGATCGCATAAATCTTGGGAATTTCAGGAAATAGAAAGATCATATTTTTTGCATACGACATAAAAATTGTTCAGGTCATCTGACATCATACCTACCTTTTAATTTAATTCATACAAGGCCAAGATCAGTTTTTGTAAATCATCTAATAGATCATAAATCATGTAAGTTCTTTAGCTAGTAGAGCCCCTTTTAGTGTATAAAACTAAACCAGATCCTTGATTGATTTCATTTCACTATTACAGTACTGACACAGATGCTGAAGTTGAGGCTATTATAAAACTATCAAAAGAAGCTGGAGCATTTGATGCTGTTTGTTGCACACACTTTGCAGAAGGAGGTAAGGATGCTTTCTCATATGTTTCATTTGTTTAAGTACTATCCATAGTACACATCAACTTCTTCTATAACAACTTTGAATTAAAAAGGTTGACAAAAAGATTTTTGTCAACTGCTGTTTCTAAAAAAAATCGAAATGTATACCACAACATTTCATGTCAATCAACACAGTCTTAATGTTTTTTGTATTAAGTGAACTGAAAGGAAATGTCTTCCAATTAAAAAAAAGAGAAGGAAATTAGGAAAGCCGACTTTATAATAGTTCTGATAAATTGTTTAATACTTCTCACTTTTTCTATGTTCGATAGGCGCTGGTGCAGTTGCTCTTGCCAACTCAGTCATGTCAGCTTCCAAAGAAAAAACTGATTTCAAATTTCTGTATGATTTAAAGGTAGTACAAGATTTTTTAACTCGTTTTTGTGACTTTTTAATATTTCCTTGAGCAGTCATGCAATTTCTTAACTTTTTTTACGCCGTACAATTTTGTATAACGTGAGAATTTGAGATATTTTTTCCTCTTAAAGAAGATCCCTGAATTAATGCATCCGCGACGTCATACAGAAGGGGAGGGAAGGATCGGATAATTGTAGATACTTAAAATGATGGGAAGGCGATGCTTTTTTAAAAAAAATTATGAAATATTACGAAATTGTTCACTATATGACAATTATATAATTTCAATTGCTTTTAACAGTGCATAATACTTCATCGGCCAAAACAAAATTCGGCCTAAGTTTTGGTCACCTCTGAAAATCTTTATCACGAAGGTAGAAAACTACACGTCCTTGGATAAAAAGAAGATGGAAGATGGATCGGATGATAATTTCGAGATTTTGGAGGACCTCTACTCGTTTGGAAAGCAGTTATCTCACACTTGTAAATATATATGTAAACTGAAACGACCTATCCTGTATAAATATTTTATAAAATAAATAAATAAATAAATGATAATATGAAGCCGCGAAAATTACGACCCAAACCAGTTGAGGGAGGAGAAAATGCGCCAATTTGCTTTTGTGTTTGCAACAGTTGAATATGTTCAAACTAAAAGTATACATTACATGATTTAGTTGATTGAGAAAAAAGAGCCTGAGCACGAAGTGCATAAATTATTACAAGTTGAATATAGAGTATAAATAATTACCAGCTTGCCACAAATATGCGCGAGTTGAGAAATAGAGTTGAGAAATAGAAGCGCAATAGACTTGATTTGAATAGGGTTGAAACTTGACAACTTGAATCTGACTTGTCTGTTCGCTGTCCGCGACTGATATAAGAAACTGATAAAAAAGTCAAAATTTATATAAAATATAACAAAAGAAATCGTGCACAGTTAATCACATCTGGGAATTTGTCATATTGTACGACAGTTCAAAGTTCAACATAATCAGCCGACGTTGAATTAAAAATTTATTATTTGAAATCGTTACACTCCCCCGGCGTGGGATAAATTTTTAATGCATTTCGTATTTTTAAATTTCTCGTCGACTTTCACTGAGATCTTAAGTTTTTCTGGATCGTTTGAGAGGATTACCTTCCCTTCTGGACTTCGGTCATTATTACGAGTAATCAAGTCTAGCATTTCTAATTCTGATTTCTCGTTTCCAAGAGCAAGTGGTAGATTATTAATTAAATTTGCTATTTCCGAAGAAACCGTTTCCCATTGCAGTACTGATAAACGTTGATGCGATGCGATTTTTCCACTGATTTTTTATTTCGCGAATCCTTCTTTCGACACGAAATGCATGTAGTGTGCACCAACTGGACATTGATTGAATTCAACGAATGCATGATGGTGAAGAATTGACTTCAGATCTCTGAATGTAAATTGCATGTTTTCGTAAGCTGTAATGAGCTGGCTTCCTTGAAATGGATATACAATTTTTGGGTATCCAACATCGCAAGATAAACGGATCAATGCCTGCACAAAGGGTTCTCCATGACTTTTATCAAAGTTGTACATGTTGTACAACAAACAAAAGCAGCCATCCAAATCTTTATTGTTGATCTTTTTTGATGCGCAGAAAATGCCATAAATGGCCCTGCCAAATCAACCTGGCAAGCGTAGAAGAAATTCTTTTTAGCATCAGCAATCTCGTCTTCTGTTACTTTTAAGATTAGACTTCGTGCCTCGTCTTGAATTAGAGTTACATTTTTCTTTTGATGCATTTTATAAACTTCATCACAATGGCAACAATATGGATGACGGTCTGAAGCCTGAATTTGTTGGGATTAATAATGTACGAGAGAAGTTATTTCACTATCTGATAACTTGATATGACTCCTGTGATATTTTCCAAACGATCTTCTAACTGTTTCTCCAGTATGAGCATTTAACAACGCTGCAATCAATTCTGCTCTTGGCTGAGTAGAATCTTCTCTTATGGTCTTTGATCTGAAGAACACCAATTGACACGAGTTTCTACGTTTAAATCAAGCGTATGCAGTGGTACATGCCATCATTTGAGAGGCGTCACTTAAAATCAATTGTGTTGATGTCCAGATTTTCTGCATCTGATGGAATAATTGCACGTTTAAATTTATTTTTCCAATCTCTCCAATTATTTTTAGATTCAAGATCCATTTTGACCGCAGCTCGTCAGGGATAATATCGTCCCAGTCCAATTTCCTTCTGACCAAATCATGAAGATCCATTTGAAATGAACTGACCAATGGCATCATCTTGCCTGTAAGATCAAATACTTCAGCTACTTTCGATACACAGTGACGGCGAGTGAGTTTAGCTGGGATCTTTCTAGCTTCTTCGTTGAAGATTTTTCTTCCTCTTGTCTTTTTAGAGAAGACAACTTCTCCGATGTTTAGTGACAACATATCTTCTTTGGGATACCATTTCATTCCTGCAATGTTGACTGTCAACCCATCATCACTCATACTTTCAGGCTGGTCTTCACTAGACAAGTTTACTCCCTTCAATCCAAATCCGCCTCTATTTAATACTATTTCGAATTGATCTGCTCGAACTTTCGCTAAGTCGACCGTCGCTTCACCAGATAAACAGTCATCGACGTATATATCTTTGTGAATGATCGCAGCGCCATCGGGATATTCGGCCTTTGATAAGTCTGCAGTTTTCCGAATTGCTCTATCAGCTTGATTGCCACGAGCGTACTCCGTAGATCAGTGTTTTGATTATTTTTTTCGCCAGGTTGCTTTGTTTCATCGAATTGATCGCACCAAAGATATCGTTGAAAGCACCAATGTTTTGATTCCAGCTTTACAGAATTATACATCTTTCGGAGATCAGTGTGGAATGCTGCAGTGTGTATTGACCATCTGATAACAATTTATTGCAACTTGTTGAGATTGTTTACTCGCTTGGCGAGAATATCATTAAGGCTGAAACCGGTGTCTGTGATTTGTGAAGCATCGAATACAATTCTGCATTGTGTTGAGAAGGAGCTTTCCTTCCATACAGCTCTCCAAGGTATGAAGTTTTGTATGACGCTATTTGCTATCATTTGTTCTTCAGATGATAGATTCTTTGCATAATCTACGTATCCAAGCTCCTGCAATTTATGTTCTGATTTAATAATTGCTTCTGTGTGCTGGATTATTCCTCAATCTTTTCAATTGTTGATAGTAGACCTTTACCGCTTTATGCTTATTCGGCGCAAATTTTTTCGTAGGATCGTGAAGAAAAGGTAGAAGAACAATCGTCGTTCTCTTTGATACGTCTAAGTGCACTGACTTGTTAATCAAATCTTGTTCGATCTCTTCTCTGATACTTAGAGCCTCTTCTTGCTGATAGTTCTTACAGTCGTTGCAACCTCTGCACTTGATGCAAATATACGTCACATCCGTTCCGGCTTGTTCCACGTCGTTGAATAACTTTAATCTCTTAACGGCATGCACTTGTACGTTAGTCTCGTCGTCATTTTCAATTTCGTTGATTGAGCTCTTGAATCCAAGAATTGATAGATCTGAGTTGACTGAAGCCAGATCTGTATAAACTCATTTGATTTGAAAGAAATGATGAGATTTCTGTAGTTGTCATGCACCATCAAATTCAAGTGGAGCTTTATCACCAATTTCAGGAAACAAAATCACCACAGCCAATGTCGAAGAATAGTGTGTAGTGATGCTCGTCTATCTTGATGGTTTGTAACTGATAGATACCATTATTTGAAATGATATCAACTGCGGCGCTTTTGTAGGCATCTCTCTTTGTTGACGACGTAAAGGATAATTTAATTTCTTTCGAGAATTCTGGTAATTGAGTTGATTTTTGTCTGATAATACATCGTTCTTTGTAGTTTTGAAGTAGAGCAAGATTATCGACGTCGTCTTTATGTTCCTCGCAAACCAGCGCATGTTTGCGAGTTGGGTATTTGATGTGTGATGAATGTTGACACACAAAGTTTCTCTGGCACCTACCATCTTTGTGTTTTTTTGTCAGCCATCAATCCTCCAGGAAGTAGACATTGGAAGCAATAACCTTTCCTTCGTAGAAGAAGAAATCGATTCATTGGTGACATTTCTACGAAGATTTAGTCAAAGTTTTGCATGCGAAGTATTGAATGATCTTTGTTCCTCCAGGTCCATTAGTCGCGACATGTCCTGATTCACCACACAGGACACATATCATATCATCTTGACGTCTTTCGTCATCGTTTGAATCATTCATGTTATGATTCACAGTTCTCCTTCGTGTGTCACGACTCCGATCATCAGTTGGTTTATCTGTGTTAAGTCTTCTACAAAAGCTTAGTTTTTGTTGTTGAATCTTCACATCTTTCTCCAGAAACTCAATCAGTTTCGACCATAGTTGCTCGTCATCAAATTTTTCGTCGTACATTGTGGATAACCAACGCGTGACTCTGCTATACCCAAGAAGTCTCCAAATTTTGTCCATCGCTCCGCCGTGATAACGATTTGCTTCGATATTGTGATTTTTTGATAATTTGACTAAATCTTTCATTACGTTGATTACTTCACTTAAGCTTTCAATTATCTTTTCAGGTTTCCCCCTCTTCCATAGAGAATCGTATTTACTCAGTTGATCCAGTTTTTTTTTTCCAGCAATACTTTAGCATCTCCATATGCTGCTGTTAGTCTTCAAATTTCTTCAATGTCATCTACCGATTTGACCAACGAGAGAGCTGGATTCTCGAGATGATTATTTTTAAGAAGATCTGGCATGAGTCTTCTTGGTGTCGTGCGTCTGTACAATTTGTAGAAATTGTCGTGAAAGGTGTAGACGTCATTTTCAGAGTTGTAAGCGAGGAATTTTCCCAACTTGATAGACAGCCGTGTCTCTTGAAATAGTTTCTCCTTCTCAACTTCTTTTGTTGAGATCTCGTCTGTGATAAGTTTTTCGTAATTGTTGAAGCTTAAACTGAAGTCTTCGTATCTTCTTGCTAGTTGTTCAGTATCAGTGACATTTATGCTCACCGTGAACTTTGATGATAGTTGATTAACTTTTGCTGAAATTTCCTTCATTTCACTTTGTCTTTGTAGTAGTTCAGTATGGCCGGCATCGTTTGTGTTAAAACGATTATTCTTTCCAGATCTGTCAGCATTGTTCAATGTCAGCTGTGAGAAATTTTAACTGCTTCTCTTCCGCAAGACAGATAAAAAAACTCACACTATTTCTAGGTCCCTGAGTTTAAGTTTAAGGGTATATAATTATATGTAGACAAAGTGAACGGTTAAGGCTGCCAAATCCGGTTATTGCAGTCCTAACAGCTAACCACTTGCTGTGAAAGTGTTGATACGGCCAAAAGACTGTTGGTGCCAGTTATCAGTCTTACCAGCTTGACACTTGCTGTAACTCTAGCGTAGTAGGAAAGTGTTGCACAGATTTTACTAGTGGTTGAATTTTGTGTAATTGGCTTTTACTCAAGATCTTACTTTTAATGGATGTGGATCTTACAAAGAAGAACATCGATCATAAACACTTATCTACTTGAAAAACTGGAATCCCAACATGGTTATTGTTCATGATCAACTGGTTGGAAATCTTTCTGGTTCCAATGGTGTACTTATTGGTCATATAAATATAAATGGACTGCAAAGAAAGCTTCATGAAGTTGCAATTTTATTAAATGAAGTTAATCAGACTTTGGTGATAAAATTGTAAATATTGAATCCATCTGGTTAAATGTTATTGTGAATTCTCAAAAGACATTAGTAGCTTGTATTTATCGACCTCCAAGTGAAAAGAAATTCTTAAATAAATGGGTGCCAATATTGGAATCAGTGTGTTCAAAACGTAAAAACATGGTTATTTTAGGAGATTTGAACTATGACTTGTCTTACTCAAACAAAACTGACAATGCGGTAACTAACAGTTTTGCAAAGTCCTTGTATAGTTTTAATTTAGTGAACTTGATTAAACAACCAACACGTATAACAGATACATCAAGCAGTCTAATAGATCTCATTATAACAACGCAACTTTTCAGCAAATCTCATACTTGTCTGACTGGATGTAACGATCCATGTATCTCCGACCATCATTTGGTTTATACATCACTTAATTTTAAAAAACCAAAGCGAACACCAAAATTCATCGAAGTGTCAAAGTGCCTTGATGAATCGAAATTAATAAAAGATTTTGAGAATGTTCCTTGGCAGATTTGTTCTATTTTCGATGACGTTGACGATTCACTTTGGTGTTGGGAACACCTCTATAAATCGATTGTAACAAAATATGTAACTGTCAGAAAAGTTAAGGTGAGACTGAATTCAAAACCATGGATAAATGGTGAAATACGAAAAGAACTAAACAACAGACACAAGTTGCTTTTAAAAGCTCGTAAAACATCAAAAGGCTCAACAGAATGGAAGGCATATAAGAAGTTGAAGAACAAATGTACAAACCTTGTTCGTCTTGCAGAAAAGGATTATTGGAAAGAAAAGTTTAATGGCGTATCAAGTAGTAAGTCATTCTGGAAAACTGTAAATGATTTTCAGGGTAAGAGATCAAATTGTGAAATTGCTACTCTAAAAGATGAACAACATGGAATAATTTCAGATGACCAAGCCAAGGCAAATTTACTTAATCATCACTTTGCAACTGTTGGCAAGAGGTTAAATGGGAACGTTTCACCTGACCATAGCATACAGCACATATATAGAGTAACTCCATGTATTAACACCATCGATTGTTCCTATGAGTTGTATGAAAAATCATTTAAAAACAGCGTAAAAGAAGGTAAAGCGTTTGGTGCTGATCAGATATCTGCAAAACATTTAAAACTTATTGGACCTCAAAACTGTGGCCTGTATGAAGTAATTAAAGGAAGTATCAACTCAGTCAAATATCCATCTAGTTGGAAAACAGGGAAAGTAAAATGTTTATTTAAGAAAGGTTTGAAACAAGACTGTGATAATTATCGCCCTGTAACACTGTTAAGCATTCCTAGTAAGATCTTTGAGAATATGCTTTCAGCTCAAATAGACAATCATCTTAACCAATTCAACCTCATAAGTGAACACCAGTGGGGTTTTCGGCCAAATAGATCAACAGAATATGCCCTATTACACATGACTGAGATATGGCAACAAGCCATTGATCAAGGAAAGATTGTTGTTGCTCTGTTCATCGATTTTAGGAAAGCATTTGACTGTGTTTCACATGATGTCTTGAAAAAGAAATTGATAGCGTCTGGAATTTCAGGAAATATGTATTCTTTGCTTAGTGACTACCTTTGTGAACGGAATCAGTTTACTGTTGTGAACGGACAGAAATCAGTTTCAAAGGAAGTGGAGTTTGGAGTACCTCAAGGCTCACTACTTGGTCCTCGTTTTTTCTCCATTGATTCCAATGATCTACCTGATAACGTTGATGATGGTGAGACTGATATGTTTGCTGATGATTCAACATCGTTTTGTATCACAGGTTCGTTTGAACAAGCATTTCTTGAAATCCAAAGAGTATTAAATCAAGTTAGCAAGTGGGCTTCTCTGAACGGCTTCAATATTCATGCAGGTAAAACAGAAGTTATGTTTATGTCTCGTAAACAGTTCATCGGTCCATATCCACATTTTAAATTGAATGAAAATACAATTAGTGTTACCAGCTCCACAAAATGTCTTGGTCTTATCATCGACAATAAACTGTCTTGGAATGACCAGGTACATAAAGTATGTAAAGATTTTCGATCAAAGGTAAAGAAGCTATACTCAATGAGGTTTATGGAACCTGGTGATTTGAAATCGATTTATTTTGGTGGAATACTTCCATCTGTGCTGTATGGTATAAGTGTTTGGGGTAACAGTTCGTCTACGCTTATGAAACTAATAGAAAGTATTCATTTAAAAGCTGCCAGGTTCATCGGTAGAATCAAAAAGAATGTGAGCAATGAAACTGTTCTTAAAACATGTAAGTGGAAACAAGTTAGCTGGTACTACAAGAGACGTGTTGCATGTTTAACATATAACATTTACAACGAATTGTCACCATCTCCTTTAGCATCTCTAGTTGAAAAACGATCGACCACTCGCTGTACTCGAAAAAATATGCTCATCAAACAGCCACAATTTAAAACTATTCGATATAAAACATCATTTCGTTATAGAGCCTCGGTATTGTGGAACAATCTAGCAGATGATATAAAACGGAAATCGTATGAAACCTTCAAACTAGACCTAACAAAAGACGTTTCAATTTTGAATCAAATTCAGTTTCGCACCTTTATTTCTGGTAAAGCACTAGATGATGCTTATGAGTATTATTAAACTACAGAGTTTCATGTTCCCTGGTTTGTGGCCATATCTGGTTGGTTGTCTGCATTGTCCCAGTGTTGCGGGCTTCAGGGTAGTTCAAAGTGAGAAACCAATGAGGCCTTCTCATTGGTTTTTTGTGCTTGGGGCTGTATTGGGGCTTGAGACCTGGGATGGTTCGGAGTGTCAATCTGGTATGGATACACATCACAGAAGTGATATGTGTGAAATAATGTCTTATTGCCCGTCTCCGTGATTGCTATTGACACGCCTAGTGCCTACAAATGACCCTTTCCCTGACGTTGTGGTAAATTTCTTTGTGTGAAGTGCCTTTAGCACACTATGTAAGTATATGAGATTCTACTAGAGATGGAAGAGAGTATGATTCCAGAAACAGGCAAACTTCTGAATCTTTTTGTTGACCTCTTTTCCTCTTTTATTTTGAATTTGATATTTATTTTATCTTAATATTTTAACACTAAATTTTATCATTTTATTTAAAATTCAGGGTTTCCTGGTGACTTATTCTAACCCTGGTTATTTTATTTCAATTGTGAAAAACCTTTTATTCAGTGTCTGAAACAAAGATAATAATCTACTATTCCAAGCAATACTTTAAAATGTTTGTTTTCAGTAAGGAATCTACAACTTAAGCAATACAGCTATATGACTTTTCTTTGCATCATGACAAGTTTATGTTCTGGGTTAGTACATGCAACTACTAAATAATGTTTAGTACTTATTAAATAAATTTTGGTAATTTCATGTACTTGTATATAATGTATTGTTTTAAATTTTATATTTTCAGGAGGTCCACATCAGTTTTTAAACTGCCATTGTAATTAACCTTCTTTAACAAATAAATTATCTATCTATCTATCTATCTAAGTTTCTTCTGTTCACTGAGAACATAATCACTCACTCTTTTCTTGTGCCGACCGTCATTGGCATCTCTGATGTAACTCTTCACGCTGATCATTGTTTTATTGAAGAGTTAAGCGTGTGCAGATGTCCCGTAACCTGCTTGCGATCTCAGTAGCTCTTTGTGCTTCATCCTGTAGTTACTTCGTAAGGTTGACAACTTCTCCAACGATTTATCGATGTCTTCATTCGAGTCCATTAGCTCATTCGACTCCATTAGCTGCGTTATCGGATGCTCATCTAAGAAATCGTCAATGTCGTCAGCTAAGAAGTTAGCTTGTAACAGCAAATCATCCATTTCGTTGATTTCCAAGTCCAGGAATATGTCTTCCACGCTTGAATCGTCAGAGGGATCTTTCGGAGCTTTGTTTCCAGAACAGTGAAGCTTTTGATTCTAGAGCTCCTCATCTATTCGCTCTTCTAGCTGTTTGAATGCAAGGTTACGGCAGACTCAAACCAGTTGAGGGAGGAGAAAATGCGCCAATTTGCCTTTGTGTTTGCAACAGTTGAATATGTTCAAACTAAAGGTATACATTACATGATTTAGTTGATTGAAAAAAGAGCCTGAGCACGAAGTGCATAAATTATTACAAGTTGAATATAGAGTATAAATAATTACCAGCTTGCCACAAATATGCGCGAGTTGAGAAATAGAAGCGCAATAGACTTGATTTGAATAGGGTTGAAACTTGAAAACTTGAATCTGACTTGTCTGTTCGCTGTCCGCGACTGATATTAGAAACTGATAAAAAAGTCAAAATTTATATAAAATATAACAAAAGAAATCGTGCACAGTTAATCACATCTGGGAATTTGTCATATCGTACGACAGTTCAAAGTTCAACATAATCAGCCGACGTTGAATTAAAAATTTATTATTTGAAATCGTTACAATGCTTGAGGTTTTTTTTTCAGCTACCGTTAGCGGAAAAGATCGAAACCATCGCCAAAAGGATTTACGGCGCAGATGGTATCGAATTGTCTGAAGAGGCGAAAGTAAAGATAGACAGATACACAAAACAGGTATGACAATGGTCACACACAAAAGTCAACTTGAAGGACATATTTTCAACAATATTAACGGCGTTGCATTTGTTTCAGGGTTTCAACGATCTCCCGATATGTATGGCAAAAACTCATTTGTCGCTTTCAGCCAATCCGGACTTAAAGGGCGCTCCGACGGGTATGTTCGTCGTTTTATTAATTTTCGTTTGCACTGCGCTACAGTATCTATAAATGACGTTACATAATGCTCTGTGTTTTATATATCAGTTTTACTATGTCAACCCTGGATAGCAGTAACCATGAGAATGCCGTCAATATTATATTTAAGGTTTCACTATACCAATTCGTGACGTGCGTGCTAGTGTCGGTGCTGGTTTCGTCTACCCATTGGTTGGAACGGTAAGCTTCTTGTTACTCGCATCTAGTGAAATTTAACTTGACGTAGCGAAAACAAAACACACTCAGGCTGTCGAGTGTATCATGTGTTGTAAGCTGTTTTTTAGATTGGAATTTCTACCATAAATTTTGAGGAGATTTTTATAGTTTTTTATATTCACTATAACTGTTGTTGAAGATACACTATAGTTCTGGAGGGAACAAATTGAAATTCTGTGCTACAACTGTCTGTGGACTAGTGGTAACCCTGTTCCAGTTAAGAATTTAATAGCCTGTGTAGGCTGCTACACTAGTCACCCGATGCTTGTTTCTTTCACTGAACGAGTTACAATTTTTTTTCTAGTCTTTGATTTAACAGCTTTTATTTAAATAGAATGTCATATCTGCAGGAAAAAATTTGGGAGTGGTTAATTTGAAAACATTTTGTTTTATTTTATTCTTTTATAAAAATAAAATTTTTTGATTTCTAGATGAGCACAATGCCTGGATTACCCACAAGGCCATGCTTCTTTGATATCGATCTTGATCCAGACACCGAGGAAGTTATTGGATTAATGTAGATATTTTTACCACCGTGTGTGCGTCCATCTTTCAAAGTGTGTGCGTCCATCTTTCACGGTGTGTACGTCCATCTTTCACAGTGTGTGCGTCCATCTTTCACGGTGTGTACGTCCATCTTTTTATTTTTTAGCAGATTTTATATACATGATTTTATAGAGATTTAATATTTACGCATTTCTTACCAATCTTGACATAACTCAAAAGACTGAAAAAATATTCAACAAGGACTCTTTTAAAACCAGAAAAGCGTTTAATTATGGAGCTTATTTTTGCGCCATATTGAAGTCCCCCATGTTGTTACCTGACTAAAAGTAATGTCTCAGTACACCACACGAACATCTATCGGTTGAGTTCTGTTTTTACACATATTCTTGATATTATCTTTATTGCATGTTTATCCTTACAAAACGAGAAAAAAAAAGTTTAAAGAGAATATACGCACATAGGATCTTTTTTAATATTTTTTTTACGGTTACGTTACGAAATTCGTATGTATTTGTGACATGATTTGCATTTATATTTTTCGTGGATAAAAATAACAAATACACAAGTAAAATAAACAGCTATTTCTTAAAACCGAACCGGTTTGTTCGTTGGTTTAGAGTTACCTTAACCTTGCATTGTACAATTGGTGCCTTGCAAATACAATAGCCACTTCAGATAGAAAATTTTCTTATACAGCAATCTTCTGCTCATTTAGTGCTAAGCGTCCCACTAAAAGCTTGTCTCGATCAACATGTTGAGGTATGATCAACGTAAAGAAAAAATAGTCATAAAGGGATAACACTACGTAGAAATCTTTAAAATGTTGAACAAGAGTCAAGTAATAATTTCAGATTGGTTCTTGTGTATCAGTGGTCCAAAATTATGAATGATCGATTTCTTCGTTGCTACGCAATTTTTTCTTTTTTAAATTTTAGAAAACTAAAACACAGTGATTCTTATTTATGAATTTTTTGGCTGCTTTTTATTCGTGTTCAAGCACAATAATAAGCACAAACACATGATGAATAAGTCTACTTTTTTAGTAATAGATTTTTGGGAGGTTTTCAATTTTTTCATTACTTTTGGAGTTAGCAGTTGAAAGTTCCTATAATTTCAGCCTCAAGTTTAGAAACAGTGTGTTTCTTATAAAAGACGTGTACTATATAGCAGTTATTGTGCGCATAGTTAATAAACTATGTTGTAGATAAGAAAAGAAACAATCACAGGCGAAGATACCCCCCCCCCCCCCCCCCTGTACAACTCGTGATAGCTATTTCCAAATGGTATCAAACTTGGCTCATTTATAGTATGTCATGAAAGGAACAAAACAGCAGCAACAAATTTTTCTCATGGTTCAATGTTAAAAATCACGATGAATGTTTCGATATTTTTGTAATTTAGAAAAGCTGCATTGTTTAATTGGCATCAAAATTTAGATAAAAATTTCCATCAGAAACCAAAAGATAGAAAGAGATACGTATTTACATTACACGACTACAATAATATAAAAAATGATAAGAACACTAGAAATTTTAAGGATGCTGGCACTTTTTAAAAAATTTACATCGCATTTGGACTTTTTAAAATGCGCTGCCACATCCTTAAAACATTCACTGATTTTTATAATAACGATCTATAGGAAGGATCCTAATATTCCTGGACGACTTTCTTTCTGTTTTTTTTTTATTTCTCTCTGTCTCTCTGGCTTTCTCTCTCTGTCTCTATTTCACTCTTCCTTCCTTGCTCCCTCCGCCCCCTGGCGGTTACGGCACTGTATTCTGAGTGGGGAAAAACCATTAAAAATTAAAAAAAAAATCATTTTTATTAATATTCTAAAAAAACAAACTAAGAAAAATACAAGTTAGATGACATATTTCACATCATTTATCTCAATTTATAATCGCATTAATTTGTAATCCAGGTTTTAATAAATAAAATCAATAAAAAAAGAAAAACCATCTCAATTCTATAAACATCAGATATAAAATAATAAATCTAAATCATATAATTCAGCACCACATACACCATAGGTACCAGCTATGACTAATACGTTGTTACACATTTTCGTCCAAGGTTCATTTGCCGTTATGTAACGGCTTTTTGTATACGTCAAAAAAAGTAGACCATGGTAAAAAAGTTCAAGATAGTTTCTTCCTTCAAGAAGGTTAAATAAAAAAATACAACCAGGCCTTCTCATTTTCCCGACCCAAAAAAATTTAGCACTATAAAACAAATTCTGAATTAAAAAAAATCATATTCTTAAAATTTAAATGTATATAAAAACTGTTTACATATTAAAAGACAAAAAATTACTATAAATTACAAGAAATTTATACAGCTTAAAGTGAAAAAACAATAAAACAGCCTATATTCAGATTTCAATTTCTATTTGCTGGAATGGTTGCTGAGTTATTTACAAACAACTTTTGATAGACCTCCCAAACTTTAATAGGGTTCTCTCACCATATGCACCAATCAAATTAAAAGTAAAAATACACCCAAGGTAAATGAGTTGATAATTTAATTTTAATCAATTTTAATCAGCCCCTGGTGGCGAATCCACATTTTAAATATCTTCTTTGAAAGGGAAAATAATTGATATTAGGTTATGAGAGGTTCATGCATAATCCAACATTAAGCATGCAGGGGAAAAACAAGACCATATAAAGCAATAACTACAAATTAAAATTTGAAAGCAACTCAAAAGAATAAAAAAACATCGCTCTACACTAGGAGGAACATTCCATCACAAACAGAAAAATTAAGATTCGCGGCGTCTGGCGAAATATGCGCTGTCAGCCAATCAGAACACAAAAAACATTCTTCTGGGATTACCCCATCCAGTGGTGAGCCGGCTTAAGAACGTTTGGAAAGTATTAGACACTCGAGTCGTGTTTCAACCAATCGCCAGTTAATTTTTGATAACCAATCAGAATTAAACAAGACTCCATGACGTAACAGTAATATTTTACAACTGAACGAGATCAAATAATATAAAAAATATATAAATGAAATATGTGTATATATAAATAAGATTCCCAATTGACAGAACATAACACGGTCAATGCTGAAGATACAATGCCACGGTTGGCGCTTAACCTAATGTTAAATTAACCTGTTACGTTTTAAATAATCTATTAATAACTGGTAAACGAAGCGATACTGATCCACAGAAGAGACTAGATTCATTCTTTGTGAGCGCAATTTCGCCAGTGTCATAGGTACATCTAACGTCTACAAAAAAGAAACAGATAAACATGAAACATGAAACAATAGATCAGCCACGACTTTCAACCTTAATCTTTTGAGCATAACCAAGCCACTTATTTAATCTAATTAAAGCGCTATTTACACCAGGTTTTTA
The DNA here is from genome assembly GCA_030067915.1 of Hydractinia echinata. Classification (NCBI taxonomy): domain Eukaryota; kingdom Metazoa; phylum Cnidaria; class Hydrozoa; order Anthoathecata; family Hydractiniidae; genus Hydractinia; species Hydractinia echinata. The sequence continues at coordinate 18,703 of JASGCC010000073.1, read as the reverse complement.
ATTGACGATATTTGGTATACTCCCGTTTGAAACAACTCGTGACGCTAGTTTGCGAAAATAAACCTCAAAATTGATATTGTTTTAAGAAGGATTTACACAAACGAAAGACTAATACCTCATTATGCTCAATCATACCCAATAACACTTCAGCTAATATTACCACTCCACTCCTCCCTCCGCCATCTTCGCAATGTATCAACGTCTCTTGTTCCTCAACATGTCCGTTCATCTCGGCAGAAGCTTTACGTAAGGAGTGGATCTCCTCAAGAAATTCTAAAACACATTAACACAAATGGCGAATATAAAGAAAACAGATCACGAACATTCTGTTGTAGAATTTGTATACAGCCACGCTTCGAAGTTCTCTTCCAGCCTATCAAGAAGCAGCCGAAACCATTCATACTGTCAATACAAAAAAGTTTAATATTCAACAAATCAACGTTATTTTATAACTCGTACAACATGTATTTGAAGAGAGTATTAAGCTATCTCTTTTTTTTATCGCAAGAATGCTTATTAAGCAATCTAACATATTGGTAATGTGGTCAGTCCCTTATCAAGTCATGAAAGTTCATGTCAAAATTTCACCTTATGGCATGGCTACACAACAGAAACAGAAGAAAATAACCTACCGATAAATGGTTTCGTCCACATCGGTACACCACCATCTTCAGGCCATTGTATGTATTGAATTTGAAAAACTGTCCGACTCTACAAATTAAAATCAGATGAGTCATAACATGTCGCTTATCAAGTATGACGTCATCGTACAACTACGACGTAGATCATTGAATAATAGAGTCGGAAAATGAAAACAACAACAACGAAAACGACAGTAACAAGAACAGCGACAAGAACAGCGACAGCGACAACGACAGTAACAAGAACAGCGACAGCGACAAGAACAGCGACAGCGACAACGACAGTAACAAGAACAGCGACAAGAACAGCGACGACAGTAACAGTGACAATGACAAACATTTATCAATTAAAAATTCAAACTTGTTGAGTTGCAAACCTGTTTACTGGCAACGTGTTGTATCTGGAGACTTCGAATGGAATAAGCGGCGAAAAAATTGTTGAAATTGGTTTTGACACTTATCTAAAATATTAGAAATAACACACAAATTATACAAAAGCACGATTCCCTGCACATATTGTATTCGCTATTAGATCAGATTCTGAAGCGTATAAATTTCAGTTATTTCAAAAGAACTGGCTTCGATTTTACGTTGTTGTGGAAACGAACGCATGCGCCTGCAGCACGATAGGTACTGAAAATTGTAGTGTGTTTAAGCGAATATAGCTTTTTGTTATTCACGAACGTGGTTACAAGATCGATGTCTATTTGATCAGAAGTAGGGTGGAGAACATTTTTAATATTCCATAATTAACAGCTACCGTGGCAAATGAGACATTGCAAAAAGTAAGCGCAGTAAAAACGCAGTAAAAAAATTTACTCGCCTGTCCATAGGTTACGTTAGAATTGTTGTGGTCATCAGGCCAGTACCTCCAGCATTTCGAAATTTCTCCTTCCTAAAATACGGCAGAGAAAGCAATAAGATGTAACGTGTCCAACTTTATTTACACTTACTTCACATAAGCTGTCACAAACGCACAGGTACATTAGACAAAGTTACTTGCATACACTAGCCGGAAGACAGACACTAGCTGGGAGACCAAGACACTAGCTGGGAGACCAAGACACTAGCTGGGAGAACAAGACACTTAACAATACTTCCTGCGCTCCATTTCGTTTAGACGGCTGGTCAGAGGTCACAAAAACGCACCATTATAAAGAAGTTTTCAGAACTTTTTAGTGGTGGATTGTAACGACTTCAATTGAAATATTTATCCTACGCCCATCAAGTTTTAAAGGTGGCAAATATAAAAAGGGAAAGAATAAACCCACCACTTCTTTGGAAACCATGGCAACCACGCATGTATTCTTTTCCCAGATCATTTGCCAGAAATTATTTGTAGTTTCCTTCAGTGGAGATTGTGCTACGATAAATGCTAGCTTATTCTTTCCTATGTTCATCTAAAAAAATAAAAAAAGATTTCAGATTTCAAAAAAAATTGAAATAGTAATAGAAGAAAGGGAGTATCATACAAGAGAAGACTTGTAGGAGTCTTTTCAGGGTTGCTACTCTTTTTTATCAAATTTGAAGACTTTTGATGAGAATTCTTTATGAAGACGGTGATTTCATAAAAAAGGTTGAGGACATTTGAGGATATTTTCGTATTTAAAAAAAAATTGAGGAACAATTGGGGAGATTTTGAAGTTGTTGCCATGAGTGATGAAAAAATAATATTGTAAAAAATGAAGTATTTCTATGCATTTCTGAAATAATAACATACGTTGTAAAATTAAAATTGATGAGATTTAAGGAGAAAGTTGTTAAAAAATCTACTTTTGGAGGAGATTTTAGCAGACTTTTAAATTGAGGAGAATTGAGGAGTTTTAAGGAGACGTGGAAATCCTGCTTTTCTGATACAAGCTTTTTACATGAATAGCAGGTAGAATGTAGTAAAATTTATTGTGGAGATATTCTTACCTGGATTGGGCTTGCGTTTATATAGTTAGTGGCTTCATAATTGTTGTTCGGATTGAGTAGTACGCGATTGTCCTGAACAGAAACAAAAAGTTTTGCAACTTAACCCTACTATACCTGGGGGGGGGCACAAAGTGCCCGCGGCCTTTTTGACTAGGCATAACTTTAGATAGACATGTGATTAAGTGGTAAAATTTTGTGACTATTCCTAACTTTTATTATGGCTTCTGATGAAAAAAAAAATTTTTGGAAAAATTTTGTACTTTGCTGGGGGTATTGCATTTTTTGGACGGGGGTAAATTTTTTGGAACTTTGAAAACCGTTGACATTCATGTAAGAATGTTATAAGATGTTGTATTGGGTATATAATTATTTATTAAATGTATGTTGGTTACTAAGTGGTAACCAAGGTGTTGCTAAGGTGATATATGGTTACTAGGGACAAAATGCAGACCAGATTTGAAGGAAATATCGATCCAACAAATTGACGTCATTTCGGATCCCAATGACGTCATTATATTGTTTTCCTTACCTCGATTATCTTTAAATGTCCTGTTCTACATATATGCCAAGTTTAATGACATGAGCATCAATATTTCTGGTAGAACGGGTCTTTTTATCTTTATCGTTAAAATAAGAATTTTTTTTGCTGAAATGACGTCATTTTTTATCCCAATGACGTCATTAAAATTACTTTTTTCATGTGAAACACATATTTTGGTATTCATTCCACAAATCTACCAAGAATCAAGGCCATATCATTAGTAACATGCGAGAAATTAAAACGTACCAAAAAACGTATTAAAACCATTTTTCACATGTGTGACGTCATTTCTAATCCCTATGACGTCATCAAATTATTTTTTTACCTGGATTGAGTTTGTACTAAGACATTCTCCAACTGAGCCAAGTTTCATCACTTAAGCACAAGTGGTTCAGGATTTATGGCCCGCGGGCACTTTGTGCCCCCCCCCCAGGGTTACAAGGGCCAAAAAAGCCCAGGTATAATAGGGTTAAAACACAGTAAACAACACAGGAATTATAACCATGGATATATATGATGAAATAAATTTCGACTGGTAATAAAAAATTTTTTTTGCTAAACTGCAGTCCTAGTCATAAATAAAAAGAAAGATTCAAAAATTTCGATCTCCTATTTACCTCAGTGAGTGATCAAGTTTAATTAAGGAGAAAAAGGATCGATCAAAATTGGTTTGTTCTGATAATAGTCCGAAATTCAATGGAAAAAAAATAATTACGGCAATAAGCGAAATAAAATATACTGCAAAATTCAATCTATGTTCATTCACACTGACGTAAAAAAGTATTCATTTCCAAACGACATATTTCTAAAAAGTTTAAAAAGTTACAAGAAAATAAACACTTTCTTACTTCATACGGCAACACTACATCAGAGCGATTAGCGACCATGTTTTCAATCGCAGTAGAACAATCAGATTCCTACAACAGATTTTTAACACGTTGTAATGTACAGATTGTGAAATAGATAGAGATATAAAGTCCATCATACTTACAGCTTTCTTCATGAAAATTTCTCCATATTCCGAATCAAGCTGGTTATCATCACGAAGTCCCTCCAAATGACGAAGCTGAAATATGTTAGGTCTATTAAATAACAGTCAAGAAAGACATTAGCCCCTTATAACAAATAATTTTTTTTAAAAAATCTGAAAATGGTTTTTGCTCTACTACAGTTCCGTATCAACAGTGGATAAGCATTAACTAAGAACGTAAAGCTGTCTCTAGACCTAACAACGTTGATATAATTAATAAAAATATCAGCTTTGCCACACGTCAGGTTTGCATTGTTAGATATACACATCTAGGTATCAGCGTAAAATAACCTTTATCTGGTCTATTTCCAGTTTAGTGCATAAATATAAGAAAAATAAGTCTTCTAAAATTAGACTGAGTTAACACGTGACTCACTAATTCATCTCTATGTTGCATTCCGATTTTACTCAGCCGGGTGAAGATAAGTGAGACCGGGCGATAACTGGATGAACCATTAGCTTGTGGAGCAACAGGTTGTACAGAAAACTGTCGAAAATCTACTTCCGAATCGGAGTCAGAAGTGTTATATTCACTCGATGCAGGAGTGCTGCCTCTTGATGTGGTTGTTGTTGAGCTTCCCCTGATATTAAAAAAACATATAAAAATATTCCCACCAAAAACAAACAAAAACATGGCCTCTAGACCACACCATCAATAAAAGTTTTCGCTCTGAAGTAGAATCTCCCCATACAATCACGTAATTGGAAAATACAACACTGTGTATGTACGAGAGGTTGAAAACAAACAGCCAACTGTTTGCCGCTTTAGCAAAAAAAACGTTGAAAACCTATCAAGGCTATTTTTATCACATTTATGTTTTCAAACTAAAATTGGTTTAGCTATGTTTACATTGCGGATAAAAAAATAATATTTTGAATTATTTTAAATGGTACTTCACGTGTAAAATTAGAATTGCACGCATGTCTTATTTATGTTTTTTCACTCAAACTAAGTGTAGAAACTTTCTGTCGGGTAGAAACTTTCACTAATTTCCCGAATTTATTAAATTTTGTCGCGAAATTTTATGTTCGTAAACCTTTTACTATGGCTCATTCATAAAGGTTAATATTTACGAAATGCGAAAATTTCGTGAATTTTCCCATTCCCCAAAGTTTCTGTTAGAGAGAGTTTCTGCAGTTTGAAGTTCGCGACTTAAAATTAGTCCTACAACACCATGGTGATTTGCCTCGTTTTCATAAAGAGGTAAAGCTTGAGTATTTTAAGTTTGAATCTCATCCTTGGATAAAACCTTCTCACCTCCTTTCTCTGGCTAATCGACATATATCTTCATAGCGATGTAAAATTCTGTTTCATCGACAGAATCGTCAACTAAAGGATTTGATACACCGTTCTCAACACCTATACAAATAAGATGAATATATTGGAAAAATTCAAAAATATATATATTAGAAAAATTCAGACGGAATAATATAGTGGGCATCAGATGCGAAAGTTGTTTCAAATTCTCTGTTGCTATCTGTTATAATGCTTGTCGTAATTTGAAACTGTTTTTATCTGAATGTTTCACAACACAAAAAAATAATTTTCCTAACCTTGTTCATTACGTCCATCGCTACTTCCACTTGATCTAGCAGAAAATTTTTGCTAAACAAAAATAATAAGATTACATATTTAACACGTCCTTGTATCCAATTACAGATATGCATGGTTTGTTCCAGTCACAAACTGCTCAATCTCATTGGATGTAATAAGACAAGGATTTTTTGACCTTATAAAATTTTAACTTACAGTTTTCTTCATTTGTCGTTTGGTGAGTGTCATTCGTCTGCTTATACTAGGAGTTTGTTGTATTCTAAAAAAGTTATAATAAAGCGATAGAAAATTAAATTTATAATAGCAGTTTTCGTGGACTCGATTGCTTCCACTAACCCTGTTAAAAAAAACAGAAAGAAAGACCACTTTTCTGGACTTATTTGCTTTTTGAAAAAAAGGTCAATAGACCTGCCACTGGGGCAAACAAAAAGAAATAAACATACTTTATAAAGAGGTTTGGGTCTGTGGAGACTTCATTTTGTGTTCTACAAAGTAAAGTAATTGTAATAATTCGTATACAGTAAAGTACAATATGTCAGCCTATTGCTGCATTAATATACCAGTGCTGGTATTTCTTCAAGCAGAGTGGAAAAAAAACACTAACAAAATACCTCAATGCACAAATTCGACCTTCAATAAAATAACCCTGAAGAAGACATGATAGTTAGGGATAGTTATTTACCTAAAAGCAGACTTTCCAATTGTGTTATGTGACAATCTAAAAAACTGATGCTGGCTAACACAAAGTTTCCACAGATATTTTGATGACTCAAGGTCTTCCTAAAACAAGTTAGGTGTATACACGTAAAAATGAATACCATTAACAGAGACTGTTCTTGTATTTGTAACACCTTATATCGTTACTTTTTTTGACAATGATCAAATTGTTATCCATAAATTTAATAATATGATGTAGATCATATGAAGTTGCTGGCAAAAATATGTAACTTCTTTAGTTTCCCTGTAACATTGTAGATGTAGGCATTCAAGGTTTTTTAAGCAGAGCAGATTATTAATTTGAACCAAGAAAGCAATAGAAACATAATATATGAAACAAACATCTATTGTAACCCCTTTTACCCTTTTGTCAACATAGAAAGAGCTAGGATAGATCGTATCCTTTTATGTTTGAATCACACCACGACTACAGCCCTTAAAATTAGAATTTTTTTACGTAGGCAATAAAACTGCCGACGTGAGGTACATTTCAACTGATTTGCGTCGGCATTCCATCTGCAATTTTTTTTTGTAGAAAAATTTTTCAGCTGGCAAAAACAAATGCAAAATGCAAAAACAAATGGAAACGGAGTACAAGTCCATTGACCTACCTTCCCGATGGTGTACTTCGTTAAGTTAATAGTTCACTGCTAACTGGCATTCTATGTTTCGAGATGAACTCATTAGGAAGTACGTTGTGCACGTGCTAATTACGAACTGAAGGTCAGGGCATCATTAAGTTGTATATCGCAGAAGTCGCCGGTGACATGCTTCGACAATGCTTGTCACCGGCACAGTTCACCATGAAGCTGAACTGTACAGGAGACTCAATTTATAGAGTCTTCACAGAACATCTTTCCTCACAAAACCGAGGACAGGGCTGACTTATTGCCTGCTGTGTCTTGCGGGAGAGAGAACTTCCGGACTTCTTTTTAATACGATATACAATCTTTCGATTATTATTGCGAATCGAATGGCATCACGGTATTTCTGTAACTTGAATAATTTTAGCGATAATGACCTAACTTACTGATTTCGTTGATGTTGAAAACGAGTTGTTGTTTTTTAAAAATTTCACAACAAAATTACGTCGGCAATTTTTTTGCCGACGCAACTACGGTATTTTCGTATTTTACGTCGACAATTACGTTGGCAGTGCCGAATGCCGAAGCTAATTTTAAGGGCTGCGACTAGTTATTCCGTAAAAGTACTTTACTCAGCTAGCGTAAGCACTTATTCACAATTTACATCATGCATGCAAATTTTGAAAATGGCCTGATTAAGACAATGACACGATACAGATAAACATTCTATAAACTTCACAAATTTTTAAAAACCATAAATTTCTGAAAAATAGCAAAGTTAAGTTGAAAGGAAATGAATACCATGTGGGCAGTCAAATTCTGATTCGACTTTGTATTCAATACAACAAATTGCTGTCGGTTAAACGCCATGTTACCAATGTCTTGCCATCTAAAAGAACAAAAACAAACATAAGTTCTGAAAGCAAAATTCGTGTTTATCATTATTATGGCTTCTTTGCTATGTAAGTAACACTTTCTATGGTTTCACATACCGAAATAATATATTTGGTTTTTCTCTGTTGGTGTAGAGAATTTTAATTCCATCATAGCATGCACCAATCTCAATTTCGATGCCATCCTTATCCTAGATAAAATAAAAAAATAAAAAACAAAGATTAAAAACACAGAAATATTTTTCTTATCTGGAGAGATCTATATAGTATATTAACATATTATCTTTAAGCAAAGTTTTATGAAAATTCAAGACAATGATGGTAACAAATTTTATTTGAAGGAATAGTGAGATAAAAGATATTATTATTTTTAAATATAAGAGTCATGGTAAATACTATACGTACTATCTCACTCATCAATAAATAATTTTAAGAATCAGATGCAAATTGACACATTAAACACAAAGGTACAATGTAACAAACTACTAACTTTGGCATTAAAAAACTCCACCCCGTATCCATCAAGTTGCTGACAAAGTTGAATATAAGCCTTCTCAGCACTGCTAACAGACAATCCACTAAAATAAGAAAACAGTGATGGAAAAGAAAGATTTTTCCTTGTATACTGTTGTCATATAGCCACAGTTATGCCATGCCCTTGCTTAGAAAAAATAGTTGTATTGAAAAGAACTAGAATTTATAGTTAATGTGATAGTACATCAAGTTCCACATACCTGTTTTCTTTGTACAACAACGCAATCTAAAAAAATAATAAAGCATAAACAATCAACAACAATAACAACAACAATAACAACAACAACAACAACAACAACAACAACAACAACAACAACAACAATACAATAAAAACAACAACAACAACAACAATAACAACAACAATAACGACAACAGCAACAACAACAACAACAACAACATACAATACAATAAACAATAAAACATCTCTTAAAAGTTGTTTTACTTCTGTTGCTTTAAAAATGTATTTGCAGTGATATAGGTAAATAAATAAGTAATAATATAGGTTTTAATGAACCTACCCAAATCAAGTCTAGAATTATAAAATAAAACCTGTTCATAACCAAGTATTTTTAGGGGAAGGGAGACACCCCTAGATACCATGATTACTGAGTTTATATTCCTAACATACGAGTTGGACTGGAAGCAAATACCAGTGTAAATTAAAATAGCTAAACAAGCATTTCGAAGAGCACGAAGGCTTACCTCTTTGTGTAGCTCATCAACATTCTCATTTTCAGTCAAATACTGTAAAAAAATTAAACTTCATGACAACACAGTAAAAAAACTGGAGTTTTATTTGGAAGATATTAATTAAACTTTAATAAAAGTAAAAACAATAAATAAATAAATAAATAAAGTAAAAACACATGCATGTGTGAATATGCAAATTCTTACTGTTGGTAGCAGAAGAAAGTCTGATAAAAAACTCAATGAATGTATTTCAGGGTCATAACCTCCAAGTTCAGCTATAAAAGAGAAAAAAAAATTGTTTATTTAAATGAACACTTTTTTAGATGTTTAAGGGTTTACTTGATTAAATATTTTTCAGTTTCACTTTCATGTTGTACATAAATCTGCATTAACAAGCAGGAAAATTGTAGAGAAACCTTAAACAATTTTGATAATGATGGGTATTTTTCTTGAAGTTTTTTGTGATTTTAGAATCAAAAATGTGTTTTGAAACAATTCAGATGTACATCCTTGTAATATGACTTTCTTACGTAACTTTTTAGGATTTTCAACCTGGTTTTCCAAACATGCCACACTAACAGTAAGTTTTATTTAAAACCAAGGGTGATAAAAGTTTACCTTGCATAGCAAAGGATCCCAGCTTCAGAGCTTCATGTAATTTGCACTTTAGTTTTCCATTTAGTATCAGAGTCTTCAGTTGAAGGTAATACAAATACCTAAAGAGGAAATAATTATTTATCCCTCCATGCAGCACAAAAAGTGCACAAATACATAACATAAAGCAAATTTGTAGACATTGATTTGTGATTGTTGTTTTCTCCATGTGGCTGATAAAATGGTTATTTTTAAAATACACTTAAGAAACATTGTCAGCCACCATTAAAATTAAACAGATAAAAAACCAAGAAAGAACAATCTTACAGAGCACATAAGTTGTGACCACCTAGTCTCCCAAAGATTTTGTCGAACTTGAAAACAAGATGTATATACAAATTTAAAAAACAACTACAAACACCTGGTAATTTCTTGTCGAAGAGCATGAATATTCACAACAAAATATTGAACTTTGAACACCAGGAGGGCAGTTCTTCCACGACGTGCAGAATATCTATCAAGTTGCTTCTTAAGCGGCTTGTCTAAGTCAATCCAACGAAGTTTTTCTTTTTTTGTCAGGAATTGAAGTCCAAAGAAGTCAGTCTAAAAATAGCAAGCAACAATGACCCACAATTCCTTCCATGTTTTAATAACATTTTTTTGCTCGGCTGCATGGTTATAATATTTTCTGAGTTTTATTATTTATCTATATGACAACTGCATCCCAAGTTTTTAGGTCCCATACCTCTCAGCACTGTGGATATTGGCTATTACTTGAAACTACCCCTAAAATCTCTATGAAATCCTTATAATCGGGAAACTATAATAACTTTTGTTAGGATTTACTTAGAAGTTGAAACTTACAACACAACTTTATTTCTTTAAGGGGAATCATTCTGTAAATTTTGGACAAGTGATTATTCCGATTTCCTATTTTTTTTAGATTTTACCCCAAAAGTCAGGGAAAATCTGATTTTCGGGCAATTCTTTGGCATTTTTTTATGCGAACCATATTAAAACCAGAAAATATGTTGAATATCTTTTATATTTATTATTTTGTTACTGACAACAAAATTAATACTGTGAGTAACAAAAAAATGTTACACTGGTAACACAGTTAACATCTTTAGGCGATTGTAATTAACAAAAGTTTATTCCTGAAAATATTGTATAAAGTCCCACTGGCTTTAGAAACAATTCAGAAACAATTTTTTTTACTAGAGGCTCACACATTCACACAAATTTAATTAAAAAAACTCAATCTTCATTTATAAAGAGTTAATTAATGGCTGTGAAAAAATTTTATACTCTTTGGGTTCTGATAGTGCTCCCCTGTATGTTTAACCTGTTGAAATTTTCAAGCCAGGATATTCTTATTCCACACATCCTATTATTAATACTTTGAATTCGTGCTATACCTAGGACAGTTTCTTTTTTTTTTTAAATATAATAATCATTAACCCAGTTTTATTGATTACTCAAGCAAATAAGATAAACAAATTTATTGTGATAAACAAGTCAATGGAATGGACCCAATGGAACTTAGAAACTTAATAAATTTAAACCTAATTTTTTAATAAAGATTTTTCATGCAGTATTCTTCTCATAAAACATTATTTTTAGTAACATTTGACCTTTCATAATTTAATTTACATTTAAACTTTTGTTTGTTCCACAAAATAGTACAGTAGCAAGTTTTAATTAATGACTGTTCTTTTGACTTGTTCATATACCTGTATTAAAAATTCTGGTAAATAGTCCAACACAAAAACAACGACACTTGTGCACCTAAGCAAATTGAAAATTGCTCGTTGTACATGTATATATTGTTTATGCAGATTAATTTACGTGTGTACTTCAATGCTTGCAGGAATAAATTATCCTGGCCAGGCGTGTAACAACAAAATTTTGCTATTAAATATTTTGCTAATTCAAAGGAATGCATTTATTTTGGTTCTACAATCCCTTTGTTTCTTTATTGACAAAGTTAAATTTTTTGGTCTGACAAAGAAAGTTTATGATAAAATATACCAATGTTTATCCACCAAACTCATTGAACCATTATACATTATATTATCATAAAAACATAATTAAGAAATTTGATTTAATGCATGTCTGTAATGAAATATGGCAAAATGAAACATCGGCAAAATGAAATGTTGGCAAAAAATTGAAAATCACTAACATTGACACTGCTTGGTGAAAAGTTGCCCAGTGGGAAGACATGTCAGTTTTCCCTGTCTGTTGTTGAGTTATTGGCCAAAGTTCTGAAGCAATGACGTCAGTAAACTTATGATATTGAGACCAGTCGCTGTGCCAAATAGCTACATTTTTTGTAAGTTACTTGTGCTGAAGGCAAAAAAAGCATATCCCCTTTGCTTGTCACAAATACACAGTATGTTATTATATATATAATACAGTGAATAAGGATAATTTTTTAAATTACACAAAGTAAAGCGATAAGTGAACTGAACATCTAGTCATTTCTATTAAAAACAACTTTAATACTTGGCTTAGCCACAAAATAACAATTATAACAAACAATCAATAAGAACTCAATAGATTAACTGACACATGTAAACAAAAACTTTGGCAGATTTTGAAAACAGGATATCTGAATCATTTTGTACTTGTAAATCTTAAAATTAATCACAAAAAAAACTTGGACAGCCATAATAAATTTATGAAGATAAAATTTTCAATTCTAAAAAATTTATATAAAAATATAAAACATTCACCTCATGTAATCCAGTCAGCTGTCCAATCTTCTGCAAGCAATCTCTTCCTTTTGCATTTAAGGGCACATTTATGTCAATAACAGTGTTATCCAACAGCTTAACATGGGCTGTAAGCATTTTGTCAACAGCATCACGACCACCACGTCTTAACTTCAAAGGCATTTTATAACTTTTACTAGCATAAAAAACATGTATATAATCTAAATGTCATCTTGCTAATAAATCTTGAATACAAAATACAGAAATAGCAACTACTAAATTAATAATTTATATCACACAAAACTACAAAATTTTAATAATTCAACAATTTTACAGGATCTACTTTTTTGTTTTTCTTTATTCTATTACTTAGCTAGTTATCTAGAGATTACAATGATATTATAGTAAAGAAATACACTAGAAAAATCAATGTAGCTTATATTCTATATATATATATAGTTGATTAAGCTACAAGACAATAAAATTTAATGTTGGCTTGAACTAACCCAGCTACCAAAGCAATAGATTTTGAATTCCCTGTCGATCTCATAGAGATTTAGCCACAGTCTATAGATAGATAGATAGATAGATGTGCATATTTTACATGGCTAGCCTCACAAATATTGAGGGATATACCCTGTCTATTATTTCCAGGAGGGGCCATGGCTTAGATGGAGAGTCCTAGAGTATTTAATGCTCATTTTGAGCGACGCAGACCCAATTAGGGCCTGCGCTCTACTAGACAACTCCCGGCAACATCCAACGGCCCACACAGTGTGCCATCTTCCCAATTTCCCTCACATGGCTTGGGTTAACCCGGGGCTATGGTAACATTCACTCGCCCATGTTGAATCGCCGTCAAGAGGAATCGAACCCCGGTCTCCCGCACAGAGTACGAGAGCTATAACCACTAATCTATGGCGCCACGCCAAAGGTCTATAAGTTTTCAGGACTGGTTAAAAATCTAAATATTATAGCTATAGTGATTATTTATAGCAGCTAGCCGTCTAGCGTAAAGAAAGACCATTAATAATGGGAAGTAACACGGTTACTGCAAAATATAAACAACTGTAAATGTCAAAGTTGTTTATACACCCATCATGTTCAACTATAGCTAGCTAGCTATACCACTTTGAAAACTTAGCTATAGCTACCCACCCAATGCAGGAAATTTTTCATACTTCCAAATTTACTGATAATTACTATTCTTAGACTAGGCTTTGAAGTGATAAAAGTATTTATAAAACTTGGAAGAGTCTAGAACCATAGTGTCCTGACTTTTAGGTTATTATGTGACAAAAACATCCAACATTTCCCGTACGGAAGCAAATTATGTAAAAGAACCTCGAATTCTAAAACCTTTTTTATTCTACATATTTCTCTGCTCTTAAGTTATTAAAAAACGCCAAATGGTTTACATTTCCCTGTGATGCCAAGTATTGCCACATACCACTAAAATATGGATAACCTGAAATAAAAAAACAACAAAATTTCTGGTTTCAGCCATACGCGGAATAGATTCGGTTCAGCACAATCTCCTTCAACATGGATTATGTTTTACACGGCATTTTCGGACATAAAAATAATCCGGAGAATGTTATCGGATTTGGAAAGGACAACAACAGCACGTGTGCAGGGGTCGCGGTGGGGCAAGCTAAAAGGTTTTATTTCATTACATTTTTTTACTTATTCATGTTATTCTGTTCATGTTGTGTATCTATTTTACTTCTTTTAAGTAGGAGCAGGCCATGCTTTACTCTTTTCTAAACGGTTAAAATTGAATCTAGTGATGTTAATCGCTCTATTGACAAAACTCTAACAGGCAAGGTTTACTTTACTCAAAGATATTTTTGCTTATTATTTGGCTCATCATCATTCTTGGCTTTAAGGTCCGTTTTTCATGGCTAATGTGGGTTGGACAGGGTATATTAATGACCTTCATACAAACTGATTTACATGTAGAAGTACCGCGGAATACTATACAGAAATAAGGTCGTCCTGGAAATAATAGACAGGGTATTTACCCTGATATTTGTGACGCTTGTGAGCTATGCAGATCCAATTAGGTTCAGGCGCTCTGCCAGACAATTCCCTGCAACTTCAAACGGCCCACACAGGTGTGCCATCTCCCCAATACACCTTTACGTTAATTCAATTGTACATGCAATCACGGCTCCTCCATCGTTTTACAATATCGGAAGAAAGGAGGGTAAAAAACGTGTTTTTATTCTGGGATCTGGGTTAACATGCTTGAAATTTTCTGATCATTTTCAACAAAAATGACCAACATATTTGAATTCAGCACCAAAATTTTATGGAAACATGAAATTTTCAAGTTTATACACTAAGTACAAACTGCCTCTATTAGCAACTTTTGATGTTTTATGAACAAATGGACCACACAAATTAACTGCAGTGAAAATTTTTCACTGCAGTTAAATATTATGGTCAAACTTCTATAAAAATTTGAAAACCTTTAAATTTACCAATAAATCCTGTTCTAAATTAATCTTTTGTTTTCTAAATTTCCTATGTTATATAATTTTTGCTGATAAATCCAAATATGCCACTCATTTTCCTCAAAAGTTCCTTGTTTTCTTTTTTCCAAATTTGATGATGTTAACCCGGATCCGAGAATAAGAGTTTGTTAGAGACGAAAGGCGTGTTTTCTCCAGTTTTTTTAACTTCCTTCGTATCAATTTCTTTTTCAAAATTTTCAGGTAACGTTAATAATAAATAAGATACAACTTATGTGTACTTTTCATTAAAAACAAAATGCGGCAAGAAAAGTTATCACGAAAGAAGTATATATTCCCTCACATGGTTTAGGTTAACCCCAGGCTATGGTAACATTTACTCACCCATATTGAATTGCCGTCAAGAGAAATTGAACCCGGTTTCCCACACAAAGTGCGAGAGTTATAACCACTAAGCTGCTACGCCATACTATTTGTTTTCAGTGAATTCTTAAAAGTATTCAAAGAAAAATACATTGAAAAGTGACAAATTCAAAACCATCACTTCAAACTTGATGGATTTTGCTATCGCGTACCACTTACAGGGCGTCACCTTGACAAATACCACTATTGTGGGATCCCACATTTAGTGGTTTTCTCTGACTGACATATTCATAGCCTACAGTAATTAACTAAGTTTTTTTCAAGGATGTTCTTCTGGTTGGAATGTATAATGTCAGTAGAAAGAAAACACAGACATTTTTATTGTCAAACAATATCAGGTTTGAAGTGAGAAAATGAAGATTTTATGAAAAATTCAACCATGGTTTACGAAGAGTTGACCATAAACACTGTATTTTCTGTCAAGCCATAATGGCTACAGTGACCTGACCTGTGATTGATTTAAAAGTATCATATGACATTTGCCAACTGGGAGAATTAAAAATGGAGTTTCTCTTATACAAAAGCTTGAGGCAAACAAATGTGTCAGAGCCCTAATTCAAATCTAGAAATAAACCAAAATAATTTCTCAGAGCAAACCCCAAATTATAATTAACCAATGAGCATAAAGTCTTACCCTCTTAAATAAAAGAGGAATTATGTTTGTTTGGGTTAGTGAGTGAGACAATTCTTGCTCAGAACATTAGAGAAGTATTTCCGGGTGATGATCATGTGAGCAAGAAACAATAAGAAACATGGTTAGTATTCTGAACACAAAATTCATTTGCGACCTAACGTAACTTTTACTGTAACATCTGCAGTGTAAGCAATTTCTGTACTTTTTTTGTTGTTGTTGTAGCTAAATTTAGGTTAAAGGCCTCAGTATTATCTAATGTAATGTCACATGCCATGTTCTTTTTAGGTTGCTAGAAAATGACTGTTAACTCCAATCGAGTTGGCAAGGGCAGAGGACGCGGAGTTCTTGCCTTGACATCCTATGAACCGTGTCCAAGACCTAGCAAAAATTTAGTTGAGGGTTACAAATTTCATCAAGAAGATGCAAAGAAACCAGTAAATATTGTAAAACCATTGCCTGTTAAAAATGACAAATCGTTGGTTGCTAGTGACGATGGCTTAACAAAACCTGCACAACAGATGGAAGGTGGGTTAATTTTCACTGACCATTTTGTAATGGAGTATTTTTAAATTGTTATTTTAAAAGAATATCACTTCTAACCACTCATTTGACAATTCTGCAAAGCTCCGGCAATTGGTAACAACTATATTTTACATCCACTATTTTTTAAATTTTTATAGCTGAAAACAAGGCTTTTATTTGTGTACATGGAAATGTGGTGTGTAGGTGGGGAGTTATTTTCAAGTGTTTTTTTGGCTTTAACTGTATTTTTTCAATTATGCTAAAATAATGACATGTGTCCAGCTTTCTACTCTTGCCACTCTTCACCTATGCAAATTTTTGACTTTGTCACTAGATCGCTATTGACAACCAGTTTTTGATGAGTATTCTGTCTTATCTTCTAACTTTTAGCATTAGGCTGACTTTTTAAGTATTTGTTTGCTAACCCAGATTAGAAAAAAGCATTTGGATTGACCGGTTGGCAAAAAAAATTTGGGGTCAACTTAGAAAAATAAAATCATTTCCGAACAACATTAATTGCATGAACAAATCTGTGTTTTTCAAATTTGTCTTATTTTTACACATTCATTACCAAATTATAGAAGTTACGAAAAAGTAAAGTTGGAAGTCAAACATGACCATTTTTTGGTTGGTGATAAATTTTATTAAAAAATTTGGTCCCGAATTTCCAAAGTATTATTTTTAGGCTCAGCAATATTTTGTTAGGGTTGATGCGGTTATGACAGACAGATTTTTACATAGCTATTGTAACATTCCAACCAATTTTGACCAGTTAACTTTCGCGCTCATAAGAAAAACATGCCTGAGCAACCATCAACAAATTGTTGTCTCCAGTGTATTGATGGAGAAACAAAAGAATTCTGCACAAGACTTGGTCCTGTGAAGATCATTCAAAAAATATCCTAAATATCGGACGTTGTTGGCAAAGATGGAATCCACTATGCTGAAAATAATTTAAACCAGATTCTCAGTCAAGTCCAAAAAAGTCAATACATTATACATTGCACTCTGCAGCCAATTCAGTAAGCCAGTTAGAAGGGGGGGTAAATAAAGGGAGGGGGCTAAAAAGAGGAATTACGGTATATAATCAGAATATTTAATTTATATTGTGGAAAATATGTGAGTAGAGGTAGGGCTTGTGTCTTCTGGAACAAGATAAAACAAAGTATCTAATTTGCCAATTCCTATAAGAAAATCACAGGCGGCACAATGTTTGTACTTATTTCCCTTTATTTAAACATATGCCAATAATACTCAATGTATTTTTATAGATACAAGGGAGGAAGTCAAACTTTTGGCCAAGTATAATTACGCTGCAAAACCTGATCAACCTGGTGGTTTTGCTGAACTCAGCATTACCCAAGGTGAAAAGTTAATACTAATCCAAAGGGGACATTTAGAAACTACTAATCCTCTATGGTGGAAAGTAAGAAATGAAAAAGGAGAAGTTGGTTACGCTCCACATAATTATTGCTTGGTATGTTTTTTGTTTTGTTTATTTTCAAATTGAAGATCAATTTCGTTTGCCACCGTATTTCACTGAAAATAAAAATGTTAATGTTTTTTATGACACGATTTAAAATACAGTCTAAAAATTCATTTTTGATTTGATTTTATAGGTACTTGAACAAAAACTGTCTGCTTTGCCTTGGTTAGAAAATAAGCGTTTAGCAGAAGAAAAAGAACAAAAAGAAATGGAAAAGCAGCAGCCTGCAAGGGGAAATTCTACCTTTGGAAAACCTGATGGTCCTCCAAAAGTTAAAGCTTATCAATCAGGTACGGTGATAAAAAAAATAAAAGGCTTAAAGGGAACCCAAGGTATAAAATGATGTTGGACTTATATTACAGAGCTTAAAAAGTTTTAAATTTTTTAAAAAGCTCTTTTCATTTTCAAGATATTTACATTTAAAGAATTCCAGATTTAATTATGCTGCATAAATTATGATGTCATATTTAAGTAATAGCAAATTTTGATATTTTCTGTCATCAGTAATTTTAGACCTGTTAAGGGATGTGCATTCAAACTTAATCAATGCATAGATATTATAAAGGTGAATTGATTAACATAAATTTTTTGGCAAAAATGACACTCGTCCCAGGCCTCTTAAAATTTTGCTGACGGCCCCATAACTTGGGATTTGCACACACCCATGTGAACAGAAAATATTTTCAAAAATTTCTATTTCCATGTCATTTTCATGCTGATCTCAAAGGGTTTGCCTTTGAGATCAGCA